>CM077091.1:175690271-176290271 GCA_039513925.1 Platanthera zijinensis
GATCATTGCCACAATACAACAAAAGAGGAAAACTCCAAGACTGGATTCGTCGACCTGAGTCCACAGTTCATCGAGCTGAGAATAGCTGTTTGTCGAGCTGAGATCCAAGATCGTCGACCTCTGAATGCTGCTTGATAACTTTCTTCTTCTGTGCATCAAGTTCTTCGAGCTGAATCTAATCGTCGAGCTGAGCCCTGAGAACAGAGTTATCCAGTTGGGATCCAAGATCGTCGAGCTGAGTCTGCAGTCTGGACTTAGAATATTTTCTGATGTTGAGTTTGAATCACCTTGTCCAGAATTAGTCGACCAGAGAACAGAGTTCTTCTAGCTGATGTTCTTAGTTCGTCGACTGAGGTTTGACTTAGTGGAGTTATTACTTTGTCCAGAGTTCGTCGAGCTGAGAACTAAGTTCGTCGAGCTGAGCTCAGAGAATTGTCCCTGAGTTCGTCTACTGAGGTCGACTTTCGTTGACCGGAGATCGACGAACGTAGAACTCATTTTTCTAAGTCTTGAATTCTCTAAGTCTTGAGTCTCTGCAGTGTTGGAGGCTGGTCCTTTGTACTGTTGACTCAAAGGACTTAACCTAGACTATAGGACACAACCATGACCCTGATCTATACATGTTGGGTCATATCCTAACTTAGTGAACCTAGCTCAAATCCAACTAGGGATCCAACAGCGAGTATCCTGGATGCATGTGTGTAATATTAGTAATGTAAAAATGCCAGTTACCAACATGTCAATCACTACTGGAACTGGCGAATGCAAATGAGCTGGAGAAGAGAGGAGAAATGAACCTTACAAGTTGCGATAGGTGGCAGGAAAGGGATTGGCGCGGGATGCGAATGCCAGGGAACCGGCGAATGCGAATGAGCTTTGCGTATTGCGATAGGTGTTGTTGTTGCCCGCCGAGCTTGAAGAGGGTGACTTCGCCGGAGAGGAAGATGATCGCGCGCGCAGGAAATACGGGGTGGAAGATTAGGTCTGCGGGAGTCAGCCAAGATTCAATCCGAAAACTGGGGAAAATCGATGGGGGGGGGCTATGTTTTGAGGGCAGTGGTTTTTTTTTTTGAAAACCCATGGGTTTTCCAGTAATTCCAATTCCTGCCTTAAAGTTGACCAAACGAACAGCGGAATTGGAATTGGGATACCCAATTCCAATTCCTTCCCCCAATTCCGGCAAAACGAACAGACCCTAAGAGTTTTGCTCTCATGTGCTTCCTGCAAAGGGTGGACTTTGACCCAGTTAGATATGAAAGTGCATTTCTTCATGAAGATTTGGCATAAGAAGTTTACATGCCGTTACCCCGCCCGGTCTTAGGCAGGATCTGGAGAAAGGTATGTGGGTGGAGAAAGCCTTATATGGCTTAAAACAATCTACTCGAGCCTGGTTTGGGAGATTTCATAAAGTTATGGTCACATTTGGATACTCCCAGAGCAATGCATATTATATTTTATTTATAATACACAAACATGGAGACTCACTGCTTTTATTGTTTATGTGGATGATATTATCACGGACGATGATACTGAAGAAATCCAGGTTCTGAAACAAAGACTGATAAAGGAGTTTGAAGTAAAAGACCTGAGAAATCTCAGATACTTCCTGGGAATTGAGGTCGCTCGATCAAATTACGGTATATTCATATCTCAGAGGATGTACATCCTTGATTTGCTCCAGTCATGTGTGACGAGTGAGTGTAGACCTATTGACACCCAATTGAAGTCAACCACAGATTGGGCAGAGATGATGGGGAAGTGGTGGTTGATATCACTGGATTTCAACGACTCATTGGTTTTATCTATTTTTATCATACTCGTTCGGATTCGTATGTTGTTAGTGTCATTATTCAGTTCATGCACTCACCAAAAACCCATCACTTAGAAGCTGCATACCGAATTCTTTGGTATTTCAAGTCCTCTCCTGGAAGGGGTATCCTGTTCTCCCCTTGCGAAGAACTGACTGTTGAAGTCTATACTGATGTTGATTGGGTCGGTTCAGTTGATGACAGGAGGTTCCACCTCTGGTTATTGTTCATTAGTTGGTGGTAATTTGTAACGTGGAGAAGTAAAAAACATGTGGTTGTCAGGTCGAGTGCAGAGACTGAATTCAGAGCTATGACGCATGAGATTTGCAAAGGACTGTGGATTAAATCTCTTTTGAATGATCTTGACATGAAAAAACAAGACTCCGTCAGACTTTACTGTGATAGCAAAGCCGTCATTAGCATTGCTCACAATCCTGCCCAACATGACCGCATAAAGCATGTGGAGGTTTATCGTTACTTCATCAAAGAGAATATAGAAAGAGGAGTTTGTGAGCACACCATTTGTTCCTTCAGATCAACAACTAGCGGATGCTCTCACCAAGAGGTTAAGTCAGAAGGTATTTGAGAAAATTATGTGCAAGTTGGGCATGCAAGATACCACACGCCCAATTTGAGGGGGAGTGTTGGAATTACATTATTTTAGTATATTTTTCCCTTTATTGCACTTGTTGTATCTCCCTCCTATATATAGGAGGGAGCCCTTTGTTCAGTGAATTAATCCTCCTTTTCAACTCTCCAACAATTTCTAAAGCAATTTGCCACCATAAGCCGGTGCTCGATTGCTTTTGAGTTTGTCTCAACTCACGGTTGAAGATTTTGATTCCGAATAGACATCATCTAGTCAAAACTCAAAAATAATATATTTTGTGTTACTCTCTACTTTTGATATTATTTTAATGGAATCAAGCTAAATTTAAAAACAGGTTGAAGCATAATGGACCATTTTAAAGAACCAATACACTGGAAACCCCACCCTCAAATAGGTTCTGACCCCATAATTTGAATAGATGCTTAGTTTTGTGCTGATTCTTTTCACACTAGTTTTTTAGCAGTCTTGTCTAGGCTCCAGCTGTTTATTTTTAGCTCAAGCCTTACTTGAATTGTACGGCAGCCTATCAGTGGATATATATAAATTATTTGTTCTAGCTATGAATTCATGTTTGCTTTAGACATTTTGTGTGTGTGTATAACTTTGCCATGATGCCTATACAAGGACATGGATATGTATGTTGACTGATATAATTGTTGTGGATATATAAGAACTGTTAGGACTATGAATGGTTGCAATAATTGTTGATTGAGGGATTTATGTTATAAGGTTATATTATTATATAAACCAAGGAGCTGATGAAAATCATGACGTAGGAAGTAGGATAAGGTGAAGGTCGTGGTGTGACTATGCCCTAATTTAACTCTAATGAATGAGTGTTAATGTGGTGATATAGTGGCTCCCAAAATTATGTGATGCACATGCACTTTCCCACTTTTAATTGTAATAAATTTTGAAATTAATGTTAAGATCTGCAAACATTCGTGTTAGAGATTAGTCCTTACAAATACAAGAAAGATTGAACTGAATTTCAGTAGAGAGTGCTTCAATTACTTGCCCGACAAATGTGTCTTTCAATTAGAATTAAAATTAGTTAATTTTTTAGGAAATCAAGATCCCAAATTGTATGTTCTTCAACAAGTAGTCAACACAAATCACTTAAGACTTCAAATTAGAACATGCATGTGTAATTGGTGGGCGAGTAAATGGGTGCTGGTTTGAACGCTGTTCAGTGATGTAACTGCAGTTCCAGTGGTCTCGCCTATGTTGTTTTCAGGGATAGAGAGGTTTAGAGAGCCGACTGATGAAGTTTAATCCTTGGAACAGGTTCAGAAAACGTTGACATGATTTATTGGAGGATCGGGTCACTCGGTGGCGTACACTGAGGGGTAGACTGCTAGTTGAGTTTTGCGGCTTCCTGGGAAACTCGCCTGAAGGTTGTAAGGGTAGGTTTGACGTCTGGAAGAGGATAGGGTTTGTTGTGGTGTAGTCGTTCACGGGAGATGCATTGGAGATTTCAAATATGGCTGCATTGCAGGAATTTCAACAGTAACCGCCTGGTAGTGGACAGTTAATGTCGATGGAGGTTGATTTCAGAGATTGCGGTGGGCCGCCCTTAGTGTAGATGGGTGGTTATGAGGCATTAGTGAGAGGGGAGTATGGGGGTTGACTGTCTGGCGTTTGGAATGGTGATTTCTGGTGGCTCAATGTGTTGGGAAGACAATGGTGGTCAGCCAAATGATAGAAAGGAGAAGTTCTAGGCCTTGGCACTCAGAATCCACGAAATTGACACCGTGGAATGATCACAAGAACTTGAAATTTTTCTCCAAATTCTGCAATGCCTGAAAATAGCCCTTAAAATCTCTACATTGTCTAGGAACCCACTACGAACGACTATGATTGGCAGATACAAAACATGCATAAATGTGTGTAAGTAAACTACCTAAAATACATAAAGGTACACAAATTATTCCCTGAAGGCGGATAGGGCTTGGATCATCTATACAATGATTCTAACTCCTACTGTGAGCATAAACATGATGGGTTTCGATAACGGTCAGCCTCCCTGTGAACTCGTATCTCCATCATATTAGGAGCCTCAATATTAGCCTGCCCATCAAAGGCTATTTGGTGTTGATTTTTGTCAAAGGCAGTTATATATAGAATCATCTAGAGAATCGAAGCCTACTAATGTGTTAATCGCATTTTTATGATTTTTATGCATTTATGATTATTATTGTATCTTAGGATTACTTTTAATGCTACGATCTGTTAATTTGAGCCCCTTGTGTCAGTTAACGGAATCCCACTTTTTTAAAATACCAAGCATTAGGGGGATTTGGTAGGGATCAGGGCAGTTGAAGCATTCCACACAATTGCTAGGTTATCCCCGACAAAGGTTCGGAGCCTCCACTGTCTCTTCCTCGGTGCTGAACCCAAGAATCATAGCCTAGGTTTCGATTGCTGCCTAGTGCCTCCACTCCTTCCAACTGTCGAAACCTCCTTGCTGTCGTATCTCACCTACACCCGCAAGTTGTTGTTTCCTCCAATCACCTGCTGATGTACCCTCCCGCTGCAAGCCAATGTTTCTTCGAGCTCTCTCTGACACCGTCCCTTTCCATTTCCTACTGTTCCAACAGACTGCCCTCTAATCCAGCCACCACAACCTCTTCAATAGTCTACAATCTTTGCCTCCTCCCCCTCTTCCTCCTTCAACAATCATTTATTTATCCTGCCCTGTATCGAACTCCTCCAGCATCTCGACCTTAGCCGCACAACTTCTTTCTCTCTATAGACACTTCTCCACCATCAGGTGGCCAACCACCCTAATACCCTAGATTCTTGTTTACCCTTCGCAACCGCACACTAGCTTACACTCTTTGCTGCTGCGACCATCCAGATCAGTCTTCTACATCTCTTTCACATCATAGTTGATTTCTTAGTTACTTTTGTATTTAGTTTCAGATTTCTGAATTGTACGGATTTACATGTATTCCTTATGAACATTAGCTTTTAGTTACGCTCATATGTATTTTTGTATTCGTAGAATTGATTATTAATTTATGGCATATTCATTGGTGTGCAACTATTACATTGCTAGCTTTGTTTGAATTATTTGTAATCAATTGAAATTAACTGCTTAAGTTTTAGAACTCTACTATTTAATTAATTGTGTCAGATATAATTGCATGTTGACTCATATAATTGCATGTTTCACGTCTGTCAGCATCATCATATCAAGTTAGGTCAGTGTTTTCTCATAGAGCCTTATTATGCATTAGATTTGGTATCCGATTCCCAAGTTTATTGCTTCGTGTATGCTACATAGTGCTAAATTCTATATGTTATCCATGACGGATCTAGTAATCCTGATGCCCAAGCGACTAGTTCTAATACGGTGCTATAAAATGCTTAATTTTAAAAATTTATATTAGATCAATTTATTCACACGAACATCTACGTAGACATTCTGAGCAACCAATTTGGAGCTTTAACCACCAGAGTTGACAAGTTAAAACCTAGGAATTTGGGCCATGCTATTCTACCTCGACGAGGCCCTACTCCACCCCTTAATAGCGATGATGATCACCATGACCATCCCTTTTGGAAGCCTCCTCAATATGGGGCCAGTGCTGAGCTTGGTCATGTTCCCATAGACACGAAGGCTCAGGCCCCAATCATAGGATCATGTCCTGGTGGCATTTTGTTACGCGTATGCATTCGCCCAAGCAAACCCCCCTCATTGGGACCACCGGCGCTCTCATTTGGAAATCGCCTTGATACATTCACGGCGGAATTTGTTATTTTAATAATATTAGTTAAAGAGTTAAGATTAATCAGTTAATATTGATTATTTATTAATTGTTATTAATATAATTAATTAATATTAAGTTGTATTTTTCTTGTTGTGTGTGCCCCCATCTATATAAGGGGGAAGGGTATGTGTGTGAAGGAATCTTTGGATCATTTAACTCTCTCTCTAGATCTCTCTCCACCTCTCATGTATCCCGTTTTTTAATGGATATTAATGCATGATCATTTACCTGATACTATCTAATATGACATTACATTAAATAATAAAACTTTCAAAACTTACGCAAATAATCATGAAAGAAATGAAAAATTCAAAGAAGATGATTTGACTACTAAACAGATTGATCCATACACGATCATGAGAGAAATTTAGTTTAATTTTTACTAGCTTGATATTTCTAGGAATATGGATATTCATGTTGCATTTAATGTAGATGATTGGAATCTAAATTATGAGTGGCCTAGTAATTGAGACCCTCAACATGCTATCCCACATAAACCTCATGCATCCTCGCCCTCAATCTCAAAATCATCGCACCTTACACCTTTTGCAGGGCCTTCAGCATCTTCAACAGCATAACGATTTCTGGAGGACACTATAGCTATTTTGGGTCATAAGATTGTAGCAATGAGATGGATCCGCCGCACGGTATTTGATACATTTGAGAGGCCTTCATTTACTTGTTGGCTTTCTAGGAGTTATATGGACTTGCACTTGAGTTGGATCTGCAGCTGGGTTGAATTGACGAGGATCATAAGCCTCAATTGGAGTGCACGCTCATTAAGGGTTGGACTGGTTGGTTAGGGTCCATTTTTGTCACAGACGGTCATAGAGTATTCATGCGGAAGATCGGAATACGCGGATGCGATCAACGCACTTTTATGGTTCTTTTATATTTTCAGAGCAATATTTCAATGCTATCATCAAGCAATCGTAGATCTATGTCACTTAAAATAATCAATTTTCTTTAAGTATCAAGCATTAGACCTTTTGTCATACCTAACAAATTATCGTAATAATTTCGGTATTATTTAGGCATGATAATTACTAGAGACGTCGCAATATGAAAGGTAATGCGAGACATAAATATTGCATTATTTTTCATCTCCCTCGATTTCATGTTCTGAAATTTGAGCTTTGAACCAACTCTTAGCAAGATCTGCACTTCAAGGTATTTCGGCAGCACTCCGACAGTACTGCAGCCCTTTGACGACAATTAATTGCGTGTCGGTGGAAAAATTTTATTTTGGCACCGCTTTCGCAGCACCTGGGAAGGTTTCGTCGCAAGACGGGGCCAAAAATTGGCTCCCGTGTTTCTCCCAAAGTATCCCTGAAGTAAGATAGTGATTCAAAACTTTCTCTCTCCTCTCTCCTTTCTACATTTCCTTGTAAACATAAACACAGTTTTCCAATGCCAACAAAATCACCTGATTGGAGCTCTAAATTTCCCAGAAAGTCCAAAAAATTGAGGGAATTCAATTTGAAACTTTCTTCTAATCAAATGGGCGTCGCGTGGCCTATACGGGCGACACGTGGTGCCCATCCGCGCTGCTGCACATTCTGTATGTACAAAACGTGGCCAATGGCTGCCACGTGGCAGTGGCCCCACGTGGTGGCTGATCCTTTATTTGTGTGTTTTGAGTCTCAAAAAATTATGAAAATATCTATCCTTAGACGTTCTGAATCCGATTTTGACCTCCGTTTCGCCACATTTCTAACGTTTTTTGCCGAAATTACGCTTTTTATCGTACGAGTTTCGATTTTGGCAATTAAAATATCAATTATATATCGATCCCTATGTATTTTGATGTTTTGAATATACCGATGGACTCCGTTTCTCAATATTTGTGTCAGTTGCATTGAAAATCATGTTTTTCCTAATGATCTCTAATTTTAGCAAATTATACGAGCCTATTCGTGGACCCTATTTTTTGAAATTGTGCTTTGTCAAATTTTAGTGCCCAAACTTATTTTTTTACAACCTTTTGTTTTAAACACATTTATCGGTCCATAATCAAAATTAATTATTGCTAATTTTGATTAAATATTTATAGGATATTACACCATGAATTTCTACGAGAGGGTCTGTTAGTGTTTCTATAGTGATTTAGAAGTAGCTAAACAGTTAGTCTCACTGTCAACACGATATGAGCCTATAAGGGCACACATAAGAGTGTTTGGAGAAATTGGAGAAGGATTGTGTTGACCTCACTCATATGTGATATGAGTAAATGACCAATCCTATGGCATAAAGAAAATTGACGGGTTACGCCGAATGTGTATCGACGCACATCGAGTGCGTATCGATGCACGTCGACTTCCTATCGACGAAGCCAAACTCGAAGTCGAAGCGGGTCCTTCTTGGCGCTACATCGAGTAGATATTGACGCAGGTCGAGTTCTACTTGGCGCAAGTGCGTTGACTGCGTGTCGACGCAAGTTGCGTCGAGTGTCGTCGAGTGCTTCTCGACGTTGCGTCGAGTTCTTATCGACGCACGTCGACTGCAAGTCGACATATATCGACGCAAGTCAAGTTCTTGGGGATTGCGCTGGCTTTTGTCTATTTGATATCCTTAAATATAAATAGACTTGGAAAAGAGTTTTCTAGTGTGACTTCTGTGAGAGCAAGCCGAACCCTAGAATCCATTGTGATCTCTTTTTGTCCCCGCCTCTCCTGGAAGTGAATTTAGTAATTCATGGAGACGCAGAGATCACTCCTTCTCCGACCTAGTTCTTATGGGATAAGACCTTGGGGTTCTCTACCGCTCGTGTGGATACCTGTAGAATCGCAGATCTATTTGTTCATGGACTCAGCCGCCTGCTGTTTAGATAGACTTTTCGGAACAGATCTTTGGAGCATCTTGGTTGAGCGGAGACTCAATCTCATTCACGTACTATACATTTGTTGTTTATATATTTCTAGATTCATGGATATTGCAAGATCCTTTACTGTTTAGGGTTTTCTTGTAATTTATTTCGCCGCGCACATGTGATTTATTGTTTCACCCATGTATAGAAAACCCAACAGTGGTATCAGAGAGAGATTTCAGATCCAGTGCGTGTAAAACAAGAAATTTGGAACTGTTCTAAATATCCAGATTTATTATTGGAACATTAAATGTTGATGATTTTCTCTATGAAATTGGTGTGGTTTTTCAAAAAATGATCGTGGCTCCGCCCCGCACCCTGCAAGGGCTCTGCCCCTTGACCCACTTGTTGATCGGTCAACGAGATCACCGCTAGGGGCGTAGCCTCTTGGAACCCTGCCAGGAACGTTTGTGATTTGTTGTGATTTCCATGTTTCAGAAATGTTTCTCGCTTAGCAGTAACTGTCTCTCTATGTGCTTTGTGAAAACAACTTCTGTTCTTGATTTTGAATTCGACAATGAGAGGCGAGCTTGTCTATTGCCATTAGGAATATTGATTGTGCTTCTGTCCAATACATGTATATCCGAAGATTTAGAAATGTCCTAAATATTCAGATTTAACCATTTTACATCAAGTGTTCATGATTTTATTTTGTGCACATCTGAGATCTATCTGGAATGCGAATGTTGTAATTTTTATGTTTTGTAAATGCACACATTGATTAAATGTTAATCATGATTAAGTGTTAATCAAATATCTGAAAAATCTCTTAATCTAATATTAAGTATACGGATTCCTTCCGATGGATGACACTCTTCCTGCGTCGATCGATGAAATTTGAGTTTGCCAAAGCAAGGTGTATTAATCTATCTTAGTATGGACGTGAGCGGATAATTGTGATATCTCAGTGTCGACATCGAGTTAAATTTAACTAGATGACCTCAAAGGTTGAGTGCCTGGATGCATAGGGTTGACATGCATCATATGATGAATGTGAATAAAAAGTTATTTACCAACCATACAAGAGTTGCATGATAATGTAATTCATAAAGACTGTCTACATAAATTACCACATTTTGGGTTATCAGCCAAAACTGTCTTATGATGTTTGTGAAATATGGATCTTATTCACTAGAAAGTAGCTCGCATAAACTCCCCGATTTGATATTGAGGGTTATCAATTTGATTAAATTTGTGAGAGTATTTAATAAAATTCCATATTAAAATAAAATGTATTTTGAAATATATTACTAAAACTATTTCACATAAATTTTTGTAGAATTTTCATGGCAAGTGGTTCGCACTCAACCTTGTCCCTTAGAGCCATCCTTGAGAAGGACAACCTCAATAGGACTAATTTTCTTGGCTTGTATAGAAACCTGAGAATTGTTCTCAGCAAGAGCATAAGCTTTATGTCTTGGAAGAAGATCCCTCTGAGGAGCCGATCGTATTTGCTTCCCGTGCAAATAAAGATGTTTATAAGAAGTATGAAGATGATTTCTTAGATGTTGAATGTCTCATGTTTGCTATTATGAACTTTGAGCTTCAGAAGCAACATGAAAACATGTGTGGTTATGAGATAATCTAGCACCTGAAGAAATGTTTCAAGGGCAAACTCGGCAAGCGAGGTTTGACATCTCCAAGGCGTTGTTCAGTGCAAGATGGGAGCTCGAGAACCAGTAGGGACTCATATACTCAAGATGATTGGGTACATTGAGAACCTTGAGAGATTAAGGTTTCCTTTGGGCCAAGAGTTGATCACTGACAGTTATGAGCAGTTCATCTTAAACTATAATATGAATGAGATTGACAAGACACTGCCCGAGCTCCTAGACATGTTGAAAACTGTCGAGATAAATCTGAAGAAGACCAAGTCTGCTAGCCCCATATTGATGGTTCATAAAGGCAAGAGCAAGGGCAATAGATCAAAGAAAACCAAGGTATGACCTAAGTCATATCTCGATCCCAAATCTTCAGTACTGAAAGGAAAGGGTTTGGCGAATGAAGGGAAGTGTCACCATTGTAGTAAGACATGACATTGGAGGAGGAATTATCTTCTTTATCTTGAGGATCTACAGAAAAAGGGAAGCGTGACTTCCGCATCAGGTATTTTTGTTATAGAAATAGACCTTTCTACTCATTCATCTTGGGTATTGGATGGCGGATGTGGTTCTCACATTTGTACAAATGTGCAGGAACTGAAAAATAGAAGATTGTTGGGTAAAAGAGAGGTAGACCTCCGTGTTGGAAATGAAGCAAGAATTGCTGTCGTTGTCGTAGGTGTTTACCGTCTTTCTTTGTCCACTGGACTTGTAATAGAACTGAATAATTGTTACTTTTTTTCCTTTCATAACTAGAAATATTATATTTGTTTCATGTTTTGACATGAAAGGATTTTCTTTCATTATTAAGAATAACTATTCTATTTTTATGAATGATGTTTGTTATGTTGTAGCTCAAATGTTTAATGGTTTATATGTTTTGAACTTAGATTATCTGATCTATGATGTAGAGAATGCTAAAAGACTAAAAATAAATGACTCAAATCCTACATTCTTTTGACATTGTCATTTGAGCCATATAAACGAAAAATGCATATTCAAGCTCCATAAAGATGAACTGTTTGACTCATTTGATTATGAATTATTTGAGAGATGCGAGTGATATTTATTAGCCAAGATGACTAAAGTCCATTTCACTGATCATACTGAGAGGGCTGATGATCTTTTGAGTATAATACATAGTGATGTATGCAGACCCATGAGTTCTATGATTAGAGGTGGTTTTCACTACTTCGTTACATTTATTGATGATTTCAGTAGATACGGATACATGTATCTTATGAATATCAAATCCGAAACCTTTGAAAGATTTAAAGAGTTTAAGAATGAAGTAGAGAACAAACTAGAAAAAAATTTAAAGCACTCTGATCTAATCGAAGTGATGAATATCTGAGTCATGAATTCGTGATCATCTGAGAGTGTGTGGTATTGTATCACAACTCATTCCACGTAAAATACCACAACATAATGGTGTCTATGAGAGAAGGAATCGTACTTTGTTAGACATGGTGCAGTCGATGATGAGTTATGCAGATTTGCCCGTTTCCTTTTGGGGATTTGCTTTAGAGTGTTGCTTTCACATTAAACCGTGTTTCAATAAAAACAGTTCTAAAGACACCATATGAGATATGGACTGAGAAGCGTTCTAGTGTGTCTTTTATTAAGATTTGAGGTTGTAAGGGATATGTGCGATGTCAGATGTCTTTTATTAAGATTTGAAAGATTTAAAGAGTTTAAGAATGAAGTAGAGAACTAACTAGAAAAAATTTTAAGCACTCTGATCTAATCGAAGTGATGAATATCTGAGTCATGAATTTCGTGATCATCTGAGAGTGTGTGGTATTGTATCACAACTCATTCCACGTAAAATACCACAACATAATGGTGTGTATGAGAGGAGGAATCGTATTTTGTTAGACATGGTGCGGTCGATGATGAGTCATGCAGATTTGTGTGTTTCCTTTTGGAGATTTGCTTTACAGACTGCTGCTTTCACATTAAATCGTGTTTTAACAAAAACAGTTTTAAAGACACCATATGAGATATGGACTGAGAAACATTCTAGTATGTCTTTTATTAAGATTTGAGGTTGTAAGGGATATGTGCGATGTCAGATGCTTAACAAGCTGGAAAGTCAGATAAGTGTTATCTTATAGGGTATCATAAGGAAACTAAAGTGTACTACTATTAAGATTTGAGTTTTTATATAGAAAGACTGCAAAGGTAGAACTTGAAAAAGTTCAAGAACCACAAACCGTAAATGAATCGGAATTGGAGCCTGAGCAAGGACTACAAGTTATTGTAGTTAGAGAGTCTGCTCAAAAAACACAAGTCATTCGTAGATCTGGTTAACCAAGATTTGAGCCTGAAAGATATAGGTTTCTCGTGTCTCAAATAGGTAATGTGTTGCTTATGGATCATGATAATGAGTCTGCAACCTATTACAAGGTTATGAGTGGACCGAACTCCGAGAAGTGGTTTTAGACCATGAAATCTAAAATGGACTCCATGTATGTAAATCAAGTTTGAACCTTGGTGGAACCACCTGAAAGGGTGCGACCTATAAGGTGCAAGTGAGTCTTCAAGAAAAAACTAACATGGATGAGAATGTACAGACATTCAAAGGACGATTAGTTACTAAAGTTTTCAAGTAAATTCATGGTATTGACTGTGATGAGACATTTTCTCATGTTGTTATGGTAAAGTCCATAATTCTGCTTGTTATTGCTACGTATTATGACTACGAGATCTGACAAATGGATGTCAAAATGACTTTGTTTAATGGAAACCTCCTTGAGGAAGTGTACATGACACAACCCGAGGGTTTTGTATCTACAGATAAAGCCACTAAAATATGCTAGTTGTAGAGATTCATTTATGGATTGAAACAAGTTTCTCGAAGTTGGAATATACGTTTTGATGAGAAAATTAAAGAGTTTGTTTCATCAAGAACGAACATAAAAGCCTTGTGTTTTAAAGAGGATTAGTGTAAGCATTGTTGTTTTCTTGATATTGTATGTAGATGATATACTGCTGATCAGAAATGACATTTTAACCTTGCAAGCTGTTAAGAACGGCCTAGGGGGCTGCTTTTTTATGAAAGACTTGGGTGAAACAACTTATATACTTGATATTAAGATTCATAAAGATAGATCGAAGAAGTTGCTAGGTTTGACCCAAAGTGCATGCATTGAGAAGGTGTTGAAACGGTTCAACATGCTTGAGTCCAAGAAGGGATTCTTACCCATGTCTCATGGTGTGTGTCTCTTTAAGGACCAGTGTCATAAATCTTTGGAAGATAAGAATCACATGAAGTTGATTTCATATGCTTCGGCAATTGGATCAATCATGTGTGCGATGTTATGTACTCGACCTGATGTCTCCTATGTTTTAAGTATGACTAGCAGATATCAGTCTGGTCCTAGTGATAGTCATTGGACAGCAGTAAAGAATATCATGAAGTATTTGAGAATGACTAAGGATGTATTCTTGGTATTTGGTGTGGAGGAAGAGTTCGTTGTAAATGGTTACATGAGCGCTAGCTTCCAAACTGATAGAGACGACCCAAAGTCTCAATCAGGTTTTATCTTTTGCTTGAATGGAGGAGCTGTGAGCTGGAAGAGTTCAAAACATGAGATAGTTGCTGATTCTACAACTGAGACCGCGTATATCGCAGCTGCAAATGCGACAAAAGAGGCTTTTTTGGATTAGGAAATTCATCGGCGAGCTTGATGTAGTTCCTAGCATTGTTGGTCCCGTAATTCTTTACTGTGACGACAACGGTGTCATAACATAAGCTAAGGAACCCAGATCTCATCAGCACTTCAAACACATACTTCGGTGGTTTCATCACATTCGAGAGATTGTCGATCGAGGAGATGAGAGCATATGCAAAGTATCGACTGAAGAAAATATTGTGGATCCACTGACGAATCATCTTGCACAGAGAAAACATGATTATCGTACTAGATTAGTGGGTATTAGGTACCTGAATGATCGTCTCTAGTGGGAGACTTGTGGATTGTATATGTGTCGGTTGTTATTTATGTGATGAATAGAGTACTGTATATTTCCTTTTATATTTATGACAAGTTCTTTTGTTATGTAAATTGTTTATATGCAATAGATTAATTAACGTAATAAATGACCTTATAATGTTTGCTTCCATGAAAATTTAAGTACGTGACTTGAATGTGAGGGCATATGTTTATAAGAAGCATCATTCTTAAATGTTTCACTCATGTAAAGAAAACCTAACAGGGTCCTCTTGCGCGTATGTGTGAGCGTAACACTATACTTCCCTTGAAAATTGACCTTGAGGTCAAGTTTTGAAAAATTGTCGGGATCTTTAAAAATGGCGGCGAAGAAAAAGTTCTGGATGAGGAGGTTGTAGTGGGCAAGACACGAAGGGAAAATGAGGATTGTGAAAGTGAGCGGGTAGATAGGAAGGTGGAGCGTGAAGTACAATGATTTGATTGGAAATGTAAGTGGGGCCCGCAGGTGGGTGCAGGAAAAAATGAACGTTTGATATGATACTGGGGGGAGGGATGGGGGTAAGAAGTGGTGCAAGTACAAAGGAGGGAAAGTGCTTAGGATGGCAGTAAAGGGGTGGGATAAAGCTGGGGGGGCGTGACGACAAGAAGGTGGGCAGGTGAACAGGGGACTGGCGGGGAACTGCGAAACGACACAGTTTTCCTTATTAGGAACAACAAATCTGCCAGGGGATGGCGTGGGTGGGGCTCAAGAGGGGCAAGGGATGATGGCCCAAGATAGAGTATGTTGGGAACGAGCAGATATAGCTAGGGTTGTTCACAAATAATATAGTTCGTGAATAATTCGGGATTCGATTTGTGAAGATTCAATTAAAATTCGTTTTTTTTTCGAATTCGAATCCGATTTCGAATTTGAATAATTTTTGAATCTGAATCCGAATAATTGTATACTTAGTCGAAGAATTCGCGAGTAGTTCGCAAATAGTGCAATATATAGTTAAAAAAATATTTAGATAATTAAATATAAAATATAATTATATTTGAATATTATATATAATTAAACATTAGAAAATTCAAATTTGAATCCATGTTCGAAACTAAAATCTGAATTCGAACCCAAATTCAAATCCAATATTTCATGACGAATTTGAATCCAATATTGAATATTACATCGAATCTGAATCCCAATCTGAATCTTTGCATTTTATGTAAATTTTGGATTCGATTGAAGAGTTATTTGATTTAATTCTGTTCGTGAACACTCCTAGATATAGCCGAGCAGTGTGCGGATCGAGGCCCGGGACTCTCGAGTGGTGGAGCAATCATACCAGGGGGTCAAAGGTGTGAGGGGATCGGCTCATACAAGAGAGGTGAGGACGATGAAGGTGGTTGGATTGGTTGTTGAGGTCGGACGTTTGGCCGCTCGATGACCGTTGTGTTGGGAGGGACGAGTGAGGGTGGCGTAGGTCGACGACATGGAATTTGAGGAGGCACGTCGATTGTAGTAGTTCGCTTCCATTCCTAGCAGCAGTAGTAATGGAGGATCCCTGCACGAAGGGTCGAACAACAACAAAGTTATAAAACCGATCTGTGTTGGCTTGCTGATTGCTTGAGAATGCGAGTGTGTGGGTGATGGCCTGGATGCGGGACTCCTGCGCCGGAGGCTATGGCTGCGACTGAGGAGAAGCCCCTAGCCCGAGCCCCTGCGATGATGAAGGGGTCGGTGACCGGTGACAATGGGGCAACGAATTAATGAGATGTGTCGCTGTAGGGATGTGATCGAGCTCGTCATGTTGATCAAGTTTGGCCGCGAGACGTTTTGTTATGGCGTGGAGCTTTGTGAGCAGAGCGTTTTATCAATCTAGGCTCTCGTGAACAGATGCGGCGGTGGACATTGTCGGAGAGAATGTTGTCCAACCGGCGACCAATGAGAGTGTTGGGGAAAATTCCGACTGCGGAAACCGCGCCCGAAAAATGGCGGGTCGGACCAATTGTTACGAACAAGAATCTTTGATGAGTGATACACTCAATGCGATGCGCCCGCGAGTGAGATTGCGCAACTCAAAACCACGAACATTGCATTACATTCATAAAAGATTCATATGCGAGAGGTAGAGATCAAGAGTCCCAAGAGGTGAGAGAGGGAGGAAGAGAAAGAGAGATATCACATACACTTATGATCTATATGAAGCACAAATACTTTCTCGAAGGCAGCGTACCCGTACCGGATACGTATCCGGTATCGGTACTTTACCGATACTCGACGGATGCATCTATGTGGACACATTTGGACTTAGCACATCATTTTGCATATATTGATAGGATTTTGTTATTATAGAGCAAACACAAGTTGACTCTATGCTCGGAAGAGTTGGTACGTCCAATTAAGTTGTGTATATGTATCGAGTATGTTTCTGGTACATTTATGTTACAAGTACATGTACTGAACGTGTTGATACGACGCAAGTTATTAACAAAATGACTATCTTGTCTCTAGACTAATTAGAGATTGAAGATGTTGATCTCCAACAATGAAGAAGAAGAAGAAAAAGACCGATGAGTAGACTTAAGTTTAATTTTATCTCTTTTGGTTAAACATATAAGATGCTAGATTTTGTAATATTTATGAAAGAATGTTTGAAAACTTTATGTTATGTTACATTGATTTGTGGATTTGTACTTCAAGTTATGATTTTTGTTTGATGTTTCGATGTTTGAAGAACTATTTATTGCACTTGTGATATATATATATACGTATCATGGCGTACCCGTATCCTTGGTTTTTAAATTTGGTCGTACCGCCGTACCTGGTACGTATCGTACCTGGTACCCGTATCCGTACCGATGCTTCCTAGTTTATTATCCACCCGGATCCCAATGCCTCAAGCCTCTCCCCCTTATATATATGAGGCAGGGCATACACAATACTATTAATTAATACTCATCAATTAATATTAACTAATTAATTACAATTTATTATGTGAATTTATCATAGCGAGTCCATATATGCACTCCATGAATTCCGACGAGGGGAGTTCGCTTGAGCGAATGTGCGAGCGTAACAGTGATAGATTACAATTGACGGTCAGATTGAAGAGAATAATCATGGGAAGATTTTTCACCTCTTGAACGGTATTGCTGGACATAGGCGATAATTTAGACTCAGTTTGGCACAACGGTGGTAGTCACGCGGTGGCTATGAACATTCGTTTGTGAACGTCCGACCTCACCTAAGAAACTTCATCCACTTTTATGTTCAAAAGTAGTTTTATTTTCTTGGTTGTTGTTGTAACCGTTGTCACGCCAAACATACATTCAATGGTGTCATTTTTTGTCCAAGCTCACTGGAGCAAAAGCGTCGTGCCAAACAAAGCCTAAGTGTAGGACAATGCAACTGAAGGCCTCAAGCATGCTGGTCAGTTGAGGCAGTTGTTGGTTTAGGAGTTTTTGCTCTTCAATTCACATGATTTTTGGCTATCATGGGCTCGTGCTGGAGCGGTCTTGTCAGTTAGGGCTATTTTTCCTTTGATTTATTTTGTGGGCATGGAACTGATACTGATTCAGTTTTTTGTAGTTGTTTTGACTGAGATGTGGGCATTACTTCAAGTTTGCATGCATGCATGCATTGGCTAGTGTTGGAGAAGGATCATTAATATCTCACCATAATCTATGGGAGTAATAGAATGGGCGCCTTGGCGCAGCTGTTAAGGTGTCGTCATGTGACTTTGAGGTTGCGGGTTCGGGTCCTGGAAGTAGTCTCTTGCAAAAATATAGGGTGAGGTTTGCCTACATTTCACCCTTGTGGGGGACTCTTTCTCGGGCCCTCGCTGCGTGGGGGTGCTTTGTGCACAGGGCTGCCCCTAATCTATGGGAGTAATACATCATCATTACTTGGCACTGTTCTGGCAATATGATGAGCTTTATTAAGTTAGGCTCTCTTTGGAAGAGAGAGGGAGAAATGGAGATTGCCAGTCATCACAAAGTCATCAATCATGAGTGAATGATGATTTTTTGATACTAGTATTATATTGATTGCTAATACACACTTCTAGGCCTAGCATTTATTATTTTTGATGTTTCGCTTAAATTAATATTGGTACATATACGATTGATTATTCATGATTTATGAGTGATGCATGCTGCGCACTCCATCTCCTTAATAATAAGTACATCTATTCTGCTGCTGATAGACACTCAATTTCCATGTACATACATCTATTCTGCTGCTGATAGACACTCAATTTCCATGTACATACATCGCTGCTGCTGCTGCCATTGCTGCCATTTTGATTTTCCTGCCCTTTTTTTTAACAGAGTATCAAGTCCCAAATCACCCAGAAATTAGAAGGAAAACAAAAAAAAGGTTGCGAAATAGGAATACAGCTGCTGGAAAGGAAAGTTTCTTGTGGTAGCAATAGTAGTAGTGGTAGTAGTAATTGGAGCTGAGAGTACTAAATAGCGAATTTAGGGTCACAGCTAGCGGATGAAGGTGTGAATGATAGTGTTGTGCCATGGGTCCGAGATGTGCTCCAGCAAGTTCTCAAATGGCCCTTTCCCTGTCACGTTGTGCTGTATCACGAACCCCAAAAACGCCAGCATTGCCAGCCTCCCTGTATGTGTACATATACGAGATATTATTTAGGGGTTTAGAGTTATAAAAGAAATACACCGCTCATTCGGAGGTCCGTACCGTTGGCGAGCTCCTTCTCTTTGGCCTCGAGTGTGGGGGCGAAGCTCAGGGGGTTGAAGATGCCGCCGGGGTATCCCACCTCGTTCGGAGGCAGGCTGTAGGACTTGAAGATAGGGTCCTGGTTGACGCTGCCCGGGTTCTTGATGTCCTGCCACCGTCGGATCTCCACGTAGTGGAAGAGGATGAACTCGATCACAAAGAGTGTTGACGAGGAGGCGAAGTACTCCGCCTTGCCGGCGTCAAACCACTGCGGCGTATTGAGGATTCCGATCTTGGTGAACACCTCCGGAAGCAGCATCCCGGCCACCCCGAGCATCGCCCACCTTCCATTCACCAACTCCGCCTGCACGTACCACCGCAGGTTCTCCGGGTCCTCCGCCAAGCCCAGCGGGTCAAACCCATTGTCCCCGGGCAGGCTATTATGGTGAGATTCAAAGCATAGTCTTTCATCAGTTGAGTTTTGATTGATTCTATGCAGTGCAGATTATTCGTGATTTTGGCGTCCCGAGCCCGGATTCAGAGAATCATTTCCTACATTTGAGATGTCCTTGCAGTAAACATATCTCAGATGTCGGAATTGATATGTCAGATGTCGGAAATGACATCTCAAATGTCGGAAATAACTCCATAATCGGATTTTATCCCGAGCGCCGACATAAAAATTTCGCAAGAAGCAGTGGGTAAAAGTCACATGAGCCCATGTAGGAATTAGTGGAGGACGAACTGATGGGGTACCTGCCATTGAGATATCCTGGGGAGGCGAGGCCGGGAAGCCACTCCCCCTTCTTGGCTTCCACCTTGAAGGAGGTGGTGGAGGATGCAGTAGTGGTCGGAATTGCTGCCACTCTGGCGAGCTTGCCGGAGGAGCCTGTAAGGAAACATGGCCGGGGAATGGCGAGGGAGGCCTGGGTGATGATGGCCGCCATCTTCATGGAATGATCAAATTATAGAGCTAGCTGAGTTGCTGGCTTTGACCCAGATGTATGTATGATCCAAGAGGGGGGCCTTTTGCCGGAGAGCCCTGCATGCTTTTCACTCATTTGTAGAAGAATTTGTGGCCTTCGTTTTCCGATGGAATCTGGCCGTTGGTTGTCATGTTTTCTCCATTAAACCAATGTGTTGCTTTGAAAGGTTTCGGTGGCCAATGGGGTTCCTTCGCTCCTTATCCCAACCCTATCTCAACTCCTCCATGAATAATCCTATATATATATATATATATATATATATATATATATATATATATATATATATATATATATATATATATATATATTACACATTATTATCTATTAGGAAAAGGTGGTCTTGTGTAATAATATTTATTATTTCAATTTTACTCATTTTTTATTTATTTAAGTTTTGCAAGATTCAATGATCTTTGGTGCAGCTGGTTTAGGGTGCATCATGGGCAGACTCTGTACACGATTGCTTTGTGGGTGTATATATAATATATTATATAATGCTGCTGCTTTTTGAATTAACATATACAAGTTCAAAAATATTTGAATGTATATTTTAAGTATTTTTAAAGATTATAACTTTGGAGATTAGTTGTTGGACATCTATTTTTGACAATAATGAATAATTGAGTGCTTAAGAGTCAAGTTGGCAGGGTGGTGGCCGTCACAAACGCGGCAGCTATGAACTATCGTTGGTGAACGCGCGACCTCACCTAGGAATTTATCCACTTTTATGTTCAAAACTAATTTTATTTTCTTGGTGATGATCATGATTACTTTCATGCCAAACATATATTCTATGTTGATGGCGATTTTGTTTAAACTCATCCATCCAAAAATGCCGTGCTATATGGAGCCTGGTTTTAATAATGATCACAGTTGAAAAGATTGTGGGGATTTTTTTTACTTTTGAAGGTTCCGTTTGAGAGGACTTATTTTCATCGGTCAAGCGGTTATGATCGCATGAATCGGACCTTAATTATGGTCCGATACATGCGGTCGTAATCGCTTGACCGGTGAAAATAAGTTCCCCAAACGGAGCCTAAGTTTAAAATTTAAATAGAGCCGCTGTTAGTTCACAGTGTTTTATATGCGCCACTGAGCGTATATGGAATAGAGTAATAAAAAATGATGATTGTTATGGGCAAACTGTTTTTGGCTAGGGGCAAACCAAAATTTAAAATCACCTACATTAAATAAGCTTTTTATTATTAGGGTTTGTTTGGATCCGGACACTCCCCAAAAACCCTATCCCGATTCTGTCGCTCCCCACCCGACCGCTTCTCTCCCCGCTTCGCCCGACTGCCGCTGCTCTCCTCGCGTCGCCTGATGAAGCCCTTTCTCCCCGCACACGACGGCGCCCGACGACCCCCTTTCTCTCCGCACACGACGGCGAGACGACTCCTCCGGAAACCCTAAGGTCGGGCTTCTCCAGCACACGCCGACGTAAATCTCCCGCTTTCTTCACCTCCAGCAAACGCCGACGAAGCCCTTTCTCCCGCTTTCTTAACCTCCAGCAAACGCCGACGAAGCTCTTTCTCCCCGCACATGACGGCGCGGCTCATACCGGCTCTCCCGAATTCCGCATCTCCAGCACAACCGATTCTTCTTTGGTAATTTCCTTGGGAAGTTTATTTGATTGTTCTTATTACACTTATAGCATGATGTAGTAGAAATTGTTTCACTTTTATAGTTGTTTAGTTCTTTTGTTTTTAATGAAGATAGCTTCTCATTTTATGTATGGAAGTTAGTCTTTAAGGTATCTTCTAGACTCTTTTTTCTCTTTTAGGAATTAAACCTCTTTATTTCATTACAGTGCAATTCTCATATGGAAAGAATGAAAAAAATTTATAAGAACCCCATCTTTTTAGTACAATCCCGAAGTCCAATTGCAGTCATCAACTTGGTCAATTTCAAGATGCATTCTAAATTTGAGCTGTCAAATGATTTCAAGTTACAAAAATTGGTGGTATTGAGAAACTGTGCTAGTACTTAAGAGGCTGAATGACTAATCAGACCTTCATATTGGGCCGCTTCAGTTGGAAGTGGTTTGCTGGACTGTTTTCCTTTAATACTGCAACATAAGCTTGTTAAGAAAGTTTTTCAGATTTTTTTGTTGAAATATATACGTTTCCACTCAAAGAGTAACTGCTCAAAATAAGCATGATTTATTTTTGTTTAAGCATGATTTATTTTTGTTTAAGCATGATTTATTTTTGTTTAAGCATGATTTATTTTTGTTTAAGGTTTAAGCATGATTTATTTTTGTAAACACATATAAGAGATAAGAATTACTTGAAAACAAGTGTCTTTTTTCTTTGCTCATTTTCAGATCTTGTTCTTTGTTTGAGTATGAAAAATATAGAATTATTGACTTGTGGAGAATCATCTCAACAAATAGAGACTGATGTTGGAATTCATTTTGTCACATCACAATATTTTGAATGTAAGGAGAAGTTAGTATCTTGGGTTCAACAAAAGACGAGGGAATTAGGATTTGTTGTGACAATTCAAGGTTCTGACAAGCTTACTAGCAGACTTAAGCCTCGAGTTTTTTTGGGATGTGACAGAGCTGGTTATTATTGTGAGAAACAACGAGGTCCTTGATGGGTCAAAAAAAAATTGCGAAGAACTACCACAAAAAAGTTTGGAAGTTTGTTTTCACTTAAAGGTCAAAAAAATGCACATGTAAATGAGTGGACACTTGAAGTTATGTGCGAATCACACAACCATGAAATGGTTCATCTTGAAGCACATGCCCATGCATGTAAATTAGATGAAGCCGAGGAAAAGATTGTGGAGGACATGTATTCGGCCGGAGTAAAACCTAGGAAAATACTATCGGCTTTGAAAAAAAGAGATCCTTCCAACACCACAACAATGCGAACAATTTATAATAAAAGGGCAAAGATGCAGAAAGATGAATTGGATGGGGACACACAAATTCAATATCTATACAAATGTATTAGTAATGGTGGATACATTAGCTTTAATAAAGTTAATGCTGTTAGTAATCAGTTGGAAAGCCTTTTTTTTGCTCATCCTAATGCGGTTAAATTATGTAAAATGTTTCCAAGTGTGTTCTTGTTAGATTGTACGTACAAGACAAACAAGTATAGATTACCACTACTATGCATTACTGGTGTTACTTCAACCAACAATTCCTTCTATGCTGCTTTTGTGTTCATGTCTAATGAAGTACAAGCAAGTTATGTATGTGCTCTTGATTGCTTCAGATTTGTTTTTGATCAACAAAATTTGCCAACCGTATTAGTAACGGATAGGGAAGTTGCATTAATGAATGCAATTGCAGTAATCTTTCCGCAAGCAAAAAATATTTTGTGCAGGTTTCACATAAGCCGGAATATATTAGCACATTGTAAGAGATTGTTTAAAAAGGGAGAAGAATGAGAGGAGTTCATAGCAACATGACATCAATTAGTGAACTCTAAAAGAGAATCTTATTTTTATAGTCTTTTTCTTGATCTTAAAAACAAGTATGAGTGTACTAACCCGGAAGTGTACTCTTATGTGGTCTCAACTTGGATAACACCATACAAAGAATATTTTGTTTCCGCATGGGTGGACATGCATTTGCACTTAGGTAACTGTACTACGAATCGTGTTGAGGGTAGTCATAGTCAACTCAAGAGGTTTTTGGAAGTTTCAATTGGCAACCTAAGCACTGTTTGGAAAACTTTTGATCAGATGATTACTTTACAGCATACAGATATTAAGAGGGCATTTGGACAAAGCACCATTCAAATGAGTCAGATATTCAACACTCCTTTATATTCAGAGTTAATGGGACGTATATCATTTGCAGCTTTGGATTGCATTAAAAAGGAAGAATTTGTAGCAAGATCTGGAAAATCATTAGCTGGAGAATGCACACATAAAATAAAATATACGTTGGGTTTACCTTGTGTGCACGAATTATTACCGTATATTAAACAAAATAATTCGTTTTCATTATGGATGGTACATGTTCATTGAAAAAAACTTTCCATGCATGAAGAGAACGTGGATCCGGACATTAAAGTAGAGGTCAGGGAGCCTAATGATATTGACGTGGAGTTTGAAGCCATCCTTAGAAGATATAATAATACGTCTGAACTACAAAAGCAAGAGATCAAACGAAAGCTACGTGAACTTATGGATCCTACTTTAAGTCAAATAGTGGAGCCACCTGTACCTACTAGATTAAAGGGTAGGCCGCGAGGAAGCTACAAGAACTTTGCAAGCAAAGATTCATCAACGAAACGAGATCTCTCCCTATTTGAACATGTTTTGATGAGTGAACAATTATCCATGACAAATCCTTCAAAACATGTCACAAAAAAGAAAGTAAAAACTGAAAAAGACTACTTAGAGTCGTTCATAAAGAAATGCCGCCACACATATCAAACTATATTATTGATGTTGTGGATGTATTGGGAGATGGGCATTGTGGATACCGAGTAATAAGCAATGGACTAGAAATGGAGGATAATTGGTTACAGGTACGTAAAGAACTATCACAAGAGCTACAAAAAAAAGAGGAGTTATATGAGCAAATTTTTGGAAAAGTAAGAGGATTAGAGTTGTTGGACTCACTAGATTGTGTGGTTGTTCCCGCTCCTTTGGATAAGTGGATGACAATGCCTGATATGGGACTAATAATTGCTTCTTGCTACAATATCAAATTAGTACATTTCAGTATGTTTCAGTATTTCACTTTCTTGCCATTGCATTCACCACTACCGGTACTTCAAAGAACAATATACATGAGATTTATACAAGGAAATCATTTTGTACGACTGTGTATGCGTGATGACTGTCCACTACCGCCAACTATCTCGATTTGGGGGAGGTATCATGAAGAACTTGCTGAAAAATGGTACAAATTTAATTACATACTACATATGTATTTTTTATTAATTCATATGTTATGTGAATCCTAATTAATTTGTACTACTGCAGGTGCCAAAATAGTTGATGTACGTCATTTTTCAAACAATGTGATGGACTTAAAGGTGTTATATAACATACACATTGATATTATTCTTTTGTATACATACATTTGTTCAATCATTGATTATTATTATTTTGACAGGTGCAACAGTTGGAGCAAACAATTAAGGAAGTTCAATCACTAAAAGAAGATTTCTAAAATGAATTAGAAATTTTTGTAATATGTTAAAGTTTAGCGTTGATGTTAATCTGTTATTTTCTATTTTGCTAAATCAATTAAGGAAGTTTTTATTTTGGTTTGCCCATAACAATTTGGTTTGCCCATATAATTTTTTGGTTTGCCCATAAAATTGGTTTGCCCATATCCAAAAAAAGTTTGCCCATAACAATCACCTAAAAAATTTGTAATTGAGGATATGAAAATTTAGTAAATGTTGGTGTATAAACATTGTATTCACAACATTAATATATATATCTTTATTATATAAAACGATATAGATATTTGGAAGCACACCGTTAAACTAATCAGGACCGTCCGATCTCCAGGAAATCGCCTCTATCCATTGGATCTAAACAGCCTACCTGCGAATAACAAAATCTCCCCAAAAGAACACTGTTCACTCCCTCTGAAATCCCGATACTGCGATTTACGCTCCCGTCCATTCACGGGCTCACCCCGCCGCCGCCTGCGGAGCCTCCGGCGGCCTGCCCGGCACCCACCGGGGGGTTCGCCGGGTGTTGTCCGGCGGCGAGCGGGCAGGGCCACCGCCGGCGGTGGCCCTGCCCGTGAGCTCCAGTTTTGGGTGTCACGGGCAGGGCCATCGCCGGCGGTGGCCCTGCCCTATCGCTGTCGGACAACACCCAGAGGGTTCGCCGACCTCCGGCGAACCCCCCGGTGGGCGCCGGGCAGGCCGCCGGCGGCGAAGGGAACTGTGAGTTGCAGGCGGAGGCGGAAGGGAGTCGGGTGGGATTTCTTAAATTTTTTTTCTGTTTCTAATAATTAATATTAAAATTAAATTAAAGTAAAATAAAATTATTATTAAAAATTTTTAGTATTTAAAAACTTTTACATTTTAGATAACTGTCGGAGGGGCGGGCGGAGCCCGCCTGGGTGCGGGCGAATCGAGAACTGTCCGATCAAGCTACTTTAACGCCTGTTCAGGTACCGGGGGGCGGGCTTCGGTTGCGGGCGAAGCCCGCTGGGGGCGGGCTTTGGGTGCGGGCGAAGCTCGCTTGAATGTCAAGCGGGCGAAGCCCGCAGCGACGCATCGAGAACGGGCGGAGCCCGTTCGAAGATGCTAGTATGTATGTATATATATATATATATATATATATATATATATATATATATATATATATATATATATATATATATATATATGCACGCTATAAAATTTTATGTGCATATTATTTGTTCTCCTTTTATAAGAATTGCGGGCTGCCAATAGTTGAAATTTCTGTATTCCACTAAGTTAGTGGGGGTCATGGGAAAAAAATGTCTGCCCCAAACTGCCAAACCACGCGCCCCAATTGCCACAAAACTGCCAAGCCCAACCGCCAGGCCTCACGACGGCTGACGGGCTGCCACCGGGCCTCACAACCGCGCTCAAACGGACGCGAAGGCTTGCGGCGGGGCTCCCGATCAGCCGCTGTCGCGTCTCGTGGCCGCGACGGCCAACGTCCCGGGCCGGCCTCACGGGCGGCCGCTGTCGCGCCCCCTGCCACACCCTTGTTGCTGCAAAGGCCTGCAGCCGACCTCGTGGTCGGACCCTCGCGGCTGTGAAAGCCCGCAACAGCTCTCACGGTCGGCCACACCCCTGCAGCCGCGCCACCGCAGCCCTTGCTGCGGGGAGGATCGTGGCAGGCCTCCTAGCCGGCCGCCACCGCGCCACGGGGTCGTGCCCCTGCGGCCGACCTCACATCCGCCAACGGCCACGCTACGCAGACGTGCCTTGCGACCGCGAAGGCCCGCGGTTGGCCTTACTGTCGGCCGCCGCGATGCCTCGCGGCTGCCCGTGAGCGCGGCGGGAAAACAGTTCTTAAAGTATTAAAACCAATCCTTGGGTTTATTTGATTCGGCGGTGGCGGGAAGAACCAAAGGAGGAACCATGACATTCGAACTGGAGGGAGGGAGCACGGGATCGAAACATGACTTTTCGTTCCGTTTTTCATGGCGCGGCGGGGCCAAACGTGACAAACGACGCTGCCGATCATTTGTTTGCGCCCGGGTCCAGCAGTGTTCCACGCCAAACCAAGGCTCCATTTGAGAGGACTTATTTTCACCGGTCAAGCGGTCACGACCGCATGAACCGGGCCTATCGTAACCGCTTGACCGGTGAAAATAAAAATCCCCGAAACGGAGCCGAAGCCGCATATGTAAAATTGTAATAATTTATATAGGGGATTGTTATCCGCAGACCGAAAATGGCTATTCGCAGATTATTACTATTCGCAGATCCAAAGATACTTAAAATTGTTATTCACAGAAATTATTGTTATTCGCAGACCAACATTAAAAGTAATTTTTTTTTCAAGAAGTGCTCAAAAAATATCAAGCACCAGCACCACAAGTGCTCAACAACACCGACATCTTGCCACTGACCTGTAAAAGAAATATCTTCAAATTATTAACACTCATGTTGGTACTAAGTGTTCTGTATGGTGACAACAAAATTAAGTGTTCTACCGATGCCTGCGCCAACAAGGGCAATGTCTTTTCTGAAATTCTTCGTCGGCGAGCAGGCGGGCGAAGTCGTCGTAGCTGGCTAGAAAATGCGTGCACTGTTGAAGATTTAATGAACTTCTTATTTGCTGGGACTGGGAAGATGATGTGTTCTCAAAGACATTTCCCCGAACACCTTGCGTGCGGCTGGAAGAGCTAGCATTGGCAACTGATTTCTCAGAACTGTCAGAATCCAAACTTCCAGAATCATCATCATCGTGCTTCGAACCATCATGGGACGAACCATAATAATCCACAGAGGCACCACCATGGCAGAGAGATATAGAAGAATTTCTAGGCGATAAGCTTACATGGCGCGAAGAACCCACACCAGGCGAAACATCAAGAGGATCAACGGGCAGCGAAGGCGCCGCCTGGCTTGGCACTTGGACATCTGAAACATATAGGGATTTACCTTGAACCTTGCGGTTTTTCTTCGTCCCCGTAGGGACAAGGGCAACCAGGGCCGCAACCCACCGCACAGCTATAAAACCGAAGCAAGCTCCATCGCACTCGGGGTCGCAACACCACCACCAGCCAAGCCTGCAGCGCCGCCACTATCGCACCGCCGCCACTACCGCACCACACACGCCGCCACTGCAACACCTTATTCACAGAGATGTGCGATCGAGAGTTAGGAGAGCAAGAGAGGGGAAGATGCGGAGTGCGGGATCGGGCAGGTGGCTGGGAAGGAGAAAATGAATTATGATTTGGTTTGTGAATAAACGGTTTGAAAAAGCTAGAAGAATATTTAACGCCTTTAAAAAATGCTATTTTGATTTGCGGATAGAGATATTCAATCTACCGTTAACAATCCACGTTATATATTGCGATCATTTTTATGGGCAACTAGTTTAGTTTTTTTTGCTCCTCCAAATAGATTAGGTTTTATATATTAGCCGACTGTGCGAAACCCCCCTCGACTCGCCTCTTACTTCGATCGCCGGCGTTCCCCATCATGCATTCGAGCTCCACCGCCGGTATTCCAGCTCCATCGCCGGTAAGACTATCCATCTCCTTCATTCTATTTTGTTTCCCGCTTCTTTCCCCATCCGCATTCGAGCTCCACCGCTGAGACATCCATCTTCTGCATTCGAGCTCCATCGACGGTATTGTAGTCGCCGATTAGGTATTTACAGTGGATGCTAGGCATTATCTAGTTTTATAAATCGTATTTAGTTAGCCGCCTGTACTTATTCCAGCATCTGATTTCTCTGTGTTAGCCGGATGTGTGATGCGTGCTGAATTGTTTAGGCGGGAAGTTATTATTTTGGGTTGTAACATTTTGGTTTGAGGAGGGTTATTTTGGTCATGTACTGCCAGGTTATATAGGACAGAGTAGTAGGGTTTTGTTTCTTATGTCTGTGTGTTGATGGTTCTGTGGCTTGGATGGTAGAAGGGGAGCTTCCCTTCCTGCTGAAGTTCAACCTGTTCAGGGCCTGTCCCTTAGGGTTGATTGTATCCTTGTAATCGTGGATGTGACGATCTCTTTAGTGTGTGAAATCATTCCTCTGTCCCCGAGCCCCCGTAAGTTATTGTTGGGTTGCATTTGGAAACCCACCATTTTATCGTTGTGTGACCTTGGTACATCCGTACATACCATATCGTTATGTGCACTTGGAAGACATATCGCTGAGTGCATTGGAACATATCATTTGGTATCAGAGCTAGCACGGGTAGGAAACACGATGCCCGTTCGAAGGAGACACTTCAGGATTTGGACATGTTACATGAAGAACAAACGACAATGACACAATCCATCCAGTCACTCACCGCGCAGTCCGATCAACAGTGTCGAACCTTGGAGGAAATGCGAGACATGTTGGCTAATCTCACCGGCACCCGTCTGGACAAAACTGTGGACTCAGGTGGCCGAGGATCTCTCGCTGAGGGATGCCCCTACTCTGCTCCGAACAATCACTTGAACCCGCGATTTGCATGTCTCGAGTTTCCCCGTTTCTATGGCGATGCTCTACAAGAATGGATATACAAAGCTGAGCAATTTTTCGAACTCGACGACATGCTGGAGGATTTGAAGGTGAAAATTGCTTTGGCACACGTGGTGGGTAAGGTCTTGTACTGGCACCAAACATACATGAAGTCTAGGCTCACTCGCCATAGGCTGAAATGGGAAGAGTACACACAATCCCTGACTGCGCATTTTGGATCAGTCCTCTTCGACGATCCGATGTCCGAATTAAAAAACCTGAAGCAAAATGGCACAATTCAAGATTTTTTGGATGAATTCGACATCCTCCTGCATTTGGTGAATATTGCGGAGGACTATGCGATGAGCGCATCGCCAGATTGAGGGATGAGATCGGTTATGCCATCTACATGTTCCAACCAAAAACCCTCTAAGAGGTATTTGCTCTGGCCCGCATGGAGGAGCGATAGACAACCTTCTCACACCGATGCAATTTTTCCAGCATGATTGAGACAAGTTTGGCGGTTGAAAGGAGGGCATCCATACATTAACTGCCGACCACTCGACAACCAGTTAATTCACAAAAGGGGAGCCAAAACAACAACCGCCGTTTAACATTGGAGAAGATGGAGGACAAGCGCAACAAATGCCTCTGTTTTTGGTGTGACAGTAAGTATACACCGGACCATCATTTTTTGGCGAAGGGGAGATTGTACGCCTTAGAACTGATTGACGTAAATGTGGACACAAACCAAGAACCAGAAAGCCTTGAGGAGACTGAAACCCTACCGGAACAGGGGACTTGGAGGCGGTTCCACACTTGTCAATGCATGCTCTCATGGGCATAACTCAATATCACACTGTGAAAGTAAACTCATCGTATCAAGGGCATGCCATTCAAATACTAATTGTCGTAGGGAGCAGTGGAGCACACACAATTTCGTGGATAAGCGCGCGGCTCACCGGTTACAATGCCAATTGACGCCGATACCTCCTTTCAATGTGGCGATTGCGGACGAGAGACGCTTGTCCACCTCTAACAAGGTAGTGGGATTTAAATGGCTGATGCAATGTGTGTTCTTCACAACCAATATGTTGGTGCTTCCGTTGGGTGGTTGCGAAGTGGTTCTTGGAATCCAATGGCCGAGTACATTAGGGGTGTTCCAATGGTATTTCGGAAATCCGTTTGAACTTCACTAGCCATGGTCAGAAAATATCGTTGAGGGGATCCAAAAATGTGAGCAACACATGGATGAAACAACAGGGTTTGGAGAGGATGCTAGCAGGGGGGGCACTTGAACATGCTCTCCATTTGCCATGTTAGGGAACTCCCTACACTTCCAACCGACACCCAAGAGGGCCATGAATACAGCCATCAAGACCTGCACAGTGGGCTCAATTGTCAAGAGGAAACGGGAACCCTGTTGCCGGAGGAGTCTACTCACCTGCAGGAGTTACTATTGACCTTTCAAGACATATTTCGGGAACCCGTGGGGTTACCACCTTGTCGGGAACATGAACACCACATCTCTCTCAAGGACGGGCATGGGGAAATTAATCTACGACCTTATCGTTACCCGCCCCTACAAAATGATGAGATTGAGAAGTTGGTCAAGGAGACACCGAGATCGTTCGACCGAGCTCCAACCCCTATGCTTCTCTGGTTGTGCTCGTGAAGAAGGGTGACCGGACGTGGCAGATGTGCATCTACCGCCAACTGAATCTACAAACAGTAAAAGACAAGTTTCCGATTCCGGTCATTGAGGAGCTCATTGATGAACTCCATTGGGCCGTTTTTCTCTCCAAATTGGACATGCGGGCAGGCCACCCAAGGGAGGGAGGAGCGTTGGAAAATAAATCATTGGAGTGATAGAGATAGGGTGAGGGAGCATGGAAGAAAGAAATAAGTGCAACAAATTTATAGACAAAAAGTTGAAAATGTTTACAAAAATGGAAGCAACTCGTTAATGAAGGGGATGCACATTGTTTCCAGTTTTTTCAAACAATGTACATAAATATTAGCAATAAAATGTCCAGTTGATATTCAACATTAAGGGTTCATTTGGATCCGCTTTTCCTCCCGCCGTTTTGAGCAAATGTTGCCGGCCGGCCGGTAACCAAACGGCCTCCGACGGCGTTTGCTCCGTCTGGAGCGGCTCCTCCCCTCCGGTTCGAAAGCCAGGTTTGCTCCCGCCGGTTCCGCCCGTCACCACCTAATCAAAGGAGGCCTCATATTCAACGGTTAATATTTTTTGTGGACAAAGTTACTGGGCACCTTTTATATATAATAACTCTGAGTTTAGATACTTTTGGGATGAATCAGCGTATTATATTTTGCTTTAGGTTATCTTTGTCATTTGTAATGTAGGGAAGTTGCATCATATAATTGTTATATTGCAGGTTATTTGCATGCCAAATCGCTTCTAACGGAGACAAACAATAAAGGCAATACGAGCTTCACAAATCTAGCAGATGGCAAGCGGACCGTTGGAAACTTATTCTCCATCCCAAACCTTAGAAAGAAGGCATCAACAACAAAAAAGGAAAAGTTTTAACGAAATTGATTGGGCTCGATCTGATGGTCGAAATTTCCATCAGTGTAGACCTGCGTGTTCGTATCCATCTCTCCTTTTATGTTTATAATTTATATAATGATAGTCTTTTCTTTGTGCAGTAGATGGTTGAAGTTATTTTTTGGTTACTTCTTTCATTTATTTTATAATTTTTTTTTGTTTTTTTTCTTGACGTCTATGACAGGTTTCATGTAGAATGTTGGGTGCATAGGCGATGTAAAACTAAGACTTGAATTACAACGATCAAGTCTAAGTTTAGAAGAGAGATATAGGAGGGGGCTTAAAGGGGCGAGAAGAGACTTGAGGGAGGAGAGGGAGAGAAGAAGGAGAAGAATAACTCACAAATCAATATTCATTCATTAATAGTCATTCAACTACAGTTTACATGAACGTCTATCATGAAACATAAAACATACATATTTCAAATATAATTAAAATACATGAAATGTAATTGAATTTAATCACACATGATAATGATCTTCATGAAGAAGATCTGTAGGCTTTGATGGTCCTGAAGGGGGGTAGGACTGACCCGCACATATTATAGGATGTTAGGGAGCAGTGAAATAAAATTTGTCAGTAGGTTATAATGGCGGTCAACCTAACTAATGTAATACTAGTTGTAAATGAGGAACAAGACCCTCCAAGAGTGGAGCAATTCATTAACTTGATGCTAGAGCTGAGAAGATCCACACTCAGGTAAAAAATGAGCACTAGCTTACATGGAAACCAATCATCAAAATGTGTGAGAATAAAACAAGTAGATCCACTAGTCATTCAGGTAGAAGTCTGATTAGAAGAAATCAACAATCAACTCCAGGGAGGAAACTGAGAACTATCTTAACACTCAGTTCTTAATTTTGACTTGTGCGCACAAAGGAAGCGATATGGACTGGTGATTATACTAAGTTGATAGAATATAGACTACTTCAAGCCAAATACAGATGGACAATAAAAGGACCTGGTTGGGCTCACAATGACTTGGTTATAGTGATAGCAACATAACCGTGTGATGCAGGACACACATCACACTTACCTTCCACCCTAGAGTCCCACCAAGGGGCCCACCTTGGCGACGCACCAAGGCGGCTTTAACAGTCCCGCGGGCTATACACCCCAACCCGTCTCCGGTCCCACCACAAGAAGCCGAAAGGTTGTTGAGGCTGAGATTCGATCTCGAGAGCTCGCCTTGGTGTGACTCCAAGGTGGGTCTCCTGGTGGGACTCCAGGGTGGCAGACAGGTGTGACGCCTGCCCTGCATCACCGTGTTTAACAAATATCGAGATAGTAACAATTCAGGTAAAAGAGAAGCTAACAAGATGGCTATCATAAGATTCTCAAGTTCAAGTTGTCCCAACAAAGAATGGGTCGTGGATGAAAAGTTTAACCATTTAACCGTGAATCTTGAAAATTAAAATGTCACTTCGAACCATTTAACCGTTATGGTCTTGTAAAGCTTAATAATTTTGAAAACTTTATGAGTTCTCATGCAAGAAGATAAGAAAAAAATGAAAAATTTCATCTGAAATATTTGAGTTGATTTGCTATTTTAAAAATTAAAACATTCATACAAATAAATTATCACTTTCAACAAGTGTTTCACGAGGAGAAGCTTGATGTCAATCTGATACAGTGAAAATTTATAAATGATAATGATATACAGTGTATTGTGTAAGTAAAATATTCTTTATATTTTCTTAAAATGAGAGTGAACATATGTTGGAGTCTTTGATCTGGGAGCAATCGAGGGATTAATGTCACTGACTCACTGCCAATATAATAACATTAAGAATGTACCGAGACGAGGAAGAATGATTAGGTTGAGTTTAATAAAAATTGGATTTTATTTTAATCCAAGACTTGAAAGCATTAAATGATTACAATTAATTATAATTAATTAATTAGGTTTTTGACCTTAAGGGATGCGACATTTAGTTTTGGAACTGAATGACCGAATTTTGCATTTCCATTACTCCTCATTTAGTATTTTTGAAACACTCTATGTAGATAATATAAATACCAATTTTGTTTTCGAAACTACAAGTTACTCTTACGTGAGCTTCTCTGAGAGAGATACTTACAGAGAAGAGATGAGAAGAAAGAGGCAATCTTTTTAGAAACAAAAGTAGTACTTTGTATCAAACACGAACGATCTTCTTACTTTCGCGAGACCGTTGGACAGACTGTGCCAGAGTTCTAAGCGTTATAGTGGATACCAACAAAAGTAGTCCTACGCCGACGGTGGAGACTTTATTCTGCTCGGGATTATGGTGGATGTCGAAGTATTGTTCCGCCTTGGCATTCCACCCAATCGGGTCCACACCGACAAAGGTGGGGAGATCCAAAGCGAGGGAGAGACGACCTGGAAGAAATGGGACCGCGGAATCCCCGATGTACGGGAGGGGTACAACTCTGAGAATGGACGCGCCAGCGGCCGGGCACGCGGATCCGTTAGCGGAAGAGGCGGAGGAGGGCTGTAGGGCATTGAACTTGGCGTGAAGGGAGAAAAGGGAGTCATGCATGGAGGCGACCAATTTTACTTGCGCCTCGACGCGACGACTAAGTTCTTCTGAGGTGGAATCCGGAGCGGAGTCGCCGGAGGAGCGAGTGGTGGGAGCCATGAGCTGGAGACATTGGACGGAGGCTGAAGGTGGCGTCACCGGTGCAGAAGGGCGGAATTAGTAGGTTATGCGGCCGATGGAAGTAGCGGGAGGACCGACGGACACAGAACAACCTTGCCGTAGGCGGAACTGAGCGGAACAGGCGGATTGGGAGTCGAAGACCCAATCGCATAGGTCGTTTGCCGGTGCGGGGGGATTGGCCGACGCAGCGGAGAAAATTCGGAGGCGGGGTGTCGCTGCACGTCGAAACGGGGAGAGATGACGCAAGCGGGTCGGCAAACTGCGCGGAGTAGTTGACGACGCACGGGCGGGCGGACGACGTGTTCGATTGATGGTCGGTTCGAACCGCGCACAGACGGAACTGTAAATAGACCCGACGGAGGTCCAAAACCGTGACGAATGGATTGCGGAACCCAGATGCGGACGAGCACAAACACCGGCGGCTAAGTTGCGGGCGGTGAGGCAGGTCGGACAAAATTGATACAATCCCGGGAAATTTCGGAGAGGAATCCGGCGTGGGGGAGGGCCGGCGGTGGAGGGAGAGAGGAAGGAGGAGAGAGCAAGAGGAAAGGTTAGGGAGCAACCCTAATTCTCATACATCCCAAGATGATCCAAAAGAGTACAAGTCCACCTCTTATAAGTGCGGGGTGTGACAAATTAAGGAATACAATATGAAGGGAAAGAAATAAATGCGTATAACCAAATATGAAATAAATGCGTAAAACCAGATAAAAAATAACAAAATAGGGAATAAATAAAAACGCCAGGCTGGTGCCGCGTCTTCGGTCTTTCCTCCCGCAAACGGACCCACCACGGTGTCTACTCGACGCGTGCGTGTCCCGTCAGGATGCACAATCGTAACAAAATTGCTGACACTTTTTGACTAGAATTCTAAAGCATGAGGATTGGAGATGACAAATGGAGGTTTTGACATAATTGCAACAACCCTTTTAGGCTGTGCAACAACCCTTAGGTGATGCATTGGATCTACAATAACTATGGGCCTTCTAGTAATTCTCAAACCTATGGTATAAGATGCTTACTCTTGGGAATTGGCTTCTGCAATGAATATCTCGACATTACTGACATGTTGTAGGCCAACTTAAGGCTCTGTTTGGCAGAGCGGTAACACAACTGCATGCAACTGTTTTTGTTGCCGCTCTACCAAACAAAAAAGTTTTGTACACGCGGTGGCAAGAAGCCACCCCCCATGACGCGGTGGCAGGCAACCAGCGCTGCAGCCCTGAAAAAGGGTTGCAGTGTTGCAAATTTTTTTTTAAAAAATAAAAACTAAATTTTATATATTATTTAAGTTTACATACCGTTAAACATTTATTTGAATATATATATATATATATATATATATAAACTTTATAACATTTTAGTTAACATTTTAATTTTTAAAATATATATTTAATAAATTATATTTTAATATTCTTAGTAATTAATTAAAATGCTAATATATTTTAAAATTAATATATTAACGTTTTTAAATTTAATAATTTTTGTATATATTTGTTGCGGGGCAGTCGAGGCGCTCGTGAACTGGTTGAAAACTTACCATCCTAACTTTTGAGCTAGTCGAGCGCGCATATGTGTGTCTTGATGCTTGTTTGGAAGACCAAGTGACCTCAAAATTGTACGAGAATGGACCCGTTTGAATTGTAGCGTCGAGTCGGGCGTGAACGGAAAAAAAAATCTGTGACTCGTTCAAACATATTTTGGGGAACCCCATCAATATTAGCATTTAATATAATTAACTTTGACATTTTTTTAATATATTTACTTTCTTTATTAAATAAAATTAATAAATATAATGTTTATATATATTCAAATAAATATTTAATATCAAGTAAGCTATTTAATTATTATTTGGATTTCGTAAATTCTGGGACTGTATAATAATTATTATTGCTGTTTAATTTTAATTACTGCTTAATTCTACACCACTGTTTCACACAACATTGCAAATACAGTTTTTCAAACAGTTTCATGAATTTTTCTACCACTTCAAAACAATAAATTTCTGCACCACTCTTTTCCACCACTGCTTCTCCCAGGTCTTTGGGTATTCTAAAAAGTCATATCTAAAACATCAACTCATCAAAAAGAGCCAAGTACTTAACTACAAATAAGTTCTCTTGCTGTAAGTCTTTTAATTCATTAAATTTCTGATAATGATAGGATCCAGAGAGAGAATTCTCAGATAAGAATGTCTTCTCCGTCGAACTACGAACATCCTTATGCCTTTTTTCTCCTTTTCATCCCAACAATGGCCTAATATATTCGAATTGGATCCTAGGCATCAATCAAGGAACCATAACTTTTGGATTTTTTTACTAAGTCAAATTATTACTCCATGTCAGTAAATTACAACAACACTCAAGCCTTTATCCCATTATAGTGGGATCAACCATAAAGATCTTTTGTTGCCATTGTGCCCTATTTTAGTCATAATCTAACTAATGCCTAAGAACATCATGTCTTTCCCTATAGTTTCATTCCAAGTCTTTATTGGTCTACCCCTCCCCATTTAACATGCCTAGTGACTAGACTTTCATAACACCAAATAGGTGTCTTTAATGGTATCTTTTGTATGTGTCCAAACCATCTCAGTCAAGCTTCTCGCATCTTCTCTTCTATTGGTGCCACTCCTGTCTTATACCTGATACATTCATTCCTAATTTTATCCAGTCTCGTGTGTCCACACATCCCCCTGAGCATTCTCATCTTCGTATTTCCCTTTTTTGATCATGTACACAATTCATTGCCCAACACTCAGAACCATAGAGCATCGCTGGTCTACTTGCAGCATGGTACAACTTGCCTTTAAGTTTTAATGGTACTTTACGATCACATTAGATCCCTGACGCGCCTCTCCACTTCAACCAACTTGCTTGGATTCTATATATCACATCTTTATCAACACCTCCATCTTTTTGAACTATCGATCCAAGATATTTAAGCTCCATATACTATGTCTGTGCTCTGCTCAACCTAAAACTCTTCTTTTCTAAAGTGTTTCGCCAAAATTCAAGGTTTGCGTTTACACCCTCGCGCATCTCATCGGCCAAAACGATATCATTCGCAAATAGTAAACACCAAGGTATTGCTGGTTGGATATATCCAGTGAGCTCATCTAAGATAATGGTAAGATATGGGCTTAAAGCTGAACCTTGATGTAAGCCAACAGTGATAAAAAATTCATGTCTTAATCCTCCGAATGCCCTCACCTTCGTCACTGAATTTGTACACATACTTTTGATTATGTCAATGTATGATACATTTACACCTTTTTTTGTAAGATTCCATAAAATATCTCTTGAAATCCTATTATAAGTCTTCTCGAGATTGATAAACAACATATGCAAATCTTGTTTTCTTTCTCGATAGTTGTCAATGAGTCTCCTCAAGAGATGTATAGCTTCCATGGTCGACCACCCTGACATGCATCCAAATTGATTCTCCAAGATGTTAGTCCCTCGTATTATTCTGTTTTCTATTACTCGTTCTCATAGTTTCATGGTATGCCAGTAAATTAATTAAGAAAAATTTTGGATTTAGAAAACCATCAAATATATGTACTTTAACTTTTGTCATGCATACAAGTTCATCACAAGTAACTCTCTTCATGCACTTAGGGGCAGCGGAAGCTGCACCATATTTTTTTATTTTTTATTTTTATGAAAGTAATTGTTACCCTCATGTTTACACCGGAGCGACCTACGCCCCGCCGTGATCACCTGAGCGCGCTTATGGAAACTGCCTTAATTATTTAGTGTGATTAATTGGTATTAATTAATTAATTGTTGTTAATTAATTAATATTAATTAGTATTAGTTAAAACATATTAATTAATCTTATTTCCTATAATGTTTTCTCTCCCTCATCTATATAAGGGGAAGGGGTTTAAATGTTTGCTCATCTTTAAATTTTTAAGGTTTTGGGCTCTCATTTGAGAGAGGGATCATTGGAGGACCGAACATCCTTGATCTTGTCCGGAGTTCGCTCCGGATTGTATCCGTGTTCTTGACTAGTGCAATCTTGTCTCGTTCTTGTTCGTATTTCTTCTCTAGTCGTAACAATGGCCCGACCTGCCGCCTCCGTCCGCTTGTTTGAAGCCGCCGGGGATCATGCCATGATGGACAAACGCCTCCACAACCTCTTCAATCTGCTCAATCGGAATACCTCCCAGCTACACGACATCCTCCCCCTACTTCGCAACATCACAGTCAATCGGGACATACGCGTGGTTTCCTCACTGGCGGCGCCTTCGTCCTCCGCCGCCGACCGCTGCTGGTCCGATACGATGGATCTCGGCTCCCCGCCGCTTCCCGCTCAGCCCGCTGTGTTTGACCACTCTCCGAGTGCACCGACCTCCGCATCGACTCGGATCCGGGCCGACGGCATCCCACCCAGCTCTCGATCGTCGCTCCGCCTCGCTTTGTCGCTCACAACGCCCATGTGACGTGTTCTCGCTTAGCCGCTCCTTCCGCCGGCTACGACATCCCACTTCGTCGCCGCTTCACCTGCCATTCGACGCAGCGTCGCCATTCCCCGGCTTCCCTACAGGCCCGTTCGCCTACCTTCTTCGAGCCCCGCACATGTCCTTCCTCCATACTCGCATACCTCCTCTACTTACGTTTTTTCCATTTCTTTTTTTGACATCCGCCGCTGCCCCCACAAAGCGCCAATCCAAGCTTTATCACATCTTTTCCTTTTTCTTTTCTCCCACCCTGCCCCATCCCACCCTCTCATTACTTGTCACCCTCTCTCTTCTCCTCCAATTCCATTTCACAAAACCGGTCTCACCCCCATTTCCCCTCTCTATCTGGTCCCATCTTTCCCTAACCGCAACCACAAATTATATGTTCCCCCTATTCTTAAAGATCCCGACAAACATTTAATGCTCGACCTTGCGAGCATGGTCGATTTTCAAGGGCGAGGGAATGTTACCCTAACGCTTAAACCAGAGCGACCACGCCTCGCCGTGACCATCAAAGCGCGCATATGTAAACCATCTTAATTATTTGTTGTGATTAATTGGTATTAATTAATATTAATTAGTATTAGTTAAGGTATATTAATTAATCTTATTTCCTGTAATGTTTTCTCCCCTCATCTATACAAGGGGCAGGGGTTTAAATGTTTGCTTATCTTTGGATCTTTTGGGTTTTGGGCTCTCATTTGAGAGAGGGATCATTGGATGACCCAACCTCCTTGATCTTGGTCGGAGTTCGCTCCGGATTGTTTCTGTGTTCTTGATTAGTGCAATCTTGTCTCATTCTTGTTCGTATTTTTTCTCTAGTCGTAACGGTAACCCATTGTATGTCTTGCTATCTGTCTACCGATTAAGCCGGACAATGCGCAATATGACGCAGGAGGGTCCTATATGACAGAAAAATGACGGGAAAACTCCTATATGCAACCACACATGAGATCGATGAATTTTGCTTGCAATAATAATTAGATTTATAAACCAAATTAAACTTATGCCACAATGGTTAAGGACTCCAAATAAGGAGACATGAGAAGTCGTATGAGCGCGAGAGTGCGCAAAAACAACAACTATTTAAATAGGAAATTACAAAGATGAAAACAATTGAAACAAGACTTACAAATGACTATTCCTTCAAGTAGAAAATAAACACATGATCCAACGGTAAAGAAATCAACATACAAACCTAGAGTACCGCGGCTATAAAGAGGGGAGAGATGAAGATTCTTTTGGAGACTTGCCGGGGCTGTATGGGGGCTGAAATGGGGCCTGGACTGTGGCTGTAAAGGGGCTGGAATGCAGGGCTTTGCTCTCTAGAAGTTCCTACAACAACAGGAGGTTGGTGGAGGGGGAAGCACTGCAGATATATGGGCTGTATCAACAAAGAAGTTGTTGCCCGTAACTGGTTAGGTAACATGCCGGCTAGATGGTGGCTCCACATAGGATAGGGGGCTTGGGTGAAGAGAGGGAGGTTAGTAAATGATGTGGCTTCACGTGTGGTTCAGAGGGAGGGGGCTGTAGTTTGGAAACTAGGGGTGGAGAGGGAGAAGGGGGCAATCCACCCAACACTGTAGGAGGGGCCGGTTGACAGGATGAAGAGGGGTAGTGGGCTAAAGATTTGGGAGTGACTTGAAGTGGATCCACGTGAATTGGGAGGGGATATTGAGTGGGGGTTCAGTTATGGGAGAAGGAGAGGTTGAGAGTAAATTTAGGAAATTAACTCCCTAAAATGTGGGAAAGTGGGGATAGAGGGTAGTGAGAAGTTAGAAAGTAGTTATGGCGGTTATGAGTGGTGGTGGAGGTGGCTAATGGCTGGAGGTGGTTGCCAGTTGTGGTCGCCGAAAAATGTCAAATGATAGAAAAATGAAGGGAAAGAGGCGGGGGTTCACCTGAGATGACCAAAAATATTTTCCGGTGATCGTCGGAAGTGGAAATGCAGAAGAGATGGATGTTTTATGTGGCACTATGTAAATAGTGGCGGGGAAAGGCTTGCTGTAGTCGGCTACAAGCAACAGGACTCCTAGACAGGAAATCCAGTGAAGGATTTTGGGAGGACGGTTAAAGGCTGGCCGACTGTAATTTTGAAAGGGGGGTTTTCCTTGGAGTAGGTTTGAGGATGGCTGTGCACTAGGAATGGGAAAATGTGGAAGCAAGTGGCTGTTTGAGGGGTGGTGATAAGGTTGATGGCCCGATGCTTCAAGGTGGGTCGGAGGAGGAGTTGTTGGGGTTGCTACAATGGTGGAGGAGAGGGGGGAGTTTGATTAGCCAGCCAAGGGGAAGTTGGGAGGGGCCGGCCAAGGGGAAGTTGGGAGGGGGCCGGCCAAGGGGAAGGGAGGAGAGAGTAATTTCGTGCTTCGCAGTCGGCTTCGGCACCATAGTGATCAAGGATTGAACTTCTAAACTCCAATCTTCAAAGCTTAAAATTTGAGCCCTCACCCTCTATTTATAGTTTTCTAAAGACCAATGAACGACTATGATTGGATGAACACTCCGACTCAAATAAAACATATAATTACAACTCGAAATAAAAAATAACAAGAGACAAAAATACAAAGGTTGTTGAGCCACTCGAAATGAATGGTCCCGATCGTTACTGCGCCTGTGGTCATCGTGAGTAGACCTGAACGGGTCGAGTGGGCTGCCCCCATCAACTTTCCCCATCACAATATCATCTGACTTATGACCTATGAGCAACAAATAATGTACCTATCTTTGTGTTGGTGTTGGTGTTGGCGTGGGGGTCGGTCTATTAATACCTACACCTGTGTAGGTTTCCCTCGCCGGTGTTTACTGGATATTTGTTTTCAAGTCTCTATCTTTTCAACAACCTTGTTAGATGATGTAACATCCCTCAACAGATGTAATGGATCTATTAATAACTATGAGCTTTCAGATAAGACTCAATCCTAGATGACGTGCTTACTTTAGGGAGTTGACCTCTCTAATGGGCATCACCTCAAGAGTCTTATATGGGTTTTACCATTGTTAACCTACTATGAGTTGACATGGCTCAAAACAAAGGCGTTGTTTTCTATTTCCAGAATTTTATAGGTCAAGAGTGATTTTTTCTCATTCGAAGAAATTGTAGTGGACACTCCCAAATGAATTTTTGATATCATTTTTTTATTTTACGCCTCTGTGAGTTTTTTTGTTTTAATAAAGCCTAAGAAACTGTGAAAGCTCATTAAAAATTAGAAGGAATGTTGTATATCCTATATGTTGAGTTGTCAAACGTTTCAGTTTGTTCTGGCCATACCAAATTATGATTGACGTTAAATAAAGATATTTTTTTGAAATTTATGCAGTTCTATCTATTGTTCTAGTTCTTTTCTTTTGTAAAATCACTGGCCTATTATTTTGGACTTGTATTTTTCTGATATTTTTTTTCTTTTAATTGCGTACTGTAAGGGTCTAAGAACGTCATAGATTCACCATTGCTTAGTTTTGCTAATTCTAGCATCTTACAGATCTCAGGACAGGTGCAACAAGCTCTGCATCAGGTTCAGCTTATGCTGAGTTTGGCTCAACCAAGGTCATTGTATCTGTGTAAGCACAATTTTACAATACACTTATGTTATTTTTTATTGAGCACTTTATATCATAGCATCAATTATCATTGAAGCAAATATCCTTGTTTTGGTGATGAATTTTCAAAATAGTACATGTTTGTTATCTTCTTAGTGACGTATGTTAGAGAAGAGTGACTGTTGAAAAGAGGATGAAATGGAAAAGACACTAAGGGTCTTACTCGCAATCCGAACCCAATCCTAAAATTTGTTTTAAATTCTTCAATATCATCCCTTTCTTATATTGCTTTTTAAATTTAAAATAAAATAGAAATATTAACACTCTTAGTTAATGCAATCCATGAATCTACGTATTCTAGCAGTGGTATTTTTATATCTCCTTCCCAACATGTCATATGACTCCTTGACTCTTTCCCGTGCATTAAAGGTTATTGCCCCCTTATGAATGAATATTTTTGCTGTGTTTTTCGAATTAAGGCAATCCATGACTACGTATTCTAGCAGTGGTATTTTTATTTCTCCTTCTCAACATGTCATGACTCCTTGACTCTTTCCCCTGCATTACAGGCTATTGTCCCCTTCTGAATGAATATTTTTGCTGTGATTTTCAAATGTCGCATAGTATCACGAGCCATGGGTTGATAGGTTCGAGCAGGTTGACTGGTTTGTGCGTGCTTCACTGAGTTGTAGGCTCGGGTGGTGTGTGCATCTCAATACCTCCATAAAAATGCATTTTCCGAGACAACAACAACAACACTCAAGCCTTTATCCAACTATAGTGGGGTCGGCTATATGGATCCTTTGTTGTCATTGTGCCCTATCTTTTGTCATAATCTCACTAATGCCTAAGTACATCATGTCTTTCTTATAGTTTCATTCCAATGGTATGGTTAATCCAGGTGAAGTCGGTTTTGGGACTCTTATGCCACTAAACTAGGACTTGTTCAATCTACCAGTCTCCTCATGTTGTCCAAACATGCACATGTGTTCTTAACCTGATGATTGTCGATTACCTTTTTGAGTTGTGAAAAATGAAAGTTGCGATGTATGCGGCATTGATCTGGCAACTGTAAGCAATACATGATTTTTCGTATGCATTGTAAAGTAATCAAGGGTCCATAATATCAAGTTATTAATTTGGGCTGAACCCTGCTGGTGCCAATGTGATTGAAGTTTTATTCAGACCTTATTGTCCTCGTGGAAGGTGAGTTCCCATCCGTAACACAAGGTATCTAATGGGGATCATGTCACATGGCCCATAAGGGTCTACAAGCGCCAAATTAGAAATCACCCGTGGCGATCAAAATTGTTCATTTCGAGCGGATCGCCGATCAAAGAATTTTAGTATCTTATTTAAATTTTTTATTTGGTATGTTTTGGAGGCCGTCATGATCAGGAAAAATCATGTTTGTTCATGGCCCGTTATTAATCGATAAATTTAGGTATAAGGCTCATTTAATGGTCATTGAAAGTTAGAGAAGAAGAAATCCTCATTTTGATCATTGATGCCAAAGTCGGGGTCTGTGTGTGAAGCTCGGATGCCGTGTCTTTCCCCTCCCTTGGGAGCCAAGCCTAGCCATCTCCGACCACTACCATCGCTTCCAACCACCAAGGAAATCTGACATCCACCACCTCTTCCACTATTCCACTACCTATTTGACTTCCATAACCACCTTCATTAAGCACTTAAACTCCTCATAATCGCCTTTGATCATTTAACATCCCACAACGTCCATATAGCAAAATCCAAAATGATCTCACCACTTGTAATGCCCCTATTTAATTTAGCAATAATCAAAATCCCGGACGGTACTCGCAATAAAAAAACAAAGCAACATTAATAAAATATGTACATAGCAGGAATAAATGGAAGTAATATCTAAAACTTATAGCGGAAGTAAAAAGTGAAGTTATGGATGAAAAAGTATTTCAAATTCTGATTCACAGAATCAACTAGAATTGAAAAGATTCGTAGATTTGAAATACTGAAACTTAAAAATTGTCTGATTCATAGAAATATTTAGATAATTTAGATACATTGAGTTCATAAATAAGTAGTACAACATCTGAAATGAAATATAACAAAAGGAAAGACAAACAAACAGAGAACTGCGAATGCTTATCCTAGGCGTATCTTCCCACTTGTGACCCTTGAACAAAAATGTTCAAAGATGGGTCCACCCAAAATGTTAGTAAAAACTACTCCCCCAGTAACACTAAAAATACATAGTTTAATAATTTACTTTTATATACAATATGAACATTTGAGTAATTATGCATGTTTCGGAATAAACTAACTGTAGTTTCAACTTTCATAAGTTCATTTGTTGTATTTGTCGCATTATGAGTTCTATCTCATTATCTTTAATTCTTATATATATTGATTTTAGTGTCGTGAATTATTTCTAAATTTGGGATACTTAAATTTCATGTTCCCCTTATTAACTTTGTCTTATGACTTTCAGAGCACCTCTTGATTATTGGGTCCAAATGGTGACCCGAAGGTGCCCTTAACTGCCGTGTCTCTTGAGTGCAACACGGACTCGCATCTGATTATTTTTAGGTCTACAATCGACCCCATGTATGAGACTTATATGTACTGTTGTACATATGAGTATGATGACGTGCGTCCATTAATCATGAAGGAAATACCTCTCATGCCCTCTTCTAAATTAATCTAGTGGTTATAGTTATTACAGTATGCCGCTCACTTGAGGCCACCAGTCTGAGGCTTATTGCATGTGTTGAGCTTTTGCATTTAATATCTTTGATTAATTCTGTTCGTGCTTTAAAATGTTCATTTTCATGCTCTGTTTTGAATATCAAATTACATTAATTTAATTGACATTTAATATTTATCTAAAAGCTACGTGCAACAAGATTTCATTTGCATCTTGTATTCATTTATTATATTGTTAACATGCATTTAAAAAGAATACAAGTAATTCTATTTACATGATTTTTCTTGAGTTAACTAAGCAATGGATTTATAATCGGTAATATGTCTAGCCAAGAAGATTTAAATTTCTTACCTCCGTGGTGCGGCGTTCGTAAATGTGATGCGGTAGCATGACTCTCTTTAGTTTATTTTGAATTCACAAATTGTTCTCCGATTACCAACGAGGCTTACTGTACAGTCACAACTCCTATGCATTAAGTTAAGAATATAGCGAGTGTTTATTCAATCAAAAATTGTTATTTTCAAGTGAGCTTTTAAGAAATCAAACTTGAAGAATTCAACAAGATAAATTTTAAAGATTCAAGGAAAATTTTAAAAATTCATGGATCCGCATCTTTTAAGATTCAGGAGAAATTTAAACAAAAAAGAATTCAATATGTACAGGAAATCTGTAACAGTCCAACCTAGTTTAACAAATCTGCAGTTCGGCCGGGCCCTGCGATGAATAGTGAACTAAGTAACAATACTAAAACTGGTACATAAGAGGTATAAATAAAAGTACTGAGAGAAAATTTCAGTGGAAGTATGATATGCAGTTAAGGGTAAACAAAGGTACCTCAATTATGATTCATAGAGCCAATAAAGGAAAGCACTATAGAATCTGAACCACTGAAAGCTTACATTATGCCTGTTACATTGAAAACATTAGAATTATCAGTAAATGAAGTCCAAAGAACTAGTACAACTACTAAACCAAATTATAACTGAAGGAAAAAAAGACCTAGAATGAAGAATTATGACGCTTAACCCAAGCGTAGCTCTCCACTGGTGACCTTTGTTGGAAATATTGCCCTCAATATTCCCTAGATTTGAAGAGGCATCACAATCAGTACTAAGAGCATAGTTGTATTTGATGTTGCTCAAGCTTATCATGTGTAGGATATTGCATGGAACAAGTTTAGACAGGTTGTCTATGTGGTTGTGACAGGTGGTCACAATGTGGAGAAGTGGAGAGACAGAAATCTGTCTAAGTCCACTGACATTGAGTGAAGCCAGTTCACTCAACGCCAGAAGTCAAAGAAGGATGCTGGAAAGGCTGAAAATCGCCTAAGTTCATAGGCTTTGAGTGAAGCCAGTTCACTCAACGCCAGATGTCAAAAAGCGCTGAGTAAGGTGTGGACAGTCAAAACCCAGCAGCTGCAAAACAATTCTGCGGCCAAGTCCACAGGCGTTGAGTGAAGGCAGTTCATTCAACGCATATATCAAAAGGCGTCAAGTATAGCTGAGTCTGTCAAAGCCTCAATATTGGCAAGCTGAAAAATCGACTAAGTTCAAAATCGTTGAGTGATGACAGTTCATTCAACGCATGATGAAAGAAGCATTGAGTCAAGCTCAAGCAGTTGAAGATTCTGTTCAGAAATCTGGCTAAGTTCAGAATTGTTGAGTGAATACAGCTTACTCAACGCCAGAAAAGAAAGCGCTGAGTGATGTTAAAGCTCAAGAAGAGATAGAGAGAAAAATCTGTCTAAAGTCCAAAAGCGTTGAGTGATGACAGCTCACTCAACGCACTCAATGCCTCAGCAAGCTAGCAGACTTCAGAGAAGCGGCCAAGTATAAAAGCGTTGAGTGATGAAGCTTCACTTAACGCTCTCAACGCCTAACAGACAAAGACAGTTGCAGCTAAGTGCAGGGGCGTTGAGTGATGAAGATTCACTCAACGCACTCAACATCTGGCAGTGCAGAAGAATTTGGCCAAGTCCAGAGGCGTTGAGTGAAGCTAGTTCACTCAACGCACTCAACGCCTGATGGTGCAGAGAATTTGACTAAGTCCAGATTCGTTGAGTGAAGGTCATTCATTCAACGCACTCAACGCCTGGAGTTGAAACTGAGAATTTGGCTAAGTCCACAAATGCTGACGTCAGACAAAGTCAACAGAGTTCAAATTAGTTGCGGAAAAGCTACAGAACACGAGAAATAGCGCCATAGCTCTTCTGTATGTCTTCTTCCGTTAAAGTAAGGTGCAGCTGGCTGCCACAGGTGGTCCCCACTGCTTCTTAGAGCCGTTATTCGACGGAAGATAAAAAGGACAAAATGGACTGAAGGAACTGAACTTTTAGGGTTTTCTCATTTCGAAAAGTCGCGGCTGAACTTCTTCTTCCTCGCCATTGTTGCTGAGCTTGAAGCTTGAAGTCTAATCAACAGATCTAAAAGTTCTTTTAAGTTGCTGTAGCTAATTTCTTCTACTACAGCAAGTTCAGAAAAAGTTCTGATAAAGGAGCAGAGCTTTCAAGTTTCTGCTGGTCCAGGTTAGCTGATTGAATAACACAAGAACTGTCTAATCCTCAGTCTTCTTCAGCAAGTTCAGAAACAAGTTTCTGAGGTTCTTCAGCACAGACAACTTATTACTGAAGATATATTTTCTGTTGCTGTGAAGAAAGTTAGGGCTGTTAACTCAGCTCAGGAGACAGACACATAAATTTCTCTGGTGTCATATCAACCACACTAACTACTCTTCCTGTATGATCTTCTTGGATCTGAGTTGTAAGCCTAATTTATAAAGGCTGAGGTAAGATCCTGTGTGGATCTGAGTGTAGGGTTGTTTAGCCTGAGTTTGTAGGATCCCTGTGTGGATCTGAGTGTAGGGATGTTGAGTCTGAGTTTGTAGGATCCTTGTGTGGATCTGAGTGTAGGGTCTGTGTGCCTGAGGTAGGATTTTAACAGATTGTAGGTAGGAGAGTGTTACTCTCTGAGTTGTAGGGCTAACCTCCATAGCTTGAGCTGTAGGACTTGTGCTCAAGTCTGAGGTAGGTGGTCTTTTTACCACTGAGTTGTAGGAGCAAGCTTGCTCTGAGGTAGAGCTTTGTGCTAGAGCTGTAGATCTTGGAGGAGACTGAGAGATCCTGCGGGATCTGTGTTGTAAGCTTCAAGGAGCCGAGTTTTGGAGAAGAGGCCTTGTCTAACAAGCTGTTAGAAAAGTGAGGGAAAGTGGACGTATCCATAATCTAGGGAACCACTATAAACCTTGTGTGTGCTTTGTGTGATTGTCTTGGAAGCAATATTTAACTCACCTACAACACACTAAGTAGAGGAAAAATTATAAAAGACCAAAAACCTATTCACCCCCTCTAGGTGATTAGCTATCTTGGAATTAAAGACTTTTAAGTGGTATCAGAGGGAGGTTCCTCAAGAAGGACCTAACAGTCAGTTCAGAACTCCACGCGAAGACGTCCACGTTCCGCTATATGCACTCCTGGACCCTCTCCTGCTGACCTGCACCTTCTCCGGCCTCTCGCCTGGGGTGATGATCTCCTTCATCTCCACCTCCTCTGCTATTTTCATCCTGGACCTGTCCTCTATTGCATTGTCGACCTCCACCTCCTTCTTAGAGATGGTGTTGGTAGCCGTCATGTAGCACTGCCTGGTCACCCTGCGGTCTCCCCTGACCCAGATCTGAACTCCTCTAATGTTGTACTTCAAGCACTGCTGGTAGGAGGAAGGCACGCACCAAAAGATGCTGATGAGGGGGCCGCCCGATGATGGCGATGTAGCTGCTCGGGGCGTCCATGATGACAAAGCGACAATTCTTGGACGTTCCTCCTAAGGTCACGAGGAGCTCGGCTCCTCCCTCTACTCCTTCCTTTTCCCGGAGAATCCGAAGAGCAGACCGTCCAAGGCAAGCATCCTCTTTGCCTCTACCTTCATCTCGTCGAAGGCCTTCTTGAAGATCACATTAACAGAACTCCCGTTGTCCACCAGGATCCCGGAAATCGTGAAGTTCTCGATCGCTGTCTGGATCACCAACGCATTGCAGAATATGTCTTCATGCTCCGACATGTCCTTCACTGAGAAGGTGATCTTCTATTCTAGGGGTGGGGCCTTGGAGGTCAAAGAGACACTCCGACGATAGATGACATTGAGGCTTCCCTTTCAGGTGGCCACTATCCCAATCCCCCAAGGATCACTCGGATCCCATCTTGGGTGTCCACGTCAACCCAATCTTCACATCGGTCCTCCGCCTCTATTCCTCCTTCTCCTACTCCTTCAATCTACACCCGCGGTTGCTGCCCTCTCGGGGCTCTCACTTCTCTCCTCACTTCCAAGAACTTGGGGCAAGTGGTCGTTGCGTGATCTTCCTCCTGATGGTAATCACAATTAAGCAACGCCACTCTTCCCCTTCCTACCCTTCCGGGTCGGTTCCTCCCTCTTTTTCCCCCTCGACCGATCGTCATGGCCTACTGGGGAGGGAGCTGGAATGACCTTGCACCTAGTCTCCACCCCAGAGGGTTGAACCGTCCCTGCCCTGCTTGAAAGTTCTCCCTTCCCTGCAAGGTCCCTCCGCCCTGAGCAAACCCTCTTCTTTGACCCCAAGGTGGCCCTCCCGCCGGCCTCCATATCGACTGACTGACTGGCGGTTGAACCCTCCACTTTGGCTCTTGCTTCGGGGGGGGGGGGTCCCTGAAACCCTGCCTCCTCAGCTTTTCCCTTCTTCTCCCTTCCTGCTGCTGGAATCCTCCAAACGATTTTGCCTCGTCTCTTCTTATCCTTGTCAACTTTGAAACAAACACGGGGTTCGTGGCTTCGCATTTGATCTCCCTCCCAGCTCGGTCGATCAGCTCTTCAAAAGACAGCTGGGGGCCTCGTGCAAGCTCCATCCTAAATAACTCTTGCTGCAACCCGAGAGTGAAGGCCAGTTGCAAGGTGTGCCCAGACACCTCCTGGAAAAGAAGGATCTCCTCCTGGAAACGGTCTATGTAACTTGCCAGCGATTCTTCAACCCCTTGCTTTATCAGAAAGAGGGCCTCAACTCCCTTCTTCCTCTTCTTGGATGTCGAAAAGCGCAACAAGAAGCTCTGACGCAGGTCTTCGAAGCGGTAGATGACCTTAAATGTGATGGAGAACAACCGACACTTGATGGCGTCCGTTAGCTGCCTAATGGAGACTGAATCCCCGAACTACTGGAGATGTTGATCTGGATCGTCCTTGCCGGTGTAGTAGGACATGACTGGATCCCTGAACACTTCTGGCACCAGGGCCGAAAGGATCAACTCGCGAAATGGGCTCCTTGATTCTGCCTGGAGATTCAGAGGGTCTCGCTTGGTCCCCTCACCCGAGCAGTGAGCACCCAACGAGCTAGGGAACAACACTCGCCCCTGGTGGACTCGCTCACCCTCTTCCACCGCTACCTCCTTCCCCACTTTCCTATCTGACACCTCCTTGCCTGAGACTTGTGAAGTGAGTATTAGGACCGTGGGGGTCGAGTACCTGCCCGACGGCGGGAAGGCGAGGCGCACTGTCTCCAGGATGTCCTTGAATTCTTCGAAGTTGCTCTTTCTGACGAGATCATCCAAGGGAGGCGAGCTACCTTGGTCTGCTCCTTGTCCCTCACTTCCGACCATGAAACTCACTTGGAATTTTCTGAATAAGCTACGGTCCACACTCACCGCAGTAGAATATTGTACCCAGAAACCATTATTCAAGAGGAGTTCAGACTAATGGGGTAGCTTGCTCTTAATTCTTCCAAGTCAGAACATTAGGCTAGACTCTTGGAGCTTAGAACCTCACTCACAAGGGTGGAAAACTAAAAACAAACCACATGAGCTGCAGCGAGGAGGTCCCGCCATACACCCGGAAGATCAAAGAGAGCTTTCCCTCCCTAGCCAATGCTGAGCCGGGGATCTTGGTGGGCACTTGAGAGCACCAAACTGTAAACCCGAAAATCACTGTGAACAACAGAGCTTTCACCAACTAGAACTAGCATAAGGAAAGAGAACCAAGGGAAGTCCTCTCCAAAGGTGTCCTTGATGGTTTATTTATATTATTCTGAAAATGGTCCGCGGATAGCAAAATCTTGCATTTTGGATTTACTAAATGCAGTACAAATTGGTATGCCCACAACGAAATCCCGCCGTTTGAAGTGGCTTATGGGCAAGCCAAAATGTGATTTCCTGGAGAAATAGATCACAACACGCATAGGAGAGCCCAGACTACTCTAGGCCTGCTCGTTTGGGGTTGGCGAGCGCCCGATGAGACCGTCACTCGCTCTGAGCCTGAGGCGGGGGCGGGCTGTAAGACCCCCCTCCCGGGACACAAGACACGACTGAGGGGAGCCTTATGCCCAGAACAGCCGTCTTGCGGTAGCATCAACACATGAGCTGATCTGTACCACAAGTTGCATATTCTGTCGGCTAATTTCCAATATCACATTGCCAACCCATCATCAAAAGAATAACACAGAAGTCATAATCCACAATAAGTAAAAGTCCAAAATTATACAATAGTTAGAAAGCTACAAAAGCTCCTGCAAATATCAGAGTACACAATTTTCCCCAAAAGGGGATACAACTAAAACGCTCGCTCAGATCTGTAACTGGAGGAAGCAAAGGAATCGTAGTGTCAAACCTTAACTCCCTGGCTTGGCTGCCCTCCTGTACGGGGAACTGCTGCTCCGTCTGCGGGGTGTCCTCCTAAAAAGGTTGGTGTAACAACCGTTATTCATAAAGACTAAGTGACTTCACATCCTCTCACCCCGACGACTCTTAGACACCAGACGGAAGGAAAAAAAGAGGAGCACAATATAATCAGTAATTCGCAAACAGGTGACAAGATGTATTATTAATTAGGCAGATATCTTACATCAACAGTTCAGCAAGCAAGCAAGTAATAATAAAAATATCATCTTGTATATAAAGTACATCTATGCTAGCAGTATATCAAAAGCAGAAATGTAAGAACTGAATTGAATTTAACTTATAAGGATGCTCATACAAACTTATAAGTTAAGAGTCTAGTACAATAAATAGTAACTCATCATATAACATAGTTCATACTAATATATATTATGAAGATCTTATGCGGTGCAATGCAATGAATGTATGACGACGCACCTATATTTACACACACACTCTGTCTTGCTATGTCGACATAGACCTTTAATTCTCACTTTTCGAGAGGTAGCGAACCTCTCAAGCATCACCCGTCGTGGCCAAACGGTGACAGTGGAGCGGACATCTCCATTGCTAGGCGGGCATACACACTATCAGGCGCAGGCCTCCGTACGCCTCAACGCTAACAAAACCAACAACAGAGCTACTGCGTACTATGACACAGAAGGGGTCTTGGGAAGTAAACACCAAGAGTCCAACCCAACTGGCCTAAACAACACGAAAGAGGTCTTTGGGAAGTAAACACCAAAGAGCCTAGCCCAACCAGCTCAACTAGCATGAAATGAGTCTTTGGGAAGTAAGCACCAAAGAACTCAGCCCAACCAGCCAAGGTCTATCTGCCAGCTTCAGTCGGTGTGACAATCAGTCGATCAGTAAGCCCGTAGACCTGCCACAAGTAATCCTTGACTCAGGATCATTCAACAACAGTGTATCAACATACACACCATGTAATTCCCATGTACAAACGCGCAAAGAAGCACCCAAGGACATCCAACCGCGTTCTTACGCAATACATCTCAGGATAAAACATATCCTACGGTTACCAACAAGACATTACCCAATCGAGTGGTGTGTTTCCATAACACCTCACATCAATGCGAGCAAAACATGAAATACTAATTCCAAGGGTCCAACGGGACAACCTGTCCCTTAACAACATGGTGAGGTCATCACCTTACATATGCCACACACTCCAACATGCCATTTCCGTCATCATTTACCTCATACAATAATTCGGGCATCATTATAATTCTAAAAACACAAGCTTTCGAATGTGAGACAAATATCTAATAAGTATTTATTTGAAAGATCATACGACATTCATATTCGCTGAGATTCATACCATAGATCAAGTCTATGATTTTAAACATTCTCACAATGTTTCAACCCATCTGGACGTCCTGATAATCATTTACGACACCAATATTTATAATACCATGTATCAATACCTCTACAAATACTTACCCAAAAATTATGAAATTCAACAGGGGTGATAGTAATATCACAAGCATGTGACTACCAATTTTCATCAGTATCAGATGATTTTTTTAAGAGAAATCCATGAAACATCAAAATCTATACGTTTACAACACCGCTTACGAAGACTGGATTTCCCGGAGCTACATACCACCAAAAATTAAGTTTAACCCCATTCCAGAAAGGTATTTTCGAGGACTACAAATTTCCTGTAAAGTCCCAGGTCCTGATCTAAGTTTATCATGCCTAAAATCGGTTTTGAACTCGGCCGTGCAAGCCTGGACAGAATCTATCCTGTACAAAATTATTGCAGTGCAACAACTTTGATTTTACTTTTAAGGAGCTACAAAGCTCCCCAGAAAATGTGCAACCACTCGTTGGAAATGTCTTTCCAAGGGCTACAACTTTCATGTTGAGCCCGAGACCTGAATCTGACTGGATCATGCCTAAGCATGGACTTGACGTTTGTCATGCGTACAAAACAAATTTCTGTCTTTTATTATAATAAAGTTTTTGCACGAATCTTAAAGTCCGATGGACGCCATCCGTTCATCTTCTTCATCCAGTCAACGTACAAGCGTTCAACTTCTCTCCTCCTTTTCTCCCTCAATAGACCATCGTTCTTCACCAAATCAAGTCCGTCGCCTTTGTATTGAAAAGAGGAAATGATTGAAGATATTTTCATGGAGATCGATGCCCTAGAACGGAAGTTCTAGCGTGGTCACTTCCTAGAAAACTTAATTAAACTCACAAAAATCAAGCTCTCTTGAGCCCGACGTCTCTCCTAATTTCGGATCTAAAGATCTAGCACCAAGGGAGATGATGGAAAGCTCACCTTGTTTGTGGCCATGGATCGAGTTCTTCTCCTCGGCGGCATAACGATGGTGGCGTTCTGCTTCCGGCGACCTGCTCCGAGCTTCGTTCTTCAAAGGAGAAAGGTCGATTCTGTAGGGAACGACGCTCTCGGATGGTGGAAGTAAACTTAAGGTCAACGGTCTTGAAGTGAGAGAAATAGGTCTGACACCTTCCCATGCTTTTGGAATGACCACTCATGCCATGTGTCACCCTCTATTGGACCAAACTTAATTATAACATAAAATAAGATTCTGGAGGTGACAAGGGCCATTAAAACGCCGCTCACACGAGTCTTTAAAAACTTTCCCGTTCTGGATTGGCCCATACTTCTTCCCAGGTCGCAAACAACAAGACAACGCACCTGAATTCGACGTCAAGTTCATTTGCCGAGATCACTCGATGATTCGTCGAGTTCACTCAACGATTTGTCGAGTGACATCCGTCGACTTAACTCAACGATTCGTCGAGTCCTCTCGACGATTTGTCGACTCTACTTAACTTTTCGTCGAGTGAGGTACGTCGAGTTAACTCAACGATTCGTCGAGTCCCCTCGACGATTCGTCGACTCTACTTAGCTTTTCGTCGAGTGAGGTCCGTCGAGTTAACTCGACGATTCATCGACTCTACTTAGCTTTTCGTTGAGTTTGCTTGACAGTTCGATCCGTCGAGTTCACTCGACGATCTGACCTACCAGCTACCCTCGTGACCTTTGAGTTCTCTCTCTCCAAAACTTTCCTACCTGGCCAAAGCCACCCAAGGTGACACAAAACACACACGAGGGGTCTAGCTCGAATTGGGATGTTACACGGGCTTATTTGCCCCACTCGCCCCTCCGACTCGCTTGGGTCCAGTCTCCCCGACTACTTGATGGCTCGATGAGTCCACTTTCCAAATACGGGCTTGTACAATGAGGTTGTTTATAAACCGGGGATACTTAAAGGGGAGGTAATTGTAATTTCAAAAGTTTTATTGACGCAACCTCTAATTATGCAAACTTACCCATGAAGATGCCGATAATTTTTCCTTCTTATTGCGCAGACTATAAATGAAATTTCCTCTTTAAGAGAACTTTGTTACCTAGTTATTTCCATAAAATGTATGTTTCATGTTCCTCAGATTGAAATTGATCTATTGAACAGTGTTAATTGTGATTATAAGTTTCAACAGTGTTAATTGTTATTATAAGTTCTGCTGAGCTTACTATGTAATTTATTAGGTTTGGACCAAGAGAAAGCAAGAAAGCAATGATGTATAGTGATGTTGGTCGTCTAAATTGTAACGTGAGCTATACAACCTTCTCCACTTCTACACGTGGCCAGGTTTCTATCCATGTTAATTATTTAGCTAATGTTAAATATTTTAGTTTATTACAGGTACTGCCAACATGTTTACTGATCACTCACATCATTTAATTCTAGGGATCCGATAACAAAGACTTTTCATCAATGCTTCAGAAAGCATTAGAGGGTGCCATCATACTGGAAACTTTTCCAAAGACAACTGTCGATATTTTTGCTCTGGTACTGGAGTCTGCTGGTGGTCGGTGCTTTAATACTATTCTCTGAGCAGTTTTTACATCTACCAATTTTAAGCTTTTTTAAATGCCAAAATATTTGTTTTAGAAATCTGATATTTTTGTACAATTTACAAAAATGGTAAACCTTTCAAAATGCAAATTTCTGGTTTTAGAATCGTTAGTTATTTTCTTTGGTTTCATTAATAGCTATCTATAAGCTTTGTCGTGCAAAAATCTTGCTCAATAGAATGCCCAACTAATGTTTGCGTAACATCCCAATATTTAAGAGCTGTTTACCTTAATTTTTGGAGCCGAGTGCGCTTAATAAGACCGACATTATCGGCAAATCAATGAATTTTTACCCGCTATGATTATTTTTATTTGAGAAAAAGGGTAAATCAAATAAGATCTTTTAGTAAGGAAATTTGTAAAATTCAATTAGACGCGACTTAGGATTTCGCGAGAGTGTACTCGTTGAAAGCTTGTGTGCGTGACATTTTTGTTATTAAAAATCAGAAAGCCCTAATATCGGCTCACACTAGCCGCCGCTCCTCTATCAATAAGTCGTGGTTCACGACTCTTCCCGCATCCTTTCCTTCTCTCCTTCCCAGCCACTCGATAGAACGAAACCTGTGCTCGGTTTCTCTCTCGCATCCGATTGACTAAACCGCTGATTCTTTTTTCTTCCGCCGATTCCTTTTTCTTCCGCCGGCGACGACTATCAGTGATGGAATCCACCATGCCGACTCCTCCCTCCTTCAGATTGCCGCAGAAATGACTTTTCCTCAACCGTAGCCGGTGGGTGCGTGCAGAACTGCACATTCTTCTTGCGTGAGTCTTCATTTTCACTTTCTCGTCTTCCTCCTTCCCTTTGGAAGCTGTGCTATCTATCCACCTTAAATGATGAGTGTAATTTCAGGATTTTGAAGTTCCGTTTTCTTCGATCAGATGATGGGATCCTCTAGGAGAGGAGGTATATGCCCCTTCTCTCTTTCCCTTTTCAAATTTACTTGTCCTCTTCTCTCTCAATTTTTTTTATAAGAGATCTTATTATTTTCCCGCTAACCCTAGAGGGAAGAGGCAATCCCTAGACTTGAGTGGTTCTGTTTATGGTTTATATTTAAGAGTTTCTAAGTAAATTTCAATTCTTGATGTTAGGATGGCATAGAGCAGAGTAATTTGTGTAACTATTTCAGTTGGGAAGTGGTAAAAGCCCTTTTTTTCGTTTTTTCTTTGTTTCATTCTTTCCACTCCTACTAGCACGTGGTATGTCGTAATGTTCTAGCAAAATCCTAAAAGGAGAAGGACGATTTCTAGATACACCCGCTTCACTTACTAATTTGTTTATAGTTCTATTTAATTTTTTAAGGTATTATTTAAGTGACGTGTCAGATTAGAGAAAACAGTTCGGCATTTTGATCGTCGCAAACCAGAGTAAGAAATTCGTTTCCTTTTGGCTAGACATATCACCTATTATATTTGTTTAATAAGTTGTGCCAGAACTCATGTGAAATCGTAATGCTCTTAGCTACAGATAAATAAACTATTACAGTACACACATGATATTCAACTATCATTCATTAGTAGTACATAAATTCACATTAAGACAATTATTTTTTGTACAAAGCACACTTGAAATTGAATCAGCTGTAGTATATGAATTCGTAGTGAATGTCGATTATATTAGCATAATTCGACATACAGATCAATGCACGACTGTATCAACAAACAAATACTTTATTATAGTATATATGGGAAATCAAATCATTCGTAGTACACGAATTCAAATTCAGATAAATATTTATTGTAGAACACTCATGAGATCAAATCAGCGGTATTACTTGAAATATTATTCAAACAAATAATAGTACAAAACACGTGAGATCAGATCATCAGAAACACGTGAATTCATAGTTAGACATATATTTTTCTACAGTACCCAAGTAATACTTGAATTATTAGTAGCACGTGAAATCATATTTAAATAAATAATTATTACCAAACATACGTAAAATTGTATCTTCAGTGGTATATGAATACATGCTAAATGCCAATTAAATTAAGATATTTTGACTTATAGATCCGCGTAAAAATGACATCTTAACATAAAAACAAAATCAATTAAAGATGTTAATTACATACTAAATGCCAATTAAATTAAGATATTTTGACTTATAGATCCGCGTAAAAATGACATCTTAACATAAAAACAAAATCAATTAAAGATGTTAATTGCAATTAGACGAAAAGTAACAGAGTTATGATATGTAACAAACCTTAGACTTGTGGCCTTAGTTGGACGATATAGTGTATTGATCGTACCAACAACTAGATGATCAGTTCAGGTAGGAGGGGGGGGGCGGGGGGTGGGGGGGGCATGAGAGGCATTTTTTCTCATGATTGATGGAGACACCATCATACTCATAGGGCGTAGTAGACTTTATGAGCCTCAAGTTTGGGAGTTGACATCCCATACAGTTTTAGTAAATTCGAGTCCGTGTCTGTGAAAGAGAGACACTAGAACACATATGTTCATTAGTAGGGACTCAAATTATTAGAATGTGCAAACAGATCTACATATCTAAGATTGAGAAGAATATATAAATAAAAAGGAACATTTCAGTTTCAAATGCAAGTCAAAATCTAGAAATCCTTATAGGATAATAGTTTTAAGATTTATAAGAAAGTACTTTTTAAAAAAACATGTCTAGAACATAGTTCACATTTGTTAGTATAAAGACGTTATTTTTAAAGCATGCTCCTATACTTTAATCAACTTATATTATTAGTGTCACTGGGGGGAAGTCTTTCTTGCTCGCCAGGGTTGACCCGTTTTCGAGATTTTCATTTCTGGGAGTCCGGGTCAAGTTGTTCACGCTTACTTCCTTGTTGGCTCCATGTTCCAAAATTTGAGGTACATTGTTAATTTTAGTTCCGGTCATTTATTTTCATTGTAAATATTAGTTAATCTTGTTATGTTACTAATTTTATATTGTTGCTTAGTTTGCTTCACATCATAAGTTTCGGCCAGACTTATGAATTGATGTTAAACTAGGTAGGGGTGTTACATATGTATGAGTTTATTATGCGTTGTAAGCCTTAAGTATGAGTTGGTCGTGTCTTTTATTGGGCATATTTTCAGAGTCTTTTTTACTTGCAGTCATTGTGAATTTTTAATTAGCCCAAATGTTAGGTGTTTTTTACAATAACATCTTTTGTAATTTTATTTAAAGATCCATTGGGTCATTTAATTGGCAAGAAAGAATCTAAGTATTCTCTCCTAGTTAGTTTTAAAATTTGGTATGCCCCGTCGGGCTCTTAAGCAGTCGTGGTAAAGCTCCGTAGTATCCTTCTCTTTCACCCATTTCACCTCTGGATATCTCTCGGCATGTTACGATCAAACCCATAACAATTTGGTATCCGAGCATTCGATCGTGACACTCAACACGTTCCTCTTCGACGACGTATTATTAGAAATCAACAATTCTCTTTAAACTATAATAGCTTGGCCCAGAAGTTTCGTAAAAAGATTGACGCTCATGGCTCAACGTTCCTCTTCGACCCACATCAGCTCGACCTAGACGTGTTCGTGATGACATCGACGTTCAGAGATTAACGCCCCATTTCTATCCACAAGAGCTCAAACCAAATGTGATAGTGAAGTGATCGACCTGACGAACTCAGAGATCCGCATGCATTTCCGCTCGTATCCCTCTCATTGTTCGTTTGGTCGTGAGCGGCTACAAGAATCTGAGCTAAATGTTTCTCACAATATTGTGGATATCTTCTGACATTACTGACATAAAGTTTTCATGGACAAAATGACACAACAACAACATTCAAGTCTTTATCCCACTATAGTGGGGTCGGCTATATGGATCCTTTGTCGCCATTGTGCCCCTATCTTTTGTCATAATCTCACTAATGCCTAAGTACATCATGTCTTTCCTTATAGTTTCGTTCCAAGTCTTTATTGGTCTACCCCTCTCTCGTTTAACATTCCCAGTGACTAGACTCTCAGAACACCTAACAAGTGTTTCTAATGGTCTCTTTTGTACGTGTCGAAACCATCTTAGACAAGCTTCTCGCATCTTCTTTGTAATTGGTGCTACTCCTGTCTTATCCCCGATACTTTCATTCCTAATTTTATCCAATCTCGTGTGTCCACACATCCACCTAAGTATTCTCATCTCGGCAACTCCCATTTTTTGCTCATGTACACAATTCACCGCCCAACACTCAGAACCATAGATCATTGCGGGTTTAATTGCAGTACGGTAAAACTTGCCCTTAAGTTTTAGAGGTACTTTACGATCACATAAGATCCTTGACGATCACAAAATGACACAAAATTAATATTTTTTAATCAAAATATTATTGTGATATATAGACTGATATTTTGACCTATATTTTGTGCGATGTTTCGTTATTTTATTATTATTATTATTTTTTAAAATTTTGTTATTAGGATTTAAGCCGCAACCTCATTTTCATTTGGATTTCCGTTTCATTCGTGTCCTAGCTCCTCTGGCCTCTGAGGCTTCATTTCTCTCTCTAGCAACTATGAACTCTGTTTTTTCTGGTGACTTTAAGTATGATTTTTGCAGCTTTGCTTCTCTCTGGTTTCATTCCTCTCTAGTTTTTACGGCCATGACTCTGGTTCTTGTGGCTTTGTTGTGCTCATTTCGGGTTCTCTCTCTGGTTTGTCTCGATTTCTCTGGTACCCCTCTCTGGCGACTTGGAGCTTTTAGTTTCTTCAACGATTTTAAACTCTTGTTTCCGCGACTTCATTCCTCTCTCTGGCTTCTATGACTGTGAGTCTTATTTTTGTGGCTTTGTTGTGCTCGTTGTTGTTCCTCTCTTTTCTCTTTCTTTGCCTTGATTCTCTGGTTCCCCTCTGGTTTTTGTAATGCACAAAAAGTTTTTTTGTGTTTTAAAATTAATTTGTTAAACTGCTAGTTCTGTGGTTCCTCTAGGTTCCTCTTAGGTTCCTCTTGTGCTCCCCTCTGATTTCTCTCTCGCACTCCTTCTCTAATGCTCCTCTCTTCTCCTCTCTTTGATGTTTTCCTTTCTGATTCTCTTTTGATTCTCTAATGTTCTTTGGTTTCTCTCTGGTTTCTCTCCATTTCCTCTCTCCAATGCTCTCCTCTTCTCTGGTTTCTTTCTCCGATGCACTTTTGCCTGAGCTCTCTCTGATTATTTGATGGTCTCTGTATGCTCTTTGTTGTTTGATGGTTTCTGTTTGTTGTTTATGTTGAGTTTTGAGGATGTAAAATGCACTGTAAAATTACACAAAACTCACATACGATATATGCAAAACTAACTAATAATCCATGTTGAACAAACTTATAACACATCATGGTGCATGGAGTTGAATAATTCTTTAAAATAGCATTGTACCTTATGTTGAACTTATTTTTAGTTCCTCTACACCATACATTATCAAACACCCAAAAACATTCGTAATCCTTCGCTTCTTTAAAATATTTTTTTTATAATGTGCTAAGGTATTTCTATGCACATGTATTTGGCACAAAATATATTTGGCATTGACAAAATTTGCAATTTTTTATTCAATTATTTTGCAAGCACTATTTTCTGCAAACTTTCTTTGGGTATATAAACTAATATTATAAACTTATGATAAGTTTTTGTTATGCTATTACTGTCCTTTAAACAAACTTATATGCATTACTGAGATTGTATAATCAACTATTGGAGCATTACTACGAGATTTTATATTCAATCAGTTCCTTTCTTTTTGTTGCATTTTATACATTAGAATGATTTTTTTTCTTTTGTGGTAGAGGGCAATTGGGCCATCTTCATGTGTTATTGGTACAGGTGATCTTCCTATCATTATAAGCTGTGCAAGCCTTGCCCTTGCTGATGCAGGAATCATGATGTATGACCTAGTCTCAGCTGTTTCATTGGTATGCCCAATTTTATTACATTTTCCTTTGAGCTAGTAACTTTTTGCTTTTTCAAACCCATTTATGGTTGATTTTCAATTTATCTCAATTATTATTTTTCATTGCAGCTTTCATCATTTGCCATTCTATCTGAATTATTTATGGTCGATTAATTCTCTAGTTTTTGCAGTTGAGTGTCAGTCAGGCTATTAATTCAATAATTTATCCTGGAAAATAAGAAAATGAAATAGATGGTTTTCATATACATGGGATTTTCTCTGTTCCTGGATACGAGTATATCTAAAATTCTGTTTCAAATTTTTTTGTTTAGCTTCAAATCAAAATTGCTTCTTTAGATCTAAAACAGCTCCTTATAAACTTTGAAGTACATTGTTGATAAAGCTTGCCTGCAGAGTTTTGTCGTGAAAAAAATATACTTTAATTGCTGGTGATCTGAGCCAAGCAAGGTGGAGGAAAATGAGTTTCCAGTTTGTTAACAACAACAACATTCAAGCCTTTATCCCACTATAGTGGGGTCGGCTATATGGATCCTTTGTCGCCATTGTGTCCTATCTTTTGTCATAATCTCACTAATGCCTAAGTACATCATCTCTTTCCTTACAGTTTCATTCTAAGTCTTTATTGGTCTACCCCTCCCTCGTTTAACATGCCTAGTGACTAGACTCTCACAATGCCTAACAAGTGCCTCTAATGGTCTCCTTTGTACGTGTCCAAACCATCTTAGAGGAGCTTCCCGCATCTTCTCTGCAATTGGTGCTACTCCTGCCTTATCCCTCATACTTTCATTCATAATTTTATCCAATCTCGTGTGTCCACACATCCATCTAAGTATTTTCATCTCCGCAACTCCCATTTTTTGCTCATGTACACAATTCACTGCCCAACACTCAGAACCATAAAACTTGCCCTTAAGTTTTAGTGGTACTTTACGATCACATAAGATCCCTACCGCGCCTCTCCACTTCCACCAACCCGCCTGGATTCTATGTGTCACATCTTTATCAATACCTCTGTCTTTTTGAACTATCGATCCAAGATATTTAAAACACTCACTTTGGGAAATATCTTGATCACTCAACTTAATAACGAAGTCATCTGTCCTTCTTGTACTGCTAAATTTATGCTCCATATACTCCTTCTTTTCTCTGCTCGACCTAAAACCCTTCTTTTCTAAAGAATCTCGCCAAGATTCAAGTTTTGCGTTTACACCCTCGCGCGTCTCATCAACCAAAACGATATCATCCGCAAACAATAAACACCAAGGTATTGCTTGTTGGAATGTCTGGTGAGCTCATCTAAGATAAGGGTAAAGAGATAAAGGCTTAAAGCTGAACTTTGATGTAAGCCAACAGTGATAGGTAATTTCTGTGTTAATCCTCCAATGTCCTCACCCTTGTCACTGAATTTGTATACATATCTTTGATTGTGCCAATATATGATATATTTACACCTTTCTTTTATAAGACTCTCCATAAGATCTCCCTTGGAACTCTATCATAAGCCCTCTCAAGATCAATAAACAACATGCAAATCTTGTTTTCTTTCTCGATTGTTGTCAATGAGTCTCCTCAAGAGATGTATAGTTTCCATGGTCGATCTCCCTGGAATGAATCCAGATTGATTCTCCGATATGTTAGTCTCTCATCTTAATCTTCTTTCTATTACTCGTTCTCATAGTTTCATGATATGACTCATCAATTTAATTTCTCTGTAATTAACACAATTTTGTATATCCCCTTTATTCTTATGCAAAGGTACCAAGATACTCTCTCCATGTATAGTTTCCAGTTTGTTATGTTGGAAAAATTTAAACACTTTGAATAATGTCCTCAGAAAAATAAATCAGAATGAACCATTTCAGTGGAAGATTTTGTTCTCGATGTAACCATCTCTATGTTCAATAATCAGAGATTTCTACGGGGGACCAATTTCTGGTATCATCTAGTCTTTATATGGTTGCATAGTGTAAGGAATACTGCATGGTGTGCTGATAAAGTATATTTTTCTTTGTATGCTACAACATGAAGGCTGCACTTTCATGCCCTTTCCATTATTTTTTATGAGATCTCATATTTTCTTTGGACACCTAACTGGGGCTCCGGTGTAAGAATGTCAATTCAGAAGGTTAGTACGCGGTTAATGTCGCTATTCACAATGAATGTGCTATCTTCCAAATAGGAAGCTTAGGGGATATATAATAGATGCTAGAAGGGTAGAAATTACATTTGTTTATTCTGATCAAATTATAAAGCTAATGAAGTCGCTCCAAGCTTATTAGAAGAGAATGAAAAGTTTTGAATCATAGGAACAAGCATTAATTTTAGACAAAAGTTAAATTTTGTCAGCATAAATATGTAAAAAGGAAGAAGGACGACAACTCATCAGACGGTGCGACAGTAGCTTGTCGGACAGTCGGACAATAGCTCGTCGGACGGCAGCTCATTGGATCGTCGGACGACAGCTCTTTGGACAGTCGGATGGCAGCTCGCCGGACAGTTGGATGGCAGCTCGCCGGACAGTCGGAGAGCACCTCGTCCGACAGTCGGACGACACCTCCTTTCATCCAACTGCTTGTTGCCACCCGCTTCATCACCCGAGCCCTTTTTGCCCATTGCAAACTCCACAACAGACTATTTATTATGCCCTGATTGACCCAGTTCTCAATTATCTGTTTGTAATTCGATCATATCTCAATGCATAATTAATGATAGGGTAGCATTTTACTTGGCCTAATTTTCATATTACTTGCGTTGATTATGTGCCCTTACACTGTTGATATAGTAATCCCATCGCAATTCTTGGCGTAATCCTAAATTACATATTTACTGTTCACGTTGTTTTTTATTTCGCAAGTTGTTTTGCAAATTTATTATGTAGTAGAACGAATCTAATTTTCAGGCCCCCTACCTGACATTTTAGCGAACCATCTTCCTTAAAATTTGGAACTAGAAATGTAAATGCTTAAGTGAAACTCTGGTTCGGCTGCTTGGTGGTTTTCTATTTTCACTTCTGAGTTTTTATGATTTTAGCAGAGTTGTTTCGGGAAGAACCTGGTGATCGATCCTACGTCGGAGGAGGAAGCATGCCAAGACGGAAGTCTGATGATCGCATACATGCCAATCCGTAACGAGGTCACACAGTTTACGCTAACGGGAGAATGGTCCACTGCCAAAATTAATGAGGTGCTCATCATATAATATAGAACAACATTATTATCATATACAAATTGCAAAACCATGGAGCTTCCAGGCACCTCACATATGATTTTGCAACTCTTGCTAGGCTATGGAACTGTGTCTCGATGCTTGCTCCAAGCTTTCTAATATTCTGAGGTCATGTCTGAAGGAGAATGTTTTAGACTTCACTGACTGAAGATGGGAAAACTCTATCTATTCTCTCAAACTCCTTTTGTTGGTTATTATTATTTTTGTAAGAGTAAGAAATATATCAAGTAGTTTTCATTATCCTTTTGATTTTGTATTCAATCAATTATAATCTTAGGCAAGTGCTCTCCTCATTTGTGCTTTTGATTAATATGCAAAACCTTCTTCCATGATGAAGGAATCATGCAGGTTTTTGTACTGTTTGAGTTCATGCTTTGTTTTTTGCAATTGCTGATAGCTCCTGCTTCCATGCTATAATTGGGGGCATGTTCAGAGTCTAAATATTAATAGAGTATTAATCCAAATTGTCTTAAATATTCTAATTTTATTTGGATTTTATATGTACTTTATATACATTAATCCCTGCATATATATATATAATAATCTCTTGTTTCTGCATCATTTCCCATTTCATTCGTCCATTCTACCATTATGAAATAGAATAATGAATAAAAGAATAAAGTGAAAAATGTGCATTTCTTTTCAGTATTCAAAAAGCTTAAATGATTCAAATAAATATTCTTGACGTTAAAGAAGATCCGACTTGTTATTAGTCTAACCTCACATAAATTCTAGTCTTCTAGATTCATTGCTAAAAATTATGATAAATCAAGTAACAATTATTATGTCATATTATCAGCCTAATATAACACATTATTCAATAATAATAAGTTATATTTGAGAGACAACATGATTCAATTAACAATTATTATGGCATAGTATCAAGCTAATATAACACATTATTCACCCTAAATCTTTTTTGTTTAAATATCCGAGGATTTGTCCGTTCTTAGTCGTAATAGGACCTACATTGTGGTGGTATAGAATAAAATATATTAAATATTTTAAGATAAATTATCTCATTTGATAGCACATTAAGGCTTAGTTTGGCGGGATGGTGAGGTACGCGTGACCGGCGCATATCCGTCCAGCCAAACGAAGCCTAAATGTGATCGGAAAGATTGTTTGGTGCGGTTGGAGGGAAAAAGGAGTGCTCGGCAGCAAACATGTGCCGTATTGCCAGAGTTGTGATGATACCTCTCAAGACCTCGCCATAGGTGTCTGGGAGATGGGCAATTTTTGGGTGGGCGTGGCTCACAGTGAGCGCGAGATCACCGCCGTGCACTCGCACATCAAAAATCGTGCTTGTGATTTGATGTGCGAGTGGACGGTGGGGATCTCGCCGCTCACCCAAAAAGTACTCCTGGGAGATAGAGGTAAAGTGTACGAAGTGACTGCGAGATATGAGATAGTGAGACCTTGAATGAATGAGATCTGAATAGGCGAGTTATCAGGTCAGATTATGGGCGCAGCCTATGAATATCCGCCGTCCATGTGTGGGATAGAGAATTCTATCCAGCGGCACATCACAACCATCGAACATGATTCCAACTGCTCAAGCCGCGGTTCTTTTTATAGCACATGTGTGGTGGAGAAGAGGCAAATAGTTCAGGGGAATGCAAATGAAAAAAAAAGAGAGGAGGAAAAACAAAACTTATTATCTCAATCTTTCTTCAAGCCAACAAAACACTAATTAACTTGCATCCTTTGTTTTAGAACACCTCAGTGGTTGGAAGCGCAACCTTAGGATATCGGCGGGACGATTTGGTCGGGATATTTGATTGATGCATCATTTTTTTTCTTGAAAGGGTTGTGTGTATGTGATCATGATGATCATAGATCTGGGGTTTGAAGCTGAATTTTAGTAGCAGCCCATGTAGTTCGCGTGTGGGTTTCACATTTCAAATCGTAATAAACAATCTCATGGTATACCATTCTTGCATCAAGCACATAATTGAAAAAGTTCTCATCTTTCACTCATATCATCTTCATGAAGCTTGGATGCTTACCACCATAATTAAATTTTAGCAACAAATGCCTTTTCACTATTAGCACGCAAGCATTGCATTGACCAATCACCATCTAGGCTCTAGGATAGAACACAACGAGATCATTGTCGGCACTTGAAACCCACCGCAACAACGGCCTGCTTGTGCCCAATGTTTGTTTACGAGCCATAACGAAATTGTTGCCAAGTCAGAGCATTGGAGTGATGTCACCCTTCTCATGGTAAATTAGCTTCAATTAGGAGGACCTCAAGCACAAAACACTCAAATACTCATACGATGCGTTTGAATGTATCATAGGTTTTGAAAAGCACTCAAATAATTTTGAACATTGAAAATGAAGGAAATTTCTTACGTAAAAAAGGTCCTGCGTTCCTGAACACCACTTCCAAGACAGCCAGTGCAGCTTGGCCAAACAGAGAAGTGGCCACCGCCACCACAGGGCGAAACGGACGGAGCCTTAAGACCACGGAAAAAGCTTCGGAGCATTTTACCCGGCAAAAGAGTTTGAGGGCACGAGAATTCGCCAAGTGTGTTTTTGGCTGCATATTCACTATTTTGGGGCTGGGAATCTAGCCTCCTTCCTTCCGTCTTTCCTTCGTAGATTACCAATTGCCATTGAGAATTGCCTGCAAAAGCTTCAAAAGTCTTCTCAGCAATCCACCATCTCTCCTCTTCTTGATTGTCATGACCAAGGTCCCCGGCCACCCTAACGCCACTCGCTCTCCAGGGTTTCGTCCAACGCTGTTCTCCGCCGGGACATCCAAGTTGAAGATGTTCGCCGTTTCTCCTTTTCTCAAACGCTACTCTATTCCCCTGCTTCTCTTCTCTCTCGGCCTCTTCTTCCAGCTCTTTCTTCTCCCTGCCTCGTATCCCGCCTCGCATTATGACGGTGATTCTTTATTAGCGCTTAATTTATTAACCTGTTTTTTTATGCCCCGCACCGCCATCTTTCCGACCTCTTTTCCTGTTGTATAAATTAAAAAAAAAGAATGATGTTCCGATCTTCTGCCAGCTCTGCGCGTCAAGAGGTTTTCGTCTATGGAAGATATCAAAGAAGCATACGACAGGCTATCCTCTAAGTGGTACTTGTTATATTTCCTGCACACGCACAATTCCTCAATTGAGTCATCTTCATTACGCCATCGCCAGTTTACTGCCCCTTATTCTTTACTTGCATTTGCTACAAAATATTGACTTTGTTGATCCAAATTCTGTTTGTTTGTTCATTCATTAAAACGGTTAATTCGGTTATGGAAATAAGTACATTATTCTTCACAATGTTATAATCAGTAGGTAATGTTTTTTTCTTACTCCTTTCCTTTTAAGCTGTATGGTTACATATCACTATTTTCATATATGCAAGCTGCAACATAAGTTGTTATATTGCACGACCTCCTGACAGTATGATTGTTGGAAACACAAAAGACAGTAACCATGGGCTCGATTTGGCGATAGGTCAGTTTGCCCCCCCCAAGATGATAGCATCTGTTAGTATAGCCCGATGGTAGACTTGTGTAGGCTGTTACATGGGCAATGCTCCTATATTCCGTGCGCATCATGAAATAACAAATTTTCATAAAAGAACATTGTTATCAGACATTGACATAAGATAATAATGTTCTTCATTTATTTGACATATATATACAGAAGTAGCAACAAAACGTACCTATAATAAAATTGCATACAAAATATACAAATGACTGTGGCCTTAGACATGCAAAATCATTATAAAGTTCATGTTTCATGGCATGCAAAATTATGATGTGTAGTCATAAAACATACAAAATTAACTAATTCCGTCTAGATTTGTAGTCATTAAACATACTCATAACCAAATTATCCTTTTGAACACTCAATTGTGGCTTGCACTGTCTATTGACAACATCATATTCATAGCTCTGTACACCAGTAGTTTGAGCTAACATCTCAACATCAACCTCATCCAACAATGTAACATTCGTCTCTATGTTCTTGTCTACTAAATAATAATGCTAAATGCAATAGACATTTAATGATTTGAATCTGTAATTGAACAAAACTCAACTATTATGTGTACAATAATCAACAAGATGGCCGGGGTATCACCGTCGCCGGACACTATGCACAAAAGGACACAATACGATTGTTGAGGTACTGTCACCATTATACTTCGTGCACTGGGGTGACCCCATGGAATTTGCACAAAGTATATACTAGAGGTGGCACGGGGTACTCCTACGCATGAAATATCCCATGGTGACTTCTGTCGGTAATGAAAAGTATGCAGTGACCATGCAACTGGCTTCATGTACTATAACCATACCATGTTTTCGGCCTCCACCCTTGCGGCACCGCCCCTTACCATGCGCTCGAAATTAAGGTTTATTTTTAAATTCTTTAAATGGAGTTTTCTTTTATCAATATATTTATCTATAAAGAGAAGATCACATCTAGGCTGGCAGGTTGTGTTTGTTCATCCAATTTCATAGAAAATCTTATGCCAAGCTTTTCTTTCCTTTGCGATTTTAAATTCTTTAAAATTGATTTCTTTTCTGATTTAGGACACTTCCTCTACCAAAATGTGTGGCAGTATATTCAGTTAAAAATACCACTGTCTCAGTTTCTTGACATCTCGTGTGGTTTCTAGGATATATTCTACTTCCTAATAGTATGTGACTTGCATTTGATTCCAGTTCAACTGATCAAAACTGTAGGTTATCGAGTTTGGATGTGCCAACTGCTCCTGACTTTATTAAGGTTAGTGGATTAAGGTTTTTATATAAATATATTGCTAATTTCTTATGGACCCTTGACTGTAGCTAAATATTTCAAATTTTTATCTTTGCGATACTTGAAAGGCATAGATAGACCCAATGCAGTTCTTAAAGCTGAATTAAACTTTTGCAATAAGGATTATGCAGACGTGATAATAAATGCATATTTATTGCAATAATATCTGCTTTTGGAGAGATCTTATTGTGCTTGCAGCTATTTTTAGATATTTTTTTTGTTCTTAACTTAAAATTGCATTGTTGTTATACTGTATGAGAATCCATTTCTTGATCTTGATCTAGCATTGTCAAATGTCAATGCATTCTTTAGGATTTCCATGCACAGATGATGAGTTTGTGGGTAGTTTTTAATATTTGATTTATTCAACAATGTGAAATTTTAATTAGATTTAATTATTTGTCGTCTCTACAATTTGTTGACCATTTGTTATCTCATTGATTAGTGTATTAAGTTGACCAAAACCTGACATCCACAAAACTTTTTGTGTTAGTTTTTATCACTGGAATTAGAAAACTGTGCAGATCTCCCACAAATGTGTAAACTATGTCGAAGCTAAAGGATTTACTAAAGGAACTAAAAACAAATTGCCTTGTTAACAATGACCTGCAATATAAGTAAATTTTTAATCAGGTAATTATAAGGAGGTTAATCTTTTGAGTCATTCTTATACTCAACTGTTTTAATCTTCTTAGTGTTATGTTTTACACAGATACCTAAATTTGGTGGCCACATTACAGGTAAACAAAACGCCAACACAACACTCTTAAAAGATGAACTCGGCATGGAAATCAAAGAAATCACTTAGCCTAGATAAGCTCATGCAAAAGTTCGCGCTAGGTGCTGGTATTTCTACCTCAAAGAAAATTTTGTACAATTTAATACATCAACCACTACACTAACATGCATTTTAGCCTAAAAAACCTACCCCTAGAGGTCCACGTAAAAATTATGATGTAAGCACATTCCATGAGTGAATCATCCCAAAATACCCACTTATAAAGCCTATTACAAGCAAATGCTATAAGCATAGGAATCAAAGTGCATATATGCACATGGATACCGATCATTTATGGATTCTCAATTTATAAATACAGGAATTTCCAAGAAGGGGCACCAAATTGAGATCTCAAGGTCCCCTAATCTTTTAGCCACTTGTAAACATTGATATTTTCAGGGGGATTCTCTTAAACTCCTGTGTAATGACTTAGTTATTTTTTGATCAGTAGTATCCAAATGACAATATCAACTTCAAGAACACATTTTTTTGTTTTATGATAGTTGGGAGAGAACGGTAGATTTCTCATTGATAGAAATAAGAATACAAACTCGCGGGTCTGTTCGCGCCAATCACTTGGGAGTTAGTCCCCCTAAGGATCCGTCTCGATGAGAGTTACAAGACTACTTGACATCCTCTTATGTCTCACTACTCTCCCTTACATAGGGGATGACATACTAGTGACCACAATTATTGAAATGCCCTTGGGAGGGAAATTGTTATGGGTCTCGAGCACCGAGCCTTTTACCTTTATTATTATGTTTTATGTCTTGTTTCTAATTATGCTAATTAGGTGAGTGTTAGGAGTTGACATTATTATCTTGTAGCTTATATAAAGATAGGAGCATTGTATGCATGAAGGAAGGAATGAAGTCTAGTTCTTGTCCCCTTGTTGTGAGGTCTTGGTGACTCTCTCATCTAACGAGCAACCTCGCTTAGGCAGCCGCGATTAAGGCTCCGTTGTATCCTCCACCACCATCATCACCGACTCTGACCACCACTCCGACGAGTTACTGCTATTACGGAAGTAGGCCCGTAACAACTTGGTATCAGAGCCCACTTTACTCCACTCGAGACTTCCACTGCTCGATTCTTCCGTTGCTCTCACAGTTTCAACAAGCCAAGGTTCCATCCATGCCGCTCCCGCCTCTACGACGTCAACACCGACTTCTAACGGCCTCTGCTTCCTGCCAGCGTCGACGCCTTCCTTTCCTCTCCCGCTACACATCATCTTCCTCTCCCACAACTATCGTTTTCCTCCGGAAGGCAACGATTCCACCTCCGTCTCCTTCCGGCAACGACTCCATCGAGCGTCTAGCATAGCACAACAACGCCTCCCCCTGACGATATCCTCCCTCACTTGTATCATCTTTGCTAACAACATCCAGCACAGCAGCGCCATCATCGGGCCCCGCACAGCACGGCCTTTTCGAGCCCCGCGTCTTTTCCCCCTCGTTCCTACTTCCGCTCGCGTAAGGCCGACCGGTTCGGCGGTCTGGATTATTAAAAAAATCCTCATTCCACTGGTTTTCTTTATTACACCCCATTCACGTGATTTTATTTATTATATCCTTGCCCCCAGTGATTTTATTTATTTCTCCTCGCCAGTCCAGAGCCCACGGGCTTTCTGCTGCCAGCTGCCCTCGCTCCTTATTTCTGCCCCGTCACTTTGTTTCCCTGCACAATACGTTGGGAATATTTGTTTTTTTGCTATTATTAGGCGACGTCACGACTCTCGGGGCCATTCCCAATCATCCGACTTGATGCAATTAGACCGCCCTGTGACCCGCTCCTCTCGCTCCTTATCTCGCACTATGGGTGACTTGTCTGATCAAATGAGTCAGATTATGTCCATGCTGCAGGCCATCATGGCGCAACAAGGTGCCCTCGCGGACCGTCATCAGGAGGCCATTACTGCTCTCTCCAAGCGCATCGATGATCTTTCCATTGCCTCTGAACACGATGAAACAAGCAGCAGTCAGACACCGCCACTTATCCGTCATGCACCGCCGCCACTTATCCGCCATCCGCCTCCGCCACTGACCGTCCGCGAGCCACTGCCACCAACCCCCGCGCACCCCGACATTGCTTTTGTGCCATGCTACACCCATTGGGCTTTCCAACCTATGATGAGAAAAGTGAACCTTTGGGCTGGATCACCAAGTGTGAGCAATTTTTTGGCCACCAACAAAACTTCAGCAGCAGATCGACTGCATTTAGCATCCTTCCACACGCTCGACTCCGCTCTTTTGTTGTCTTCTCAACTCCTGACCGACCGACTGAATTTAATTTGGGAAAACTTCAAGTGGCTCTACAACTTGCGTTTCAGACCTCCTATCCGCTGCAACCCCTCAGCGAACTCACATCTCTACGACAAACGGGGTCCGTGGAAGAGTACCTGGAACAATTTCAGCTTCTTTTGGCGCATGCCACTCTTCCCCTGATATGCAGGTCGCATTTTCACCGCTGGACTTCGCGACTGCCTGCGACAGGATGTCGAATTTGAGGACCCGCCACTTAGTGATGCTATGAGCCTGACCCGGCTCTGCGATCGTCGCCTCTAGCTAGCACATGAGGCCTACCCTCCTACCAACAAAATCGTTCAACAAGGCCGTATGGAGGACCCTCCAGCCCCACCGGTCTGCCGATTATCTCGGGCCGAGATGTTGCAACAACGCGCCCAAGTATTATGTTTTAACTGTGACGAGCAGTTCACTTGTGGCCACAAATGCAACTGACTTTTCTACTTGCATGTCGAGAACTCTGACGACGAGGGCATCGGATGAAGTAGCTCCTCCGAGGGCCTTCCTTGAGCTTGAGGTCAAACTCTTTTTGGACGACGAGAGTGATGTTATGGGTCTCGAGAACCGTGCCTTTTATCTTTATTATTATGTTTTATCTCTAATTTTTAATTATGTTAATTAGGTGAGTATTAGGAGTTGTCATTATTATCTTGTAGCCTATATAAAGGCAGGAGCATTATATGCATGAAGAAATGAATGAAGTCTAGTTCTTGTCCCGTTGTTGTGAGATCTCGGTGATTCTTTCCTCCAACGAGCAACCTCGCTTAGGCAGCCGCGATTAAGGATCTGTTGTATCCTCCATCACCATCATCACCGACTCCGACCACCACTCCGGCGAGTTACTGCTGTTACGGAAGTAGGCTCGTAACAACTTGGTATCACAGCCCACTCTTTCCTCCACTCGAGACTTCCATTGCTCGACTCTTCCGTTGCCCTCACAGTTTCATCAAGCCAAGGTTCCATCCACGCCGCTCCTTCCTCTACGACGTCAACACCTACTTCTAGCAGCCTCTACTTCATGCCAGCGTCGACACCTTCCTTTCCTCTCTCGCTGCACGTCATCTTCCTCTCCCGCAACTACCGTTTTCCTCCGGCAGGCAACGACTCCACCTCCGACTCCTTCCAGCAACGACTTCGTCTTGACAGAACTGTCCCGAGCTCGACGCCAAAGTTCACGAAGAACTTAACGATGCTCCTCGCGGTCGTCGATATCCCCCTGCGCCTTCTTCGAGCATCCAACACAACACAACAGCGCCTCCCCTTGACGATATCCTTCCTCACCTGTTTCATCTCCGCTGACCGCAGCATCTAGCATAGCAACGACATCATCGGGCCCCACACAACACAGCCTTTTCGAGCCCCGTGCCTTTTCCCCCTCGTTCTTACTTTCGCTCGCGTAAGGCCAACCGATTCGGCTGTCTGGATTATTAAAAAAATCATCATTCCACCGGTTTTCTTTATCACAGCCCAGTCACCCGATTTTATTTATTATAGCCATCCCTCCCCTGTGTTTTATTTATTTCTCCTCGCCAGTCCAGAGCCCATGGGCTTTCTGCGGCCAGCTCTCCTCGCTCCTTATTTTCGCCCCGTTACTTTGTTGCCCCGCACAGTACGTTGGGAAATTTGTTTTTTTTGCTATTATTAGGCGACGTCGCGGCTCTCGGGGCCATTCCCAATCATTTGACTTGGCGCAATTAGACAGCCCTGTGACCCGCTCCTCTCGCTCCTTATCTCGCACTATGGGTGACTCGTCTGATCAAATGAGTCAGATTATGTCCATGCTGCAGGCCGTCATGGTGCAGCAAGTTGCCCTCACGGACCGTCATCAGGAGGCCATTACTGCGCTCTCCAAGCGCATCGATGATCTTTCCATCCCCCCACACACGAGCAAACAAGCAGCAGTCAGGCACCGCCACTTATCCGCCACGCGTCGCCGCCACTTATCCGCCATGTGCTGCCGCCACTGCCACCAGCCCCCGCGTACCCCGACGCTGCTTTTGTGCCATGCTACACCCGTTGGACTTTCCAACCTATGATGAGAAAAGTGAACCTTTGTGTTGGCTCACCAAGTGTGAGAAATTCTTCGACCACCAACAAACTTCAGCAGCAGATGGACTGCATTTAACATCCTTCCACATGCTCGACTCCGCTCTTTTGTGGTCTTCTCAACTCCTCACCGACCGACCGAATTTAATTTGGGAAGACTTCAAGCGGCTCCGCAACTTGCGTTTCAGTCCTCCTATCCGCAGCAATCCCCTCGACGAACTCACATCTCTACGACAAACGGGTTCCGTGGACGAGTACCTGGAACAATATCAGCTTATTTTGGCGCATGTCACTCTTTCCCCAGATATGCAGGTCGCCATTTTCACCGCTGGACTTCGCGACTGCCTGCGACTGGATGTCGAATTTGAGGACCCGCCACTTAGTGATGCTATGAGCCTGACTAGGCTCCGCGATCGTTGCCTCTAGCTAGCACATGAGGCCTACCCGCCTACCAACAAAATCGTTCAACAAGGCCGTGTCGAGGGCCCTCCAGCCCCACCGGTCCACCGGTTATCTCAGGCCGAGATGTTGCAACGACGCGCCCAAGGATTATGTTTTAACTATGACAAACAGTTCACTCGTGGCCACAAATGCAACAGACTTTTCTACTTGCATGTCGAGAACTCTGACGACGAGGGCATCGGATGAAGTAGCTCCTCCGAGGGCCTTCCTTGAACGTGAGGTCAAACTCTTTTTGGATGGCGGGAGTGATGTTATGGGTCTCGAGCACTGAGTCTTATCTTTATTATTATGTTTTATGTCTTGTTTTTAATTATGCTAAATAGGTGAGTGTTAGGAGTTGTCATTATTATCTTGTAGCCTATATAAAGGCAAGATCATTGTATGCATGAAGGAAGGAATGAAGTCTAGTTCTTGTCCCCTTGTTGTGAGATCTTGGTGTTTCTCTCCTCTAATGAGCAACCTCGCTTAAGTAACTGCGATTAAGGCTCCGTTGTATCCTCCAACACCATCATCACCGACTTCAGCCACCACTTAAACGAGTTATCGCTGTTACGGAAGTAGGCCCAAAACATAAATGTACACAAGATACAATATTAATGAGGGTTGACTACTGTACGTATTCATATCAATGTATCAATATTCGGCTCATCAAAATCAACCTTGCACTCAAGGGAGATTCTTGATAGGGCCATCAATGAGCTTAAGAGAGTAAAAATTAGTGAGTCTGATGTCTTTGTCTTTAACGGCGAGTGGTAGACACAATTCTTTATTCAAACATTTATGAGTGTGAGTAAGGTTGCTTGCATTGAAAATAAAGGCCATGTCTGTGGAGATTGAGGTACTCTTGGTGAGACACTAGTATGGTGAGTTCAACTTGGGTTGGGGAGGTGGTAGAGGAGGCGGCGACAGGTTAGAGGGGGTGGGATTTCCTGTTGTGAGTGCGGGAGGGCTTGGTGATATGATGGGAGTGCCTGTGTGGCAGTTTAAGGGAATGATAGCGGGCCGAGGCATGGTAGTGATCAAGAGGGCGCAGAACAGTTGTGAGAGAAGTGCATACAAATATGTGATGGTTGTGAATATTTATGCTGCAAACCCTATCCATTGGAGGTGCCTCTTCAATAGCTTTGCTTAAGAAATGTTGTGGCACCAACCAGTAATTTTAAGGATTAGTCCAACAATTGTGAATGAATCAGTTTGAATATGGGTCAACTTAATCTATTATTTGTAAACATGCACTTCAAATGTTCTACATCTTGATGGCATCCTTTTTTTTTATCATGGATGACAACAAGCATTCTTGATGATTTGTGTTTTGTGATTTATCCGCCCAAAGTGTGCCCATACTTTTCATGCTTGCATTTTTCTACTTTACATTTATCACTAGGGTTATTTACCAGGACCTCCCCTTGAAGATTGCATAAGTACATCTTGCACCCCTCTAACTTTTGAAATTACAAAAACCTCCACTCAATGTTTACATTTCATAACATCCATGCACAAAAGTAGCCCCTTGGAGTAAATCTTCTGGTGAGTCTTTTTGTGCATGGATGTTATGAAATGTAACATTGAGGGGTGGTAATTGTAATTTTGAAAGTTAGAGGGGTGCAAGCTGTAATTACGCAAACTTTGAGGGGAGGTCCCGGTAAATAACCCCACACTTTAATTTGCGGGCAAGCTTTCATGCTTACCTTTTTCTTCACCTAGTTTAGGTAATGTATATCTTCTCTTTATTCTCCTCCCACCCTTTATGTACCAAGCTGGCAACTCGGCACTTTTTGAGGTAAAGTTGGTAGTTGACCGACCCTTTGTCACATTTGGATATTTTTTTACTGAATAGTTATTTAGAGCCAGTCTCTAGGTTGTGTAATATATATCTTGCTCAATTTTCTGTCTTATCGGTATATTTATGACTTCAAAAAGATATTTTCAATGTATGTTATTCATGCACTCATTTATCATTCATGGAACTTATTATCAGTTCAATAATAAACTGCTAGCTTACATGAAGCAAAATTGGTTGCGGGTTCGTTATGTGGACTGAATTTCTAGGCTGTTGCATAGTTGCTCGATTTTTATCTCTGCTCAAGTGCTCAGTATATTTATTGCTTGAAAAAGCTTTTTGGTATGTTAGAATGCCATTTCACACAATTACTTACCGTGAAAAATATCAGTTCTATAAAATCTTCAATTTGTACATTATCCCCTAACAATTTATTAGCTGCAAGATACTTTTAATATGTGCAAGCTGCTTCACAGGTCAATGTTGTTAATCAATAATACTATTCATCTTGTCAATCTTACAGATTCGCTATGCATTTGAACTATTGACTAATCCACTGTGGAAGAGAGATTACGACCTTTTTGCTATTGATGAGCAGTGGGTGAGATGTGCTTGTTCTTTTGTTAATTCTACATGTACAAGAGTTTGTACTTTTTGGTATACATCATGTCTTTTTTCTTTATGTTTTAGCCTGTAATCAATGATGCCGTCAGAAGATACACAGGGGAAAAGTACTCAAACGTCAATCTCCCATTACTAGATGCAACCCCATTGGGTAGGAACATTAACATTAACCAACTTTTTTTATTGACTTGGACATTATTCTTATGTACATTTTCCTATATTTGAAAGTAATGCATTAGCTTCCCTTGTCCCAGAATCATTGGATCAATATTCTAAAGTCTTGGTACCCGAGGAATTTCGTTCTATAGTAGGTGGAGCAAAGACAGTGTTGATACAGGTGTGACTATGTTCCATCTTACATGTTTTATTGTAATATACTGATAGTGATAACTCATGCTAAAAATGGTAGATGTTGCTTACGGAGGCGCAGAGTACTAGACCATAGAAGGAATGCTGGGTCATTCTCTCCCTCTAATTAATTCCAAAGCCAGATTATGTAAAGGATGAAAATACAAGACCTGGACATCTCCTTTATATCCTAGTAGGGTCCACCACAATTACAAAACAACAAAGTGTGGCGTATAAAATGATATAGTAAACCCCCTCATTTTGGCGCCGTGATCGAAGCTCGTGCACGACGTGAGTAGACCTTCACGCATCGCTGATCAAGGATGGGATCGCCCGTGTTCATATCAACACCCCGGTGATCCACAATTACCTCGTCCTCAAGTCAAAATTTGTGAACTGTGCTTTGTCCTCCTTTGTCATGATCCATGTGGCTTCCTCTATGGGCAGTTGATATGGATAGGACCTCATGGATACACGTCCTCTACCCATGTAACCTAAGGGCACTATCGTAATTTGTATGCCCCACTCTCCTATATAACAAAGTGGTAGTGAGTCTTTATTTTTTATCTTTGAGATCTTGTTTAGTCTTAGGCTCTCTTTGGAGAGAAAAATCTTATAGGGAACCAACCTTCAAAAGTTTGGATCGAGTTTGTCTCAATATTTGTATCCTTATTTTGTGATCAACATGCAATTTTGGGTTCAATGATAACGTGTGTTTATCAATTGGTCTGACTTGCCGCTCCCTTAGGGTTTTCTCATGAACCCTAAGATCCACCACGGTTTTGGTCTAGCCGATCCTTCCCTCGTCTGCTACTCGTTTCCGCATATTCACAACTGTCCCTCCCTCATCTTCACCGACTCAACCTCCACTCCAATGTGCACTCTCTCGCCTCACGTCTGTTCACGTTTGCCACCGATCAACACTTCGCGACTGACGTTGTACAAGCCTCCCGCACGTCAATCATGCTTTTCGCCATCCCCCCAACGCCAGCCCGCCCGACGCGCTCTACCCTTGCGAATCGTCTTTCCAGGACGTTCTTCCTTCTCACATCACCTTCGTATCCAGCTCCTCCTACAGCTCTGATGCCTCCTTCCAACAACTAGTGTACACCCTCCTCTGTGTCCAACCTCACCTCCGGCAGCGCCCCACCCAACGCATGTTGTCCCAGCAGCCCTCGACGCATTTTCTGCGCTTCATCGTCGCCCACCGATCCCGTCACCCCCGTCCGCATCTTCGTGACTGACCCAGACGCGCTCCATGGCTCTCTACGCTACTGAGAACCCTTCCGCTTCAGCCTCTATCGAATATACTCATTTGGATCGACTTGAAGCTCAACATGTAGATCTCACCCTCCTCTTTCAAGAGTTCGTGGACACTGGGATCAACTGCCCACTGGCCTCTCCGACACCACCACTGCAATCCCTTGGCCCTCCCTTGACTACATGTGGTTTCTCCACCTCTCTACTGACATCCAGTTGGCCAATCTTTGCCCTGTATTCAATGACACCGACCCCTCGGTTGGATCGCCCGTGCCGAATTGTTTTTCGACCTTCAGTCCACTCCAGCCAATCAGAAGGTTCCCCTGACCACTATCTATATGGAGGGTCGGCGCTCCATTGGGTGCGTTAGAAGCGCTAGGAGGCCCCTAACCTCTCCTAGTCTGCATTGAAGGAGGAAATTCTCTAACAATATGCACTCGCCAGACGATTAATGCCTAAGAGCGCTTCAACTCCGTGTGTCAGTCCGACATCGTGACCACCTACATCACCGAGTTCATCAAGGTATCCATGCATGTACCCGACTTATCCTCAAGCCATTACTTGGGTGCAACCCCACTTTCGGGCACGCCTTCAGATCCACAACCCGAATACTCTCTCCTACGCAATTGAGCAATCTTGTTGCCTCGACGAGGTTTTCTACATAACCCAACCTTTATCTTTGTCCCAACAACTCCACTAGCCACTATCACCACCAAAATCTCCCCCGCTTGGACCACCTAACTCTACCTGTGTCCGCGCAGCTAGGCCGACCTCCACCGCTTATCTTACCAACAACAACTCGAGTTTTGCCGCAAGGGACTTTGCTTTCACTGCCATCAACTGTACTCTCCTATCCACATTTGCCCTCATAAAGACATGCGCTTGCTGCTCAGAGATGAAGATGACATTCTTGACTTCAGTGACTTTCTTCTTTTAACGCTCGCGGATGACCCCTACTGACCGAGACCTTGAAGACAAGGTCGATTTTTGGGAGGGGAGTGTTGATATGAATATGACCTCCTAGACACACGTTCTCCGTAGCCTATATAACCTAAGAGCACTATTGTAATTTGTATGTTACACTCCCTTATATAAGGAAATTTTAGTTTTATTTCTTATCTTTGAGATCTTACTTGTCTCAATATTTGTATCCTTATTTTGTGATCAATAATGCAATTTCGCGTTAGATGATAGCGTACGTCTATCACCAGTCCCTTCCACTGGATGAGAACTTGTTGCACCGGTTGACCATGAATGTCCTTAGTGCGATACTCTAACACTGCAAGCAAGCTTATACCGAGGGACGGAGTTGATCATCAACACTTCCGTCTGGGTGGCTTGGAGGGGGTAATTTTTCACGCCCTTTTGAGCCGGGAGACATGAAAGACTTGGTGTATGCAACTAGCAGCTGTAGCCGTTAGATCACCTCTCCTATCTTCTCCAGGAGCAGGCAATGGACAAATTAGTGCGCGGATAACTTGGAATGCAATTGACGATCAACAAAATCTGACGGTGGGAATGCAACTTGACAAACACCTTCTTGTCGGGCGAGAAGACCCTGTCTCGTCTTTGTTGATTGGCTTGATGGACCATGTGTTGTTGAGCCCGGAGGAGATGTCGCTTCAGTTGGCGGAGGGCCTCATCACGGTCTTGGAGATATGTAGCTAAGGCTTGCACTTGAAACTCGTTAGACAAACTATATTGGTGCTTCGGGGGTGGTCGCTTGTAGACCATCTGAAAGGGAGTCAAGTCGGCATCGGACTGGTAAGAGGTGTTGTACTGTAGCTCTGCCCAAGCTATCCACTAAGTCCACCAACAGGGTTGTTCGGTAGTGAAACAACGCAAGTACGCGCCGACACGAAGGTTGAGGACCTCAGCCTGCCTGTCTGTCTGCACTCTGCGGGTGGCAGGTCGTGCTGAAACAAAGCTTTGTGCCATTTAGGCGAAACATCTCCTGCCATAAGGAACTCATAAACACTGTGTTGCTATCACTTACAATGGAATGGGGAAAGCCGTGCAGACGAACCACCTCCCCTAAGAAAATTCGGGCAATAGAGCTGACTATGTATAGATGTTTGACAAGTATGAAGTGGTTGTACTTGGAGAGGTGATTCGGCGAGTGACTGGTACTTGGCCCTTTGACAGATCAGACAATTGGCAACAAACCGTTGCACCATCTGCATCATGCCTTACTAGTAAAGGGTGGCGGCCAATCGCCTGTAGGTAGGATGCTCTCTTGAGTGCCTAGCATTAGGGGTGGGATGAGACTCGTAGAGGTGTGCAATCCACAAAGATGAATCAACAACCACCAGTTTATCAAAATAATGTAGTTGTTCTCCCACAAGGCGGTAGGGAGGATGAGACTCAGGATCTCTCTGGAGGTCTTGGATCATGGCGGCGTAGTGGGAATCTCTTTGCACCTCGGCTGGGATGGCGCCATCAAGTCATCGTGAGTGGGAGACGACCAATATAGTGTCCTTGGCGTCCTTGCTAAAAAGCGCATCCGTCGCGACATTCGCTTACCCCGCTTAGAGAAGTTGTAGCCCAATAACTTGGCGATCTACAATTGCTGGGCTGGAGTGATCACCTTTTGACTCAATAGATGGTGCAGGCTGCGGTGATCTGTACGTACCACAAAAGGGCGGTCGAGCACATAAGGACACCAATCCTGGACAACCAACACTAGTACCCACAACTCGCTATCGTAAGTTGAAACCGCATATCAATGATCTGTAAAGGATTTGCTGAAGTAAGCGATGGGGAGACCCTCTTACATGAGGACGATGACCACGCCCTTCCCGAAGGCATCCCATTCAATGAAAATGGCTTAGTGAAATCAGGCATACTAAGCACTGGGGTGGAGACCAAGGCTTGTTGTAAACTACTGAAGGCCTCTTGAGCCACCGTGCCCCACTCCAATTGCACCTCCTTCTTGAGGAGATTGGTAAGAACTTGTGCAAGCGTACCATAGTTGCCAATGAAACAAAGATGATACCCTGTGAGACCCAGGGAGCCTCGTAATGCTCTAGTATAGGAAGGTGACTCCCACTGGAGGATGACCGTCACCTTGGTGGCGTCCATGGCTAGCCTGGCGATGGAAATGATGTGACCCAAATGATCAATTTGTGTATTTCCAAAGTGGCACTTTTTGTGATGTGCCACAAACTGATGGTCCACTAATAGCTGAAGCGCAATCACCAAGTGGTCGAGATGGAGTTGCCATGAAGATGTAAACCAATATGTCATCAAAGAAAATCAATATAAACTTACACAAGTGAGGGCGGATGACGACAGATTGGAATGCTCTCGATGCGTTAGTCAAGACAAATTGCATGATTAGGAACTCATAATACCCATCATGTGTGCGGAACCCATGTTGGGAACATCCTTAATCCGTACACGGATATGATGGTAGCCTGATCTGATGTCCAGCTTGGAGTAGTAGATTGCCCCTTGTAGCTCATTTAAAAGTTTTCAAATGAGTGAAATATGATATTTGTTAGGGAACATCCTTAATCCGATCACGAGCTTCTTCAGCTCCAGGTAGTCCACACAAGACCGCCAACTATCATTCATTTTCCAAACCTGATGGACCAGATTCAAGAAAGGGCTTGCCGTCAGCTGGATGATTCTTGCACGTAACATCTCCTCCACCATCGTCTCCATGACGACTTTCTGAGCATGGCCATAACGATATAGACAAACGGAGACTGCGGTCACCCTGGGATAGAGGATGATTGAATGGTTCGTCGTAGGATTTGACGGAAGCTCATGGGGGTGGCGAAGAGGGACACATGTTTGTGCAAGAGGAGATGAATATCCGTGTGTGTGTGTGTGTGTGGGGGGGGGTCGTCACCAAGGGAGAGTCGGCCTCCACGTACCACAATAGGATGCGGTACTCTTATTTGACAGTCTTGAGGATGAAGCGCAAGAGGATGAAGCGGAAGCTGTCCGATGAATGAGCCAAGGAGGAGTCCTCTTACAGAAGGCGGGAGGCGCTCAATGTCTCAAAATCCATGGTGAGGCGATTGTGCTTGACGTTGCCCAGAGTACGCAACCAGGCCACCCCAAGGATGATTTCAAGGCCACCAAGTCCAAATACATAAAAATTTGTTGTTCTCGAATACGAGTCCATGGTGTTGGAGAGGCCCATACAACGGTCTTCCGTGCGTGCGCGGCGGCCTTCACCCAATAACACGTGAAAGACAAAGGACAGTGTCACCTGCAACTATAATGCGACGACTAAGTCGTGAGAGATGAAGTTGTTTCTTGCCGCATTGTCGATCATACTAGCCACAACATGGTCGTGGAGGAAAGCCTTAAGCTTCATGGTGCAGGGGGGCGGTCATTCTGCCCACCCAGTAATAAGAGACGTTGAGGCAGTTGAAGTTGAGTTGGCAGTGTGGGGGGAGTGATCGTCCTCATTTAACTCGACGACCTCAAAACCGGCAAAACCGATGTCGTCATCTCCCCTATTCCCCCTCGAGAAGCATCCAAAAATCCTTATTGGCCATCATGAGTGAGGGGGAGTAGGGTTGTTTACATTGGAAGCAGTCCTTTGGCCGAAGGTCCAAGTACTCATGGTGGGGGAGGCGGTGAAGTGTCCCCCTGGGCTTAAGCGGCAATGGAGGAACCCGTAGCGGTAGATGGACTTGGGAGGGTGGATGTTCGGTAGGAGGACAACCAATAAAGACAAGGGTCATGGAAGAGTAATGCGGGGACCGATGGCCTGACGATGAACTTGAGTTCTGCAAAGGCGAACCAGAGGAGAAGGCAACAAAGTCTTCCTTGACATAACAAACTTGGTCCATAGCCCGGGTGAGGGTGTCTGGGTTATGCAAATGTAGGCACACCCGAATATGTGGTTGCAGACCGGCGAGGAAATTCCCCGAGTAGTGCTCTGGCGCGAGTTCAGGGACATGTGTGGCAATCTATACGATCGACCGACTTCGTCTGTCTAATGGTGCTCAAAGGTTCAAATGGATTGTCGGTGTGGCGCATATCATAGCTACGAATCAACTTGTCCTTGAGGAACGACTAGGAGAGGGTAGGATTGGATTGGCATATCCATTGGACCTATGGAGGACCGAGCCCTCCTTGTAAATAATGGCGAGTGAAACCTTCTAAAGCTCGGGGATGCTTCAGAGGTCAACATTTTATTCTGTACGGGCTAACCACTGCATGGGATCAATTTCATCGAACACGAGGATGTTAAGTCAGTGCAGGTGGACTGTCGTGGTGTTGCACAACGTATGAATGTACTTGAGGATTGGATGTGCTGCTTGCAGATGTTGTCAGAGGTGGGGGGTAGGAGGAGGCGACATAGCTTGCCACATGGAGAGGAGCAAATGAATGTCGTGGATGGAAACCTAGAAAGGGTCGTGTCTATGCGCTCAACAGGTTCAAATAGGGCCTCAACGGGAGGGGTAACATCCTTATCGCCCGCCATCCGGCGAGTAACAAGCATGCAAGAAGGGGAGTCGGGGAAACAATGTGCGGGAGAGGAATCACATAGTTGGGCGTGGGCGTGCTGTAGGAAGGGAAGGTAGTCAAAACAACGCCACACAAGCAGTGACGGTGGACAAAGCCGCCCGAGCAGCAGCAATGCACATGTGACGGTGTTGGGAGAAGTGGGTGGAGGGCGCCGAGGGGAAGTAAACACAGAGGAAGGCTCAGAGACGAGGTGTCAGACGGAGTGGAAGATAGGTGGAAACGCACGGGAGGGGCGTTGGCGAAGGCAAACCGACCAGTTGGTGAATATTGCTTACGGTGGCGTTGAGGGTTAGGGCATGGAACACTAGGTCATTCTCTCCCTCTCGTTCATTCCAAAATCAGATAATGTAATGGATGGAGATACAAGGCTTGGACACCTCCTTTATATACTAGGAGGGTCCACCCCATTTACATAACCTAAAGTGTGACATAGAAAATGATATAATAAACCCCCTCGTTCTCGCGCCGCGGTCGAAGCTTGTGCATGACATGAGTAGACCTGCACGTATCGCTTATCGAGAATGAGATCGCCTGTGTTCGTATTAAAAAATAATTTTCCTTAGTATGTTATTTTCACTGCTTCTTAACCATAACTGAATCTAGTATGTTCTTATAGTTTTATTGAGTTGCAATGACATTGGTTTGGAGTTTATATTATTTCACTATGATAATGAATATTTCTGAGTATTTAATTTGTAGGTTTTTTCATTTGGAAGTCACAGGTGTTTGGAATTTATTAATAGCTGGAAGAGAATAGGTATGTGATAGTTGGTGAAATATTAGATAATGCACTTTTTACGCTTAATGAATGGTACTAATAATCTTTTTTCTTAATGTGTTTACTAATACTGCACTTTTTCCAGAATCCAGTGTTGATAATGATTACTTTGTGTAAATCCAATTGAAACCTCCGATCTGTTAATAGGAGAGGATGAAATTCAATTTTGTATGATGCTCATACATGCTTAAGGTTTCACTTGTTTCGGCTTTTTACCTGCTTTTCGGAAGCAAAGATTTTCAGTGATAACTGTCAAAACACTTCCAAGAAATATACAGTGGAAAAGTTGCCCTCAGAAAACAGTTCCAAAGCTCCTTCATGCTTTACCTCCCTGAAAATAGTATGCTATTGGAAGGTCATATGCCTCTTTAGCAGCATTTAAAAGCCGGCTTACTTGTCGTTTGATTCTTCTTTCAGTTGAGTTGTAGATCATGAACCCCCCAAAACTTGATCAATTCTTATAAATTAGAGTAAAATGATATAGTTTCCATGAAAATTACAATCACGTTGTTTGAAGAGTGCGGGATAGTCCGCAATAAAGTGCACCATCTTTGAGAATCGATTGACCGCCACAAAGATGAAGTTGTGTTTCCGAAGAGTGCGGGGTAGTCCGAGCACGAAGTTCATGCTGATGTCCTCTCAAGGGCGGTGTGGGACAGGTAGAGGTGTGTACATACCCATGTTCTACTTAATGCCCTTGGCCGTCTGGCAGATATGGCAGTGTCGGACAATGCGAGCTACGTCCTTCTTCAGGCTGGGCCAGTAGAGACGATCCTCAATAATGGCTATGGACTTATCCCTCCCAAAATGTTTAGCGGCCCTTCCCGCATGCAACTCCCAAATCAAGTAATCATGGTATGAAGTCCGGGGTATGCACAGGTGGGAGCCCCGATACAAATATCCCTCAAAGATCTGATAGCCCTCAACTGAGTCCGGAGTGTCTCGGGACAAGGCGGTATAAATCTCGCCAAAATCGTGGTATGTTAGATAGTCTAGGATCACTCTCTCAAGCCTATGCACTCATGCACTCATCGTCTGTAATAAGGAGACACGACGACTCAACACATCAACCGGCTTGTTCTCAACACCAGCTCGGTGTTTGAGAACGTAATGGAAATCCCGTAGGTACTCGACCCACTTGACATACCGGTGTCCCAACTTGCACTACGAATTTAGATATCGTAACGCCTGATGATTAGAGTAAAACACAAACTCTCGGGGGAGGGTGCCAAAGAGAAGCCTCAGATGATCAAGGTAGTCGACTTGAGTCTGGCTATAGATCAATATATTGTCGAAGTATACCACCAGAAACTTGCTCATGTAGGGCCATAACACCTGCGTCATGACTGTCATCAACGTGCTTGGGGCGTTCGATAGCCCAAATGTCATGACTAACCACTCGTACAAACCATCTTTGGTCTTAATTACTGTCTTCCACTCGTCTCCCTCACGAACTCGAATCTGGTGGTACCCACTACAAAGATCGATCTTGGAAAAGATCTGGGCACCAGATATAGTATCCAATAGGTCATTGAGTCGAGGGATGTGGAAACGATACTTGACGGTAATTTTATTTATGGCTCTGTTATCGATGCATACGCCAACTACCGTCCTTCTTAGGGATAAGAAGGGCAGGAACTGCACACAGACTCAAGCTCTCACGAATAAATTACTTCCGAAGAAGCTAATTAACCTGCCTCTCGAGCTCAGCGTGCTCATCAGGGTGCATACGGTAGTGGGGAAGGTTCAAGAGAGATGCTCCCGGGACCAAGTCAATAGCGTGCTGAATGTCTCGTGGAGGGGGCAACTCATTGGGAAGCTCATCATTCATGATATACACGAACTCATCCAAAAGGGGACGCACCGCTGGGGGATGGTCGTTAGGGGGGCACTCAGAAGTCATAGTGGATCCCACAATATAAATGATGTCAGACTCAATGCTTTCTCGCAGAAACTCGCCTCGCCTCAAGATATGTAGGGGTCTCGAGGCGCTCGTGCTCACAGAAGGCTCAATCTGACCCTTGGATTTCTTCTTGGGTTGGGTAGGCGACAATGAATTCTTCCACCCCTTGTCATAAAAGACACACGTGTTCGAGCGACCAAAACATGTGACATCACGATCAAATAGCCAGGGGCTATCGAGCAACACATGTACGACGTCCATGAGAATGACATCACACCAGACCCGATCCTGGAATGAGGCGGTGCTAATCGGTACGAGACAACGCTGGGTGACCTGCATCGCTGTCTTATCTACTTAGATGACACGATAGGGGTGTGGGTGAGGCTCAACCTTCACCTGCATACGGTCAAGACCCTTTTGGGCCATGATATTCACGCAACTCTCACTGTCGATAGCTAACTTGCAGAGACCGCCGGCACTAGGAAAGTATGTGTAGAATATGGTAGTGCGACGTCAATCCTTATCTACACGTGTGGTGTGTAGGAGGCGTCTAATCATTCCCATCTCTAAGGATCGCTCAACGTCACCCTCCCATCCTTCCTCGACAGTGGCTGTGATCTCCTCAATAATCTCCTCATCTCCTTCCAAACCTTGCTCATCATCATCAACTAGTAGACTTCGTGTGGGGCACTGCGCCGTCACGTGTCCTCTGCCAGAACATTTATTACACATAATACCCCTAGATCGCTGATCATCAGTGGCGACGACCTTGCCCTTCGTGTCTGCGGGGACACGTGGGGACGCAACCACGGTGGTCTGGGGAGGAGCGGGTTTTTTATATGTCGAGATATCCGTCTGAGAGGGGAACTGCCCCGTGCTAGATGAGAGAAGGTACTGCTCGTACTCTAGAGCGAGCTGAAATATCTGATCGACGGTCTCTAGACGATGGAGAATCAACTCTCTCCGAATTTCCGAACGTAAACCAGCCTTGAAGCGAGAGGCAGTGACAATGGGCTCCTCCAAGATGTCACTCCTAACGACAAGCTCGTCGAAGCGAGCTATATACTCAGCGACAGTAAGTGACCCCTATCGTAAGTTCTGCAACTGATTAATCAACCGATCTCGGTAGGAGGCATGGAGATACTTATCTTTCAGCTTTTGCTTCATATCGTCCCATCAGGTGATATGCTAATAGCCATCCCTCTCAACATCTCTCTACGCTAATCCAGAATACTTTGGTCTGTCCGACCAGCTTCATTTTGGCAAAGAGAACACAACACTCATCGCTCATGTCATACCGAAATAATGGTCCATTTCAAGGAGCCAATCGTTGAAGGCTTTTGGGTCTAGGCGGCCATCGAATGAAGGGGCGTCAAGGCGAATACGCTGAGTGATGTCGTAGGCATGGCTGCCTCTCCAAGGGTCGGGGTAGTCCTCAGGATAATCATCATGGGCGTAATCATATCGAGCTGGTGGGGGACCACGCTCTCTCCGACCCGGGGGATAATATTCGTCACAGTGATGATTGCGGCGACCGTATGGGGGTACACGATCTCTGGGGTCAGGATGAGGCTGACAAGACACACAATACTCATCACGCTGGCGTGGGTTTCTATCACGAGCCAGAGCTTGTCTACGCTCAATTGCAAGATCAGGATTCCGCCTTGCCGGCGGTGCTGGGGCTCTGGGAGCAATATCACGACAGTAACGGTCTACGAGAGGCTGGCAATCCATCGAATGTTGGTCAAAACGAGGAGGAGCGTCAGGATCATCCTCAAGCGAATCATCGTGCTGTGCTGGAGTGTCTCTGACATTCTTTAAGTGATCTTAACGGAGGTTCTCCTCGACAAGTTCATGACACAAGTCGTCAAACTGGGTACTTGAAGTGTCTAAACGATGTAGAATACAATGTCGAGACTCAGCAAAAGCGACACCTAAATTCGAGCTCACCGCTCGGTCGTCAGTGACTAGTGGATCTGACATGTTTGCTCTAAATATCCTACCGCTACGGAGTATGCAAACGGCCCGATCTGGACTCTGATACCAACTGATATAGGGTAAGCTATCGGGATGCACAAATCCAAGACCTTTAGGAGTGGAAATGAAACTAGACACACTAACCAAAATCTAAATGCAATGATACCGTCGGCGACGACGACAGATTAATACAAGCAACGAAGATTTCAACCCACACAAATATTTAAAAGAACAAAAATAACATTCAATAAGCGAACATTCAATGACTTTCCTCCGCTTGGAGGGCAGGGACAAAGCACGCGGTGAATGAATCCCACCTGCAAGTTATAAGTGTATTGAAGCGAATTTTCACAAACAAGATTCCCAAGCAAATACAGTGTCCAATCCAATAAAAATATGTTGAATAAAATAGACAAATACAATAGAGACTCACCAAGTAGTGGACTGACTAAGGCAATGAAGATTTCAGAGTCGGAGATGCGTGAACGACGATCCGAGATGGAACCGGAGGCGTGGAGAACAATGTAGGTGGTTGTCCTCAGTGGTGGAAGGTGGAAACAGACCGAAAATGAGTAGATCTGACGACGTATGAGTGGATCCGGGCGAGGGAGGATAGATCCGATGATTTGAGTGCGAATCCGGGCTAGGGAATGAGGAACGAGTAAGGAAATTGGCGGATCGGAGCTGGTTTGTCCGGATCTGGACAAATCCAATTGGGAGGGATGTTGGAAGTGGTTCTATGAGAGGTTGGAGGCAAGGCTGGGAGGCTTAATGGAGGGGGCGGCTGCTGTAGAGGGAGCCTAGGCTGGCGGCGGCTTGCTGGGAGGAAGATGAGGGGGCAGTGGCTGAGAGAAGGGGGAGGCGGCTGGGGGGCGGGTTGCTGGGAGGGAGGGTTGAGGGGCGACGATATGGTTCTGTTGGAGGAGGGGGCTCGGCTACTGTAGGAGGGCTGGAACAGTGGGGCGGGCAAAAATTTTGGGGCTGTAGGGGCTGTGAGAGGGAGTTTTGGAGGGGAAAAAAGGAGCCTAGGGTTAGGGCAAACCTTGGGGAAGGAGATACACACCTAGTAGTCGTCACCTAGGGTTCCACGAAGTCGACACCATGGAGGGATCGCGAGAATCCGGGAATTCTATTCTCCAAATTCTGCAATGACCTAAATCAGCCCACTAACTACATATTTATAATATATAAAAAATTAGGGTATCCCACCATTGACGGCTATGATTGGTCGGAGGCGGGGCCACTCAAATACAACACAAAAATAAAAAAACCCTAAAGTAATATATGAAAATGAATCGCAACACAGATCCTGACACATCCGCGGAGTCGGATCGGCGATCTGATCAAGTCCTCCTGCGCCAGGACCTGCGCGAATACACGAACGTGGGTACCGCATTGCGACGAACCCCTCCTGGTGCATGATCAGATGGATCCTCATCTGTAAATGTGATATTTTAGAATATCTATAACATGACCTGTTACCTCTTCATAATTTTTAGGGTTTCTCACAAGATAGAAAGGGAAAGGGGAAGGAAAGAGATCCAAGATTAGTGTTGGATCGTGCGGCGCCCTTAGAGGGGGGGGTGGTGAATAAGGATTCTCTAAATTTTTCTTAATTCAGACAATTTTTGCTTGATGAATAAAAACAATATAATTAAGGAATGAAAATGTATACCAGCAAAAACAACAATAATATATTTCAAATGTGATAAATTTGAATACAAGGTATCTCTATAGAGCTAGAGACAAAGGCTCATGAAACAAATAATTTACTTGTGTTTTCGCCGGTCCTTCTACCAAGAACCAATAGGCTAAAACGTATCTCTTCCTAGATCTTGCTACTAGCCTCCCCTAGATCTAATCACGATCTAGACGCTGCACACAAGGCGACGATTTCTCCCTAAGCCGCACAAGGACTCAGACGCCACTCACAAGGCGGCGATTTTCCTTAAGTCACACAAGGACTTGGACGTCACGCACAAGACGATGATTTACCCTCTCGATTACAATAAGAAAATAATAGAAACAAGAACAAAACAAATTGAAAACTTTAGGCTAGAAACTCCCTTCAAACAATGCGCTGAAGATGCCGACGAATCCTTATCAGAGTTACAGGGTATCGCCGATCGGCGATACAGGGTAAGGAAGAAAAATTGGTGGAATAGTGAATTTTCATTGTCGCCTGGCGATACAGGGTATCGCCGATCGGCGAAAAATATAAAAACTCTTTAATTCGGTCAAAGGCATCAAATCCAACAATTTTTCCTGAAGACTGGTCGCGGAAGGCGAAGTGGACGACGACAAAAACCTAGGTCCAAGGTAAGATTCTTGGATTTTTTTGGTTTGATTCTTAAATTTTTGGATCGAAGTGTTTGTAGAGTTTATCATTGAACCCTTGATGAGAAATTTTCCAAGTTTTGAGGGAAGATTGACTATGATGAGGGTTTGGTGAAAAATGTGCATATTTTGAGGGAATAGTGTAGAGATCTAAGTCATATGCTTTAGTTATTTAAAAAAAAACTGTAAGAACTTCAGATGAATGGTGAAAAATGTGCATAAACTTAGATCTAATGTTCATGATGAATGGTTTAGGGAAGTGGGGTTTGAGATGAAGATGATGAATAGTGTAGATAAGGAATTTTTGTTTTTGTAAGTAATCATAATATTTTTTTTTTAAAATTGTAAGAACTTCAGATCTGGTATCTAAAATTAGGTAAAACCTAGATCTGGAGTTGGAAATGGAGCAAGAGCATTTTCCGCTATCGTCCGACGACAGTGGGTGTCGCCGGATGGCGATACCAAAAAAATGATTTCGTTTGTTTGTTTGAACAAAAAAAATTCCTTTTATCTGCAACAATGGCTTCCAGTTCTAAAGCCCGCAGAAGCACCGACAGTGACTCATATGCCTCCTATCAAACATTTCCTGGGATAGAAAATGCTAACATAGGGATTGGACGGGTGATCGAATTCGATCCTGCCCGTCATGCACACATCCATGACCTGTTGGCAATGGCTGGAATAATGTCTATCATTGTCCCGGATGCATTTTCCTCCGTATTAATTAGGGAGTTCTATAGCTATCTCAAGGATCCGCAATTCACGGAACTGAATGGAGTACGATCAAGAATACAAGGACAGACAATAGAGATAACCCACTACGACCTTAGAGAGGAATTTAGATTAATAGAGCATGAAAATACCTTAGATGTAGTGGAGAACTATCGGAAGGATAGAGATTGGACACTCTTGAATTTGGTTTTGCATGGAAATTCCACCAAAACACTTATTCAATCGATGACCACGCTCACAGAGGATGCACGACTAGTGCAAGATATTTTGAGGCACACTGTCTTACTCAAGTCCGGTGATACACGGAAGATAACGGCTCAACTGAGTTATGTTACATACATGATTTTGGAGCGGGAGTCATTTGACATGGCGGACTTTATCCTATCGATAATTCGCTATACATTTAGGCTAAAAAGTCCTACTTGGAAGAAATTAAACACACTACCACTTGGAGCTGTCATCCAACGTATTTTATATAAGAAATACACTTGGATAGACCCGGATTTGTACTTCAACGATTGTATTCCCTCTAAATTTTCGACAAGTGGAACACCTTCCATCGGCCGATCAACACGAGGAGGGTCATCAAGGAGTAGTGAACATGTGTCCACTATCCGTAACCCGCCAATTCCAAGAAGTGGATCGTTGCGAGAAGGGTTGGACGGCTTGCGAGAGTCGTTCGAAGAACATAAGAGGGAAGTGAAGAAGAACTTTTTGAGAGTTCAGAATTTTTTTAAGTTTCTGACGAAAAGCCTCAAATTGAAGCCCACTCCATCAGAAATGGCAGAATGAGAGAATCCGGTCATGGAGCCTCCCCGTACATCTACGCCGAGCACGCCGGACGAGGAGCAGTTAGCACAGTTCAGCTGATGATCAAGGGGAGACAAGTGCAGGTGATAGCAGAAATTTCTGAAGGTTTTCGGGATGACTGGACAAGTTAACGCTATCGCCCGACAACAGTCACTGTCGCCCGCCCGACAACAGTCACTGTCGCCGGCGACAGTGAAGTTTCTTAATTTTTCCAAAAATTGTGTGCTGTAATATTTTATGGGACTTAGTATGTGATGTTGCACTGCTGTAATAGTATGTGATATTTACATTTATGGTTTATGTATTTTTATTTTAGTTTAATGTTCTTAGCAACTTAAAGTGTGCTTCTTGTTTTTCTTACTTGGCGATTCATTAGTTTGAAATGTCTAGGATTCCTAGTTCTAATCATAACAATGAAAAACGGGAATCTGAAAGTGGTTTTGTGAAAATATCGGCAAACTGTGAATTGGTGCTTATAAAATTAACTTTGATCGTATTTTGTTTTATGTGGTCTCTAATGAAATGATGACGTACGTCAATGTGTTTGGACATAGAATGATGAACTGGATTATTTGTTAAGTCAATTGCACTTTTATTATCACACTTTAATTCAATTGTTTCATGAACAATGCCAAAGTCTTCTAAAGTTTGCTTCATCCAAAGAACTTGTGCACAACAACTGCCTAGTGCAATGTACTCAGCCTCAGTGGTGGATAAGGCAACAGAATTCTGTTTCCTATTCGACCATGAAATCAGTGAAGGGCCAAGTAAGTGACAGGTGCCACTAGTGCTTTTACGATCTAATGAACAGTCAGCATAATCAGAATAAAAAAGCCATGTAAAATAAAGGTATCGTTGTGAGGATACCACAAATGACAAACCTAACTTAGATGTGTCAATAAGATATCTAAAAATACGTTTAACCGCTTTTAAATGAGACTCTTTGGGATTAGCTTGAAATCTAACACATAAACATACAACGAACATAATGTCAGGTCTAGAAGCAGTAAAATACAAAAGTGATCCTATCATCCCTCTATATAGCGTTTGATCTACGGATATTCCACTTTCATCTTTTCCTAACTTTAATGAGACACTCATGGGGGTATTTGCTTGTTTTAGATTTTCAAATCCAAATCTTTTTAAAACATAATGAATATATTTAGATTGATAAATAAAAATTCCATCATGCTTTTGAGTAATTTGAAAACCAAGAAAATAAGTGAGTTCGCCTAACATGCTCTTTTCAAATTCATTTTTCGTAATTTCGATAATATTATCACATAATTTTTCATTTGTGGATCCAAAAATAATATCATCAACATATATTTGTAAAACTATAAGATCATCATGAATATGTTTAACAAATAAAGTACAATCAGCACTACCCATTTTGTAATCATTCTTTAATAAATAAACAGACAATCTATCATACCATGCTCGGGGTGCTTGTTTCAAACCATAAAGGGCTTTTTCTAATTTAAAAACATGATCAGAAAATTTAACATCAACAAAGCCTGGAGGTTGTTCTATATAAACCTCTTCCTTAATATACCCGTTAAGAAAAACAGTTTTAACATCCATTTGAAATAGTTTAAACCTTTTAAAGCTAGCAAATGCAAGAAATATTTTAACTGCTTCTAAACGTACTACGGGCGCAAAGGTTTCATCAAAATCTATTCCTTCTATTTGTGAATAACCTTTTGCTACGAGTCTAGCTTTGTTCCTAGTGACCCTAGGTTCACTATCTAGTTTATTCTTAAAGATTCACTTACCACATAAACAGGATGATTTGACGGTCTTTCTACTAATTTCCAAACTTTATTGCGTTCAAATTGATTAAGCTCGTCATTCATAGCTAAAAACCAAGAATTATCATTTAAAGCGACTTCAACACTTTTAGGTTTTATATCAGAAATAAAGCACATATTAGAGAATAAATCTTGTACTGATGAACAAGTACTTATCCCTCTTGACGGTTCTCCAATAACCAAATCTTGGGGATGATCTTTTGAGAATCTTAGTTCGCTTGGAGGCACATATTCTTGCTCTTCTCCTTCTTCTAGTTTGTCTCCTTTTTCTTCTTATTTGTCTCCAAGGATTTCGTCATCATCAAACCTTTGTAGAGGGGAGGGCTCTTCATCTTGACCTGTATTATTAGCTTCTACATAAAGGAAAAATTCATCAAATTTAACATGAACAGATTCTTCAACCACTTTAGTCCTTTTGTTGTAAACTCTATAAGCTTTACTTGTTGAAGAATAGTCAATAAAAATGCATTCTTCACACTTTTCATCAAATTTGCCTAAATTATCCTTAGTGTTCAAAACAAAGCATTTACAACCAAAAACTTTGAAAGAAGACACATTTGGTTTCTTTTGAAAATATAACTCATAATGTGTTAATTTCAAGAGAGGTCGAAGCATAACACGATTAATAACATAACAAGCAGTGCTAACAGCTTCAGCCCAAAATGATCTGGGTAATTTGTATTCAGATAACATAGTGCGAGCTAGTTCTTGCAAAGTTCTATTTTTCCTCTCTACCACACCATTCTGTTGAGGTGTGCGAGGAGAGGAAAATTCATGTTTAATTCCTAACTCATTGCAAAAAGATACAAACTTTTCATTATCAAATTCACCTCCATAATTTGAACGAATGCATTTTATTTTTAACTCCAGTTCGTTTTGAACACGTATACATAATTTGGAAAATTCTAAAAACGCATCAGATTTAGACGTTAAGAAAATTGTTCAACATAAACGAGAATAATCATCAATCAATACAAATGTGTATTTTCTACCACCTAGACTTAGTGTATTAACAAGACCAAACAAATCCATATGAACCAATTGTAAAGGCTTAGTGGTGGAAACAACATTTTTGCTCCTGAATGAAGACTTTGAAAATTTTTCTTTTTGACATGTTGAACATAAAGACGATAAATTTCTTTGAAAAATAGGTAAACCTTTGACTAGTTTATTTTGAGACAATTTTATAATAAGCTTGGAACTAGAATGTCTAAGACGCCTATGCCACAAATCTAACTCATCATTTTTAGATATAAAACATTTTAGTGAAGAATGTAACAAATCATTAAATCTAATCATGTAAACATTTTTAAACCTAGGAGCAGTAATAACAGTATCATTTGTTTTGGAGTTAATAATTTTGCATAAGTTTGAAGACGAGTCAAATAAGACATTTAAGCCAACATCACATAATTGACTTATAGAGATTAAATTATGCTTCAAACCTTTAACATACAAAACATTTGAGATAGTAAATGATTCGTTACATACTACTCCAATGCCGATGATCTTTGCTTTTCCATTGTTACCAAATGTAACTACTCCTCCTTTCTTCATCTCTAGGCTAAGGAACTTTGATTTATTGCCCGTAATATGCTTGGAACACCCTGAGTCCAAGTACCACATGTCTTCTTTTTCCTTAGCCTGCCAACACACCTCAGTGTCGCTCTGGACACTGCTCTCGTCATCATGTGATGAAATGCTCTTTCCCATCAAGCACATATTGGCCTCCTCTTCAGTTTCTGACCCTGAACTGCTTGACTCCTCAGAAGTGGCTTCATCCCACGTTTCTGCCTTCAGAACTTTCTTCTTATCTTTCTTTCTGTGCCGCTTCTCCTTCAGTTTTTTCAGATACTTTGGGCACTTGCTTTTTATGTGGCCAATTCTCCTGCAATCATAACATTCAGGTGGTGGTCTATCTCCGTCATCCTCTCCATCAGCTTGGGCTTTTCCTTTCCTATACCCAGATTCTTGCTTCTTGAAAAATTTCCTGAAAGAATTTCTTCTTTCAGGATTTCTCATGAACTTCCTGAATTTCTTCACAAATAGGCTTTCTTCGTCTCCATCGTCACTCTCATCGGACTCACTTTGCTCTTCCTTCTTGGACTTCAACGCCAAAGCTTTCTTTCTTGGCTCCAAACTATACTCTTGTTGTTGAATCCTCAACTCCACTTCATGGGTTTTTAAGTTGCCTATTAGATTCTCAATTTGGAGAGACTTTAGATCGTGTGACTCCGAGATGGCAGTCACCTTTGGATTAAACTTCGGGGGAAGCGATCTAAGTATTTTTCTCACCAAATCTCCATTTGAGAAACTCTTTCCTAGAATCCTTGAGTCGTTCACTATCTTGCTGAACCTTGTGTACATGGAGTCTACATCCTCATCAACCTTCATCTTGAACTTCTCAAACTCTGATTCTAACTGGAAAAGCTTCGAGTCCTTTACCTGCGATGTACCTTCATGAGTAACTTCAAGAAGATTTCATATATCATATGCAGTATCACATGCACAAACACGATTAAATTCAGTCCTATCTAACGCACAAAATAATGCGTTAATTGCCTTGTCGTTATTTTTACAGCGAAGCTTATCAGCTTCATCCCATTTATCCTTGGGTTTTTCCATTGAGACACTTCCTACTTCAGTTATAGGAGCAGTGTAACATGTTTCTACCATGCCCCAAACATCGATGTCTAGTGCTATTAGAAAGCATCGCATTCGAGCTTTCCAATAGTTGTAGTCAGTGTCCGTGAATAAGGGAGGTCTACTTATACCTTGCCCCTCAGAAAACGCGTGAGTGTTTTGCGCCATTACTCCCGGTGGTGAAACCGATTTCGGAGTAACCACCTCTGATACCAAGTGTTGGATCGTACGACGCCCTTAGAGGGGGGAGGGGGTGAATAAGAATTCTCTAAATTTTTCTTAATTCAAACAAATTTTGCTTGATGAATAAAAACAATATAATTAAGGAATGAAAATGTATACCAGTAAAAACAACAATGATATATTTCAAATGTGATAAATTTGAATACATGGTATCTCTATAGAGCTAGAGACAAAGGCTCATGAAACAAATAATTTACTTGTGTTTTCGCCGGTCCTTCTACCAAGAACCGACAGGCTAAAACGTATCTCTCCCTAGATCTTGCTACTAGCCTCCCCCTAAATCTAATCACGATCTAGACGCTGTGCACAAGGCAACGATTTCTCCCTAAGCCGCACAAGGACTCAGACGCCACTCACAAGACAACGATTTTCCCTAAGTCACACAAGGACTTAGACGCCACGCACAAGGCGGCGATTTTCCCTATCGATTACAATAAGAAAATAATAGAAACAAGAACAAAATAAAATGAAAACTTTAAGCTAGAAACTACCTTCAAACAATGCGCTGAAGATGCCGACGAATCCTTATCAGAGTTGCTTCGAATGTTGCGAACATGCCGTCAATCTTTCGCGCTTTGGCCTTCTTGAGAGTATGGAGTGAATCTGAGATCTGGAGCTCTCTGAATCGTTTAAACAGGAAGGTACACTCCAGGTAATAAAATTCGTGTTCCCTACAAGTAATTGAATGACTTTTATACTTTGGCGATATCGCCTGGCGACACTGGGTATCGCCACCTGGCGATATCGGTAACTGCTGCCACGTGTCCCACGGACTCCTCATTTTCGCATGACAGATCCGTCGATCGTCGAACGTGCACTATCGTCTGGCGATACTGGGTATCGCCACCTGGCGATCGCGATGTAACGGATGCCACGTGGCCCACGAGCTTTGTCGAGCGTCGAACGAAGATGCGTCGAGTTGCGCTATCGCCTGTCGGCGATACTCGATATCGCCTGGCGATATCTCCTGAGCTCAGTTTTGATCCGATTCATCACCCAAAAGATATTAGAGATAGACCTGTGATATCTACACATCAAAAACACCCAAAGATCAAATACAAACAAGATTTGTTATTAGCAAATCAGGAAGCGTGGAATGCATGCTCCAACAATTAGTTCTTGGCCAACCCATGACCCCAAAAGTTCATTTATTCAATATACTATCCACACTTTTAGATATTAAGATCGTATATGTATTTTACTGTATTTTCTTATTCCTTTATTTTAGATTATATATATTCCTTATACTTCATATGAGGTATGAAGTTACCCATAATCAACCTGGTATCAAAGCGTTTGGTTAGAAAAAAAAGAAGAGAATGCATGTCCGTCCATCCCGCTTCATCCACGACGAGGAAGACGGTCTCGCCTCATTCCTACGATACCTGATCCCGCCTCGTTTTCGATAATGGCGACGAAGTTCCTACTTCATTCTGACGACGCCCGATCCCGCTTTGTCCCAACGACACTTTGTTTCGATGACGACGATACATCATCTTCCCTGGCCTTTGGCTTGATTTGATTCACCTGATCCCGACGACATCAACCTTCATCCTCACGACAATGCTGATTTGATTCACCCGATCCCAATGACAACAACCTACCCAGATCTGTACGGCTTGTATTCGACGACAAAGGTCACCTAAGGCTTGAGCCCCCTCTTCTGACCGGTGACAATACTGATCGACAAAAGTAGGTCTCTCTTTCGTCGATCCACGACCTTATCAAACTGATATTGTAGTCGACGAGCTCATTTTTGTTTATTCCGTGTACCACTCAATGTCGGCCTCCCACAAGAATGTCTCTACAAGTCTAAGTGTCTTATTACCTTAACCCTAGTGCAAAATTTGGTCATTCTCCCTTCTGGATCATGACGAAGAATGTCAACGAATCCTCATATATGATTAATATGTCTTCAACCATACCACATGGGGATTATTACAATACATTCCCTCCTAATGCTAGACTTTCCATTACCATTCTTACCTCATCGAACTTTCAATTATGGAAAAAGTGAGTCACTATGTCTCTAGCTGGCATTCAATACATGCACCACCTTACCAGGCGCCCTATTGATGCTGTAGGGAGCCAAGTGTATGAGGATTGGTATAATGATAATTGTCAGATCTTTTACACTTCTGATGACTTTTATGGATCTCTCCATTCAACAAATGTGTACGAATTGCAACCATATTAAGGAGTTATTAGATGCTTTACATATGATGTTCTCTCAGGCGAACAATCTCATCCACCTTAGGGAACTCTCCCTAAGATTGCTGAACTGAAACAGGGTGCCCGTTCAGTCACCGAACACTTCGCCAAATGACATGTTCTTGCAGATGGGATCTTGAATCTTTGTGCGATCCCTACCACCAGAGAGAAGTACTATGCTCAGCGGGAGCACATCGTACTTATTTGTCTACTGAATGATCTTGATTCAAACTTTTCTAGAACAAAGATTGAATTACCGACTCTTATACTCGACAGACTGCTAGTGTGTACCACCGCCTGACCATGGCGAGGGCCTCCTTTATTCATACCGCTTTTGCATTACATGCTACCTCTGGTTAGTCGTGTACAAAAGGACGGGGCCCAGTGGCCCGGCCCGATAAAAGCCCGGCTAGGCCCATCCCGGCAAAAGCCCGGCCCGGGCCGAGGACGGGCCCAGGGCCTATACAGGGCTCAGATTTAGAGTTGCTGCCCGGCCCGATACCCGGGCCGGGCCGGGCAAAGCCCGATTTTCGAGCTTGCCCGGGCCCGAGCAAAGCCCGGGCTAGGGACGGGCATAGCCCGACGGAAAAAAGAGCATAACGGCTCTTATTAGAGCCGTTAATTAAACGACTCTAAGAGCAACTCCAACCGTCGAGCAGAGTTCGACGGAACGTCGAGCTGAGCTGGCGGTTGGAGTTGCTCTAATAAGAGCCGTTAGCTGCTAACGACTCTTATAAGAGCCGTTAGCTGCTAACGGCTCTTATTAGAGCCGTTAACTGCTAACGGCTCTAATAAGAGAGCCGTTAGCAGCGGCCAGCTACCCCGCTGGCCGCTGTTGTACTGCTGTACAGAGCCTAGGGCCTCATTATTTTAAAAAAAATTATTTTTTTTATAACCCCCCCCCCCCCCCCCCACCCCCACATGCCCGACTGCCCCCCTCTCTTTCACTCTCTCTCTCACTCTCACTCTCTCTCTCATTTCCCATTCCCCAACCCAACTACCCGAGCACCCCCCTCTCTCTCTCACTCTTCAAGGCTCCCACTCCCTCAACGACAGCATGACGTCCTCCTCCTCAGCGCCTGGGTCGTCTACTCAGAGTACGCCTGTAGTGGTGGAGCACAATCGTAAGACGACAGTTTGGGAGCACTTCGATAAGATTCAAGTTGGCGCCGAATTTAAGGCTCGATGCAAATTATGCTCGAAGTTGCTGACCCTTACCGGCAACTCGACACTATCAAGACACCTTAAGTCTTGCGTGTCGAAACAAGCTCCCGAGTCCAGTCATACCCAAATTTCGGGAGCAGGACAAATTTGGACATACGATCAACTTTGCCAACGGGACCTGCAGATGAAACATGTCATCAAACGTGGGTTTGGGAGCACTTCAATAGTTTAATTATTATATTTCTTTTAATAAATTAATTATAAAGCCCGGCCCGGCCCAAAGGGCCGGATCAGGCCCCTTCCCGGGGCAGGGGCCCGAGCCCGGTTTCAGAAAAGCCCGGGCTCGACCCGGTTGAGAAAAGCCCGGGCCCGTTGGGCCTGGTACCGGCCCGGCCCGATCGGGCTTTATGCCCATGACTACCTTTGGCGATCCATTGGCGCTTGCCTCTCGTGGAGGGATAGAAAGTGTCTGAGGTGGTTTCTTAGGTCGTGTTTGTGACAATCACACAAGGCATTGCACTCATTGCGGCCGTCGGGGTCGTACCAAAGACACTTGTTGGTCTGTGCATGAAAATCCTCAATAGGCAACCGAGTCCTCTTTTCCATATTCACGCTCTACTCATATTGCCAACGCTGCTTCTGGATTTTGGACCTATAGGACTATTGATATACCTGAAGAGGAGTATTGTCGCCTTCAAGCTCTCCAAATTGAGACTCCGACCCACAGTGTTGTTGTTGCTCATACCGTTTAGCCAAAATGTACTTCTAAGCATGATATTCACCGGTTGACGGATTCAGGGGCTTCAGATAATCTTACTAGTACTTCAGGTATTTTACATTAGTACAAACCTCATAGTGGATCGTCTATTCTAGTGGCAGATGGATCAACTGTACCCATTGTTGGGTTTGGTAGCTATGATTTGACTCTGACATGACTTTGTCATTGGTTCCTCACGTATTTCAATCTACTTTTAACTTACTGTCCATTAGAAAGATCACCAATGATTTAAATTGCACAACCACATTTGTATCTTCTGGTTGTGTATTTCAGGAATAGTCGACGAGCCGTATTATTGGTAGAGGAAAGCTGGGTGCAGTGTATGCTTTGGATGAAGTCTCGCCCTTTCCTATTTTGCTTCTTCCGCCAAGGTTTTGGATCTCCATTATCGCTTTGGCCACCCACTCACCTGTCTATCATTGTTCTACGTCGTTTATATCTTGAGTTGAGAAATGTTTCTTATTTCAAGTGAGTTTTATTATTTTGCTAAACATCATAGAGTTACTTATGTACCTCGTACTAAACCTCGTGCTGTTGCACAGTTTGATTTACGTTATTTTGATGTATGAGGACCGTGTTCTGTCCCAACTTTATGAGGACATAGATATTATATACTTTTATTGTTGATTTCTTGCATGACTTGGGTGCACTTAATGAATAATTATTTTGAACTTCCAATTATTTTTTAAAGTTTATGGAATGAAATATTTACTCAATTTTCTGTTCGTATTAAATGTTTTCGCACTGATAACAAGAAATAGTGCTTATCTCACTCTATGTATTCTTTCCTTTAAACTACTTGTCCTGATACCCTCAATAAAGTGGTGTGGTCGAATAAAAAATCGTCACCTCCTTGAAGTTACTTGTGTTATTCTTCATCGTAAGCATCTCCCAAAACACTTCTGGGGTGATGCTATTGTTACGACCACACATTTAATTAACCATCTACCCTCTCCTATTCTTCAGGGGAGACACACCATACTTTATTCCCTACTCACTCTATCCATTCCTTACCTTTGCAGCTTTACGTGTATTTGGGTGTGTCTGTTATGTTAGAGATGCTCGTCCCTCAGTTTTCAAACTTGACCCTCACTCCTTAAAATGCTTATTCCTTGGATATTCACGTACTAATAAAGGTTACATATGTTATTCTCCTGACCTGAAAAAATACATCATCTCTGCTGATGTTATTTTTATTGAATCCGACCATTATATTGTAACACCCCTATCCGTCACATAGCATATAGCAGTAAGTCCGGCCGGGGCCCGACGCCATATACTACGGACAGACCGGTTGGTTACTTATTGAAACCAATCAACCAATCACAACGTCCTACACAGAGCACCTAGTGGAGGTAAATTATTAAGTTGCAAGATAAAAGAACCCAGCCACAACATGAATGTCCACTACAATAGTCCCAAAGTAATGTACGATACACAGAAATAATGGTCTTAAGGCCTTACAACAGTTTGCTTAAATAGAAATGTTTTCCAAACCTCGGTACGCAGGACGGTCACACATGAGTAAATAAGAAAACACTCAAAAGTTTAGGCCTTCGAGGGCCGGCGCAGCAACTTGGGCTTTAACCCGCTATTTACCGCTCGGCTCCGCAGCACCTGCAAGCACAATCCACCGTACGGTGGTAAACAAAGGCAACGGTCAGCTATGCTGACCAAATTATAACGACCCCCCCCCAATACGGGGCAGCGATGCTCTTTCCCTGCACTTTATTAGTATAACCAAGCAGTATAGTGTAAACACACTTCATCACAGGCGTAGGCACATACGACCACGCACCCCGTGCACTCAGGGCACATTCACGACGAACCGGCCAACGTCACGTCAATTTAAGCCATAGACGTTCCCGTCCCGCCACCGCCCCTTGGACAGCCAACCTTATGAGCATTTTGTCTTCCTGGCATTGGTCACGTCAATTTAAGCCATAGACCGCCGAAGTCCCTCATCTATGCCAACGGTTCCACCGAACGACATAGATCGGGTACGGTTCCGCCTGACCCGTGCTCATACCGCAACGACAAATTAAGCCATATGCGCAGGTCACGACTCCCCGAGTCCCGTTTCCACCACAAAATTCACATAACCCGGTTATGTTCAAGTTGGCTCCCCGGCCACCATGTTGGCAACATCCCGCGTTTGCCCAGTTTTCCGGGTGCATCTTGGAGTTAGTCTCCAAGGCTCCCTGATGAAATCTACCTCGTAAAAAAACCCGAAAAACAACCATTCACACGGAGTCTTCTCCGGTTATCATGCAATGCAACATCACTGATCCAGACCAACTTGTCCGGATAGGCTTCACACATCATGCCTATGTCCGTTCTCGCATACAGACTCTAAACAAGGGGGACTTTATATATCTACCTCAAAGAACGCCTCAACTCATAGCACACTCGCGTGAGAGGGCTTCCTATGCAAAGGAAAAAGAGGACTTCACATGTCCTAGGATGAGAATCGTTACCCTAGCATTTCTTCTTGGCGCCATGGAAATCTATGCGGATGGAAAGCACCGCAATTTCCTTGCCTCCGCGGATCCGAAGTCGGCTCGCGATTTGGAGCTCCGAAGCTCCGCCGGTGACCGGATCTTGCCTTCCTCCTCCTCCTTGCTCTCCCCTCTCTCTGGCCTTTAGAAAGAGAATCAAGGGGATGAAATGAGGGATTGCAAACCCTATTTCCGGGTTTAAACCGCCAGCACCAACCCCCAATCGTCGGATCCCAACATAAGAAAACGAACGGCCACGATCGGGGCCTAAAATATTAAAACTGGGCCGAACACGGCCTGCGACACGCCCGTGTCGCCCATTCGTTGTCTCGCCCGATATCCCGACCAGTACACGGCCTTCGACACGGCCTCCGACACGCCCGTGTCACATGTGACACGGCCGTGTCAAGACCCGTGTCACGCCCCGTGTGCAACGTCCAGGATTTTCCCGAGATGGACACGGCTTGCGATACGGCACCCGACACGCCTGTGTCACATGTGACACGCCCGTGTCTGTGCCCGTGTCATAACTCAGAAATCTCCCGAGCGTGACACGCCCTGGGACACGCTCGTGTCCCAAGCCGTGTGCCTAAACCCGCCGATCGCCGATCGCCAAAACGTCGACCACGCGACCCGTGGCCGAACACGCCCGTGACACGCCCGTGTCACGCCCGTGTCACGCCCGTGACACGCCCGTGTCACGCCCGTGACACGCCCGTGTCACCTACTCCAAGTCCCAGACTTTGCTTAAAATGTCACCCGTCCCTCTTTTGAGTTTCGGGGTGTTACAACTCTCCCCCTCTTAAAAGAATTTCGCCCACAAAATTACTTAAGGAAAGAAAACGAAAAACTTTAAGCAGTACCTGAGCGGAATAACTCCGGGTACTCCTCTAGCATAGTTTGCTCTCGCTCCCAAGAGAGCTCCTCCCGACCGCAATTGTCCCACCGGACCTTGACCATCCGGATCTTCTTGTTACGGAGTCGCTTAATTTCAAAGTCCTCAATACGAACGGGCTTGACCTTAGTCGTCAACCCTTCGTCCACCGACACTTGATCCACTGCGATAACCTGCGAAGGTTCTTGCACCGCCTTCCGCAACACAGAGATGTGGAATACATCGTGTAGTCCACTCAATTCCACCGATAGCCTCAAACGATAAGCCGCTTCGCCGACCCGCTCCAGAATCTCAAAGGGTCCAAGGTATCTTGGGCTTAGCTTATTCAAGCGTCGCACCCGCGAAACACCCTTGAACGGCTTTATCTTCAAGTACACCCAATCGCCGACCCCGAACTCCACGTTTCGGTGCTTGGCATTGTAGTACTTAACTTGTCTGTCCTGAGCGATCAACAAACGCTCTCGAATGATCCGCACCAAAGAAGTAGCATTCTCCACCTCATGCTTCTTGTACAACCTTGCCTCACCTGTTTCTAGCCACTTCCTACCATAAAGGGCCTCGAAGGGTCCCATTAGAATACTCGCCTGGTAGCTATTATTGTACGCAAACTCCACCAAATACAGGTGGTCTTCCCAATGCTTTCCGAAGTCTAGAACGCACATGCGGAGCATGTCCTCCAACGTTCTGTTGACTCTCTCGGTTTGCCCATCCGTCTGCGGATGGAAGGCTGTGCTGAACTTCAATTTAGTCCCCAATATCTGTTACACCAACCTCCAATCATTGGACGTAAAACGCCCATCCCGATCACTCACGATGCTGCGCGGCACACAGTGTAATCTGACTATATTATCCACATATAGTTTTGTCAGTCTCTCCACTGAATCATCCTTCCTATGCGGAATAAAGTGCGACACCTTCGTTAACCGGTCTACGATCACCCAGATGTCGTCGTTCCCCCTCTGCGACCTTGGCAAGCCATGCACAAAGTCCATCGATATGTCGTTGAACTTCCACTCCGTAATAGGCAAGGATTTCAAGAATCCTCCAGGCTTTTGACACTTCGCCTTTACCAAGGCGTAGGTTTGACACTTAGCCACAAACAGTGCCACATCCTTCGTGAGCCCTGATCACCAAAATTTCTTCTTTAGGTCCCGGTACATCTTCGTGCTTCCTGGGTGGATTGAGTACTTGGTATTATGAGCCTCGTACATCATCAACTCCGCCCGTAGATTTCCCCCGCTTGGGACGCACAGACGATGGTCCTTCCTCAACAGTCCATCCTCCACTGAGAACTGGGAATTTGACCCATCCAACGTTGCATCCATAAGCTCCTTCATGCTACCATCTAACTCCAATGCCTGCCGAACGCGATCAGCCAGGTCATACTGAACTTCCGTCCAGTTCAACAATGCTTTGGCGCTCGTCTGCTTGTCCACGCAACAGATCTCCAACGCCTCCAGCTCCCGTACTAGCCTCTCATCATGAACCGCCAACCAGTTGGCTTAGGCGGGAGCCCTGCGACTCAACGCATCCGCAACTGCATTGCCCTTCCCGGGTACATAATGAATCTTGAATGTGTAGTCCCCCAGGAACTCCATCCATCTACGCTGCCTCATGTTGATATCTTTCTGATCCAACAGGTACTTCAGGCTCTTGTGGTCGGTATAGATATCAACCTTTACGCCGTACAAGTAGTGTCTCCACAGCTTAAGCGCAAATATCACGGCCGCCAACTCCAGAGTCGTGGACCGGATAATTCCTTTCGTGCACTTTCAGCTGACGCGATCCATACGCTATCACACTCCCATGCTGCAGCAGCACGCAACCCAATCCACTACCTGAGGCATCACTATATATTTCGAAGCCCTCGGTCCCACTCGACGAACTTAACACCGACGCCGTGGTTAACCGTCCCTTCAGCTTCTCAAACGCTTGCACGCACTCCTGCGTCCACAAGAACTTCTGATCCTTCCTTGTCAACTTCGTGAGAGGTAACGCTATCCGCGAGAAGTTCTCTACGAAGCGCCTGTAATAACCGGCAAGCCCGAGGAAACTACAGACTTCCGCTACAGAAGATAACACAGGCCACTCCCGTATCGCAACAATCTTCGCCGGATCCACCGCTATACCTTCCCCACTGACAATATGACCAAGGAATGCTACTGAGGGTAGCCAGAACTCACATTTGGAGAATTTTGCATAGAGTTCATTCCTTCTCAGCGTCTCCAAGACGAGATGCAGGTGCTTGAAGTGATCTTCTTCGCACTGCGAGTACACCAATATATCGTCAATAAAGACGATCACAAAGTGGTCTAGGTACTCTCGAAACGTCCTGTTCATCAAATCCATAAACACCGATGACGCATTCGTTAGTCCAAACGGCATGACCGTGAACTCGAAATGCCCATACCTTGTGCTGAATGCCGTCTTCGGGATATCACACTCCCTTATCCTCAGCTGATAATACCCAACTTCAGATCCAACTTCGAATACACCGACGATCCGACTAACTGATCGAGAAGAGATCATCGATCCTTGGGATCGGGTATTTATTCTTCTCCTTAGCTTGTTCAACTCCCTATAGTCGATACACAGCCGCAAACTCCCGTCCTTCTTCTTAACAAAGAGGACCGGTGCGCTCCAAGACGATGAGCTTGGACGCACATACCCTTGCTCCATCAACTCCTCCAGTTGAACCTTCAACTCCGCCATCTCCTTAGGTGTCAACCTATAAGGAGAACGTGACACAGGTTTGGCACCTGGCACGAGCTCGATCGTGAAGTCGATCTCTCTCGCTGCGGTGGGCTCCGGGAAGATTATCCGGGAACACATCCGGGGTATTCACAAACCACGGGGATACTATCCAAAGTGGACTTTGGCTCTACAGCCTCCACTATCGCGAAGAACAGCTCTGCGCCAGCACGAACTGCCTTTACCACCTGAAGAACAGACATCAACGTCCTGCTCGACCCCTTCAGTCCCGTGAATGTTGTCTCCCGCCCAACACCCAGCTTGACCTCCTTACCATTGCAATCAATATAGGCCTTCTGCTCCGAAAGACAATCCATCCCAAAGATAACGTCGAACTCTACTAGCGGCAGCAATGATGCTAGCAAGTCGAACTTTTGGTTTCCAATATGAACTTTTACGGCGCACAGTCTGTCTGCACGCATCGAACACCCATTTGGTAGCAGCACATCCAATTTGTCCTTCGCCATCGAAGAAGGGACTCCGATGCGCGATATAAAGCTTTCGGACAAAAAGGAGTGTGAAGCTTCCGTATCGAATAGTGCTCGTGCCGGACTATCGCCAATAAGAACAAAGCCTACACAAACAGTTTTAGCTAACAAACACTAGGTAACAGTATTTAAAGCTAACTTGCTATAAATAAAACCGTACCGTCACCACGTCGGCCTGCTTGATGGCCTCTTGCTGGCCCAAGTTGTAGACTCTTGGTTGAGTCGGAGCATAATGGGACGCGGTTGACTCCACCGCCTTCCCCTTTTCCCTCATAAGTGGCTCCTTGTTTTCTCTCGGACTTTGGACGTCCGCTCCAGCAATCGCGGGCAAAGTGCCCCGGCTTTTCGCAGGTAAAACAAGCGCCTGGGGTTCGGTTGGTAGTCGTCCCCGAGGCACCTGAAGAAGGGGATGACCCGACGTCCTAGCCTTTTTATAGAACCTGCGATAACCCGCCTTCGAAGTAGTCCGCGCTTTGAACTCCGATTTTTTGCCACCGGATTCCTTCTTCGCTTGAACATTCTTCATGTCCTTTCCAAGGACCGGCCGTGTTGACCAAGGTTAGGAAACCCTGCGCCATAGGCCCCGAAAGTAACAACCTCAAATCATCTCTTAACCCTTCATAGAAGCGGTTCGTCTTGCGCTCCTCATCAGCAAAGGTAGCGCTTGCGTATCGTCCCAAACGAGTGAACTCGTGAAGATACTCGTCTACGGTGTTGTCTCCTTGCACCAACTTTTGAAATTCATTTTCCAATGCGATCCTCTGGGCTGAGGGGAGGTATCGAGCAATAAACAGCCTCGAGAATTCCCCCATAGAGACATCCGCCAACTGTCTTCCCCTCAGGTGGTGTAGCTCCAGCCCTTCCCACCATAACCTCGCGTCTCCGTCCAATAAGAACGTTGCAATCGTGGTCTTCTGCCACTCTTCAGTCTCCGTTGCTGTCAGCACTCTATTGACTCTCGATAGCCAATCCTCTGCCTGAGTTGGGGTTCCTGTTCCCGAGAACACTTGTGGATGGAAGCCCATCACATGCTTAAGTTGTTTCTCAGTTGCTCTTCGAGGCAACTCCGGCTCCACCATCACTTGTTCCACTCTTCTAGGCTCCGCCGCTTGGAGCGGCACTTGCTCCGCAGCAGGAGCAGGCTGCTGCACCTGCCTTGCAGGCTGCGCATTGATCATTGCAAAGACAACTTCTGCCACCAATCTAATGGTCTCGGCTGACGGAGGTGTTGCAAGCGCATCATTAGGTGCGCTGCTTGCCTCAGAACCTGGCCGTTCCGACGGTCCAGCACCACTTCTGGTCACCTATAATCGTGCAAAACACCGATAAGCGACCCAACAATATTGCAAACAGCAATTATAGGAACACGCAGGTTCCTCAAACATGTGTATTTTCATTCATAAGTGGACATTCATGAGTTCTTTTCATGTTATAACGATGACGCACACACATGTGCTCACCACCCATTAAAGTGAATTCGCCCACGATTTCATTTAAGCTTGACCGAAACCGGTAGTCTGATACCAATTTGTAACACCCCTATCCGTCACATAACATATAGCAGTAGGTCCGGCCGGGGCCCGACGCCATATACTACGGACAGACCGGTTGGTTACTTATTGAAACCAATAAACCAATCACAACGTCCTACACAGAGCACCTAGCGGAAGTAAATTATTAAGTTGCAAGATAAAAGAACCCAGCCATAACATGAATGTCCACTACAATAGTCCCAAAGGAATGTACGATACACAGAAATAATAGCCTTAAGGTCTTACAACAGTTTGCTTAAATAGAAGTGTTTTCCAAACCTCAGCAAGCAGACCAGTCACACATGAGTAAATAAGAAAACACTCAAAAGTTTAGGCCTTCGAGGGCCGGCGCAGCAACTTGGGCTTTAACCCGCTATTTACCGCTCGGCTCCGCAGCACCTGCAAGCAAAATCCACCGTACGGTGGTAAACAAAGGCAACGGTCAGCTATGCTGACCAAATTATAACGACCCCGCCCCCAATACGGGGCGGCGATGTTCTTTCCCTGCACTTTATTAGTATAACCAAGCAGTATAGTGTAAACACACTTCATCACAGGCATAGGCACACACGACCACACACCCCGTGCACTCAGGGCACATTCACGACGAACCGGCAAACGTCACGCCAATTTAAGCCATAGACGTTCCCGTCCCGCCACCGCCCCTTGGACGACCAACCATATGAGCATTTTGTCTTCTTGGCATTGGTCACGTCAATTTAAGCCATAGACCGCCGAAGACCCTCATCTATGCCAATGGTTCCACCGAACGACATAGATCGTACGGTCGGTTCGCTGACCCGTGCTCATACCGCAACGACAATTTAAGCCATATGCGCAGGTCACGACTCCCCGAGTCCCGTTTCCACCACAAAATTCACATAACCCGGTTATGTTCAAGTTGGCTCCCCGGCCACCATGTTGGCAACATCCCGCGTTTGCCCAGTTTTCCGGGTGCATCTTGGAGTTAGTCTCCAAGGCTCCCTGATGCAATCTACCTTGTAAAAAAACCCGAAAAACAATCATTCACACGGAGTCTTCTCCGGTTATCATGCAATGCAACATCACCGATCCAGACCAACTTGTCCGGATAGGCTTCACACATCATGCCTATGTCCTTTCTCGCATACGGACTCTAAACAAGGGGGACTTTACATATCTACCCCAAGGAACGCCTCAACTCATCGCACACTCGCGTGAGAGGGCTTCCTATGCAAAGGAAAAAGAGGACTTCACATGTCCTAGGATGAGAATCGTTACCCTAGCATTTCTTCTTGGCGCCATGGAAATCTATGCGGATGGAAAGCACCGCAATCTCCTTGCCTCCGCGGATCCGAAGTCGGCTCGCGATTTGGAGCTCTGAAGCTCCGCCGGTGACCGGATCTTGCCTTCCTCCTCCTCCTTGCTCTCCCCTCTCTCTAGCCTTTAGAAAGAGAATCAAGGGGATGAAATGAGGGATTGCAAACCCTATTTCCGGGTTTAAACCGCCAACACCAACCCCCAACCGTCGGATCCCAACATAAGAAAACGATCTTATCTCCTTTTCGCTGACGGTTTCTCTCCTAGCCGCTGCGGCCTTCCTGCTCGCTGCGGTCTTCCTGCTCGCTGCGGCCTTGCTCGCTGCGGCCTTGTCTTCTGCTCGCTGCGGTCTTTTTTAACCGTTGTGCCTCTTGCCGCAGCCATTTTACTCTTGTCGCTGGCTTCTTGTCACAGTCTTGTACTTAGCCGCATCTGGTAGGCTGTGGATTTTGTTTAGCCGCGTCCTTCCCTTTTCTTCTGATGCCCGCAACGTCCCTTTGTTCTGGTTTGCCGCAGATTTTTGCTGTACGCCTTCCCGCAATCGCTGTTGTTCGCTCGCTGCTACTACGACGTTATCTCTTAGTCGCGTCTTTTTCTAGCCGCTGTGTTCTTGGCGCGACTTCTCTTAGTCGTTACTGATTCGCTTGCTCACTGGTTGCGATTTCTCTGCTGTTCGCGACCTCTCTGCTAGTTGTTGCCGCTCCTCTATTCGCCGAGGCTGTTCGACTGTTCCGGCTAGTCTAGCTCGCGACTAATCTTGTTCCTGACCGCTGCGCCTCCAGGCTAACCCTTATACAGTGGTCGTCCATGCTCCATACAGTGTTCAGGCTGACATTGCTGCTCTGCGCACTCAACTACATCGACTTCCGGAGCTACCTTGCCGCTCAATTGGATCTGTTGTGTCTATTTCTGATGGGGGTATTTTATGCCTTACCCACGGTTCCTCCTGGATTCTGGATTCCGGTGCAACACACCATATTACACCCACCAAACCTTCAAGATACTTGCACTCTGCGTATCCCAAGTTCATTACTGTTGCCAATGGGGACTCTACTCCGGTTGCTGTATTAGCCGACGTGACACTTACCCCATCTCTCACTCTTCGCTTGGTTCTTCTTGTTCCGAGCTTTCCTTTCAATCTCCTCTCTATTAGTTGTCTTATACACGATCTTGATTGTTTTGTGACTTTCTCCTCTACCTCTTGTATTGTGCAGGATTGTCGGACGCAGACTGTCATTGGTAGGGGCAACTGGTTAATGGTCTTTACATTTTGTACCACCACCCCAAGCTTCTCTCCACTACAAGTTCTGTCGATTGACATCGGGGTCTTAGACATCCCCCTCTTCGCATACTCCAGAAAGCTCTTCCATACACGTCCCTCACTGACTTCACCCGCGAGTCCTGCATTTACGGCAAACACCATCTTTCTCCCTTTTCACCACATTGTACTCGGAGCAGTGCTCCTCTTTTTTTGGTTCATTCCGATATTTGGGGACCGTATAAAACTATCAGCGTCTCTAGTTATCGCTACTTCGTTACCTTCATTGACGATTACTCTCGTGTTACTTGGTTGTACTTTCTTCATGATCACTCTGAATTGCCCAGTGTCTTTCGTTCCTTTATCCTTCTAACTCGTAACCAATTATCTACAACAATTAAAACTCTCCGCACCGATAATGCTCGTGAATACACAGGTCATGTGTTTACCGACTTGTGCACTGAGTTCGACATCATCCATCAAACCTCCCGCGTCTGTACTCCGCAATAAAATGGTGCCGCCAAATGCAAGAATCGCCACCTTTTGGAGGTCGCTCGTACCCTTATAACTCAAATGAATGTTCCCACCATATATTGGGATTTCGTAATCTCTACGGCCTGCCACCTCATCTACCACTTGCCCTCCTCTACTCTCCATTTTCAAACTCCCGTTTCCCTTCTTTTTTCCTCCACACCCCTATTTGCAGTCACTCATCGTGTTTTCGGCTGTGTCTGCTATGTTCATAACATTGACACCTCTACTGACAAGCTTGCCCCACGTGCAACAAAATATATGTTTGTTGGGTAATCTTCCACTCAGAAAAGTTATGTCCGCTACTCTCCCACTGATCGAAAGACTGTCACATTGGGCGACGTCACCTTTCTTGAGGACCAACCCCATCATTCTCAATCCCATTGACCCTCCACTGCCGTTACTGCCCCCTCCTCTGCGGCCAGTTGTTCCCGTTCCTTCATTACTACCACCTCTCCTCCCACGCCACTCCACCCCAAACAACCGCCACCTCTAATCCATGTGTACACTCGTCGTACTTCCTCTTCTACTGCCTCAAGCCCGTTACCTTCTACTAATGATAGTCTGTGTTCCAATGATCCGATGGAGCCTTCTACAGCTCACCCAATGGAGAATTATGTTTCTTTACATCGTCTGTCCCCGACACTTCGCACCTATGCTACTTCATTATCCTCTATTTTTGTCCCTAACTCTGTGCAGGAGGCTCTCTAACATCCGGGCTGGTGGGCACCATAGACGAAGAAATGACGGCCCTCTGGGCTAATCAGGCATGAGATCTGATTCTCTCCCTCCTGACAGACTACTGTTGGCTGTAAATGGGTCTTTGTCATCAAGCATGCTCCTGATGGGACAATTGATCGTCTTAAAGCCCGTCTGGTGGCTCGTGGCTTCAATCACCAACAAGGTCTAGATTATAAAGAAACCTTATCTCCGATAGCCAAGCTCAACACAGTTTGCATCCTTCTCTTCGTGGCTGTGCATCGTCAGTGACCCTTACATCAACTGGATATCAAAAATGTCTTTTTAAATGACGATCTTCAAGAGACGGTCTACATGCAACAACCTCCCGGGTTTGAGACCATGTGGGAGTCCCGAGTTTGTCATCTTAAAAAGTCAATTTATGGTCTCAAACAATCCCCTCAGGCATGGTTCGTTAAGTTCAGTAAGGCTGTTCGGGAGGTTAGCTTTACTCGGAGCTCGACAGACTTCTCTCTGTTTACTCGGCATCGAACAACAGAAACGGTTCTTCTTTTGGTGTATGTTGATGACATCCTAATCACTAGAGATGATTCAAAGGGAATACAAGTGGTCAAACAATACCTTATTTGCGTATTTCAAACAAAAGATCTGGGGAACCTTCGATACTTCCTTGGCCTTGAGATCGCAAGACGTCTCGATGACCTCGTTCTATCTCAATGGAAGTACTGTTTCGACCTTCTTCAGGATGCTGGCTATTCTGGATGCAAGCCGGTTAACACTCCTATGGATGTCAATCACAAGCTGTGTGCACATGCTTCTAATGCAGATCTTCTTCTTCCAAATCAAAAAAACTACCGACGAAAAGTTGGGAAATTGAATTACCTAACAGTCACGAGACCGGACATATCCTTTGTTGTTGGGGTGGTCAGCCGGTTTATGTATTCTTCTCGGATGTCTCATCTTCAGGCCGTCGAACGCATCCTGAGATATCTAAAAACTGCTCCTAGTCAAGGGCTGGCATACAAAACATCTTCTTTTACTCCAACATTGGTTGCGTATTCAGATGCAGATTATGCTGGTTCCCTGGATTATTGGCGTTCTACCTGGATTTTGTACCTACTTTGGAGGTCACCTTGTTACCTGACGCAGTAAGAAACAAGCTGTGGTTGCTCGATCTTCAGCTGGAGCTGAATACCGGTCAATGACGTCTGTTGTATCCGAGCTTACATGGCTTGAAATTCTCTTAAGTGACATGGGAGTAAAACTTTCCTCACCAGCTACCTTACTTTGTGACAGTCAAGCTGCTATACACATAACTAAGAACCTGGTCTTTCATGAAAGAACAAAACACATTGAAGTCGACTACCAGTTTGTTCGGGAAAAAGTACAAATGAAGAAGCTGGAATTGAGACATGTTCCGGCTACGGACCAAGTGGCTGACATTCTCACTAAGGCCCTATCAAGTGCTCTATTTTATCAGTTCTTGTCCAAGCTGGGTTCCTATGACTTGTATGCTCCAGCTTGCGGGGGAGTGTTAGAAAAGACAATGTAAATGCCCATGTTTTGACCCATTTGTGTATTTTCTTCCTATTTGTTTTAGTCTCACATCTTGGATTTGAGATTCTTCTCTCTCTTCTCTCCCTATATATTTGTACTTGTATTTACATACATAAAAAGGATATACAAGGTTTCATTTTCCTCCTAAGTGTTCCTCTACAGATTTGAATTCAGTGCTGCCAGTTCCTCACATAACATCCCATTCTTGAAGGGGAAGACATGTGATTGATGTATAAACATGCGTTTAAGATAACAAATTCTGTAAGTGTTTAGGAACGTGCAGGTAGAGAATTAATGAGTGAGATGGATAGATATATATGTACACACTTCTAATCACATTTTTGTTGAAGTGTATATGGACCAGTAGTTTGGTGAAAAGTACCATGAGAGTTAAAATTCTGTTGTAGTGTTATCAGAATGTGAGATTTAATTGATGCATTTAACTGGTTAACAATTTCAGCGTAGAAAAATTTTAAGCAAGAAACAAAGAGTGTAATATATATGACCAAGTCATGTGAGAGTGATCTTCAATAAAGACCACAAAATAATCATGCCTATTCAGACTCAAAAATATCAAAGATGTGTTGTTCACGCTGTGCATAATTTCTGGCGGTGTTTGCCTAAGATACAAGATTAAACTGAAATTAGAAAAATAAATATTTAGTAATAGAAGACGTAAGGATGGTAAAGAGGGATCACTAAGTGCCAGTGCCATTGGATGGTCGAGAGACTCAGTCTACTTAGTGCAATTCATTTTGCTCATGTACCACGCTAATCGATTGCTTCTTCAGTAGGCACTGCATCAGAAAATGAAAAGAGAAAAACATGACAGAACAATTAAGATTGCAAGTCAGTTGACATATAGACAGAAAACTATGAGTAATATTGAGAACAACTAAAATATTTTGCAATTGAATGTGGGTGAGAGAGAGAGATATCGGAGAACTCAGAAATATGGATTGTAGAACCATCAATAACCGGGATAAACTTGTGATGTGTGTGGCGCAAGACAAGTTAGTCTATTTTTGACATATGATTGAAAATCAAAGTATGATAAAAGTGATATACCTATGGGAAGGGAAAGATTGACAGGTGTTACCTATGAGTGGAGTACATGCAACAGAGTCAATTTAGCCATGTACACAGTTGATGTTAATTTTATAGAGTTGAAAGTTCAGGACATGGGTTTTTTTTTGTTTTCGGCTCCATATCTTTGTTTTAATGTTAAGAAGTTTTATTAAATACCTTTAAGTTTATTTTCTGAAATCGGATTCATGATAAAATTATGATGCTAGTGTCATGAGTACTAATGATGTCATTTTCTACACAACTGGATTGCGTGGCTAGACTACATCTTTCAAAGTCCATGCCTGGCTATTTTGTTATTTTTATTATGTGGCAGTAGATTTTGTATTCTAAGTCATAGATCAAGCAATACTTATTATTTTTATCACATTTATCTTGCTGCTTACCTTCTGATTCTGTATCAATAACTAGCGGCCAGGTTATAATATTGTCGTTCAAACCAATTTTCGTAAAGTTGCAACATTAATTTTTGCTAGCGATGAAGTCAAGCAATTAAAAGTTTACTTGTTTGTATGTTTTTTGTTGTTGTTTTTATTTTGAAATCTTTGTTGCTGTTCCTTCTATCTCTGCTAATCCACGGATGCCATATGTGTAGTTGCTTTACTTGATGGGGTTGCGGACACTGGCTTGGTGGAACTTCAAGATATACAGCTTGCAACTTTTTTAGCTGAACGAAACTCCTTGAAGCAACCAATTTTCCGAAATGGTAACGTGCAATTATTCAAACTTTATTCCATCTTTTATTTGTAAAACCATGCTTCATGTACCTGGCTTGAAATGGTAATATGTAATTTTTCAATCTTTATTCTATGTTTTGCCTGTAAAACCATGCTACATATACTATCCAGTTACTTGTTGAGTAGAATGAAGAGTACATCTTCTGATGTGAAATGGTTCACTAGATTGATTTGCAACATGGTTATGAACACAGCTCTCCAATTTATTCTTGCTAGTATTCTACCATCATACATCAATATCAATTCTCATAATTTGATGTGGGCAACACTTATGCTTGTAATTTTCTGGTCAAATAGTGTGGAAGTTGTCTACTTGTCTTTTATTCCTGCTAAAGAGGTGTCTGGAATATTTTTGATTAACGGGATTTGCACTCTATATAATTTGAAGTTTGCTAGCACACCATTTGTCATGTCCCACTTTGGGAAAGTAACGCAACTTTAACACTTAATATAGATCTTTGACCCCTATACATGCAACTAATTGGTTTAGGTTGGATGCTTATGTTCTAACATACTATCATAGCATACATTATCCAATTATTCACTCCCACAAAATCCAATTAATACTTATGCTTGGAATTCAGCCCCACATCGGGGGACTCATGTAGCCTTGTCACTTTCTGCACTTAATATAGATCTTGACCCCCTTCTCCTACAACCAATTGGTTTCGGGTTGGATGATTAGTCCGTGTAACAATAATATAGGAATAATCCAAAACTTTTGGAATGTTTTTGTTTCTTAGATCTCAACTTGAATTGGAACTGAACAGTAAACTCATTTAGCGCTAAAAAGCGTAAAAGTGAGTGAGGAAAATTTGATGAGGAAAGCTGTTTTTGAAATTCATTTAGAAGATGTGAAATGATATACGAGGAACATGATATGTCGTAATTCCACCATTGCCACAACTTTTGGTGTCTAATAGGAGACGCAAGACGAATCTATAGGCAGCAGATAAACCGGGACCTTACCCTACATGCTATGCAAAGCTCGACGGATTAAGCCACGGTTAGATAATAAATTTCAACATCCCATACAGAATATTCACGGCAAGGCACAATAATTAATTTGGGCGAAACAAACTTAGATTTTCCTTCGCGTGGAGGGCCAAAGCAAGAGCGCGCGACGAATAAACCCTGCAAATCACAATAATAATCTAGCGAACAACTACCATGCAAGATATTCAAAACAAGTACAAGATCCAATCCAATATAAATATGCTGAAAATAATAATCCGATACAACAAGGACTCACCAAGTAGTGGGCTGACCAAGACAATGAAGATTTCGGAGCCGGATGTGTTTGAACGACGATCCAATGTGGAACCGATGATGTGGAAATACTGGCAGTGGTTGCCCTCGGCGGTGGGTGGTGGAATCAGACCGAAAATGGATAGATCCGTCCACGTGGGTAGAGATCTGGACGGGGGTGGGTAGGTACGATGATGTGGTAACGGGTCCCGACTAGGGGATGATGGATGAATGGGAAGAAAGCCGAATCCGGGCTGGATTTGACTAGATTCGGGATGCTAGGGTGCAGGAGGGGCTGCACAAGTGGGTCCACGGGAGGGGGACTGGCGGCTTGGGATGAAAGCTGTAGAGGGAGGTGACAGTTGTAGATCTGGAGGGGGAAGTGGTAGCTGTATGGCAGGAGGGGAAGGGGGAGTGGCTGGAGGCTTGCTGAATGGGACTTGAAGGCCGGCAGTGCATGAAAGGGAAAATAGTAGGTCGACGACTGGAATAGGAGGTTTCACTGTTCACTAAACTATATTAATGAACAGTAAATTTCATTTTTCCACAATGCGCTTGAATAGAAGCTTTTCCTGGACAGGAACTGGGTGGCTGATTTGATGGGGGGGGGTGTAGGGGGCTGTGGGAGGGAGTTTGAGAGGGGAAAATGAAGCCTAGGGTTAGGGAGAACCTCGGGGAGGAAGATACAAACCTAGGAGTCGTCCCCTAGGGTTCCACAGAGTCGGCACCGTGGGATGATCGCGGGAATCCAGGAATTCTCTTCTCCAAATTCTGCAATAGCCTCCATCAGACCACTACCTATCTATTTATAATAAAATGAAGGCTAGGGTATCCCGCTTTTAACGACTATGATTGGCCGGAGGTGGGGCCACCCAAATACATCAAAATACAATGCAAATTAATGAAATATTATTTGTTTAAATCGATTCACAACGCGAATCCGGACACATCTGCGGAGTCCGATCGTTGATTCGGGCACGCCATATATAGAAAGTTGTCAATTGGCTGCGAACGAGCCAAAAACTCGTCATCCACTGCAAGTCCTTGTCTATGCTACGCATCAACTTGGCTCAGTTTTTACCTTCTCATACTTCATCCTTCCACCTGCCGTCATAATCTAAGGAGTTAATAATTCAACAACGTCATGGTGTTGGTCCTACCTCACTCCTTCACATAGACGCACATTTGCACTCCTTGTTCGTTTGTATGTAAAGCTCATTATTTATGTATTATGTACCATTGTTATATGTACCATTGTTTTAAATGTCTCCCGACATGTCCGACTTGTTTGCTGACTATCATTTTTGAGAGCAGAACAACATTTTTTTCTAAAAAATAGATTATATCATTTTGTAAAATATAGATCGACATATCTGATTTTTTCCGATACATTGACCGACACGACATTTGAACATGTCGCCTGATTTTATATTTTATATTATGTTAGCAGTATATATTTCACCTATATGTATTATATTATATATGCTTAAGTTAATATGATTTGTTACTTTTTCTCCTTAGTATGTGTTCTTCATAATCAATTTTTTTAATTTTTGCCCACTATATCTTTCCTATTTCATATAACAAAAAATATTGCAACTTTTAACACATTTATTATTATTTTTATATTTTAAACATAAATTTGTTAAGCATCAAAACACTTATAACTAATCAAAAAAATTAGTTTTTAAATTTTTTTATCTACTATAAAACTTAGTGTTATCTAAATTAAATTATTGTACAATATTAAATATATTTTACAATATATCTATTTGTACTTTTTAATTATAGTCGCAGTATATTACTAATATTTTATTTTGGATACTCATTAAATTTATTTTGTGATATATATGACTCAATATTTGTAAACTTGTTTTTCTAACTTTTAATTTTATATTCAAAAGATTTGATGTAAGCTGACATCCTACAATTTAATTGTTGTGTATCTGTTACCAATTAGTTCAATAAGTGTCGTTAAACTCATGGAGAAAGCTAAATTCAACTTTAATTTGAAATATGAGAAAAATAACTTTTTGAATACTTAAAGAATACCCCAAATTATGCAACTGGTGTTTCCACATGTTTTCAGATTACACAATTTAAAAAAACTTGATGCACGTTAATTCTTCGAGGTTGAAAGAGCTCAACCCTAAGAATTTGCAACAACTATCAACTGAGAGATACATGCGTCGTTGTTGAAAATCCAGTGCATTGATCCAAGAACTATTTGTCATGTTCCTTTCGCGCCAAGTGATTAAGTATTGATGGTAAGTCCCTTAACAAGCTTGGAGCTCTCAAATATCTAATATTTGATAAATCTCATTTATGGTGGATGTGGACGAGTGCTCCAAGGTGGGAGGAACCTCTGGGGTTGCAATGAGTGATATGTAACACCCCTACCTAGTTTGACATCAATTCATAATCCTGACCGAAACTTATGATGTGAAGCAAACTAAACAACAATATAAAATTAGTATCATAACAAGATTAATTAAAATTTACAACGGAAGTCAATGGCTGTAAATAAAATTAGTGAAATACCTTACAGCGGAAACATGGAGCCAACTAGATGGTAAGAACGAACAACTTCACTCGTAATCCCTGTAATGATAATTTCAAAAATGGATCAACCCACTAGCGAGCAAGAAAGGCTTTTCCCTCCAGTGACATTAAAAATATTTTGAATCAAAATATAGGAGCATGCTTTTAAAATAATATTTTATACTGGCAAATGTAAACTATGTTCTATACATGCTTTTCTATAAAGTACATGAACTAATAAATGTCTGATCTATCACGTGATCTTAAACTAAATTTTCTTTTGAATTTCAAAACCATTAACCTATAGAGGTGATGCAGTGGTAGGTCGACTCGGGGTGGACTCCCTAAATGCAACCCAATATGTGATGAAAATGATGAATATGCAAGAGTTGGTCCGCACTGACAATTGCAACAATAATTAATTATTATAAAAAAATTAACAGTGCCACGTACAATCACAAATATTAAATAAAGGAAAACAAGTATCAATTTTCAAACGACAGTGGCACAATTAATTTTAAGCACACACAGAATACACCTTGCAAATCACACGAGTGTAGGTACTAATATCAAGTAAAATTAACATCCACAATAGATATAGTGCCAAATATATGACAATAAAAAACAATAACTCAAAAAAACAACTCACTCTTGCAGGTGGTGGGGATGAAGACTGTTGGGGGCATCCAAGACTATAACAAAAGGGGAATGCGTCCAAACGAGAGCACTGGACTGATGGAGGCTTGAATGGGGTAGTTAGAGCCTGATATGGGAGATATGGGGGCTGTAGTGGGGCTTACGGTTGGGGAATTTGGACTGGTGAAAATGGAGGTCAACAAGAGAGGCTGCGAGTTGTAGGGGGCTGAGGGGTTGGAGGTTACTAGTGGGGATTTCGGGTTGGGTGGAAGCCGACGAGAAAAGGGAGAAATAGGGAGGAGGGAGGCGGAGATGGAGTGGCGCGGTTGTTTCACAACAGGCGGATGGTGTCGGGTTAACTGGGAAGAGCGGCACGGGGTTCTGCGGGGAAAAGGAAAGGCTGCGGCTTTGGATATGGTGGGCTGGACGGGTAAGGAGGAGAAGCAGGGATGCTTACCCGGGAGTCGCACCTGGGAGGGGTGGTTTCTTGCGAAACCTTCAATGCCTCTACAGTACCGCCACCTTCCTATATAATAACCCTAATAATAACTGCTACTTGTAACCGCAAGATCCACATAAATACCCCAAATCGGATGACTTATGCTGTTTGGGCCGATCGGGGGCTAAACACAACTAAAAAAAAAAGTAAACGACTCGGATCGCCCATCCGTACACTACCACGAACTCGGATCGCCCGCCTAGCGCCTGGGCAGTGGATCACCGCCTCCTGCGGGAATACACTTATTCCAGGCGTGGCGCGCATCAAGAGGTTTGTAGATTTTGACTTGCATTTAGATCTGAGATGTCTCATATTTTTTATTATTCTATTTTTTTGTTAAGTAGATTTTTATGCACATTCTAACAATTCGAGTCCCTACTAACGAACATATGCGTTCTAATGTTTCTCGGTCACAAACACAGACTCAAATCTACTAGTCTTTGTATGAGGTGTTGACTTCCCAACTAGAGAATTTGAGTATGATGGTGTGCCTCCATCAATCATGAGGAAAAAATACCTCTCATGCCCCCCATCTGAACTAATCTTCTAGTGGTTGGTACAATCATTACAGTATGTCATCCACTTAAGGCCACCAGTCTGAGGCTTAATATATATTTTAACAATTTTCTTTTAGTCTAATTGTATATAACATCTCTTGTTGGTTTGTTCGTGTGTTAAAATGTTATTCCTTGCGTTGATTTGTATGCCAAAATATACTAATTTAATGGACATTTTGCATGAATTCTTTTGCTACTGTTGATGCCAAAATATATTATTTGTTTGAATATGAATTCATGTGCTCCCGAGGAATCAATTTTACGTGAGTGCTCTAATAATTATTTGTTTGAATATGAATTCGTGTGCTACTGATGATTTGATCTCACGCGTGTTCTATAACAAATTATTTGTTTGAATATGATTTCATGTACTACTTATGATTTGGTTTCACGTATATTCTGTAATAACTTATGTGTCTGTTGATATCATCGTGCATTGATTTGTATGTCAAATTTAGTTAACTTAATTAACATTTAATACAAATTCATATACTATTGATGATCCAATTTAATACAAATTCATATACTATTGATGATCCAATTTCACGTGTCCTCTGTAATCAATCATTTATCTTAATATGTATTAGTGATGAATTAATTTCACGTGTGCCCATTTGCCTGATGTCATAATTGTGTAGTGATTTGTATGTCGAATTATGCTAATTAAATCAACATTTCATATGAATTCATATGCTACTATTGATTCATGCGTGTTTTGTAATAATTTTTTTCTGTTATCATGAAAGAAAAAAGATAAGAGCATTACGATTCCAAATGAATTCTGGCACGATTTAATAAATAAATCAACAATAGGTGATATGTCTAGCCAAAATAAAATGAATTTCTTACCTCGGTGATCCGATGCACAAAAAACACGATGCGACATCACATATGCAAGATATTGAAATATAAGCATGCCCCTTCACCGATCTACCCTCAAAACTTTTCTCCCACATCTAGGTCTCTCTGAAATTCAGAACATTACTGATTTCTTAAAAATGAGTCGACTTAATGTGAAAAAGTAATGAAAAAAAGTTAAGTGAAAACCTAAATCAAAAATCTAGATCCGGCTTGTGCTGAATTTGCTCGACGACTACCAAAGGTTGGAAGATATCGCAGATCCGCGACTAGATGAACCATCAACCCATTGAAGGACGAACGATGATTGGACTTAAGACTGTAGGAGTAAAATTGATCTCAGTTAAGGAAAAATCAAAATGCTCGAGCCCTAACCAGAAGGAGTGCGGCTGGAAATGTCTTCCTGCAGCACTCGGCGGCTAAACCTTAAGGAAAAAGGAAAGGAACGATGGTGCTTACTGGAGTAGTGGAGAGAGCGAGCCAATCATCTCCTAGAAGGTTGCTGCGCACTTGATTGAAAGGGAAACAACAACAGGCCGTCGTGCCTTTAGTGGAAAGAAAGTAGGGCGCGCCGTCTTCTGCAAAGATCAAGAAGAGGTAATCTCGTGCTTTCAACCATACAAGCGACAAAGACTAAGACACTGATTTCGATAGAGTGGCGATGAGAGGAGAATAACTCTATCAATGCCCGACTTCTAAAATAGCCGTGTAACCAGTGGAATATATCTCTCCCACATCTCCACGCTTTTACTGCGCCGTAACCGACGGGGAGGCGACACATAACTGAAGGAGTGCAACTCTCCTTAATAAGTACTGGGGAAATTCAACCATTTCTAAAAAATTTCAAATTCTACCAAAAAAATTTAACGCTTTCTAAATTAGTGTATTACACCCTCAAAAAAAAGTGAAATCATGTCGAGATAACTCTCATACAATTTTATATTACGTGAAATCAACCGATTATTTAAATAACGCATAAATTGAACGTAAGACTGAATAAATACCTCAATCATATGGCATCGCCGAAGAAAAGAAATACTCGAGATCGGAGTTTGAAATTTAAATTGAGAAATCTATTGATTTCACGTGTTACATGATATGGGTTTGAGTTAGGTGGCTCACTATAGCATAAGGTTAAATATGTCAGATTGAATATCTTCGAAGTATCGAATTTGACTGAAAAATCTAATAGTTAGGAGGTCACCCGTCCGCTTCCTGAATTAAAACAAACCAAATTTCTTCTGCCGCAATTTTTTTATAGTTCTTATAGAAGTTCCGCTTCCTGAAAAAAACCTGCATTTAATCTTCTTTTGAAAAATATAACTCCTGATAAAGGGCATTAACCATGTATTTATATTTTTCAAAAGATGTTTGTAATGCAATGGAATGGTGTTGTTTTCAAATGATAGTAAGGGAATCGGCTCAGGCTCCAAATGTTGGGCTTCAAAAAGGACTAAGAGATTCAATGGCAGGGAATGAGGCTATAAAGTGGGTGATAAAGTGTGGGATGACTCATGTGGATGTTTGTAAGAGGGATGGTGGCTCAGGCAAGGTATGTCTGTTAGGGAAAAAACTTGGGTTACAAGTTATTTGGTGAGAAGGGCTCGGGATGAAGTCAAGGTGATGGACGAAGGCTCGATCTAACCTAGGGATGAGTGAGGAAGGTAAGAGCAACATGAAGGCGGTTGTAGTTTATATTGCGATTCACGACGTCAGGCAAAATGATCGGTTGATCTAGGGTTCACTGGAAAGGCCAACAAATGGTAGAGGAGGGGTCTTTGGCGATTCTGGAAGAGATTTGAGGTTGCAGCCCTTGACGAGCTCAGTCGACCTGTTAGGAGAGGAGGCGACGAGATCTGTTGGGGAAGGTGACAAAATAAGGTTCACGCTGGACAGTGGAGCTATTTCTTCTTAACCATTACAAGTGGAAGTAGGAGTAGTAATAGTTTGATGTATGATACGATGGCCATCTAAATAATTCTCAACACCCCTCTCATTGTACTAATCCTCATTTTCTCTATGAAGGATTTGACCAACATTTCAAAAATGTAGTTATTATTGTTGAAGAGAGAGCCGAACCTTGTATATATTACACGAACTCAAAAATACAAGTATGAGTACAAATATATAAAAGAGAAGAGAGAGAAAGACAACTATACAAAAAATGTGGGACTAAACCAGAATCCTAAATGTGCCTATACATTATTTTTCCTAATATTCTCTAACACTCCCCCGCAAGCTGGAGCGTACAAGTCGTAGGCACCAAGCTTGGATAAGAACTGATGGTACATTTGTCGTGGTAATGCTTTGGTGAGAATGTCGGCAACTTGCTCTGACGCAGGAACATGCTCCAACTCTAAATTTTTCAATTGAACCTTTTCACGGACGAAGTGACAGTCAACTTCAATGTGCTTGGTCCGCTCATGAAATACAGGATTCTTCGCAATATGGATTGCAGCCAAAATATCGCAAAACAAAGTTGCTGGTGAGGATAAAGTGACCCCCAAATCACCAAGAAGACCCTCAAGGCAGGTGAGTTCAGATACAACGACCTTCATTGCACGATACTCAGCTTCAGCAGAAGAGCGAGCAACCACAGACTGCTTCTTTGCTATGCCAAGTGATATGATTCTCTCCAAAGTAGGTACAGAAACCCGAAGTGGAACGCCGATCATCCAGGGAGCCCGCATAGTCCGCATCTGAATATGCAATAAGAGATAGAAAGGAGGATGACTTATATACCAATCCTTGTTCTGGAGCTGTCTTCAAATATTTGAGGATGCGTTCTACTGTCTGGAGATGAGAGATCCGAGGAGCATGCATAAATCGGTTGACCACTCCAACAACAACAGAAATATCAGGTCTTGTAACTGTCAGATATATCAATTTTCCTACAAGACGCTGATAATACTGAGGGTTCGTAAGTAGAGAATCAGAGTCAGGCCCATGAACACATAACTTGTGATTGACAACCATCGGGGTTTTCACAGGTTTGCACCCGGAGTAGTCAGCATCTTGGAGGAGATCAAGACAGTACTTTCGTTGTGAAAGGACAAGACCATTAGGCCATCGTGCAACCTCAAGTCCAAGAAAGTACCGAAAAGCCTCCAGATCTTTTGTTTGGAAGACGAAGTTTAAGTGTTGCTTGATTTGTTGTATCTCTGTGGAGTCATCACCAGTAATCAAAATATCATCCACATAAACCAAGAGATTGACAGTCCCAGTTGATTGATGACGAGTGAAGAGAGAGAAGTCAGCCAAGTTTCTCTTGAATCCAACTTCGCGAACGACCTTACTAAATGTATTAAACCAAGCTTTGGGAGATTGTTTGAGACCATAAATAGATTTCCGAAGATGACATACACGAGACTCCCCTTGGTTTCAAACCCGGGAGGTTGGTTCATGTAGATTGTTTCTTGAAGATCACCATTTAAAAAAGCATTTTTGATATCCAGCTGATGGAGAGGCCAGTGACGACGTACAACTAAGGAGATCAGCACCCGAACAGAGTTAATCTTGGTGACAGAAGAGAAGATTTCATCATAATCAAGTCCCTGTTGTGGAGTGAATCTCCGAGCCACAAGTCGGTCTTTGAGGCATTCAACTGTCCCATCTGGAGCATGTTTGATATCAAAAATCCACTTGTAACTGACACAAGATTGCCCAGGAGGAAGAGGAACCAGATCCCAAGTCAGGTTAGACCAAAGAGCGGTCATTTCCTAATCCATCGCCGCACGCCACCCCGGATGAAGAGCCTCCTGCTCAGAGTTAAGATAAGAGATGGAGGAGAGAGAGAGAGCAAACTTGTGTAGAGGTGGAGACAGGCGATGCAGAGATGCATAATTTGCCATGCGGTGAACGGTAGATGTTGATACTAGATCGTCAGTTTGCGGGATAGCACCAGTAGAAAGGGGCTTTTGTAGAGCTCTAGAGATCGGGGTACGACGAGTGTATATGCGAAGAAGAGGCGGTTTGGGTGGTTTAGGTGGAACAAGTGCCAGAAGTGGAGTGAGAAGAAGAGGCGGTAGGGAAGACGTGACAAGAACGGTTGGACGAGGTATGAAAGGGGAGAGAGGAGCAGAGGCAGACGGTGAGTCATGAAAAGGTTGATCCTCACGAAAGATGACATCAGTAGAGACAATCACTTTGTCAGTAGTTGGAGAATAACACATATAGCCTTTTTGAGTCAGAGAGTACCTGAGAAACATACATTTGCTGGCACGAGTGACAAACTTATCCATGATCCGACCAAGGTTGTGAACATAACAAGTACACTCAAACACATGAGGCGTGAGAGGAAATGGGGATTGGGAAAAAAATAAGAGACTAAACAGAGTGACAAAATCGAGCACAAAAGATGACATACGATTGATGAGGTGACATGTTGCGGACACAACAATGTTCCAAAACAGATTAGGAAGCTGCATTTGAATCATGAGTGACTGAATAACATTAAGAAGATAACGATTCTTTCGCTCTGTCACACCATTCTGTGAGGCGTATATGTACACGAGGTTTGATGTGTAATGCCGAACTCTGTGCATAGGTTCGTGAATGTCCGACTAGTGTATTCCCGAGCATTATCAGTGCGAATGATTTTTAAAGGAGAGGAGAGCTGAGTACGAGTTTCCATAAATGCACAAAATGTAGAGGTCAGTTCAGCACGATCTCGAAGTAAGTATAACCAAGTTAAGCGAGAGTAATCATCAATAAACGTAACAAAATACCGATAGCCAAACATACTAGGGGTTTTATAAGATCCCCAAATATCAGAGTGCACTAATGATAAATGAGTATCACTCCGAGTACAAGTAGGATGAAAGGAAATACGATGTTGTTTGCCAAAGATACAAGATTCACAAGAAAATTTATTCAAAAAGACATCCAGAAGAGCTTTTTTGAGAATCTGGAGGGGAGCATGCCTAAGAAGACGATGCCAATCGGTAGTGGAGACGATGGAGAGAGCAAAAGGAGGAACATCGAGGAGGTAGAGCCCATTTGACAGTCGACCCTTACTAATGATATTCTACATTTGCCGATCTTGCACAACAAAGGTAGATGGTGAGAAGGTAACACAATAATTAAGGTCTTGAGTAAGGCGGCTAACATAGAGCAAGTTAAATGGTGATCCTGGAACATGAAGAACAGAAGACAGAGAGAGTGGGTGTGAGAGGTATATCAGCAGCGCCGAATACGGGGGTGGTATCACCATTAGCCACAGTAATGAACTTGGGGTGGGCAGTCATCGAATATTGCGGAGGGCGCTGTGAATTAATATGGTGTGTGGCTCCCGAATCCACAATCCAGTGGGAGCCTTGTGATAGACAAGATATACCTTCATTTGAAATAGACGTAACGGATCCAGAGGAGCGAGAGATCACCCCTTGTAGTTGTTGGAGCTGAGTGCGTAGAGCATTAATGTCTTCCCGAGCAGAGGCTGCAGAATCCGTGGCAGGAGAAGTGGGAGGATCAACCATAATAGGAGCAGCAAGATGTGGAGGCAGACATGTTTGCGATAGCAGGTGGTCTCAAGATGACCATCCCGACCGCAATACATGCACTTAAACGGAGATCTGACAGACCAGCCACGTCCCCTAGACGTGTTGCGTCCCCCACTGGCCGAAGAACCTCGAGCTGGCGGAGCAGGTGTAGGTTGCTGTAGAAGAGCTGGAGAGAGAGTCACAGGAGCATCCTAAAGCGGTGTAACTTTCAGAAGCATAAAGCACACATCTGACAGAGATGGAGTGGTAGTTGATGAGAGAATCTGGGCCCGAACACTGTGTAGATGAGAAGGAACTCGGGACATATTCATCGCAATCCCGACAGCTTTTTTCTGGGCCCGTTGAGTAGACAAATCTGTAGTAGGAGGCTGATGCTGGATCCAGGCCTCAACCAGGTTCTTTGCTTTAGCGACAAAGGAGATCATTTCACCGGGAGCCCCGGGATCAAGTTTTTGAAGATCCGAGATGATGTCGAACAAGTGTTAAAGACTATTCTGTCCAGAGTAAAAAGAATGGAGATCCTCCCACATGGCCTTCGCCGTGTCATGATACATAGCCATCCTATAGGGCTTGGTGTCCATGGAGTTGAGCAGCCATGACTGGACCCGACCATCATCCCGAAGCCACTCATCGGTGGGGACGGTAAGAGCGACTCGAGTCAAGTGATGAAGGAGTCCTTTCGTCTGCAATACTCGACGAACCGAGTGCACCCATTCCACGAAATTCCTCTTCCCACTGAGGGAGATAGTAGTAATCCGGAGTTCATCGCGAAGCTCGGGAACCGGAGCCGCAACACGAGCAGGAAGAGCGGAGGCAACATTAGGATCCTCAGAAGACATGAAGAGAGCGGAAAGGGAAAGTTAAGAGCGGGTAAGAGAGGTCGCGGCTAAGAGACAGAGCTCGCAGCGGTCACGGCGACTTAGCACACAAGAGCGGGTAGGTTAGAACCCGCAGTGGTTACAACAACAACACACAAGCGGCAAGAGAGGCCGCGACCAGAAGACAGAGCCTGCAGCGGTTAGAGGCACACAAGGGATTTAACACACAAGTCGCAAAGAGGCAGCCCAGACAGATACTCATCGATTAGGTAGAACTACCCCTGACGGTGAGTAGAGAACCCACAGCGGCAAGCAGAGGCTGAACGAACTGACATAGAGGCCAGAAGCAGCAAACATACACGACGACTAGAGGCAGCGGACATAAGCAGTGACTAGGAGCAACGACTAGAAGCAGCGGATGGAAGCAGCGGATAGATGCGGCAACTAGGAGTAGCGGATAGACGCGGCAACTAGATGTAGCAGACAGAAGCAGCAGACTGAAACAACGACTAGGAGCAGCGGACAGGAGTAACGGCTAGAACCCGCGGTCAGAAGCAGCGGATAGACAAGAGCGGGTAGCGGCGTGCAGAAACGCAATGACTAATCACATGAAACCTGCAGCGGCTAGACAGCCCGCAACGGCTAGACAACCCGCAATGGCTAGACAGTCCGCATTGGACAGAAGGGCGCACAACGGGTAGAGCGGTGGCGCGGGGTGGGGGGGGGGTCCCACCTGTCAGAGGGAAGAGGGCTATAAAAGAGGGAGGGAGAGGAAGAGAAGTGGTGGTAGCCGCTGAGAGAGAAGAGTAGGGGCGGTCAAAAAAGAGAGACCGCGGAGCAGGGGCGGGTAGAGGGAGGAAGCCGCACAGATAGCCGCGGTTACAAAACAGGTAGCCGCTCGGAACAAGATCGTCGCTCTGATACTATGTTGAAGAGAGAGCCGAACCTTGTATATATTACACGAACTCAAAAATACAAGTATGAGTACAAATATATAGGAGAGAAGAGAGAGAAAGATAACTGTACAAAACATGTGGGACTAAACCAGAATCCGAAATGAGCCATATTAATGGGCCTATACATTATCTTTCCTAATATTCTTTAACAACTATCATGTACAAGATTTTGAAATATTTAGACATTTCACTTCTATTTTTAACAAGCTCAGGCAGTGTGAGAAAAATAATCAATAATGACAACACATCTACATAATCTATATAGATATGAAGGAGAGGAAGAAAACTGTACGTAAATAGGAAGTTTACTAGCCTAGGTAAAAAGCATTGCTTGGACTACGACGAACATGCTTAATTCAGAAGCATCAGTGGTGAAGTATTTAAGTAAAATGATTGAAAAATGAAAAATTTTTCTAGATAAGGGAAGATGGATGTCGAAGTCTTTGGTGCCAAGGACGAACATCGACAAGAGTAGGAACACTTTTAGTGGATATGGCATGTGAGGTCGACTCATGATCCAAGAAGTATAGTCCCTCACAATTCCTACACTGCTAGATCCCCAAAACACATTTATCATGAAAAAAGTTATGGAAAATTCAAAGATCTAATTAAATGATTAATAGAAAGAAAATTATGAGGGAAGAGGGGAACATCAAGACTATGGAATGGTATATAGTACGTGAATATGGAATTACCCCTTTGCCAACAATAGGAGATAAGGAATCATTAGCAACAGTTAAGGTTGTAAATATCGAATGCCGGCGACACGTCAGATTGAGTTTTTAAATGTTGGAAGTTGGAGACATGTTAAAGATATTTTAAAATATTGGATTTTCATATAAAAAACTATTTTTATATATACTAATTATAATTATACGTTGGCTTACATCAAAGTTCAGCTTTAAGCCCTTCTCTCTTTACCCTTATCTTAGATGAGCTCACCAGACATATCCAACAAATAATACCTTGGTGTTTATTGTTTGCGGATGATATCGTTTTGGTTGATGAGATGCGCGAGGGTGTAAACGCAAAACTTGATTCTTGGCAAGTTACTTTAGAAAAGAAGGGTTTTAGGTTGAGCAGGGAAAAGACGGAGTATATGGAGCTTAAATTTAGAAGTACAAGAAGGACGGATGACTTCATTATTAAGTTGGGTGATTAAGATATTTACCGTAGTTAGTGTTTTAAATATCTTGGATCGATAGTTCAAAAAGGCGAAGGTATTGATAAAGATGTGACATAGAATCCAAGGGGGTTGGTTGAAGTTAAGAGGCTCGTCAGGGATCTTATGTGATCGTAAAGAACCACTAAAAATTAAGGGCAAGTTTTACCGTACTGCAATTAGACCCGCAATGCTCTATGGTTCTGAGTGTTGGACAGTGAATTGTGTACATGAGCAAAAAATGGGAGTTGCCGAGATGAGAATGCTTTGGTGGATCTGTGGACACACGAGATTGGAAACTCATCTAAGATGGTTTGGACACGTACAAAGGAGACCATTAGAGGCACCTGTTAGGCGTTTTGAGAGTCTAGTCACTAGGCATGTTAAATGAGGGAGGGGTAGACCAATAAAGACTTGGAATGAAACTATTAGGAAAGACATTAGTGAGATTATGACAAAAGATAGGGCACACTGGCGATAAAGGATCCATATAGCCGACCCCACTATAGTGGGATTAAGGCTTGAGTGTTGTTGTTGTAATTATAATTATATGTTCTAGAAGTAAAAAAAGTTTAGTATAACAAATAGATGAATAATGAGTCATTTATATCCCTAAATAAATTCAAATAATATTGAAGATAAAATATTATTATCCAATACAAAAGGTTACATTGTGAAATATATTTAATATTATACAATAAATATATTTTGATATCACTAAGTTTAGCAAATAAAGAAGATTTAAAAGCTAAATATCTTTGATTGATTAAGTCTTTCCATAATTATAAATTTATATTAAAAACATAAAAATAATCAACAGATAAATGTGTTAAAAATCATATTTTTTGTAATGTGAAATAAAAATGTGTGAAATAATTATGAAAAATTGGTTGCAAGAATAAAATGTTAAAAACAAAATAATAAGTCTAACTGATTTAAATATACATAATATAATGCATATATGTGATTTAAACATATACTAATAGTTTGCTAATATAACATAAAATAAAATAGCAGATGATATGTTCAAAAGTCATGTCGGTCGATATATCAGAAAAAAATGAATATGTCGGCCTATATTTTACAAAATGATATAATCTATTTTTTAGGAAAAAATATTGTTTTGCCTTCACAAATCATAAAAATAATCTTTTTGTAGTAAAGTTGATTCTGTGTCTCTTCTTTGACTACACAAATCAATAGAAATGGATCTGAATTGTACTGATTTTCTTTTTACTACACCTGTTCTATTTATCTATTGGAAGCCACCCACTACTTAATCATCAGGTTAGAAGTTGCTCGACAACCGGGACACCCACTACTTAACAAAGATTCTAATGATTTTATATAAATAACTGTTTATTAGTTTTGACACCTTTGATGGACTCCAATTTTTTGTGTTTTCATTGGTTGTGATACATTGCAAACGGTATGTTAAATTACCTCCTCTTTCTTGCCCAACGAGAAGGTTCTTTTGTCTATCGTGATGCATTTTAATAATATAGATTCATTGATCTTTATTCTCAGCATGAATGCAAGAGGCAAGTTTTTGTTTTTTAAGTATCTGGTTATTATGTTGATGTAGCATGTACCTTTTTCTATTAATATTTTGTATTTTAAGCTAAATATTCTAGTCTGTCCTGCTACAGAATTATGTTCCTGCAAGGTGTAATTAGAGAAAGCTAATGACCTTTAATAAAATAACAGTAGATTTTGCACCCCCCCCCCCCCCCCCCCCCCACACCCCGGTCTGCTAAGCAATTCAGTTTTTTTGCTCTATCTATTGTTGACCCTTCTAAAGTGTTTTACAGGTTTACCTTCTCTTGTTGCATTTCCTCCTAGTTGCGTCAGTTCTGAATGTTATATAAGGTCAGTTTGGTTTACTTATGGCCTTAATGATGAAACAAACATAATCCAAGGGTATCTGATGTTTTATAATAGTTTTTTTCCCCTCAATTTGGTTACAACTAATTGCATTTCACTTCGGTAATGCATGCTTTAATACTGAATTTATTCAAAGCTTTCATATTCTTGCAGATATAGTGGAGATTTGTCTGTGGATTCAATTGTTGATTGGTTAGCAACAACTGTACTTGATCTACCCCGAATTTTGTATTATTCGAAGGAATCTCTGGTATGATATCTTATTTATCTAATTTATTTCTTTTGGAACTTTCTCTTAAAGTGTTTACAAGTATTATTTTATGAATGCTATTCTTTGTTAGGATGATTTACTTTCTTTAACTCATTTGGAAGGAAAGATTTTCTCCTATTTTATTTACTTTCATTGCTGCTATTTTTGAGCACTTGTTGAGCATTCTTGTAATGCCTTTGCTGATTAGGTACATTTAGGACTGTGTTCCAACATTCTTTTGCATGTACAAGTGACAGGGTGGTGGGGGGTCACGGGGGGACCCTGTGCTGACGTCACAGTACCCTGACCACTATAGTACATCTGTCTGTGCTCGCCTTCTCTCGGGTGCAGAGCTTCGCATGACAGTAATCCCGCTACTTGCAGTTCCCCCATCGTTATAATAGATCGAGTAACGGTTGGAATAATGCACTCAGGGAAGCAAGCAGAGGAAATACGATCTTGTGAATCCCGTGCACCCGAGAGTAGGCGAGCACAGGAAGAGATACTGTCATGACCTAGGTATTGTTGCGCCGCATGAGGGCCTCCGGTGCACAGTCACTCGTTTTTTATAAATAGATAATTGATTTAAATCAATTTTCAAATTAGTATATGTAAAACAATTTTAATTATGTATTTGTGTAAATTGGTTTTAATTATGTACTTGTGTAAATTGCTCTTAATTATAAAGTATATGGTTTACGTATATCTATGTAAATTAACTTTAATTATAACAACAATACTTAAGCCTTTATCCCACTATAATGGGGTCGGTTATATTGATCCTTTGTCACCGTTGTACCCTATCTTTAGTCGTAATCTCACTAATGCCTAAGTACATCATGTCTTTCCTTATAGTTTCATTCCAAGTCTTTATTGGTCCACCCTCCCTCGTTTAACATGCCTAGTAAGAAACTCTCATAAGTCTAACAGGTGACTCTAATGGTCTCCTTTGTACATGTCCAAACCATCTTAGTCGAGCTTCTCAAATCTTCTCTACAATTGGTGCTACTCCTGTCTTATTTCTGATACATTCATTTCTAATTTTATCTAGTCTCGTGTGTCCACACATCCACCTAAGCATTCTCATCTCTGCAACTCTTATTTTTTGCTCATGTACACAATTCATTGCCTAACACTCAGAACCATAGTGCATTGTTGGCCTAATTGCAGTACAGTAAAACTTGCCTTTAAGTTTTAATGGTACTTCACGATCACATAAAATCCCAGACACGGCTCTCCATTTCAACCAACCTGCTTGGATTCTGTCACATCTTTATCAATACCTCCATCTTTTTTAATTATCGATCCCAGATATATAAAACACTCACTTCGGGAAATATCTTGATCACCCAATTTAATAACGAAGTCATCTGTCCTTCTTGCACTGTTAAATTCAAGCTCCATATACTCCGTCTTTGCCTTGCTCAACCTAAAATCCTTCTTTTCTAAAGTTTCTCGCCAAGATTAAAATTTTTTGTTTACAATCTCGCGCGTCTCATCGATCAAAACTATATCATCATAAACAATAAACACCAAGGTATTGCTTGTTGGATATTTCTGGTGAGTTCATCGAAGACAAGGATAAAGAGATAAGGGCTTAAAGCTTAACCTTGATATATGCCAACTGTGATAGGGAATTCCTGAGTTAATCCTCCAAATGTCCTCACCCTTGTCACTGAATTTTTATACATATCTTTGATTATGTCAATGTATGATACATTTACACCTTTCTTTTCTAAGACTCTCCATATGATCTCTCTTGGAACTCTATCATAAGCTTTCTCAAGATAGATAAACAGCATATGCAAATCTTGTTTTCATTCTCGATAGTTATCAATGAGTCTCCTCAAGAGATGAATAGCTTCCATGGTCGACCGCCCTGACATGAATCCAAATTGATTCCCTGTGATGTTAGTCTCTCGTCTTACTCTTCTTTCTATCACTCGTTCCCATAATTTCATGAGATGACTCATTAATTTAATCCCTCTATAATTAACATAATTTTGTATATCTCTTTTTGTTCTTATATAAAGGTACCAAAATACTTTCTCTCCATTGTCTTGACATTCTCTTTGACTTCAGTATCTTATTGAAAAAACATGTAAGCCATAAAATTCATTCATTCCCTAGACATTTCCATACTTCGATGAGTTTATCGTCTGACCCGACCGCCTTTCCATTTTTCGTCTTCTTTAGAGCATCATTTACCTTCGATACTTGAATTTTACGATAAAACGTTATGTTCCTATACTCCTCCGATTTACTTAATTCTTCCAAGTTCAATTCATTATCTTTTGTTTCATCATAGAGTTGATAAAAGTATCTTTTTCATCGTTTTTAATATTCACATCATCCGTCAAAACTGTATCTGTTTCATCATTTATCCATTTTTCTTGGCTTAAACATCTTGTCTTCCTTTCTCTAGCTCGAGCAATTTTATATGTCACTCTCCATATTTGGTATCTTGTTGCTTATAAAATTCCTCATATGCTTGATTTTTTACTTTACTTACTGCATGTTTAGCTTATTTTTAGATGACTTTATATTTAACTAAGTTTTCGTCATTCCTACATGCGTATCGTTGTTTATAGTTGACCCTCTTTTCCCTTACTTATTCTTGCACTTTCTCTTTTCACCACCAATATTATTTATTCAGGGGTATACGAACTTTTGACTAGGAAGCGCTGGTGCAAGTATTAGTACCAGGTACAGTACGTATTCAGTACGACGATATGCCAAATTTTTAAAACTAAGAATTCGAGTACGGTGGGCTGCGTTGTATTAAATATAATAAATATATATGTATATCTCACATCTGTTTATGAAATCCGTAACAAAGCAACAGGAAACAATCTATTTCTGTTTCCGAAATCAACAATTAAAAAAAAATCCGTTTTTGTTTTTGAAATAAGCAAATAATAAATTTGCAAATCAACAAATAACATGCGACAATCTGTTTCTGTTTCAGAAAATAACAAATCAACAAATAATGTATTTGTCAATCAGCAAATAACAAAAAATATCATGTTTCTGAAATCAACAAATAATATGAAACATTATTTTTCTGAAACCAACAAATAATGAATTTGAAAAGCAACAAATAACAGGAAACAATCTATTTCTGCTTTTGAAATCAACAGAAGAAGAAGACTTTTGAAATCGAAGAAGAGGAGGAAGAAGAAGAAGAGGGAGAAGAAGTGGAAGAAGAAGAGGAAGAAGAAGTGGAAGAAAAAGAGGAGGAAGAAGAAGAAGACGTAAGAGGAAGAAGACGCTCAACAACTTACGTCAAGAACGAATTGGAGACAGAGAGAATGTTCGGGAGACAACGAGAACGATCGATCGTCGAACACATCACGAGATCGATGAAAGCAGCAGACTGCAAGAAATCTGCGAGAATGCGGTACGATCGACGAATGCAGCACGATCGATGAAAGCAGCAGACGGCGAGAACAATTGATGAGGGGAACAAGCTTACGATCAAGAGACGGCGAGAAGAACGATCGAAATAGCAATGAAGAATGAGAACGCACACAACAAATAAGAGTTAATGAGTATCCACCCATCCGGTACGCGTACCCGTACTAGAAACGCACTCGGTATGGGTACATGCCTCAATTTGGCGTATCTGTGCTTCTTAGGTCCGTATATATGCACATGTATATAGCAAAAATAAAATAATAAAATTTAAATATATTTTTATAGTTTTTGTCGCGACTTGTCTAAACAAAAGTCAGAGTGCGCTTCAGGCGGATCGTGATGCCACAGACATGGGCGGGAAGAAAATTCATGCATGTTAGACAAAGAGCTGAGATACCGATAATTAGTTTTAAAATAATTATTTTTGAGTGAAATATATTATTTTTATGCTTTTTATGCAGAAGCTTTAAAATATGACAGTGAGAATATTAAATGCACATGTGTTTTAATAAGGCTCATGATACAAGTTCTGATACAGATTTTATGCAATGATAATCTCAGATGAATGAACATGCAAATAATTTAAATTCTAGTACATATATTATTTAGCCTAGCAGTTGTCCATGATAACAGAAAAAATAGTTGATCGTAATTATTACATAAAAGAAATATCTGACAATAAAGAAAAAAATGTATAGGACCTGACACGACGAGAAGATAAATCTCTAGAAGCAGGAGCTTTGCGTAGATTGGGCTCGAGCTGCAGGCGACACAAACACAAACGCTAAGGCAAATTCCAAAACAAGAAGGAAAAACCTCAGGACATTGAAATAAGATGCGAACAAGTAAAATAATATATAAGCAGGGGAATCAAAAATATTTGTGAACCAATTTTATATGAGGCAAAGCTAGTATGACAAACAAGTGGAGTCTAGCAAAAATAACTTTAATTGTTAGCCTACTCCGGAGTATAACATAAATTCGATCATGTAATGACATAAACTGTAATCAGTGAAAGGTGTAAGTGTTTTTTTATGCACATAGTTCTAGTATAAGTTTAAATGCAAGATTTATCAGAAAATTTGTGCTTGCTATGGCTATTCATTGGTTTCCGTTACAAGTCAAGTGGAAACTTAAGTCAAAGTGTCACATCAATTCAACACAACCTTTTAATGATGCTGATGACATTAATGAATTTAAGGATTCATGATTTAGTGGTTCCTAATAAGAAAATAAGGAACAAGTCATGAAATAATGTTTACCCAAGTCTTGCAACCAAACATACCTAAGAAGCAAAATGATCTGATAACACCCAAAACTAGATAGATAGTTGTATACTTTGTGGGGTCAAGACTTCACGAGTGGTAAGATTTTTTCTATGCATCATTTTTGAGATGACAAATACTCATCGAGATTTAATCATTTTAATGCACGATTATCTTTCAAGTAAACATTTGTACGATCTGAACATCATATAAAATCACAAATCATCCAATTATTAAAAGAAATCTTAATAATTATCATTATAATAGTTGTTGATCATGCCCAAAAATCTACCATGCTTCTAATTATACATCAAATGAGAAAATCACTCATCTAAGCGAATATCCAATCAAAAGTTATCTACGTTCACAAACTCATGTCATTCCAAATGTGTTAAACTTTAAATTATTAACTTATTACTTATGAGATTGGGCATTCAAGATTCCAATATATTTGACATCAATAATTCAATATATTCCAGAATGAACTCATGTAATCATAAGAACATATGTATAAATGTAAGCTCAATACTTGCAAGAGAGAGATCTCTACTTGCCTTAAAGTGGGGCTGAAACTGACGGCGGCTAAGCGGCGCAAAGCAAGATCAGGAAACTTATTTAAACCTGCTCAAGCACAAAAATAGATGACATTTAACATAAAAGAAATTCATACGCTGCCACAGACATTGATTCATTGCACAACTTGATCAGGAACGAGTTTAGAGATTTACCTCCCTCAAAGATGAGGGGAGAGGAGAATACCACGCAAAAACAGAGACTTGACGACACTTGGCTAGGTGAAACCGTAAATTGGAAGGGGTTTTGGAGAGATCCCGCTGGGCTTCGACGAACGACGCCGGAAATCACAAATAAATCACGGTTAGGCGATTATTAGAGGGAAAAAAATCATGAAACACAAGATATACAAAATTTGGAGCACAAATAAATCTTTAGGAATACAAAAAAATCTGAATAAGGGTGGGAAAGAGAAAATTCTTACCCAAGGAGGCCAAATTCGAGCCCAAGGAGTAGAGGGAGGGACCCTAGGCATCCCTCTCGCAAAACCCGGCCAAGACGACAAAGAAGATGGCTGCTGGAGGAAGATGATGCAGCTGTCGGCCACTAAGGAAGAGAAGAAAGTAGAAACTGCTGCCTTGGAGAGGAGGAGGTGACCGGTTCTTTGGAGAGGTGGAAGAACTGCTGGCCTTGAATAGAAGAAGGGGGAGAGGTACTGTCGGCGCCTGGAGGGGATCAGGTCTTCGGCCAGAGGAAGGAGGAGGAAAGCCGTCGACGCCTGGAGCAGGAGGTGTCGGCCACAAGAAAGGAGGAGGAGACAGAGGCGAGCAACGATGCTGGTGCGATCGGGAGGCGGAACTTCACGCGGCTTACGCGATTGGGACGGGAGAAACCCTGGGTCGAAGGATTAAAATCATCGGGGGGGGGGAGGGCTGGCCGATTCGAATAGGGGAAAATAGAGGAGGGGATTGCGACCAGGTTTAAGAAATAGAGGGAAAACCTAATCTATTTACAAAATTGTCTTTGATAATAAGACTTACATTAAAACCCCCGTTTTTGAGTTGTTACAGTTTTAACGAAAAAAGATACTTAAATCTAATCAAACACCGCTAATTGTATTTATGAGTCACAAAATTTTCTTTTCTAAAAGTCATGCAAAATTCTTTTGTTTACTTTTGAAAAGCATACTCCTATCACAATATGCAGAATGATCTGCCAAGTCCACGTATATATACAGACTAGAGTAACAAGTGTATCCGCCAAGTATCAGGTATGTACCAGTATCAAATAGGTATCTGGTACGGGTACGTGACCCTCAAGGAAATACCAGTGCTTTTTAGCCTTTTGATACTCCGAGTACGTTCTTCCCATTTATCCTTAAATGCGAAGACATAATTTCCTATGAGACACTAGGATCAACATAAGAGTCATCCGCTAGTTGTTCCATAACTGCTTTCTTGAAAGCAACCTGGTTTTCCATCTTCAATTTCCACCACCGAATTTTTTGCAATCTTTTTGTCCTTGTCTTAAATTTATTATATTTAATTTGGACGTCCAACACCACTAACTTATGTTGTGCTGTCAAACTTTCTCCGGTTATGACTTTGCAATCCTTGCAAATAATTTTATCCATTTTGCGAGTCATAAAATAATCAATTTGTGACTTATTTGGTCCGCTTTTAAATATAATTAAATGTTCTTTACTTTTTATAAAAAGCGTATTCGTCATAATTAGTTTATGTGATATGACAGTCTAAAATGATTTGTCCTCTTTCATTTCTTTATTCATATCCAAGTTCTCCATGAACGGCTGTATAATTTATATTTTTCTTCTCTATATATCCATTTAAGTCTCCTCCTATGAAAATCTTCTTTCTTTGTGGGAAATTTCAAGGAAAAAGGCGGGCGATGCGGAGGAAGTATGAAGTATGCCACATATGCTACATAGAAATACATGCGGAGAAATTTTTCTTTTTCCTTAGAATTTCTTCACCGAGAGAGCAATATTGTGGAAGGTATATTTTTTTGGCAAAAATAAAATGGTGTCAAGTCTCTACAAAAAATATGTACAGGAGGGTGATGCAGAGGAAGTAGACCACATAGGCTACATATAATTTCTTCAAATTTTTGATTCAATTTATCCACAATTGGAGCAAAGATATGACTATACATGGGGTGGTGATCATTGATTGGGTACCCATGCTTTTATAGCAAGTATATTCGATAGGATTTGGCTTGCCACAAAAATTGTAGGTGCTGCGTAGTTGAACTTAGCCACATGATTGTGATGGCATTTGTCGTGTCAACATCCGCCGCCATAGTCAGAGCCCAACGATGGTACATAAGAGGTCTACTGATGAGAAGAGTCAAGTGGTGGGTTGGGGGCACCCTCTATTCGAGTAAACTTTGGTAACAGAGAAAACATTAGAGATGGATGACATCATTGTAGTAGAAAGGACATTGGATTTGACTGTGCTATGATGATTCAAAAGACAAGCCATTAGCATTGTAAGAACAACGACCACCCATTGGGCCCAGTGGGTAGTGAAATCAATCGTCAGGGGATGATGTTGGATCTAAGAATCAAAGATCCCTTTGATTTTGGCAACCGTAAGCTATATATATATATATATGTATTGTTAGAGAAGCCCACTTAACTAGGCCCATTTAGTTTCTTTTGTTGTTATTTCTCTCTCCTCTTTAGTCCCACATTGTGTATAGGACCTTGCTCTCTCTTTCTCTTATCTATATATTTGTACTCATTCTTTGTATTCAATACAAGGTTGCTTTTCTACTTGTCTACATGGTATCAGAGGGAGGTTCTCCTTGGGCGGTTACCAGCTGCTTAACCGCCTCTCTTCCGGTGATCTCCTGTGCGTGCGGCTAGCTGCGGACTGCCCTCTCTGTCCGCTTTCCGCTCTTCCCGCTCGGTCTCTGGCGGTCTGCTTCTTCCTGTCCGCTTCGCCCCTCTTCTCCCCTCTCCCCTCCGTGGTTCCACTCCTCCCCTCTCGCCTCTTATAGCATTCCTGTGGGGCCCGCCTCTCTCCTCTCGCGCGGTCTCACTTGTGCTATCCGCCGCGGTCTCCCTTGTGCTCTCCGCCGCGGTCTCCTGCTCCCCGGCTTCTCGCTATCCGCAGCTCTCTCCCGCAATCCGGCGCAAACTCTTGCGGCCTGTCCCTGATCGCATTTCTCCGCCTTGTCGCGGCTCCCTTCTCGCGCAGCCTCTTCTTTCCGCCGGTCTCCCTTCTCGCGCCTTCTTGCGCGGTCTCTATCCGCCTTGTCGCGGCTCCCTTCTCGAGCCTTCTCGCGCGGCCTGTCCTGTTGCTCGCTGCGGCCTCTCTCTATCCGCTTGAGTGTTCCTTACTCGCGATTTCTTCTCTCTGCCTGCTCATGGCCTCCGTCTCTGACCGCTGCTGGGTTCAGCCTGACCGTGCGAACTGTTTTCTCCCGCATTTAGGTCGCGGTCTTCTCCTCCCCTCCACGCGGATTGGTCTTTGTCCGTCGGCTCTCTATCCGCCTCTGGTCGCGGCCTCCTGCCGCTGGTGTCTTTACATCGTGACCGGGCGGTCTCCGTTCTAGTCGCGCGGACTTTCTCTTCTCCTCCTATCCGGGCGGTCTCTGTTCTAGTCGCGCGGACTCCTCTGCTGCCGGTCTGCTCTCCTAGCCGCCTCTCCTCCATGGGTCCTTCTGCTGATTCGACTAGCACGGCGGGACCTCCTGCAGACCGCCCGGCCTCTATTCCAGAAATACGGGATGAACTCTGTATCACTACTATCTCTCTTGTCGGCAAGAAGAATTTTGTCGAATGGGCGCATTCTGTTCACCGGGTCCTGCAATCTATGGGGTTTCTTCATCACTTGATCTGGGTGGTTACCGGGACTTCGACTGACGAATGGTTACGCAATGATGGTCGTGTGCAAACATGGATTCTTAATTCTCTTGATAGCGAATCCTATCGCTTAGCTATGTACCACGAGACGGCCAAAGGCATGTGGGATGAGCTTCATACCCTTTACTCCTGAAAGATAGTCTTCACCATTTGTATGACATAATCACTGCTCTTCAGGCCCTTGATAGCAGTGGTGCGACCGATCTGACTTCATTTGTGGCTCAGGCTCGGTCCTTGGTCGAGGCATGGATCCAACATCAGCCTCCTACTGTGGACCTTGTTGCCCAACGTGCTCAAAAGGAGGCTGTGGGTATAGCCATGATGATGGCTCGGCTACCCCATCACCTTCATAGTGTACGGGCCCACATCCTCTCTTCTACTGTAACCCCGTCCTTCTCAGATGTGTGCTCAATGCTTCTCAAAGTTACCCCGCCTCCGGATGTGTCGGGCCCTCCTTCTCCAGCTCTTGTCCAGCAAGTTCCTGCTTCTTTACTGCCTTTACCATCTTCTGTCCGTGGAGACCGCTCTGACTCGCGGGGATGTGGGCGGGGTGGCCGGTCTCGGCCTAAGTTCTCGTTCTGCGGCAAAGATGGGCATCTTGAAGCCACGTGCTATCGTAAGCATGGTCGCCCACCTCGTTCGCAGGTGTCAGCTGCTGCTACCGACTCCTCTCCCACTCGTACTGACCTCGACGAGGTCCGCCTTCAGCTTCAGCATCTTCATGGCTTGCTCAGCCGCCCGCCCGCCTCTGTTGCCTCCGCTGCCTCCATCTCCAATGAAGGTATCACCTGCCTTTCCTCTGGCCCGCGATGGATCCTCGACTCTGGTGCCACTCACCACATCACCTCTGTTCGGTCGCCTCAGTACTTGTCTTCCCATCACCCGAAGTACATTACTGTGGCCAATGACGCCTCTGTCCCTGTTTTTGGATGTGCTAATATTCCTCTCTCCTCTTCTCTTCACCTGCGCTCGGCTCTTCATATTTCGGGCTCTCCTTTTAATTTACTTTCTGTTGGTCGCCTTACTTCTGATTTACATTGCTCAGTGACCTTTACTTCTTCTTTTTTTCTGATACAAGATCAGCAGACGCGGACTATCATTGGTAAGGGGCGACTGCAGAACGGGCTCTACCTTCTTAACGACTCTCCTACTCTCCTTGCATCTGTCTCCTCTTCCGATTGGCCTTGACGTCTTGGTCATGCTCCTCTACCTGTCCTCTAGAAGGCTCTCCCGGATGTATCTCTTCCTGCTTTTCAATGTGAAACATGTATTTTTGGCAAGCAGCCACGCTCATCTTTTCCTTCTAATTGTACTCGGAGCTCCGTTCCTTTTATCTTAGTACACTCCGATATATGGGGTCCGTACAAATTTACTAGTATTTCTGGCTATCGGTATTTCGTTACCTTTATTGATGATTATTCGCGCATGACGTGGCTATATCTTCTTCGCGATCATTCTGAGCTTCCCCGCGTCTTTCGGGCGTTCATTCTTGAGACTCGCACTCAATTCTCTGCGCCCATTCGCACTATTCGTACCGACAATGCGTGAGAATACACTGGTCATGACTTCGCGACCCTCTGCTCTGAGAACGGCATTATTCACCAAACCTCGTGTGTGTATACTCCACAACAAAATGGTGTCGCCGAGCGCAAGAATCGACACCTTCTTGATGTGGCTCGATCCCTTATGCTTCAAATGCGGGTTCCCAAACCATACTGGAATTTTGCGCTCTCCACAGCCTGCTTTCTTATCAACCGTCTACCATCCTCCGTTCTTCAGAATGCTACTCCGTTCAGCCTCCTCTTTCCGTCCACTCCGCCTTTCCCTGTTACTCCTCGTATCTTTGGGTGTGCTTGCTATGTTCACCATCTCGGCCCGTCTACCGACAAATTGGATCCCCGTGCGGCCAAACATATCTTTGTCGGTTACTCGCGCACTCAGAAGGGGTATATGTGCTATTCGCCTATTACCCGCAAGGTTACTGTCTCTGCGGACATTACTTTCCGGGAAGATATTCCCTTCTTTTTTGCTCCTGATGTCGTTCCCTCTCCAGAACCCGCCGTTCGTCCTATCATCCCGGTTCCCTGCTCCTCGTCCTCTCCTCCTCCTGACCCGGATCCGGTCCGTCCGACTCCACCTGTTATTCGGGTCTATTCTCGTCGCTCTTCTCCTCCCGTTGCCCCACTGCAGTCGGCCTCGCCCTCTGATGCTCCGCCACTTGCTTCTCCGGTTCTTGCCTCCACCGCTCATCCGATGGCAAACTACGTCTCTCTCCATCGCCTTTCACCACCACTCCGCCACTTTGCCACATCATTATCCTCGGTTTCTATTCCTAACTCTGTACAGGAGGCGCGTCAACATCCTGGCTGACGGGCTGCCATGGACGAAGAAATGACGGCCCTTTGGGCCAACCAGACCTGGACCCTGGTCCCTCTGCCTCCGGGTCAGCACCCGGTTGGGTGTAAATGGGTTTTTGTCATCAAACATGCTCCGGATGGCACTATTGCCCGACTGAAGGCCAGACTGGTGGCCCGTGGTTTCACTCAACAGCAAGACCTCGATTATGAGGAAACTTTCTCTCCGGTGGCCAAGCTCAATACGGTTCGTGTGCTTCTCTCTGTGGCTGTACACCGCCACTGGCCGCTTCATCAGCTCGATATCAAGAATGACTTTCTGAATGGTGATCTTCACGAAACCGTCTATATGCGCCAACCGCCCGGGTTTGAGACCACGGGGGAGTCTCATGTGTGTCTTCTAAAGAAGTTCATCTATGGTCTCAAACAATCCCCCCGGGCGTGGTTTGAAAAATTCAGCAAGGTGGTTCAGGATATGGGTTTCACTCGGAGCTCTGCTGACTTCTCCCTTTTCACCCGACACTGGGCAACGGGAACCGTCATTCTGTTGGTTTATGTTGACGACATCCTACTTACTGGGGATGACTCATAGGGGATCCAAGCGGTCAAACAACATCTGAGCACCGTTTTTCAGACCAAAGACCTAGGGCATCTTCGCTACTTCCTCGGTCTTGTGGTCGCACGACGACCGGATGAGCTTGTCCTCTCCCAACGGAAGTACTGTCTCGATCTCCTCAAAGATGCTGGTTAGTCAGGTTGTAAGCCAGCTAATACACCGATGGAGGCAAATTACAAGCTCTGTGCACATGCCTCTGATGAGGATCTGCTTCTCCAGAACCCGGAGTACTATAGACGCCTTATTGGAAAGTTGACTACCTAACAGTCACGAGGCCTGATATATCATTTGCTGTTGGGGTTGTTAGTCGGTTCATGCATGCTCCCCGGGTTTCTCATCTCCAAGCCGTTGAACGGATTCTTCGGTACCTTAAGGCAGCTCTGGGTCAAGGGCTTGTTTACAAAACCTCCACCTCGACTCCAGCATTGACTGCTTACTCTGATGCCGATTATGCCGGTTCCCTGGACGATCGGCGGTTGACCAGTGGATTCTGTACTTACTTTGGAGGTCATCTCATTACTTGGAAAAGTAAAAAACAAGCCGTGGTCGCTCGATCCTCCGCGGAAGCTGAATACCGATCTATGGCATCGGTTGTTTCTGAACTCACATGGCTTGAAAGCCTTCTTGCTGACTTGGGAGTAAAACTTCCTTCATCTGCTGTTCTCTTTTGTGATAGTCAAGCGGCCATACACACAGCAAAGAATCCGGTGTTTCACGAGCGTACGAAGCATATCGAGGTCGATTGTCAGTTCATACGAGAAAAAGTTCAAATGAAGAAACTTGAGTTAAAGCATGTTCCTGGCACTGATCAAGTTGCTGATATTCTCGCAAAGGCCCTATCAAGCACTTTGTTCTACCAGTGTTTGTCCAAGCTTGGTGCATATGATCTATACGCTCCAGCTTGCGGGGGAGTGTTAGAGAAGCCCACATAACTAGGCCCATTTAGTTTCTTTTGTTGTTATTTCTCTCTCCTCTTTAGTCCCACATTGTGTATAGGATTTTGCTCTCTTTTTCTCTTATCTATATATTTGTACTCATTCTTTGTATTCAATACAAGTGAACATATTTACAAGGTTGCTTTTCCACTTGTCTATATATATATATATATATATATCTTGTAGCGACAAGTGTTAGAGAGGTAAGCTTCTTGAGAAGCTCGTACATGTGTTGCGAACTCTCTTGTCCAAAGTAGAAAGAATGAAGCTTGTCCCTCATTGTTTTTTTTGGCTTATGTTTTATAATAAGGTTATAAGATACTTTCTTCGTGGAATTCAACATCCGTGTATAAAGGCCCCCATCATTATGGATTCACTACGTTGGAGCATTGCACATGGATTATTTGGGTCACATGATGAAGATCATTGCACATTTGAAGAGTGCAGCATAATGAGTTCTCTTATTAAGGGTAGTTTTCTCGTCTAGTGAGCGTGAAAATGTCAATCTGAAGTTTGATGCTCGGGATCATTGAGAGAGAGAAGAGACCATCAAAACAACACTCAAGGGAGTCTCCGAGGAAGTGTCCATAACAATGGGAGGGAACATAAAATAAAGATAGAAACTTGTATCAATTTGGACCCCGATTCAAGTTTGTAGGGGTTCGATCGGGACAGAGTCCAAAAATTATCATAAGTGGCTGCTATTGGGGGTTTGTTCCAAGTTAGTAGGTCTCTGATCATCACAGAGTCTGGGAGCTGTATTAGGATACATCTATCAGGAGCCTAATAGTCACGGGTTCAGATACTAACAAAGACTGCTGGTTTGTAAAAAAATAATATGGCTCCAAAAGAAAGGAAAAGGGGCCTGATTGATAGAAATATGGGACCCAATATACATGAACGAGAGCTCGATATCTAGGAACGGGGGTCTGGTCTAACAGAGAAACATAAGATGGGATCAAAACCAATCGAGTCATCCAACCAAAAACCCAATAGACGGAAGAGAGGGTGTCGGACGTGGACAACGTCTGTAACACCCCTTCCCAGTATTTCAGAAATCAGCCGTCCGGCCGGGTCAGCGATATAAAGAAAACTAGGAAACAGTATTAAAACTAGTAGCAGCAGGTAATAAACTTTATACTAAGCAATATAAGACTTACAGCGGAAGTTTAAAAAGTAAACTAAGGGTAACCACATACCTGATATCTGGATTCACAGAGCCACTAAACAGGAAATAGAACTGAATTAACTGAAAATCTGGTTAACCATAAATAGTCTGATACAAATTAGATAAAACATTAATCTGTTACAATGTTCTCATCTACAGGTACATGCTGAAATAGAGTAAACTGAATAAGATAAATAATACAAACTGACGCCACCACATGCTCATCCTAGACGTAACTTCCCACCTGGGTCACCTGAAAAAACAGTGCCCACGAAGGGTCAGAGTAAGGAAAAATAACCCCTCCTAGTGACACTAAAACCCAGTTTTACATATGAATGCATGTATGTTTTTGAAAAATAATTTTATGCATTTAAAACTTTTATGCTATGTGCTATGCATGCCTTCGCACCATTCTCTGGTCACGCATCTACTCGTACTAAGCACGGGACTTTTATTTTACTAACTCAAGTCATGGCGTTCACTAACTAGCGTACTGTCTCATGTCAGGTCTATAGTTGAGTTCTAGGTGGCTTCTAACCTGCTCATCTACTAGGAAAGCTCTAGGCAGAGTAGCTCCTAACGCGCAACTGAAACTGACGACCCGAGACCATCTTACGAACCCAATTGTTCTAGTGTCACGCGGACACGGTCTCGAATCTACTAGCTGGCTCAAGGGAAGACACTTCCCAAGTCTGTACTACTCATAAGGTTCCATGTGCCTTATGAGAAAGGTAGTGCGCCTCTACCTAGCACGGAAGAAAACTCTGTGTGTTGGCTGACCTTTTTGGTCTGACGCTACTCTGCAAGGGATATCTTTTCTGGTGTACTACTAAGCGACCCTTGACTTCCTGGCGGTCGACTTGAAGGGGCAATTACGCCCTTGATCGGAACAAATTTCAAACCTACGAACACGGCTAACGCTTTCGTACTCTATGTTTCTGTTCATGATCCGACAACTTGGGTCTTGGGGAAATCGTGTCACCCTACACGTTTTTCGTAACTGTTTTCCTATCACCACACCTTTCTATGCATGATCATGGTACTTGAAATAAATCTATTTGTGTGTGTAAAATTACAATACTTGATATATCTAACTAAAAGGAATTTAGATATCCTTACAGCGGTGGTGCGGCGCTCGTACACTCGGCGCGGCGACATCTTCTATTTCGAAGGTAAATCTACTGCTGGGGACCTTCAAAGTGCTGCCCCGACCCCACCGAAGTCCTGCAAGACAGGGCAACCCTACTTTCATCATTTTCCCTTAAGGGTTTCCAGTGGAAAAATTCCAAAACAACTAGGGCTACAAAATTAAAAACTAAACTTCGGATATTACCTTAACGGAGAGTAATTTAGGCTCACGAAATGCCCTACACTAACTCCGCGGTGGAATTAGAACTCCAAAACCTAAAATAGGACAAAAGGAAATGAAAAATCTAAGTTACTTTACTTGCAAATCCAAGAATATCCACAAAGGAAACGAGACGAGAGGGGAATCGACTCACCGGAACCAAAACGAAACTCACACCTCCGGCTAGGGTTGAAATCCGGTACTTCCAAGGCCAAGGAATGAAAAGGAATACTCCCCGGCGCCTGCAGAGGAGGGAGGAGAAGTCGGAAATGGCTTCTGGAGGGGGATCGGCCGCCGGCTAGGCGCGGGAGTCGTCGGCTCTGGCGGAAATCGTCGGGCGTCGGGCTCGCCTCTTGCGGAAAGAACGAAACCGTCGGGCTACTGTGCGGCTTCTCTCCCGTGAAATAGAGGGAGTGCGGGATTTCTAATAGAGGGGTGTGCGGTTTATTTTTTTATTAACCGTAATAATAGAGGGGGGAAAATCACTATTGGCACACACATTCTCAACTAAACGGTCGCGATTTATAATCATAAAATAACGTACCTCGACGACGCGCTGTCTCGATCAAAATTCGTCGCGACTCGACCCTAAAATTTACAATAAAAATTCGTGTCAGAATTTACGGATGTTACAACGTCAACAACGACATTGGTGGTAGTAGTTGAATGAAATAAGGAAATATTATTCTGTGTTATTATTCATCCATAAAGAGCTATTTATAGCATTACAAATGACTCACAAACTCTAACATAAGATGTGGGACTAAACTCACTCATTCATATAAATACTAATAATAATAATAAAAGTAAATGACGTGACTTGTAAATACTAATGAGTATCTCTCAACTCTCCCCCTTAAGAAGATGTCAGTCATTCCAAGTTTTTTGATGTCATCAATGAACGCATCACGTCCTAAGCTTTTAGTGAACACATCCGCCAGTTGATCTTTAGAGTGGACGAATGGTATGATCATAGTTTTTTTATCCAAGTGATCTTTGATGAAGTTTCGGTCCACCTCAACATGTTTTGTCCTGTCATGTTGGACTGGATTGTGAGCTATACTAATCGCTGTCTTCTGTTTGCAAAGTAAGGAAAAAGGGGACGTCACGGGAAAGCCCAAGTCATGTAGAACGGTATGCAACCATAAACCCTCACACATGCCTTGTGGCATTGCACGGTATTCTGCCTCAGCGCTCGATCTGACCACCATATTCTGCTTCTTACTACGCCATGTCACAAGGTTTCCTCCAACGAAGGAACGGTAACCTGTTGTGGACTTCCGATCATCGCAGCATCCTGCCCAATCAACATCAGTGAAAATTTCAATTCTCAAGTGGTCGTTCTTGGAAAACAGAAAACCACGACCATGGGCTTTCTTCAAATACCGTAACCAAGGTTGTGGATGTCGGATATCGGGGACACGTCGATTTAGGTTTTTCATGTCGGTTTTAATATGTCGGGGGATATATCGGGGATATTTCATATATCGGGTTTTAATATTTAATTATTTATGTGTAATTATTTATAAATTTAATCTTTTTTTAATATATATATATTAAATAATTTGATATTTATTGAACTCCTAAATTTATCAAACTAATATAAATAAATAACGGTATAACGCGTGAAATAATAACGGTATAACATGTGAAATAATAACGGTATAACGCGTGAAATAAAACAGGAGCAAGCAGAATGTCGCGACGTTGTCAATGATAATGGAAGATAAGGAACCTTTAGTCCATAATTCATAGACCATACATAATTGAAGTCGATGACAGACTTGAGCAAAGAAGAAAGTCAGAGGAAGGGAAAAAACAATATAAACAATGAAGCAATGTTGATCTATTATCTATTGGACCATAGACACTAATTAAAATAAATTAAAAAAAATCAGTCAATAAAATGTCGGGATATATCGACCGGTATATCGACGAATATATCGGTCAATAGCAGACATATCGGAGGATATATTCCAAAAGGATATTTTGCAAAAAGATATAGAAAACGTGTCGTTTTGTCCATAAAACCTTTATGTCGGCCGACATGTCGGCCATGTCGGAGGATATCCACAACAGTGACCGTAACACACGGTTTGCCGCCTCTTGTTGTCTGATCCTGAGAGCATACATGTATCTACTTAGAATATCAACTGCATAAGTAATATCGGGACGAGTATGAGATAGATATATTAGTTTTCCAACTAATCTTTGGTAGCATGAGGCATCTGCCTGATCACTGTCACCATCTTCACTAATTCCATGATTTTCTTCCATCGGGGTGTTCGCAGGAACACAACCAAGCATCCCAGTTTCCTGCAACCGATCTAGAAAGTACTTCCGCTGAGATATAAAGATAACTTGATCGGATTTAGTCACCTTAATACACAGGAAGTATCGTAAACTTCCCAAGTTTTTCACCTCAAACTCAACAGATAAGAGAGACTTGAGTTTCACAATCTCTTCCATATCGTTACCAGTGATCACGATGTCATACACATAGACAATAAGAGCCACAATACCATGATCACGTCTCCGAATAAACATAGTATGATCAGACTGCGCCTGTTTATTCCCAAATTTGAGCATAGCCGTGAGGAATCTGTCAAACCATGCTCTAGGTGACTGTTTCAAGCCATATAAGGACCTCCTTAGACGACAGACAAGACCTTCAGCTCCCTTCTTCACGAACTCAAGAGGGAATTTCATGTATACCTCTTCATCAAGCTCACCACAAAGAAACACATTTTTAACATATAGTTGGTGAAGATTCCAGTCCATGCAAGCCGCGCGTGACAATAACACACGAATAGTGTCCATATTAGCCACAAGAGCGAAAGTCTCCTGGTAGTCAACTCCCCGAGTCTGGGTGTATCTCTGGGCAACCAGTCGTGCCTTGTACTGTTCAACCTTACCCTCTTTATTCTGTTTGACCGAAAACACCCATCTCGAGTCAATAGCTTTCTTGCCAGGAGGATGGGAAGAGACATCCCAGGTATGGTTCTTGTCCAAGGAATACATCTCCTCTTTCATTGCCTGAGTTCAGGATGAGACACTGAAAACTTCCTGCCATGTCTTAGTAATAACAATCGAGGAAAGAGATGAGATAAAGGCCTGATGGGTCGGGGTAAGATGGTGGTAAGCTACATGATTAGAAATAGGGCATTTAGTACATGCAGCCTTTCCTTTCAGCAACGCAAGAGGAATATGCAGATCCGCATCATCAGAATCTGAAGCAGAAGTGGGCACTGGTAGAGGCGGAACTTTAGTAGCCTGTATACCCGAGGAACGTCAGTGGTATACTTGAGGAAAAGTAGAGATTAGAGTATCGGGCAGAGGAACATGGATAGAAGGATCAGGTTCCTGTGGAGGAGGAAGCTGCGGTGGCTGAGGAGGAAGAAGAAGAGGAATATCTGTATAATTACTACTCCCCCTGACAAAGAGAGTTAGTCGATGACAAAAAATACGATTCCCCTTCCTGGAAAGTAACATTCATAGTGCAAAACATACACCTGGAGGGAGTATGGTAGCACCAATACCCTTTCGTTGTAGAGAAGTAGCCAAGGAACACACAACGATAAGCCCGAGGGTCCAGTTTGTCTCGGCGAGGCAAATAAATATGCACAAAACAGACACATTCAAAGACACAGGGAGACAGATGGGAAGTGTAAACCATAGTCATGGTAGAAAACCGAGCTAGGGGAGTAGCATAACCAAGGACTCGTGACGGAAGCCGGTTGATAACATGGGCAGTGGTAAGGATAACTTCACGTCAATAGGATTTGGGAAGATGCATTCTAACAAGAAGACAACGAGCAACATCCAGAAAATGACGGTTTTTTCATTCGACAACTCCATTTTGGGTAGAGGTGTGAACACAAATGGCCTGATGGATGATACCATGACTGGTAAGATATAAGTCAAATGCTCCGCGATCATCATATTCCTCCCCCCTCTTATTATCACTTCGAAGGACACGAATAGAGTGCTTAAATTGGGTCTAACCATTTTATAAAAAAATTTGAAAACAAGATAAAACTTCACTCTTTTTTTAACAAATACACCAAAGGTGTGTGAATACAATCAATAAAAGTGATAAACCAACGAAAGTCAGATATTGATAAAACGGGAGACATCCCCAAACATCATAATGAACAACAACAAACGAGGTAGTACTGGGTGAAGATAAATGTGATGAATTATGTCTCACATGTTTAGATATATCACATACATCACAGACAATGTTTGTAAAAATGATAAAAAAACAGGAAACAATTTTTATAGATAGGTAGGAGACGAACGTCTAAGTTGCTGGTGTCAGCGACGAACATCATCAGTTGTAACAATAGTGCTGGAGAGAGCTGGAGAAGGAGGCTGGACATCCAAGTAATACAGTCCATCGCAGTTCCTACCACTGCCAATGTTCCGCTTCGTACCCAGTTCCTGAAGAACACAGAAATCAGGAAAAAAATATCGCAGAGCAATTAAGGGATCAAGTAATATTGCTGATGAAAAGTAAATTGTGTGAAAAAGAGGGAACATTAAGGACAGATGATAGGGAAATAGTTGGAGAACATGAAATATGACCTTTGCCAGCAATGAGAGACAACAAACCATCAACAGAAATAACTTTACCCTTACCAGACAAAGGAGTATACGAGAGAAAACCTATAGAGGAGCCGGTCGTGTAGTGAGTGACACCATAATCAATCACCCACTCAGAAGATGAGGCAGTGGTCGCATGAGGACTCGACAATAGAAACAAGAGAAGCTGGGGCACCCAGGGACAGATCAGGCTGTGAGTACAACAGGAGGCAAAAAGCCTCCAATTCATGAGCAGTGAGCTACCTAGAAACAACACTGGATGTCTCATCGTTGATGTCTGTAGAGTAAGCAGCATCATGAGGCTTGGGGCCACCTTGGCGATGTCCCCCACGTCCTGGTCCTCGACCACGTCCACAACCACAAGGGGCAAGATATGGGTAAAGTTTGTAACACACCTCCTGATTGTGGCCTTTGCGGACACAATAATCACAAGTACGAACAAACAAGCTAGGACTGAGAGTATGACCACGTCCAATGCTAGTTAGAGCAGAGCGCTCAGAAGGAGCACTAACACTAAGGGACTTCCGAGTGTCTTCATCACCAAGGACCATGCTGAAGGCCTACCGAAGAGACGGGAGAGGGGAATGTTGAAGGATATGTGTCCGCACCATATCGAACTCCATGTTCAGCCCCATCAAGAAGACATGGAGACGAAAGTGGTCATCCCGTTGTTGTAACTGAACAACATCCGCAGTGCATGCTGGAATGAAATGTGAAAAATAGTTCAATTCCTAATACAGACGCTCGAACTCCGAAAAAAAGGGCGACACCGTCACAGAGCCTTGCCGCAATTCCAAAATGCGGTGAGTAAGTTCATAAACCTGTGTAGAACTGCCAATTTGAGAGTATGTCTCACGGGCACGGGTCCAGATTTCGAAGGCGGAGTCCATCAGCATGTTACTCCGATAGACCTTCGGAGACATAGAGTGAAGAAGCCAAGAAACGGCCAAGGAGTTTTTTGAGTCCCGCCGCTTCCAGGAGGGATCAGTTTGGGGGGGGGGGTTCCTTAACTGTTCTATCAATGTAACCAAACATTTGATGGTTGTGAATGACATGTTGAGCAGCCCTTGACCATTCGAGATAGCTTGTGTCACCTAACGGTACTGTGGTAATCTTCAGAGAGCCGGAGTGGTCATGGGACCGCTGATGGTCACTCATCTGAGGCTGAATCACACTCGACGACGAGACTGAGGAGTCACTCATGTCTATCGACACTAAAGACCGGTGAGCAAATAGAGATACGACCCAAAAAACAGTGATCTGGAGCTTGGCAACAAAAAGAAAACATGCGTGAGGCTAGAAAAATCCCGTCAGAGGCTACGAGAGCGAGCGGCCACAGGAGGAACCACTGAAACCGGGCGGACTTACGAGATCTAGCAGGAACCAGAGAGAGAAAGACGCACGAGAAAACGGTCGTCGACGTCAAACACATCAGCGAATGAAGCAGAATCGGCAACATCAGCAGGGGGCGGCAACGTCGACCCCTTCAGCAGCCGGCGGCGACCTCCAACCCGCCCGGAGACCGCATTGAAAGGGCGGATGGCACACGCAAAGACGCCGATCAAGAGCAACACGATGAACAAAGGGATGAGCGGTCGAACGAGGAGGAATGAGACAACGCGGGGAAACAGCGTGTGGCTAGGATTTCGTACAGCTCTGATACCAAGTTGAATGAGGAAATACTATTTTGTGTTATTATTCATCCATAAAAGGGCTATTTATAATATTACAAAAGACTCACAAACTCTAATACAAGATGTGGGACTAAACCCACTCACTCCTACAAATACTAGTAATAATAATAACAATAAATGACGTGACTTGTAAATACTAATGAGTATCTCTCAACTGTAGTTGTTGGCGGTGGATTATGTCATGGGATGAACTTGCACTTTGACACCATGCGGAGGGAATGTAAAAAATACATTTTCTCATTAATCATTTGGTCATCCAAGCGACCTTATACATACAGAGGTAAACTTACATAGAAGATTTTATATAAAAGATGTGACTAAAAGATTCAAAGTGAAATTATAAATTATAAACAATATTTAAGTATTGTCTACTGTAAACATATTATCATTATGCAAATTACAAATCTCATGTTGTGCATGATCTTCCTCGGTAAATTTGAAGCTAAATTGCATCATTAATTTGAGTCTGTCATACTGTTCCTTCTAATAATTTATCATTGTTTTAGTTTGTATTTTATTAATTTACTGAGAGAAGATTATGTATCTTAAAATCCAACTCAATATTTTTATTCTTAGCAAACATATTGCTTTAGTCTTGTTGATAATAGTCTCACGTCAGGAATTAATATAGCCTTGTACACTTAATATAGATCGTGGGCCTCTCCGTCTCCAACCAATTGGTTTTTGATTGGATGCTTGGATATAACTGGAATCTGAGCAGGCTAAGCCTAATAGCTCATTCCACATCCCCCAATTTAAAAGTAGTAATCTATGTGTTAGAGGCCAAAGACCCTACACATGAGGTGACGTGCTTGAGAATAGTCCTGCATTGGAAAACTAACATAGCCTTGTGCACTTAATATAGATCCTGAGACTCCATTTTCAGCTAATTAGTTTTTTGTTGGATGCTTGAATTCTAACAATATTGTCTAATTTGTTTGTGTATGTGTGTTTTTGATCTTGGTAAATGTGACTATGCATCTCTATGTGCGAGTTGAACTATTTGTACTTCAAGAGCGTTAGCAAATGTCCAGCGTAATCTCTTTGGCCTACTGATCCCATTCTCCGTATTTAGTTTCATCTTTGTGGAATTTGAGAGACCATAATTTAAGTTTTAAGGAGTACTTTCATTTGAAGCAAAGTAATAATATTTTTGTTCTTTTGAGGGTAAGGGACTTAATAATTTTCAACAGTTTTAGTTTTTTGCCTTTACTTTGATACATTGTCTACTTTTTTATGGTTAATTATGTCTCCAGATATCCCATGTTGATACTTCACTTGTAATAAATTTCTTGTTTTAATATTGTTTCTTACGGAAGCTACGATGGACTCATTCAAATTTTGCATGCTCATGTTTTCAGGGGCCAAAGTTTTTTGCAGCCAGCGGTATGCACAAGGTTGTAGTTCCACCAAATAGTTTGTGTTCCTTTTTGAAGTTATCTATAAAATTTGTAGTTCCTTTGCCTCTCTTATTCTGCATTGGCAGCATTTCTTGCATTGCGTACCTTGTTCTAAATTTATTTCTTATATTTTGCAACAGGTAATCTGGTATTGTAGTGTTGTATCAGAATAATTAAATAACTGACTCTAACGGGTTTGAAAATTTGAGTTGATTAGTAGAACTCATAAAATTGAAAGGGATTATACATTTACCTTAATTAGGGATCAGATGCATGACAACTTTATCGGTCACCGGGAAAGGAGAAAGGAGGCAGTGGAAAAAGGAGAATTTACTCTTTCCTTAGAACACTTGATGACAGCACACCTCGATGTATTCATCATGTTCTCCCACGACCAGTTCGAGGACAAGGCTCAAACTGTCAGCTTAAAAATTGTTTCTCTTAGTTAGGGTTTTTCATTTACATGTATTAAGAAAAGTGTTAGTTTTCTCTATGATATTATGATTATTTAAATTTTTCTTACAATTTTTCCTTTTACAGACTTCTTTTCATAAGCCATATTATAATTCTCTAAATAGGGCCTTAACCTTCATAATCTCTTGTTCTTGAAATTGGAACTACCCTTGTATTTGTGTATCTCTTCTGTGGATTCTACAACCACGGGGATTTTCCCTTTCCTTATCTTTAACATGCTAATTATTCTTCTAGTAGTGTCCTGTCAGATGGTATTGATTTTCAGTGAACTAGTTTCTTAACTATAACCTGTCCAACATTTCTTATTTTAACTTTGGTTCTTCCTATTCTCTAAATCTTCCCCGTCCTTCAATTCTCGCTACATATAACTAGTTGGCCACATCAACTTAGTGTTTCTTCATAGACACAGATCAGTATAGCAACTTTTGCGCATGTGACAGACACAAATAGAACATCTCTGACTTCGACTAGTCCAAGACATTCACCCGTTCTGCAGTTCGCCGGAACTGCAACTTTCCATTCATTTGATGTTGCTTTCATCTTTGTCGAACAACGTAGACTTAGCTTCAATCTTCGTTCGTTTCTTCTCCAATCTTATGCAAGAGATTCTAACTACTTTAATGACACAGTTTATGTCGTTCAACTCCGTCTGCGAGTTCAAGACTTCTATTACAATATGTTTTATTTTTCTGCCTGTATTTCCTTATTATTCACTGTATTATTTCTGGTCCGCCTCCATATATAGAGGAGACTTCTCTTCTTTGGATTTAATCAAGGAGTTCATGGTTTTCTCCAACATGGTATCAGAGCCACGAATTCTTGTACCCTAGCCCGAAACTCGTTTTTTTCCGCCCGTCTCTCGTTCCGCCGCTCGCCCTCCACGCGTCTTCTATCGCCGTCTTCCGCTCGCCTGCCCTCCGCGCGTCTTCCGTTCTTCGTCGGTCTTCCAGCGGCTCGTTCGACCAGCGCTACTTCCAACGCACCTTCTAGCACTCGCTCTTCCTCCGCTCGTTCGTCTAGTGGCTCCGTCCAGCGCAATTTCTAGAGGCTCGCCCAGCGCCTCGTCGGCCTACCAGGCCTCGCAAGGCTTCCAACCGCCCCTTTTCTTGCAATCGGCCTCCTAGGGTTTATAGCCCCTCTCCTTATGGCGCCAGACATGCGGTGAAGCTTGTACTTCCTTCTTGCGCCGTGTTACGGGTCCAAATATTAAAGAACTACACGACGATGAGCCACCGTGACAAGTCTATACTCGCGGGGCGCGTTTATCGCAAGGGCCCACTGAGACCACGAAGAATATTTAATAATAAATAGGTTGCTATGTTTGTTGATGCATTTTTAGTATTTCCAGTATTTCCTAATTTCAGTATTTTCTAATCTCCAATATTTCATAATTTCAGTATTTCCTTTTATATTCGCTCCTCACCACTATAAGAGTGCCGACAGACCTTGTAATCATTATCTTGGAATGTATGAAGGTTTCTAGGGTTTCTCCCTAATTTTGTCTCTTCTCGTCCTCCTTCATTCTCGCTCACCCCCGCCGGCCCTTCCCCTTGCCGGATTCCTCCTGGAATTTATCTATGATCGTATCAATTGGTCTAACCTGCCGCACTGCTCACTCTCGCTGCTGGTTCTCGAGTTTGCATAAGGAATTCAGAAATCTATCTCCCTGGTCCACTGACCCGCACAACACTCGATCCCCACCGAATCGCGTCATTGCGACACAACCATGTTTTCGCGACACAGCACCCGATCCCGCGTCGCCATAGGAAAGACAAGCGGCCCGATCGTTGCCACCATTCCGCACAATGCGCGACCCAACCGACGTGCGGTTCACCCTTGCAGGACATCCCGACCCCGATTCGCCTCTGACATTACGCCGTCAGTGCGTATACGCCATGTCCTGCCCTCCAGCAACCGGATCGGCCCTGCAGCAACCAGATCGGCCCACTCCACCTCCTCCAGCAGCCGAATCGGACTCTGGTGTTCTTTCCGCACTCGATCCGCCCCGATCTGCCACAAAGCCTCCAACAACCGGCTGATCTAGCCGTGCCCCAACCCTGTCGTTGCAGCCTTCCAGATCTTCTGCCGCCCAGGGCCTCTGTTATGCATTGTTCTCTTCTCAGCGCCTGGCCCCGCTCCGCTCCAGGTATCGACCGTCCTTCGCCCCTGCCGCAGGGCTTCTGTCAGCCGGATTTGCTTCCCCTTTCGTTTCTGCTGCAGGAAGGCCTCCTCCCCGGGCCTCTGTTCCGCTGTGCCGCCACAGACATCGCCGACATCACATCCAGCCTACATTCTGGGCACCATGGCTCCGCCCAATCCGCCGCTCCAGGGTCGTTGTTCTTGCTGTTGCCGACCACCAACTCTCGGCTAGATTTCTCTGACCTAGCTGCACAAATCCTGACCACATGCGTCTCCCTCTACGCCAAAGTCGATCGTCTTCTCGTGTACCACAAATGGGCTTCTGTAACCCCCCACGTGGTTCCCTGCCCTAAGCCGTCTCCACCACGGCTTCCTCCTGCACCATGCGAAAGTTTTTCGGCCACGCCACCTCTCTCCACGGCCACTAATGCACCGCCTCTCTCTACGGTGGTCGTCCCTCCGCCGCTTCCACCGGCCGCATCACCGCCTCTTCTGCCACCCCGTCTGGTAAACTCGTCTCCCTCTCTATCAGCTCTTACTCCGCCGGCTCCAGTCTTGCCACCCCCTCCGATCATCGCACTGTCTCCTCTCCAGGCTCTCGCTTTGCCGGCCCCTGCCTTGTGGCTTCAACCGACCGCATTGCCGCCTCTTCTACCGCCCTGTGCCCTGCTGCCCCCGACAGATTCGTTCCTGTTGTCGGCCATTGCGTCTCCAACATCTTTGTGGCGGCTGCTCACCACCGCCTCACCGACCTTGCAGAAGCCATTACTTCCGCCGCTTGTCCTTCCGATGGTGCCGCCGCTACTCACCAACACCGCCGCCACTGCTACGTGCTACCTGGCCTTGTTCTGGCGGGAGGCCAAGGTACCTGATGATCCGGCCACCCGCTTGGTACACGAGCTTGAAGGCAAGCTCGTTTTGAAAGAAGGATGGAGTGTTACAGGTCCAAATGTTACGGAACTACACGATGACGAGCCATCATGACAAGTCTACACGCGCCGGGCGCGTATATCGCAAGGGCCCACCGAGACCGCGGAGAATATTTAATAATAAATAAGTTGCTATGTTTTTTGACGCATTTTTAGTATTTCTAGTATTTCCTACTTTCAGTATTTCCTAATTTCCAATATTTCCTAATTTCAGTATTTCCTTTTATATTCTCTCCAAGCCACTATAAGTGGGCCGACGGACCTTGTAATCTTTATCTTAGAATGAATGAAGGTTTATAGGGTTGCTCCCTAATTTCGTCTCTTCTCATCCTCCTTCATTCTCGCTCACCCCTACTGGCCCTTACCCTTGCCGGATTCCTCCTGGAATTTATCTGTGATCGTATCAATAGTTTTACGAGTTCAAATGTTACGGAACTGCAGGACGACGAGCCACCATGACAAGTCTACACGCGTCGGGTGCGTATATCCAAGGTCCTACCGATACCGCGAAGAATATTTAATAATAAATAGGTTGCTATGTTTGTTGATGCATTTTTAGTATTTTCAGTATTTCCTAATATTAGTATTTCTTAATTTCCAGTATTTCCTTATTTCAGTATTTCTCTTTATATTCGCTTCTCGCCACCATAAGAGGGCCGACGGACCTTGCAATCTTTTTCTTGGAATGTATGAAGGTTTTTAGGGTTGCTCCCTAATTTCGTCTCTTCTCGTCCTCCCTCATTCTCGCTTCCTTCCGGCGCCGTTTGCCGTTCCAGTCATGAAATGGAGTTGATTTCTATTTATCTTCTCTTCTCCGTCGGTCTTTACTCGGCATAATCGGTCGTTCTTTGCCGATTGGCATGGTGTGTGGTCTCCAGATTTATATTCTTGGGCCATTATGTATTCTCTTAGTGATTCTACCTCCACTCCAGTTCCTTCTCTTGCATGTTCTCTGCGTAGGAGTCATGATCACAATACTCCGCAGATTATTACTATCCGACTAGATGATTCAAATTATTTTTCTTGGTCTCGCTCTATCACACTTGCTCTTAAGAGTCGCCGTCTCTTTGGCTATGTCACTGGGTTCACCAAGGTACCAGAGCAGACTGACCCTGATTGGCCTTAATGGGATTCCGAAAATTCCTTAGTCATGTCTCGGCTAACGAATTCCATGCAGAAGTCCATCGCTCGCCACTACTTATTTCTGGATACTACTGCTGATATTTGGCGGCGCACAGAGACTACTTATTCTCGAAAGGTAAATGCTTCCCAGATCTTCCAATTGAGACGAAAGATATCCTTCTTCCGTTAGGGCGATCGCCCCCCGTCTGCTTACTATTTGGAGTTCACTCAGTTGTATTAGGGATACGATCATTTTGATTCCCTCACTTTTGTTAGCCCTGTTGATGAGGCTATGGTCCGTGCTCGGGAGGATCGCAACCAGACCTTTGAGTTTCTTCACGGTCTTCATCGGGACTTGAATCAAATTATTTTTCAGATTTTGGGGTGTGTGCCGTTACTGTCCCTTCCAGAGGTTTATAGCATTGTCCAACAGGAGTTTGATCATCGTCAGTCTCTTCTTCCCGACCTTGCTCCTGAGAGTTCTGCTCTAGTTGCTGGTACCCCTTCCTTGTTGGGGGCTCGTCCTGCCCGTGATTCTAAGATGAAGGGTACTGATAAAGACCACCTCCTCTGTGATTATTGTGGGAATTCCTGTCATACCAGAGACACCTGTTTTCGAGTCCATGGTTTTCCTCCACCGAGAGGTGGTGCTCCTCGTGGTGGGTGTGGCTTCGGCCGCTCCACTGGTCGCACACCTCCTCGTTCGGCCCATCTCACTGTGCTGTTGTGGATACTTCTCCTGCTTTGCCTGGCGCCGATTCTTTTGTTCTCCCCGGTGCTTTCTCGGCTGATGAAGTCCTTGCTCTTCGCCGCGTGATACAAGATCTTTCTACGGAGTCTTCTGCATTGTCTTCGTATACCCACACTAGGACCCCAGGTGCTCACTCTGCTACTTCTCACCCTTCCACTCAGTGGATCATTGACTCCGGGGCCACCAATCATATGAATGGCTCCGCCTTAGGTTTTATCTCTTATACTCCTCTCTCTGGTCGTGATAAGATGAGCATTGCCGATGTTTCCCTTTCCTCTATTACTTGAAAGGGATCTATCTCGTGTTCCTCTCTCACCTTATCGTCCGTTTTGCATGTTTCAAATTTCACATATAATTTGCTCTCTAATAGTCATTTGACTAATTCATTGAATTATTCAACAACCTTTCATCCTTTCTTTTGTGTGTTTAAGGACCTGAAGACGGGGACAGTGATTGGCTCTGGTAGTTTTGTCAATACTCTGTACGTGCTCGACTCTAGCCTAGTGGCACCTCCTCTGGTCCTTCACTCCAGCACATCCGCCTATATTCCTAGCATTGTTGCTTAGGACACTCATCTATCCATGTTATGAAGTTATTATTACCTGTTATGTCTGCTGCTATTTTTACTTCCTTTGTTTTTGATGTCTGTGTTGTTAACAAACATTATCGTACTACCTTTAGTCATGTTTCGTTGTAAAGTTCAGTTCCTTTTACTGTGATTTACTCTGATGTTTGGGGCCCTTATCTCGTTTCTTCTATTTTTGGATGTACTTGGTTTGTCACTTTAATTAACCGTTTTTCTCGCACTACCTGGTTATATTTAATAAGAAAAAAGTGATGTATTTTCCACATTCAAAAAGTTTCATAATATGATCTCCACCCAGTTTAACGTTAAAATTCAGATCCTCTGCAGTGATAATGGTCGTGAATATTTAGATTCACACTTGCTGAATATCTCGCTGATCATGACATTATACACCAAACCACTTGTGCTTATTCTCTTGCTCAAAATGAGGTTGCAGAGCGTAAGAATCGTCACCTTTTGGAAGTGGTTCGCTGTCTCTTGGACACCATGTGCCTCTCTAAGCATTACTGGGGTGATGTCGTCCTTACGGCCGCGTATCTTATTAATCGCATGTCATCCCGTATTCTTGGGAATGCCACTCCCCTCGGGACTCTACGAGTTCCTTCCTCTCAGCTCTCTCATAAGGTGCTTGGTTGTGTCTGCTTTGTTCACATTCATCACCCTCCTCCCACCAAGCTTGATCCTCGAGCTCTCTGGTGTGTGTTTATTGGCTACTCTCTTACCCAAAAGGGGTACAAATGTTTTCATCCCCCTACTAAGAGGATTTTCGTTACCATGAATGTCACATTTCGTGAAGCTGAGGCCTATTATCCTGCCCCGTTGACTCACCCTCTTTGCCCTCTTCCTATTTACCCTCACCATTTGTACCTCTGCCCGTTCCTCCTCCATATCCCTCACTTCAGGGGGAGCTTCTACTGTCGGAAGTGAGTGATACTCCTGTCCATACTACTATTCCTCCTACTGCTCCGACTTTGCAGGTGTACACTCGACGGAGAAAAGGCCCAACGACACACTTGACCGGGCTATGCTACCAGATCAATCATTGGACCCGGACTCGGGGCCTTCCGAGCTTCCAAGTGCCCTCCACAAAGGTATCCGGTCCTGCACTCAACACCCTCTTTCTAATTATGTTTCTTATGACTCCTTCTCCACCTCCCATAATACCTCTGTATCTTCTCTTGCGTCCATATCCATACTAACATTCTGGCAGAGTGCTCTCGAGATTCTCGTGTGGATAGAAGCGATGTTTGAGGAAATGGCTGCACTTGAAAAGAACAACACATGGGATTTAGTGCCTCTTCCCCCTGGGAAAAAACCGGTTGAATGCAAATGGGTGTTCTCTATCAAACAAAATTCTCAGGGTATGGTTGAAAGGTGTAAAGCAAGATTGGTGGCACGTGGGTACACTCAAACCCCTAGAATTGACTATAAGGAAATGTTTGCTCCTTTAGCAAAGATGAATACTATCAGAGTCCCCTTAATCCTGTGTTGTTTGTAAATGATAGGATCTTTGACAACTTGATGTAAAAAGCGCCTTCCTCCATGGGAATCTGGATGAGGAAGTTTATGTCTCTCCCACCAGACCTTACTCCTGTAAGTTCAGCTGGACACGTCTGCAAGTTAAAGAAAACCCTATATGGACTGAAATAGTCTCCAAGAGTTTGGTTTGGGAGATTTCACAAAGCTATGTTGTCTTTTGAGTATCACCAAGGCAATGATGATCATACTCTGTTCATCAAGCATAGGACTGGTAAACTTACAACTCTTATTGTTTATGTTGACTACATTGTTAACACTGACGATGATGAGGAAGAAATCACGCTTCTGAAACAAAAACTGGCTACTGAGTTTGAGGTCAAGGATCTGGGGTAGCTCAAATATTTCTTGGGCATTGATGTGACAAGGTTCAAGCATGAGATCTTTATCTCTCAGAGGAAGTATACTCTGTACCTTCTTGCGAAGACTGAGATGAGTGGTTGTCGACCAGCGGATATTCCTATTGAAGTAAACCACAAGATGGGTCGTGATGATGGAAAGTAGATTAAAAACATACCCGAATTTCAGAGGCTTGTAGGGAGACTGATCTAGTTTGCTCATACCCGTCTAGACATAGCTTATGTTGTGAGTGTTATCAGTCAATTTATGCACGCTCCGAAGACTCGTCATGCTGATGCTGCCAACAGAATACTCAGATATCTCAAGTCCTCACCTGGGAGTGGGATCTTGTTTTCCTCCAACTCGGCTCTAAACATTGAGGTCTACACCGATGCTGACTGAGCCGGGTCTATCAACGATCGACGATCGACGATCTACCTCAGGATATTGTTCTCTTTCTCTTGTTGGTGGAAATCTAGTTACCTGGAAAAGTAAAAAATAACAGGTCGTGGCGAGATCAAGTATTGAAGCAGACTTTCGGGCTATGGCCCATGGTGTTTGTGATGGTCTCTTGCTGCGTTCGTTGTTGAGTGACCTGGGTCTCTCTGGAGATGAGCCCATTCGGTTGTATTGTGACAACAAGGCTGCTATTAACATCACACACAACCCTGTCCAGCATGATTGTACTAAGCAAATTGAAGTGGATCGTCATTTCATCAAGGAGAACATTGAAAAGGGATTTGTGTGTACTCCCTTTGTTCCCTCAGATAGACAACTGACTTATATTCTCACGAAAGGTCTAAATCGAAGTACCTTTGGAAGAATTGTTGTCAAGTTGAACATGATCAACATCTCATGTCCAATTTAAGGGGGAGTGTTACAATATGTTTTATTTTTCTATCTGTATTTCCTTGTTATTCACTGTATTATTTCTGGTCCGCCTCCATATATAGAGGGAACTTCTCTTCTTTGGATTTAATCAAGGAGTTCACGGGTTTCTCCACCACCTTCTATTTGACACGTCTGATGATTATGTCCTTCCTTTGTATTTCTTCGACGACGCAGACCTTGTTACCCAATTATTGACTTCACTGAAGTCTTGCTCTAAGTTCGATGGTTCTTGCGACTGTTTCTTCATCCTCACGAGTAACTCCCCATTTATTCTTTCTCATGCTGAGCAACATTACACTTCCTTATTGATCGCATAATGATTTCTTTATTGCCCGAGTGTCAACTATTGCAATGGTTTACAATCACAACTCTTTCTTTCCTGACAATAGTTTCTTATTTTTGTTAGACTGGTTGAGCTTGGAATTATCAATTTTGTAGTACATTTTTGACTCCTCTTCTCAACTGGATTGCCTGCCTGCAACCTGCTTTCTCCTGGACAGCAGTTTAGCAGTCCAACTAAACTTGGTTTCCATCCCACACTACGACTGGAGACAACAGTGCCTCCAGTGAAGAATATTATGCCCCATGTGAATTCAATGTATTCGATAACAAAACTAATAGGATTCACTTATATGTAAAATATAAAAGGAGAAGTGCTACTTTTTTAAGGGAAAATGCTCTTGATGGATGTCCGAATGACAGAACTTGTTGCATTTTCTCGAGATTTTATCTATTCTTAGGTGAAATCATGGGGCCACCTCGTCAACTCCTAATCAATCTCCACCTCTTCAACAATAGTCCATTGATCAAAGACTTTTTTCCCGCCAGGACGTCAAACCTATTTTGGGGATGCTTTCTTATCTCTAAGTTCCTATTGAGAATCCTGAACATGAGGAGGTGCACACGAAAATTTGCCCAATCAATAAAGTGTGGCATAGGCATGAGATTGAGAAAGGTGAAAATGTCACTAATTTTATCAGACTCAAGGAATATATAGAGGCTATTTTGATAGGTGCGGTGATGGTGTAGTTTGAGTTGATTGCTACTAAAAGCAATGTGGTAAATATATGATGTTGCGACATGTCAGATTGAGTTTCAAAATGTCGGATGTTGGTGACTATGTTGGTCATGATAAAATTTCAGAATTTAATCTCATAGATAAAATATATGCTAATTATACTTATATGTTCTAAAAGAAAAAAAAAAGCATAATGAGCAGACAAACAATGATTTTTATATATCCCAAAATAAAGGTGAAGTGTATCCAAAATAAAATATTAGTAACACGCTACAACTAATACTAATAAGTACTCAAAATAAGTACAAATAGATAAATTATGAGATATATATAATAATGCACAATAATAAGTACATATTGAGAAGTTGTGAAATATATTTAACATTGTACAATCATTTTATTTAGCTAACACTCAGGACCGTCCGTATACATTTTCGTAGGTCTCTTAAACCTAGAGCAGTAGGATGTCATAAACCTCTAAATTTTATAAGGCTCCTGCCCTACAATGTGAATTTACAATTTTACCCTTCTAATAATGAAAAAAATCTCATAACCAAGACTGACAGCCCTATAATCCACGCATAGAACAGCTAACCCGTAGCCCAGTTAAGCCCCTCCAGTTAAGCCCGTCATTTATTAATTTTCAAACAAATGACCCTTTCTTAATATTTATACCCGAAAGAGCAAATGAATCGCACGATGTGGGACTAAAAAACAAAAAAGTTAAAAATTTCCCGCGCCTTGCCTAGCCCATCAGCTCACGCATTTTTTAATTAATTTTTTAAAACTAAAAAAAGTACAAAAAATAGCCTGTGTGCTCCGCCCCATCATCTCACACGTTGTTTAATGCTTTTGGTTTGTATTAAAATTTTTTCATTTAATTTTTAAATTTTTAAAAAATATATATGTGTATATATATATTATATAGGAAAAAATTATTAATTTCAAAAAATAAGATAAATAAATATAATATTAAGTAAATTTACATGATAATTTTTTTTTATAAACTGCCAGGGGCCAGCGGAGCCCGCTGCCGCAAAATTAAAAACTGACGAAGCCCGCCGCCGCAGTCCGGGTACTGTCTCGCGGGGCACGGGGGAGGGAGAAGCCCGCCGGGTGTCGGGTTCTCTGGGTGTCGGGTGAAGCCCGACGCAGGCCGGGTACTGTCGTGCGGGCACGGGGGGCCCCTTGCACAGTCACTCGTATATATATATATATATATATATATATATATATATATATGTGTGTGTGTGTGTGTGTGTGTGTGTGTGTGTGTGTGTGTGTGTTAGAGAGAGAGAGAGAGAGATTCTACCAACATAATAAAATAAACTAATGGATGATATTTTCAAAAGTCATGTCAGTCAATATACGAAAAAATTGGATTTGTTAGCTTATATTTTACTAAATAAAAAAATCTATTTTCTTAAATGTTATTTTTTCCTCAAAACCTACATGTCGACCGACATGTTCTATATGTCGGTTGACATTTTAAACATCGACTATAAGTGATGTGCTTCCCCAACATTTTGTTGAATTTCCCGCTCATTACTCTGTGGAACAAGATTTGTCTTTTCTCTTGTATTTTGTGTTCATATTGTTGCTTCATAGATTGCATGATGTCAATATAGTAACTATTTTGGAGATAAATCAATGTGAAGTAGAATGTAAATCTAAGCTTCTTGCAAGGGTGTCCATATTGTTGTCCACAACCGTGCAAAATAATTCTTACATGTAAATGAGACCATCAAAGAATTCTTCTTTTTTTCTCCTTATGAATCACTTTTAACTTGGATGAGTTTTTTTTGAAGGGGGGAGTTTGATGTACCTCATCTTAATGTGTTCATCACATTTGCATGCTCACTCCAAGGTCGAACCCTATAATGCCAATTCAAGGACTGAATTGTGATTTATCGGTACTCATATTAGGATAATTGCCTTCATCATTTTATAATTGTAAAATTCAAGAGCAAGTTTTATATTCAATCAATCTTAGTTGGTTTTTCCCTTTTGATCTTTAACACTCCCACTCAAGATGAAGTATGTATATATATATATATATATATATATATATATATATATATATATATATATCGGGTCCAGCTTGTTACATAAGTGATGAGTTCTCCCATTGAGAGCTTTCGTGAATAGGTGGAGAACTTAATTTTTAATAGGGAGTGTGAATCTTTTTGGAAGGAACCACATTTCTGACAAAATTACAATCAATTTTAATGTGCCTTGTCCATGTATGAAATACTGGTTACTGTTGAAGGAGCTCAAAACTTGTATATATTGCTTGTGTATTCAAATACAAAGAGAGAATACATATATATAGGAGAGAGAAGGAGAGAAGATATCCTATACATGATGTGGGACTAAAAGAAGAGAAGAAAGAAAACAATAAATAATGGGCCCAATAATGGGCTAATTACATGGGCTTTTCTAACACTCCCCCGCAAGCTGGAGCGTACAAATCGTACGCACCAAGCTTGGACAAGCACTGATAGAAGAGTGAACTGGGAAGAGCCTTAGTGAGCACATCCGCAACCTATTCTGTCCCGGGAACATGTTTTAGGTCGATCTTCTTCATTTGGACTTTTTCTCGGATGAAATGACAGTCAACTTCAATATGTTTAGTCCTCTCATGGAATACCGGGTTCTTGGCAATATGTATAGCCGCTTGACTATCACAGAAGAGGAGAGCGGGAGAATGGAGTCTTACACCAAGATCGGTAAGAAGACTTTCCAGCCAAGTTAGTTCAGACACAACTGAAGCCATTGCCCGATATTCGGCCTCTGCAGATGATCTAGCAACCACTGCTTGTTTCTTGCTCCGCCAGGTAATCAAATGTCCTCCAAAATATATGCAGAAACCACTTGTTGACCGACGATCATCAAGAGACCCAGCGTAATCAGCATCTGAGTAGACAACCAAAGTAGGAGCTGTAGGTGATGGTTTGTAAACTAAACCTTGACCAGGAGCCGTTTTGAGATATCTTAGAATGCGTTCCACGGCGTGAAGATGAGATTTTCTCGGGGAATGCATATACCGGCTAACTATACCAACCGCGAAAGAGATGTCCGGTCTTGTTACCGTGAGGTAGATCAATTTGCCAACTAGACGGCGATAGTACTCAGGATTCTCGAGTAAGAGATCTGAATCAGAGGCCTGAGTGCATAATTTGTGATTCACATCCATTGGAGTATTGATCGGCTTACACCCAGAGTAACCTGCGTCATGAAGGAGGTCGAGACAATACTTCCGCTGTGAGAGGACGAGACCATCTGGCCGTCTAGCAACCTCTAGACCCAAAAAGTATCGGAGGGGCCCCAGATCCTTTGTTTGAAATACTGTACCAAGATGTTGTTTGACCTCCTGTATTCCTTTCGAATCATCTCCCGTGATTATGATGTCATCAACATACACTAACAGCAGTACCGTCCCAGCAGTGCGGTGGCGACTGAACATAGAGAAGTCTGCTGTACTGCGAGTAAAACCAACCTCCCGAAGAGCCTTACTGAATCGGTCAAACCATGCCCGTGGTGACTGTTTGAGGCCATACAGAGCTTTCTTAAGGCGACACACCCGAGACTCCCCCGTGGTCTCAAACCCGGGAGGTTGCTGCATATAAACCGTTTCCTGTAGGTCGCCATTTAAGAAGGCATTTTTAATATCGAGTTGTAGAAGGGGCCATCGGCGATGGACAGCGACAGAGATCAGAACCCGAACAGTGTTGAGTTTGGCAACGGGAGAGGTCAAGCCCTTGTTGTTGGGTGAAGCCCCTGACGACCAATCTAGCTTTCAGACGGTCAATAGTCCCATCAGCTGCATGTTTGACGACGAAAACCCATTTGCACCCAACCCGAGACTGTCCGAGAGGAAGAGGGACAAGAGTCCAGGTCTGGTTGGCCCAGAGAGCCGCCATTTCCTCCTCCATGGCAGCCTTCCAGCCAGGATGTTGAAGCGCCTCCTGCACAGAGTTAGGAACCGAAATGGAGGAAATAGAAGTTGCAAGAGTATGCAATTGGGGAGAGAGGCGATGCATAGAGACATAGTTCGCCAGAGGATGAGCGGTGGAGGGAGATACCTGATCGGCCAAGCGCGGTGTATCCAAGGATGAGGCCGACTGCAGAGGGGTAGCGGAGCGAGGAGGATGTCGGCGGGTATAAACATGGATAACTGGAGGTTTGGAGGGAGCAGGGGCTGAGGTAGAGGGAGCCGGGGGTGAGGTAGAGGGAGGTAGGAGAATCGGCAGAGTAGTGGGTATGACGGGTCGAGGCAGTGGTGGAGAGGGTGTTGGTGACGCGATAGGTAAAGTGGAGCAGAAGAACGGTTTATCCTCCCAAAAGGTAACATCGGCGGAGATGGTTACCTTCCGGGTTACCGGAGAGTAGCAAAGGTAGCCCTTCTGAGTACGTGAATAACCGACGAAGATAGTTTTAGCCGCCCTGGGATCCAATTTGTCCACGGATGGACCCAAGAGGTGAACGAAGCAAGTGCACCCAAAGACCCTTGGGGTGAGTGGGTAGGCCGGAGTGGAGGGGAATAGGAGGCTAAAAGGAGTGGCATAGTTAAGGACCGAGGAAGGAAGACGGTTAATTAAAAAACAAGTCGTGGAGACCGCAAAATTCCAGAAAGTCTTTGGAACATGCATCTGAAGCATGAGGGAGCGGGAAACGTCAAGAAGGTGACGGTTCTTTCGCTCGGCAACTCCATTTTGTTGTGGGGTGTAGGCACATGAGGTTTGATGAATGATGCCAAAGTCGGCGCATATATTTGCAAATTCGCGGCCGGTGTATTCACGAGCGTTGTCGGTACGTAAGGTTTTGATGGTTATGGAGAATTGTGTTTGAGTTTCTTGTATAAAAGCACGAAATAGGCGCAGAATCTCAGAGCGATCATGAAGTAAGTATAGCCATGTCGTGCGGGAAAAATCATCAATGAAAGTCATAAAATATCGATAGCCAGAGATACTAGTAATTTTAAACGGACCCCAAACATCAGAGTGTATCAAACCAAACGGAGCAGAGCTCCTAGTACAATGGGCAGGAAAAGAAGTACGCGGCTGTTTGCCATAAATACATGACTCACACTGAAAAGCATGAAAAGATACATCAGGCAGAGCCTTTTGAAGGATGGGTAGGGGAGCATGCCCAAGACGGCGATGCCAGTCAGCAGAGGAGACAGAGGATAGGATTGTTGAAGAGGCGTCGAGGAGGTAGAGCCCGTTCTGCAGGCGACCCTTACCAATGGTACTCCACGTCCGTCGATCCTGTATCACAAAAGTAGAGGGAGTAAATGTTACTGAGCAATCCATATCATGAGTGAGGCGGCCAACAGATAGCAAATTAAACGGAGAGCCCGGAACATAAAGAGCCGAGCGAAGAGAGATGGAATGATCAAGCGTGATGTCGGCGCAGCCGGAGACAGGAACGATCGCACCGTTAGCCACGGTGATAGACTTCGGATGAGGAGCATCCGAGTACTGTTGTGGCCGCAGCGAGGTGATGTGATGAGTTGCACCTGAGTACAAGATCCAACGCGGACCAGAGGAAAGACAAGTAATACCTGCAGGAGAGATGGAGGCAACAGACGCCGACGGTGGGCTAAGAAGCCCCTGGAGGTGTTGTAGTTGGAGGAGAACGGCCTCAAGGTCGGTACCAGTGGAGGAGGAGCCATCAGTGGCAGCAGCAGCAGCTGGACGAGGAGGGTAACCGTGTTTCTTGTAGCAGACCGCATCTGTGTGGCCGTCCCGGCCGCAGTATGAACACCTGCCACGGCCCCGACCCCCACGACCCCGTCCACGGAAGCCAGAACGGCCGCCACGAGTAGAGGGCGGTGTGGACAGTAAGGGAGGAAGGGTCTGCTGGAGAAGGGCCGGAGAGGAGGGAACAGGAGACTCCAGGGGGGGTGGCACACGAAGGACCATAGAACACACATCTGAGAGGGAAGGAGTGGTCGCGAAAGCAAGGACATGAGTCCGGATACCCTGAAGATGCGGTGGGACTCGAGCCAGCATCATAGCTATGCAAACGGCTTCCTTCTGTGCCCGTTGGACTGCATGATCAGAAGTAGAGGGCTGATGCTGGATCCAGGACTCCGCAAGAGTCTTAACCCGAGCAACAAACGATGTCATGTCCGTAGCCCCGCCAGCATCGAGAGTTTGAAGTTCTGTAATAACATCATAAAGGTGCTGAAGGCTATCCTTGCCGGAGTATAAGAAGTGCAGTTCCGTCCACATATCCTGGGCCGTCTCCTGGTACATGACCATTTGGTAAGGCTCACCCTCCAGGGAATTGAGGAGCCAAGTCTGAACTCTACCGTCATTACAAAGCCACTCGTCGGTAAGAGGAGATGGCGGGCCCTGAGTCAAATGTTGAACAAGGCCTTTGGCCTGAAGAACGCGGAGGACAGAGTGCACCCACGGAATGAAGTTCCGTTTGCCGGAGAGGGAAATAGTGGTGATCCGAAGTTCATCTCGAAGTTCTGGAAGAGAGGGCGGGCGGTCATCAGAGGCAGTAGCCGGTTGGCCGGTTGAATCGACTGAAGAGCCCATGATAACCGCGCGGGTAGAAAAGGAGACCGCCGGAGAGGAGAACAGGAGAGAAGGGGCACCAGGCACACAACCCGCATGGGTAGAGGAGGAGACCGCAGCGGAGAGGCAGACCGCGGCGAGAGGGAGAAAGGCCGCTGCAAGAGGGGGGCACGCAGATCGCGCGGCGAGAAGAGATAAGCCAAGCCGGGCGAGAAGAAGAGCAATCCGCGAGGAGAGCTCGAGCGGATAGCAGGAGACCGCGACAGGAAGAGAGATAAGCCTTGGCGGATAGACGCGGAAAGAAGTGGCGAGCAGGAGATCGCAGCGAGAAGGGAGATCGCTGCGATTAAAGAGAAGAGATCGCAAGCGGAGAGGCACGCGGGCTACTGCGAGAAGAGGAAAGCCGCGCGAAAACAAAGAGGCCGTGAGTAGGAATACTCGAGCGGCAAGGAGAAGCAGACCGCGCGGCGAGAAGAGAGAGGGCAGCGGGTAGCGCGGGTAGAGAGGGGGTGGGCCCACGGGAGAGGAGAAGAGAAAGGCTATAAAAAACGGAGGAAGGGTGGATCCACGAGAGGAGGAGACGGGAGGGCAAGCCGCGGTTAACACACACAGTAACCGCAAGGGAAAAGCGAACTCGCTACCCGGAGCGAGTAGAGGGAGAAGCCGCACGGGGGAAGCGGACAGGGGGGGGGGGGGAAACAGGCCGGGCGGTTAGAAAAGGGGAGACCGCATGGCCCGAACAGTTTCCTCTGATACCATGTTGAAGGAGCTCAAAACTTGTATGTATTGCTTGTGTATTCAAATACAAAGAGAGAATACATATATATAGGAGAGAGAAGGAGAGAAGATATCCTATACATGATGTGGGACTAAAAGAAGAGAAGAAAGAAAACAATAAATAATGGGCTAATTACATGGGCTTTTCTAACAGTTATGAATAATGAATGTAATGACACCAAGGTTGTAAATATCGGATGCCAGCGATATATCAGATTGAGTTTTTAAATGTTGGATGTCGGAAGTCGGAGACATATCAGAGATATTTTAAAATATCGGATTTCCTATCTTATAAATAGAAAATTTATTTTTTTGTATACTAACTATAATTATATGTTATAAAAAAAATATTATTACAAATAGATAAAGAATGAGTCATGTATATTACAAAATATATTTGAATAGTATGTAAGATAAAATATTATTAAAAAAATACAAAATGATACATTGTAAAATATATTTAATATTATACAATAATTTTATTTTGATGATAATAAGTTTATTGCAAATAAAGAATATTTAAATGTTAAATAATTTTGATTGATTATAAATTTTTTCAAACTTATAAATTTATATTAAAACATAAAAAAATCAACTAATAAATGCATAAAATATTTTCTTATTTTTTGTAATATGAAATAAAAAGTATGAAATAAGCATACAAAATTAGTTGTAAGAATTAAACAATAAAAATTGAAACAATATGTTTAATCCATTTAAACATATATAATATAGTACATATATGTGATTTAAATATATACTGCTAGTCTACTAATATAACATAAAATAAAAGAGCAAACGTTATATTTAAAAGCCCCGTCGGATGATATTTCGGAAAAAATCGGATATGTCGGCTTATATTTTACAAAAGGACATAATCTATTTTCTTTAGAAAAATATATCATTTTGCCCTAAAAAATGACATGTTAGGAGACATGTCGGGCATGTTGGAAGATATTTAAAACAATGAATTATGGTACGATTGTCACAATATAGAGAAATAACAATGGATGTACAATGCCCAAATTCCTTTAAAAGAGATTTGACCCAGAGTAGTTCACAATTGCCTTGTGTCATCCCTCTGTATTCTGCTTCAGCACTCTATTTGGAAATCCCGTTTTGTTTTTTGTTGTGCCATGTGATGAGATTTCCTCTAACTAGAGTTCATTTGCTAGAAGTAGAGTTAGTTTATATTTGGCAACTAATATAGTTAGCATCAAAGTAACCAAAGACATCAATGTGACCATTCTTTCTGTAGAAAATTCTTTTCTTGGAGACCCTTTCAGCTAATAAAGAAGTTGTATTACAGTGTAAGGTTCTCATCAATTACTAACATAAGCAAAAATTAATAGAAACTTAGGGTCGTATAGAACAATGGCATGGGTGTGGCATATCGCCAACTTGAATTACGGATTAAGTGAATCCATCAGAGAGCATCACAAGGGAATGTCTAATGGAATTTGGCAAGATTCTGAAGAGAGTTATGTTACCCAATATATGAGCAGAGGCCCCAGAGTAGAGTATTCAAATGACATATTTTCTAGATGTAGAGCAGCCAACAACACTACTTGTTTGATGAGCAACATCAACCCGAGGGTGAGGGATCTAAGGAAAGTCATGCGTAAGTAGAAATTGTTCAAGTTTTTCCATATCAAGAGCATTGCAAGAGATTGTCTTCATGAAAGCAGTCCCAGAGACAATCAGTTTTGTGGAGGCTTGGTTCACCCGTTCAGACTTCCCATGTTTTCCCAACATTTCTTCCTTTGAGTGATTGGTTCTACCATAATTGCTTCACTTGCGAGAGAAATGTTGTGAGATTCTCCGAACATTAGTCGATCTTCCTCATCCTCACCACTACCTCGTCCTTCAGAAGTAATACCGAAGCTGAAGCATCCACATAAGTTGCTAGTATGCTAGGCATGCATGACATTTTTGCGAAGGGTCATATACTTCTGTGAAATATGGAAGGGGATCAGTGGTGAGAATCTAATTTTTTAATGAAGTCGTAAGAGGGAAGCAATGTAGCTAAAAATTGAACAAGTGTCATTTCATCCTATTGATTTTGTAGTGTAGTCAAATTCGTACCGAGGGCGTGATAAACATTGAGTTCGTCATAGATCCATTTGAAGGTCGAGTAATAATTTGTTAAGGAGGACAAATCATCGAGACGGAGGTTGCCCTAGTCATTGATACAATTCAAAAACATGAGGGGCTTTTCTTTAAGGAATAATGGTCTACAAGGTGATCTCATATCTCCTTTGCAGTTTCTATATCAGTACTATTAAGGACCCACACGATGGCCGCCTCATCTCTTTCAATCCAGGTTTCTTTCTCCTTTACCTTCACGACATTGTTGGCAGGAGGAACAAGAGATGTTTGAGATCGATGAGAGAGACGACCTTGAGAAGTGACATAAATTCTAAAGGATCACGATTAGACAAGATAGTTTGTCCCGTCCAACTTAGTTGAAGTGACCTGCATCTGTGAACCTACATGATTCCCCAAGGATGATGATCCTGCCATCCAATCAGTTAGAGGTTACAGAAGCATGAACTCGCAGTGAGTAGAAGAACTTGCAAGATGAGTGAGAGGCAAAACTTGCAGTTTGGTCAGAACTCTGGCGAGAGCTGAGAAGGAGAGTGTAGAACTCATGGTGAGAGCTGAAATCGGCGAGTGCAAAATTCACAGTGTGCTTGCGGTGAGTGTAGAGAACGGCGAGTGCAGGACTCGCAAGAACTGAAATGAACTCGCAAAACTGAGCGAGTAGGTAGTTACACGAATGAGAGAGCTCGGGCAAAACTCTGGACAAGAGTTGAGAAGGCGAGTGCAGATAAAAGTGAAGAACGGTGAGTGCAAAACTCGCAAGAATAGAAATGAACTAACATTTTACCCCTTCTGGTCGGGTGTTTTCATATCACCAGTGATGAAGCTTTGTGTTTATTTGGTTGTTTCTATGTGTCTTTAATAGTCTTTGCATTGTCGTTGTTCTTCTTTTATGTATGTTTACCGTATGCCTTCATGCACATGTCCCACATGAGGGGGAGTGTTTGGGATGAAGGCGAATCAGATTGTATTTTCTGACTCTCGAGTCTCACCTTAGTCCCACACGACCCTCATGGTTTATTGTTTGTGTTGTTTGCGTCTCCCCAATTTTTCTTTGCTAATTGATATGTGGTATGATCTTTGTTGGTTGACCTTGGTTCCTGCAGGTTGTGTCATTTTGGAGTATCCTCGGTGGCTCGTCTGTTTACTTGATTCCAGCGGGTTGTGTCGTGCGGGTCTATGTCCCCGGTGTCCCGTCTGTATTCCAATGGGTTGTGTCATGTGGGAGTATCTCGGGTGGTCCGTCTGTATTCCAGTGGGTTTTGTCACGTGGGAGTGCCCCCAGTGGCACACCTGTATTCCAACGGACTGTGTCGTGTGGGTTTGTGTTGTGTGTGATCGTGTCCTGTGAGACCGCTCTTTATGTGGATTATTCTCGACAGATTTTTTCCCCGGTGACCCGCCTGATGATTTGTCCCACATCACCTATATACATTTCCTTTATCATTGTATGATATCCAAGCTGAAGGTTCCCCTTCAGCTTGAGGGGGATTGTCGAAGTTTGTGCATTTAATTCTTTTTATATTTTAGGTTATGTATTAGTGTCTTAGGTATGAATGTATTGTCTTTAGTCCCACATTATCTACTAGAGTTTGCATGTCCTGTGTAATTCTGTAAATACCCCCTTTGAGGGATGAAAACACATCTTCTATTTTTCATTCTATTATTTCAACTGTCCTCATATAAGACCTTCAAAAGAATCTGTCCAATCTTTACATGAGTGAGATGGGGAAGAGAGAGTGTGATGGTGGGAGAAAAAGTTTTTCCTAGACCTCTTAAAACTACTAAATAGCTAGGGCCTAGGGGAGAGAGGATGAGTGAGAGTTGTTTTTGTATGTTAATTTTATTCTTTGTTTTTAATCTCTAAAATAATATTGCAACGTTTTTTCTTCCTTCTCAAATTTGTCGCATATGTGGAACCCGTTCATGCACGGACATAGCTCTGTGTATGATAGCAAATATATATGTAGATATATACACACACACAAACACACACACGCACACACACACAAAGTAAGATAGTACAACTAATCTTCATATGAGATGTGAGACTAAACATGAGAAAGAGAAGAGGGACATGGGCCCTAGTGTGGACCCTAAACACACACACACAAAGTAAGATAGTACAACTAATGTTCATATGAGATGTGTGAGACTAAACAGGAGAAAGAGAAGTGGGACTTGGGCCCAGGTGTGGACGCCCCCCCCCCCCCCCCCCCCGGCGCGCACACACAAAGTATTTTATGTTTTTGCCTTTTCTTAACCTGTCCTGCAAGCAACTTTGTTTTTCCTTAAATAGGGCCTTAGTCCTTTGTAATTTCTTGATCTTGAAATTGGAATGAAAATTTTCACTATGGCTTTTGTCCCTCTTATGTGGATTTAGAGCCGTGGGTTTGGCACATTGTGGATTCAGCTAGTTATCTTCTTTTTGCATCCTGCGCCACTTGAGCATGTCATTTCCAAACAGCCATCTTAGTTTCATATTCGACCTTTGGGGTGTACTAGCAATTTAGCTGAGTGAAGGATGAAGATATTGCTTTTGTGTTGTTATGCCTCATCACGTACTCACATAGATAGCATTTATGTTATTGAATTGTCTATTGGTCATAGGATTGTTCTATTTCTGATTCCACGACATTCTATATCTATTACTGTCTTGTATATACTATCACTATTTCCAGTGTGCTTTTATAGATGATTAATGATTTGATGCAATTACAATAAGTTTCCTTAGCAAGGTTTTTTGTTTACCACCATGGGTTTGGTTAATGATAGTGATTTTCAAAATTTTGTAATCCATCTTTTATACTCACAGGTTAAGGTCATTTTCTTCTCAAAAACAGGGGAACGTGCTATTCCGTTCCTCCGCCAAGCTGCAAAAGACTATTCATCATATGCATCATTTGCGGCTGTTTTATGGAAACAGGAGGATTCCTCTATTTGGTGGAATATGTATGTGCTTCAAAGCTTTTTTGTTATTTTTTCCATCAATAAATAATTGCATTTTAATATTAACCATTTGCAATCCCATAACATGTGTACGTGTACTTACGTCATGGCTCTTTCATGGTCTAAGGCTGTAGTTTGGATAACATTATTGTAATTGAACTTCATAGGTCAAAATGTATTATATCAGATATGACAGATGCTAATTTTGAACATCATAGAGCTGTTTATATAAAATTTTCTTGTTGCATAACATATTTGTATTTTGCACTGTTGAATAGTAGAGAAGATATACTTGAGAGTTTATTCTTCCACATAAGGGGGGATATATAGGAAATGCAATGACAGATAAAACTTGACTCACGATGTGGGACTAAACCCACTCGCATACTAATAGACTAATAGACTGACATTGATTCGATAATTCCAACACTCCCCCTCAAGCTTAAGGGGGAACCTTCAGCTTGGACACATCAAGTAACGGAAATGGAGGTAGGGTATGCGGGAAAAAACATCAGACGAGCCCCCGAGGGAAATTCCAAACCGGGGAATCAAGCTGGGGGCATAGCCACACACGACACAGACCCACACACGACACTGGACCCACACACGACGTGAACTTATTGGAAACCAAACAACCAACATCACCTACACACATCGTGCAGAGGGGAACCAACAATGTGGAGCAAATCATCAAACGGGTGATCGGGGATAATCCGACGGGGATAATCCGACGGGGATAATCTGTCGGGCATAATCCGCACAAAGGACGGTCCCATACGACACAGTCCCGCATGACACGGTCCTAAACGTCACAAACCGCTGAGATTAGAACACCAACATCAGCCGCTTCCCCAACACACGATCAATCGAAAGAAATATGGGGAGACGTAAACTTCATACAACATAATCCTAAAGGCCGTGTGAAATAAATGTGAAAGGTCGGGAAAGATCATCTGAGTCGCTTTCGTCCCAAGCACTCCTCACGTGGAACACACACGCTTGAAGGCATAACACCAAGACAAGACAAACAACATAAGCCGCATACAAAAAGCAGCAAAAACAACACAAAACTTCAGTATCGGCGGGACATTAGCACCCCCGGAAGTGGTTGCAGCGACTGGAGATCAAGCAGCAGCGGCTGGAGCTCAAGCAACAACAAGGCGGCCCACTGGAGCAGCAAGGAGCCCGACAGGTTCAGGAGCCATTGTCCAGCTGCCAGGAAGAAGAGAGGGGCCAACACGGGAGCAGATTTGGAGCAGGGTGGACGACCTTGAATCAGCAGCAAATAGACGGAAGAAATATTTTTTTCATTAACCCCAACTCAGCAAGCATACATATATAAATGACACCATACACATGACACATCACATGTAAAATAAGCAAAATATGCATATTCAACCCTCCCTCTCAAGTACAGAGTATATAACAATCATTCACAACTTGACTGTATCATCCATAAATTTGTTATAGCTTAATCTTTTGGTGAAGATGTTGGCCAGTTTATCACGAGAGTTCACGAAAGGTGTGCATGTATTTCCCCTGTCTAGGTGATTTTTGATGAAATGTCGGTCAACTTCAATATGCTTTGTCATATCATGTTGAACCGGATTATGAGCAATATTGATTGCAGTTTTATTTTCGCAATAGATAGTAATAGGTTTGTTCACCTGGAGTCCTATATCCTAGAGAATTATCTTCAACCACAATCCCTCACATACTCCTTGTGTCACAGTCCTATATTTCTTTTCGGCACTTGAGTGAGCAATAACATTCTGTTTCTTGCTTTTCCACGATACTAGATTTCTACCCACAAATGAGCAATACCCTGTAGTAGATTTTCTATCGTCTTGAATACCAGCCTAATTAGCATATGTAAACACTTTAATTTTTAAAAGTTTGTTTGCAGAGAACAAAATCCCACGTCCTGGAGACTTCTTGAGATATCTCAATACCCCGATATGCAGCCTTCTGATGGTGAGTTGTGGGGGAGTGCATGAATCTACTTAGGACACCCACATCATATGTAATATCAGGGCGAATATTAGATAAGTATTTAAGTTTCCCAACCAATCGTTGGTACCTTAAGATGTCAACTTTCTTTCCTCTAGTATCAACACCATTTTTGTGATTAGCCTCAATAGGTGTATCCACAGGAGCACACCCAAGCATACCAGTTTCCTCCAAAAGATCAAGGGTATACTTTCTCTGAAAGATGAAGATCCCCCGACGAGACCTTACTATTTCAATCCCCAAGAAGTATTTTAACTTCCCCAGATCTTTGACTTCAAATTCTTTGCCCAACTATTCTTCTGTAACACCCGAAAATTTAATGTGTCACACTTATATAAATTTCAGGGACCAACCTCGAGTAGGATTAATCGGACCATCGTCTTGGCGAGGTGTGCTTTCATTTCGGGCAGCTTATAAATTAAATAAAGTTTGTTTAATTTAAGTTCCAGAATTATTTCGCTGCGACTTTGAGGATTGCAGGAGCATTTTTGGGCAATTTAGGTTACCATGGGGGGCATTGTATTTATGGGAAACATATATATATATATATATATATATATATATATATAGATATATAAAAAGTAAAATAAACCCCCATGTAACCGGTTCACGATTTCTTTAACCGCTCTTTTGGAAATCCCGAAACACTCTCGTCCCTAATCGTCGGCCTTGTTCGAAACCTTAGCTGCTACTTAAAATTCTGCTCACCCCCGCGTTATGCAGTTACACGTAGAGTTACTTCTTCCCGTTACGAGTCGCATTTAGGCAAAAAATGCGACAAGGGAACGCGGCGAGATCGAACGCTGCGGAAGCGGATGGAACGTGGCGGAAACGGGATGGGGCGCGACGAAAACGGGATGGGGCGCGGCGGAAACGGGATGGGGCGCGGCGAAAGCGGAAGCAGGATTGCATGCTAGGCTCTAATACCAAGTAGACAGAAGAAATATTTTTTCATTAACCCTAACTCTCAGCAATCATACATATATAAATTACACCAACACGGACATATCACGTATAAAATAAGCAAAATACGCATATTCAAGTCAACAAGCACAATCAGATCAGCGGAGGAGAAGCTCGACGAGATCAGCGATAACGAGTGATGGCGAGCCTGCTCCGACTCTGTTCCCGCCGGACGAGAAGGCGTCAACGAACTGTGACAGGAATGTTGACGAAGAAAGCGGCAGACGGGATCGACGAAGTCACTGCAATAGGAATCTGCGCATGTAGTCATCGACGATGGCGCAGAGCGCGTGGAGACCAGATGCTACTTTCACCGTAGAATATGAATGTTGTAGGGGACGAATGCCACTCCCGTCGACGAAATTAGTGACCGATTTCGTCGATGGGAGCGGGAGAGGAATGACTCGGCAGGACCCCGGGCTGAACAACTCGCCGAGAGCAGGGGCGGGACAGAGAAGCGGGATTAAGTGGCGGCCACGAGAAAGAAATTTAGAGTTATACCGACGAGGAAATTGCGAAGGCTCTGATACCATGTTGAATAGCAGAGATACAATGATAGATAAAACTTGATTCACGATGTGGTACTAAATCCACTCGCATACTAATAGATTAATAGACCAACATTGACTCGATAATTCCAACATGTACCCTATGTCTTCCAAAATCAGTCAAAAGCACTTTCACAATTTACTTCCAGTACTTCTCTTCTATTGAGTAAGGCTATCGATGATGTTTATTATTGATACTATTTTTACAATTCCACTGCATTATTGTACAGGTTTCAAGTGGATTCAGCTCCTGCGATTGTGTTCATAAAGGATCCTAGTGTCATTCCTGTTGTTCATCATGGTATGGCTTACTCCTAAATCCTATAATGTTCAGTAGGTTTTAATGTTCTCTTGATTTTCTCGATTCCAATTTTATTTTTTATCATACTACAGGGAATCTGAATAGTACCCTATTTTTTGAACTAATGGAGAAACACAAAAATCAAGGTAGGTTCTTCTCCACAATTGATAACTCCCTATTTTTTTCTTATATAAGTTTTCTGCACTATTTTTGATGATAGAAGTTTTGTATTTCTTAATGTAATTTCCTTTCTGCAGCTATGAAGGGCTTAGGGATTCTTGCAGTTATTCTTATTTTCAAATTTTTGTGATAATTCTAGAAAAATCAAGCGTATGAGTCAAAATAAAGTTTAATTGAACACAAATCATTCCAAAAGCATGACATAATAGAAATTTTATTGAAATTTCTCTCGGACATACTTTTTTCTTGTAGACAACAACAAGAAAAATTTTGGATACTACTATTTTAGGTTCTCCATATGATCATAAATTTATAGAATGAAAAACAACAACAATACTCAATCCTTTATCCCACTATAGTGGGGTCATAAATTTTGAATCCTTCTTAGCCATTGTGCCCTATCTTTAGTCATAATCTCACTAATACCTAAGTACATAATGTATTTTCTTAAAGTTTCATTCCAAGTTTTTATTGGTCTACCTCTCCTCCGTTTAACATGCCTCTAATGGCCCTTTGCACGTGTCCAAACCATCTTAGTCGAGCTTTTCACTTGTTCTCTGCAATTGATGTCACTCCTGTCTTATCCCTGGTACATTTGTTCCTAATTTTATCCAGCCTCGTGTGTCCACGCATCCACCTAAGCATTCTCATCTTCGCAAGTCCCATTTTTTGCTCATGTACACAATTCATTGCCCAACACTCAGAAACATAGAGCATCACTGGTCTAATTGCAGTATGGTAAAACTTGCCTTTAAGTTTTATTGGTACTTTACGATCACATAAGATCCTTGACTTGCCTTTCCACTTTAACCAACATGCTTGGATTGTATCACATCTTTATCAACACCTCCATCGTTTTGAACTATGGATCCAAGATATTTAAAGCACTCACTATAAGAAATATTTTGCTCACCAAACTTAATAACAAAAGTCATCTGTGCTTCTTGCATCACAAAATTTAAGCTCTATATACTCCGTCTTTGCCTTGCTCGACCTAAAACCCTTCTTTCCTAATGTGTCTCGCAAGATTCATGTTTCACGTTTACACCCTCGCTCATCTCATCGACCAAAATGATATCATCCGCAAACAAGAAACACCAAGGTATTGCTTGTTGGATGTCCTGTGAGCTCATCTAAGATAAGGGTAAAGAGATAGGTGTTTAAAGGTGAACATTAATGTACACCAACAATGATAGGGAATTCCTTTGTCAATCCTCCAAATGTCCCCTCCCTCGTCACAGAATTTGTAAACATGTCTTTGATTATGTCAATGTATGATTAGTGTTGTGGATATCCTCCGACATGGCCGACACGTCGGCCGACATAAAAATTTCATGGACAAAATGACACGTTTCTGATATTTTTGTGCAAAATATCCTTTTGGAATATATCCTCTGATATGCCTGTTATTGACTGATATATTCGCTGATATATTGGCCGATATATCTCGACATTTTATCAACTGATTTTTTTTCAATTTATTTTAATTAGTGCTATGGTCTAATAGACAATAGACCAAAATTATTTCATTGTTTAGGTTATTTTTCCCTTCCTATGACCTTCTTCCTTGCTCAAGTTCGTCTTCGACTTCAATTATGCATAGTCTTTGAATTATGAATTAAAGATTCCTTATCAACTCATCACTTATCATCATCGACAACTTCCTGACATTCTGCTTACTCTTGTTTTATTTCACGTGTTAAACTGTTATTACTTGTGTAATACAAAATATTTATATTGGTTTGGTAAATTTAAGAGTTCAATAAATATCAAATTATTAATATATTATTATATATAAATTAAAAAACGATTAAATTTATAAATAATTACATATTTAATAATTAAATATTAAAACCCCATATATAAAATATCCCCCAATATATTAAAACTGACATGAAAAACCTAAACCGACGTGTCCCCGATATCCGACATTTACAACTTTATGTATGATACATTTATACCTTTCTTTTCTAAGACTCTCAATAAGATCTCTCTTGGAACCATATGATAAGTCTTCTCAAGATCGATAAACAGCATATGCAAATCTTGTTGTCAATGAGCTTGCTCAATATATGTATAGCTTCCATGGTTGACCGCCTTGGCATCAACCCAAATTGATTCTCCGAGATGTTATTCTCTCATCTTACTTTTCTTTCTATTACTCGTTCTCATAGTTTCATAGTATGACTCATTAATTTATTTTTATTTTAATTAACACAATTTTGTATTTCTCATTTGTTCTTATACAAATGTACTAAGATATTTTCTCTCTATTGGTGCGGCATGCTCTTTGACTTTAGTATCTTATTGGAGAAACATGTAAACCATAATTTCTTTTTTTCCATAGACATTTTCATACTTTGATAGGTATATCGTCTGGCCCAACCGCCTTTCTATTTTTCATCTTCTTTAGAACATCATTTACTTTCGATACTTGAATTTTACAATAAAACGTTATGCTCTTATACTTCTCTGATTTACTTAAATCTTTCAAGTTCAGTTCATTGTCTTTTGTTTCATTATAGAGTTGATAAAAGTATATTTTTCATCTCTCTTTAATGACCATATCGTCCGTCAAAATTGTATCTATTTCATCTTGTATGCATTTAGCTTGACTTAAATCTTTTGTCTTCCTCTCTCTATCTTGAATAATTTATATATGTCATGCTCTCCATCTTTGTTATCTAGCCGTTTATAAAATTCTTCATAAACTTGATTTCTTGTTTTACTTACTGCATATTTAACATCTTTCTTGACGACTTTATACTTTTTCAAGTTTTAATCATTCCTAAAAGCTTAGAGTGATTTATAGCACACCTTTTTTGCCCTCACTTTTTCTTGTACTTCTTCTTCCCTCCATTAAGATTCTTTATTTGAGGGCGCACAAACTTTTGATTCTCCAAGTATGTTTTTCACTTATCATTAAATGCAAAGACAACTTTTCATGAGATGCTAGAATCAACATAAGAGTCATCAACTAGGTTTTCTATAACTATTGTTTTGAACCTAACCTGTTTTTCCATCTTCAAGTTTCATCACCGAATTTGGTAACACGTTTTTCTTGTCTTAAATTTATTATTTTTAATTTGCACGTACAACTCCACTAACTTATATTGTGTTGTCAAATTTTCTCCTGTTATGACTTTGCAATCTTTACAAATCATTTTATCCATTTTGCGAGTCATAAAATAATCATTTTGTGACTGATTTGGTTCACTTTTAAACGTAATTAAATATTCTTCTCTTTTTATGAAAAACGTATTTGTTACAATTAGCTCATGTGCTATGACAGTGTCTAAAATAGTTCTTCCTTCATTTCTTTCTCCTTAACCAAATCTTTCATAAATGGATGTATAATCTGTATTTTCTTCTCTTTATGTTTATTTAAGTCTCCTCCTGTGAAAATATTCTCTTTTTGTGAGATTTTTCTTACTAAATCATCTAAGTCTTCTCAAAATTACACTTTAATAATTTCACTTAATCCTACTTGTGACGCATAAACACTGATCACATTAATAGTTTTCTTTCCTATGACCAATTTAATAGCTAAGATTCTATCGCTTTTTCTACTTACCCTAGTAACTTCATCCATCCAAGTAGTATCCATAATAATACTTTATTGCTTGTTTTATTTTTTTGGTACCATAATTTAAAACCTGAATTGTCTAAAAATTTAGCTTTCTCACTTACTCATCTCGTCTATTGCAGGCATAAAATATTTTTCTTTCTCCTTAACATCGTATCCACTACTTTCATCGCTTTTCCCTTTAGCATACCTATATTCCAACTTCCAAACCTAAGTCAGTCACAAATCCTACGATATACTTTTCTAGGACGCCTAATATGTGAGGAATTTTGTCTATTTAACACTACACCCAAGTCCTCTTGCAGGTGCAACAGTTCTTTCCAAGATGTCGCATACGGACAACACAACGAGGACTCTTGCATATTTAACACTACACACAAGTCCTGGAGATATAGCGGTCCTTGTAATGACGCCGCATTCGGACCATACGTCGCGTTCCTTAGTGGGAGCAACCTAGATTTTGCACAATTTGTCAAATGATTCATATTTATATGAGTGACTATATTTTATGCTGATCGTCTACCTAACACTACCCTCATCATTTTTCATCCGGGCTTGAGACTGACATAAGATGGTTTTATTGAATGAAAAACAAAGAATTAAAAATATTGGAAGAGAAAAGAGAGAATAGAGGATTGTATCTCATTCATCCACATAGGGGGAATTTATAACATTACAATAGGACTCACAAACCTAAAACTAAAATGTGGGACTAAACCCATATACACGCATAAAGACTCAATACCAATAACATCAACACAAGTAGACCAACATTGCGACATTTCCAACAGTCCCCCTCAAGCTGAAGGGGGGACTCTTCAGCTTGGACACATCAAATAACGACAATGGTGGTAGGCGATGTGGGATAAACATCAGATGAGCCACCGGGGAAAAACCAAATCGGGGAATCAAGCCAGGGACATAGCCACACATGACGCTGACCCACACACTACGCAAGACCCACACACGACGTGCATTCACTGGGAACCGGTCAACCAACATCTCTTACACATACAACATGCGAAAGAGAACGAAAGATGTGGAGCAAGTCATCAAGCAAGTGATCAGCGATAATCCGTCGGGGATAATCCGCACAATGGGCGGCCCCACACGACACAACCCCGCACGACACAGTCCCACGCGACACAACCCGATGAGTCTAAAACATCAACATCAGACGCGTCCCCAACACATGACCAATCGAAAGAAAGAAAATGGGGAGACACATACGACATAAGCCTAGAGGCCGTGTTGAACGAAAGTGAAAAAATCGAGAAAGATCATTCGGGTCGCTTCATCCCAACACTCCCCCTCACGTGGATACCACGTGCATATAGGCGTAACACGACAATAAGAAGTAACTACTAACAACAAAAAAATTAAAAGACCACATAAAATGACCGGAAAACAACACAACTTCAGCTTCAGCAAGATATCAGCACCCTCAGAATCGGCTGTGTAGTGGCTGGAGCTTCGTCGATGAGCAGCGGTAAGCGAGGCAAATGCTGAATCTTAGCACTAAGAAGAGTGCATCAGCAGGTCCTTCTGGCAATAGGATGGACGGGAGGAGATCCAGTCAATGAAATGATTGAAGAAGCCATCAAGAGGGATACGACGTTGGGAGGAAGCAGTGACAGACCCGGAGTAGCCGACGATGGCTGAAGAAGCTGTTAGAGCAGGTGGGGAACGGAGCCCTCGTCAATGGGAGAAGAGGGACGGAGCCCTAGCGGCGCGCAGAGACAATATCCGTCTTCATCGATGATGACAATGGAGTTGTTGATCGTAGGAGAAGGGAGAAGTAGCGATGAGATATGCGATCCGGAGCAGCCGTAGACAGGGAAAGGAGCCAAGAACGGCCTGGAATCTGCCGGACGGAGAAGCCCAGACCCAACATGAGTAGTACCAGTTGCTGCCGACGGAAGAATAGGAGGAATCGACAGAAGTCGTCGAAGTCGACCGTAGAGGAGAAGCACGAACAGGACGCGGACGACGACAGAACAACGACGCGACATGAGCACCTGCGCAGGCGGAAGCATACCACCGGAGCATCCGTCGTCGATGGGAGAATAGCCCGATCCCGTATCCTGAATCAGACGGGGATTCCGTGGACGGGAGTGAGAGGGAAATCGCTAGTCGAGAGCCCTAGTCGCACGCGATCGACCGGAACAGGCGGAGAAGTTTCGGGAAGAACGGGAAAAAAAGAGAATAGTGGAAGAATGAAAAAAAATTATTTTAGGTTTCAGAAACCTGGCTCTGATACCATGTTGTAAGAGAAAAGAGAGAATAAAAGAGTGTATCTCATTCATCCACATAGGGGAAATTTATAACATTACAATAGGACTCACAAACCTAAAACTACAATGTGGGACTAAACCACATACACACATAAAGACTCAATACCAATAACATCAACACAACTAGACCAACATTACGACATTTCCAAAAAAAAAATGTTAAAAATTATAACCTAGGAATTAAAAAATAATAAGTGTGATAGAGTGTTTGTATGCTCTCCAATCTTGAACTCAATTAGGCAAGTGTGCATATTGCTTTAAATATATGACATATGAGAATATCAAGTGTTGTACTCATCTGGATTCCGTTGAGTACTTCTACTCACTGGGTTATTATTCTCTTCTTGATAAGAGTTTTGAAAGCTAAAAAAATTGAAATTGAAAAGAACTAGATTTGTCAAATTATTGGAGGAAAAATATGAGAAAATAGTACTTGATCTTAAATCCCTTTAGAACTCAGTAGTAGTAAAACAATTGTCATAAAACTTGATAATAAATCCAGATCTTATGGGGTCCTCGACTATGATATTTCTCTCTTGAGATAATTAACATCTAACCTTAGATTGGTCGATTAAAATCTTTTTGTAATTCTACATCCCTAAGAGTTGCTTTATCATTTTTGTAAACCTCCCTATTAGATTTTACTCTAATTCAAAAGATTTGTCACTCAATCTCTAGAGGTGTATGCAACTCTTTTTATCAATAAGTGATCTCCGAATATGTACGATTTCTCATTCTCTAGAACGCGATTCTTAGATGAAAATATACACTGAAAGTATGAATTCAACCAAATAAATAATCAAAGATAAATCAAGGATTTTATTAAAGAACCATTACAACAATAACTATACTCAAGCCTTTATCTTACTATAATGGGGCCGACTATATGGATCCTTTGTTGTCATTGTGTCATATCTTTAGTCAAAGTCTCACTAATGCCTAAGTACGTTATGTATTTTCTTATAGTTTTATTCTAGTTTTTATTGGTCTTCCTCTCTCTCGTTTAGCATGCCTTGTGACTAGACTTTCACAACGCCTAATAGATGCCTCTAATGGTCTCCTTTGTACGTGTCCAAACCATCTTAGTCGAGCTTTTCACATCTTCTCTACAGTTAGTGCTACTCCTGTCTTATCTCTAATACATTCATTCCTAATTTTATCCAGTCTCGTGTGTCCACACATCCACCTAAGCATTCTCATCTCTGCAACTCCCATTGTTTTCTCATGTACACAATTCACTGCTAACACTCAGAACCATAGAGCATCGCTGGTCTAATTACTGTATAGTAAAACTTGCCTTTAAGTTTTAATGGTACTTTGCGATCACATAAGATCCCTGACGCGCCTCTCCACTTCAACCAACCTGTTTGGATTTTGTGTCACATCTTTATCAATACCTCGATCCTTTTGTAATATCGATCCAAGATATTTAAAACACTCATTACGGGAAATATCTTGATCACCCAACTTAATAACGAAGTCGTCCGTCCTTCTTTCACTATTAAATTTAAGTTCCATATACTCCGTCTTTGCCCTGCTCAACCTAAAACCCTTCTTTTCTAAAGTTCCACTCCAAGATTCAAGTTTTACGTTTACACCCTCGTGTGTCTCATCGACCAAAATGATATCATCCACAAACAATAAATATCATGGTATTGCTTGTTGGATATGTCCGGTGAGCTCATCTAAGATAAGGGTAAAGAAATAAGGGTTTAAAGCTGAACCTTGATGTAAACCAACAGTGATAGGGAATTCCTGCATTAATCCTCCAGATGTCCTCACCCTTGTCACCTAATTCGTATACATATCTTTGATTATGTCAATGTATGATACATTGACACCTTTTTTTTCTAAGACTCTCCATAAGATCTCTCTTGAAACTCTATCATTAGCCTTCTTAAGATCGATAAACATCATATGCAAATCTTGTTTTTTTTCTCGGTAGTTGTCAATGAGTCTCCTCAATAAATGTATAGCTTTCATGGTCGACTGCCCTGACATGAATCCAAATTGATTCTGCGAGTTGTTAGTCTCTCGTCTTTCTATTACTCGTTCTCATAGTTTCATGGTATGACTCTTTAATTTAAATCCTTTGTAATTAACATAATTTTGTATATCTTATTTGTTCTTATACAAAGGTAGCAAGATACTTTCTCTCAATTGGTCTGACATCCTGTTTGGCTTTAGTATCTTATTTAAAAAACATGTAAGACATTAAAATTTTTCATTCCCTAGAAATTTTCAACTTTGATGGGTATATCGTCTGGCATGAACATCTTTTCATTTTCTTTAGTGCATTATTTAACTCCGATACTTGAATTTTACGGTAAAATGTTATGTTTCTAGACTCTTTCAATTTACTTAACTCTTATAAGTTCAATTCATTATCTTTTGTTTCATTATTGAGTTGATAAAAGTATCTTTTTCATCGCTCTTTAATATCCACATCATCTGTCAAAATTGTATCTGTTTCACCCTTTATGCATTTTACTTGGTTTAAATCTCTTGTCTTCTTTTCTCTTATAAGTTCAATTCATTATCTTTTGTTTCATTATTGAGTTGATAAAAGTATCTTTTTCAACGCTCTTTAATATCCACATCATCCGTCAAAACTGTATCGGTTTCACCCTTTATGCATTTTACTTGGTTTAAATCTCTTGTCTTCTTTTCTCTAGTTCGAGTAATTTTATATATGTCACGCTCTCTATCTTTGGTATCTACTCCGCTTATAAAAATTTTCATAAACTTGACTTCTTACTTTACTTACTGCATGTTTAGCATCTTTTTTGCCGAATTTATATCTTACTAAGTTTTCATCATTTCTACAAACGCATGGTGATTTATAGTTGACCCACTTTGCCTTCACTTTGTCTTGCATTTCCTTTTTCCACCACCAGGATTCTTTATTCGTGGAAGCACGACCTTTTGATACTCCAAATACGTTCTTTTCACTTATCCTTAAATATGAATACTTAAATTCTCATGAGACACTAGAATCAATATAAGGGTTATCAACTAGGTGTTTCATACTTGCTATCTTGAAAGCAACCGACTTTTTCATCTTCAAGTTCCATCATCAAATTTTTGACAATATTTTTGTCCTTCTCTTAAATTTATTATATTTAATTTGTTTAACATTCCAAAAATTTTCTGTCGCATTAAATTAAATTGCAGGGCCCGCCGACGACTTTTGGAGGTAATAATCTTATTGTGACAATTTTATTATTCATAATAATCAGAAAATGATGAGTCGACGTAATCGAAATTTTATGTATGGATCGGCGTGATTGGAGGTTGTGGGAATTTTATTATGCTCGTAGTGGGGTGTCATAAATGGTATAAACTCAATCAAGAGTATTTAAATATTAATTAAAAATAATGAAATGCAAAGTGGAAGCACTACCGATGCGGTAATTAAAACCGCACCCCCAACCGATGCCGCTTTAAATAAAAAAAACAAAACCGGGTCTCCTTTTATCGCGCATAATTCCCTTCTCCTGCTCCCGCACGCAGTTCGGTAACTTCTCCCGAAACCGCAAGATTGAATCGCAGACGGAGCCTAGGTCGACGCTTTCTCCTTCGCCTGGAACCGACGCTGCCTTCTTCTCCTCCCTTTGCAGCCCACAACAGCCTCCTCTCCCTCTATCCAAGTGTCGTTGGAGTTCTGGTTTCATCCCTAGCCGACGGAAGGGAAAAGTTGTCGAAGCACTGTTTTGGCTCCGGTGAGTGTTCTTTCTTCTTTTCATTTCCTATGTGGAAATTGTCTGGTTAGATGTCCAACGTTGAATACCCTTCGTTTCTCTTGCCCATATTCAGGATTTAGAGATTTCGATCTTTCTCAAGTCCTATTCAACCACCCTATTTGTGGTGTAACTACAGATTTTGGGATTTTTCCGCCGATAATCCAAGGTAACGCTTCAGTTTACATTTTCCCTTCCATATTAGTTAATTGTCACCATTTAGAGTCATTTCCACCGAAACCCTACAAAGAGAAATGGCTAATTTGGGTTTTCAATTGAAATTCAGATTTTGGAAAGATACGTTGGAGTTAAGGATTTGTGAATTATGTCACCTCGTTGCGTATACGAGCGACGGAGCACCATTGTAAGAAATTCGACTCTTTTTTGTTCAACATTTCCGACTACTTGAATTCATGTTTAATTATGTCTGTGTACGCATTTAAAAGTTACAAGTTCCTATAGTCAAAGTCAAGTCAAAGGGGGTAGGTACGCTCAGGTTAAATTTAGCAGATTCAGTTTCATGAAAACCCTAAGTCCAGTGTATTTAACTAGAACGCTATCCCGCGTTTGACTCACTGAACACTAGTCTAAATTGATTCAGAAAAGTCACGAGGAAGGTTCACCCTTGTGTTTCTGGTGGAGGCACACCACCTTGTTCTCAGGGCCAGCAGGCCACCACTCGAATTTCAAGCTCAGGGTCGATGACCCTTGTTGCAGATATGGATAGGAGTCTGTGTTCCACTTGAAGGACATCCAGTTCAGGGCACCATAATGTTTGCCACTCAGACTTCAGCTACTAGTTTGTGTACAGTCGTTTTTAGTGACAAGTGCTAATAAGATATTATTGAAGCTGGTTAACACTTACAACTGTCATAATTTCAAATCTTCAGAAATCAACGATTGATAAGATTAAGAAAAGAGTGTGTTAGATCGCACGATCGAACGATTCTATGGCAGACCATGATCTCAAGTGTCACGATTAATGTTAAAAATATTATGCATAGTTTTAAATTCATGTAATATTCACTTATAATATTTTTCTTTAAGTGTTGCTGGAGGGAATAGTTTTTCTTACTTTTCAGTGAGCCTGACCCATTTGAAACTTGTTTTTACATGGGGACTTATGTCATGGGATCCGCTTAGGATAGGCGGTGCAGTCATCGCTGTTGTCAGTCATTTCAGTTGTACTATTCTGTTATTGTACTCTTTTTACTTCCAGACATTATGTGTTATTGTACTTCAATTATTTTTGATGTACCGGTTTATTACAGATGGTCAGTATTTCAGTCTCATAGTATTATTTTTTATTTTAGTTGGCTCTGTGAATTCAGCATTGCAAGGTACTCTTTTACCCATAGATTTTTATTAAACTGTATTCGATGTATGTTCCTTTAGCACATTTTTATTTTTACCTGCTTTATATCAGTTTATATACTGTTACTTAGTTTACTTTTTATCACGGGCCCGGCCGGACTGCTGATTTTCCGCCTACGTTGGGTGTTACAATTGGTATCAGAGACATGTTTAGGACCCCTGAACCCAGAAAATTCACAGAGTTGTAGGATTGTATCAGAGTCAAACTCTCGTCAGTAGAGTCATCGAGTCTAACTCTTGATTTTGCGGATGTATGAAAATATCTTCAGTAATCGATTTTTCAGATATATTATTCGTAATAATAATTCCTTTTTTATGTCCTTTAGGCGCCTCGAGCTAGTGAAGCGGGGGAACCCTCACGTCAGAACACTATTCCTGATACTGCCATGGGTGATGTTAATGCGCCACCTGCGCCACCCACACCAGCAGCATCAGAACCGACTGATTTGGCAACCCAGATTGCCAAGGCAGTAGCTGTCGCATTATTGGAATTTCAAAGAGGTCAGCCTGCAGGGATCCCAGCTCCAGTTCCCGCACCATACCCTGCATCGGTAGCCGTGGAGGTCGGTATAGATCATTACTTAAGGGATTTTAGAGACCCCCACCCTTCCAATTACAGTGAAGATGGAACCCCGATGGATACAGATGATTGGATTGCAACACCATAGATTTGCTGAATATTATGGAGTGCCCAAAAAATAAAAAAATCACTGACAAATTTCCTCCTGGGTGATGCAAAAATTTGGTGGACTAAGTATCTAGCAGATGATCCTGTCGGTAAGTTGTCATGTGAAAATCCCTCTTTTGTTGGAAAATTATTATCTATTTAGTGTGGCGTAACGTGACCCTTAACCTTGTCAGGTCGTACAGCAGATATGTTTACTTGGGGCGACTTTTCTAGGGCTCTTGTGAACTGGTTCGTTCCCCCTTCTGGTCATCGAGGTGTCCAAGAGAAATATCTCAGGCACTTCTAAGGGGATAAGACTATTACCAAGTACGAGCGAGAACTTACTCACTTATCTCGCTATACGGGCCCAATGTAAGGTGATGAAGTTGAGAAGTGCAACCGTTTTGTGGATGGCTTGCGACACTCTTTGAGACAACCGTTGATGACCATGGTCAATGCAGATTACAGGAGTTTGGTGGATACAACAAAAAGATTAGAGGACGGCCAACAACGAGTTCATAGGCGCGATAGTTTCCGCCCCAAGCGGCCTTAAGGTGGGCCACCGTTTTAGCAGGATAAGAATCAGTCAAGGGATCGCTGGAGTAAGAAGCAGAAGACCGATTTTAAGCAGGGCAATCAGTCTGGGGGCAAGCCCAGAGACTACCCTCTTTGTCCTAAATGCAATCGTCATCATTATGGAGAATGTTTGGTTGCATCAAGTGTCTGTTACAAGTGTCAGAGAGATGGTCACATTACGCGGAATTACTCAGAGTCTGCCGGTAATCAGGTAATTTGACCTTATGCTTGGTGATTTTCTTTTATCCAGGAGCTTTCCCTGTAGGTTCAACACTTGTACTGTATCATGACTTCAGTCGAAATTCGAGCATGTCGGTTTGAGTGAGATCGATAAAGGGAAGACAGTGGTGGTCGCTGACCCGAAGCCAGCTTCATGACGTGGTCTGGTTCAGCCTCGAGCTTATGGTTTTGGACAGCAGGAGGTCAAAGAGAAGGAGGCCAAAGAGCAGGAGGATGTGGTGACAGGTTTGAAACCTTAGTATTTACAATGTTTTTTTCTTCTTCTCCCAGCAACACTTAAAGATAATAATATAAGTTTGCATATAGGTATCCTCATAGTTCATGACATACCGTCTAAGGTCCTCTTTGATATTTTTTAACGAGGAGCTGCCTGGTGCTCCTCCCTCTAGAGAGATTGATTTTTAGATTGACCTTATTCATGGATCTACATCAGTGGCCAAGACTCCTTATCGCATGGCTCTCAGAGAGTTGGTCGAGTTAAAGATTCAGTTGCAGGAGTTGCTTGATATGGGTTTCATCAGACCCAGTACGTCGTCGTGGAAAGCTCCGGTCCTTTTTATGAAGAAAAAGGACGGCAGTTTGAGGTTGTGTGTTGACTATCGAGAGTTGAATAAACTTATCATTAAGAGCAAGTATCCTCTTCCAAGTATAAATGATTTGTTTGATCAACTCAAGGGGTCTTGCACATATTTTAAGTTTGATCTTAGATCGGGATATCATCAGTTGAGGATTCGAGATGAGGATATCCAAAAGATAGTGTTAGTACCAGATACAGACACTTCGAGTTTGTGGTCATACCGTTTGGGTTGACCAATGCCCCATCTGCATTTATGGATCTGATGAACAGAGTGTTCAGAGAGTTCTTTGAGCGATTCATAATTGTTTTTATTGATGATATCCTAGTGTATTTCAGGAGCAAGAAGGAGCATGACGCGCACCTCAGGACAGTTTTGAGCACTCTAAGGCAGAATCAGCTATATGCTAAGTTTTCTAAGTCCGAGTTCTGGCTCTCAGATGTGACATTCTTGGGTCACGTGGTTAGTAGAGATGGACTTGTCGTTGACCCAAAGAAAATTGAGGCGATCAGAGATTGGCCAAAGCCGAAGACAGTTACGGAGGTTCGTAGTTTTTTGGATTTGTCAGGCTACTACAAGTGATTTATTAAGGATTTTTTGAGGATAGCCCTTCCGTTGACTTCGCTTACCAGGAACGGAAGAGCATTTAGTTGGACCTCAGAGTGCAAGTCTGTTTTTGAGGAGTTGAAGACCAGATTGTCTGAAGCACCAGTACTGTGTCTACCTTTAGGTGTGGATGGCTTTCAGATTTACAGTGATGCTTCAGGCCACGGTCTGGGTTATGTTCTCATGCAGCATGAGAAGTTTATAGCTTCTGCTTCCAGGCAACTGAAGAATCATGAGAGAAATTATCCTGTACACGATTTGGAGTTAGCTGCTATCATCCACACATTGAAGATTTGGAGACATTATCTCTACGGTGTACGGTATGAGGTCTTCACAGATCATAAGATCCTCAAGTACATCTTCGATCAGCAGGAGCTCAACATGAGGCAGTGTAGGTGGCTTGAGTTTTTAGCAGACTTTGATGTGTCTATTCAGTGCCATCCGGGAAAAGCTAATATAGTAACAAATGCTCTCAGTTGAAGGAGTTCTGGTTTTTCTCTCATCACCCAACAGGAAGAGTTGTCTCAAGCCTTGGAAAGGCTAGAGATCAGTGTGGTGCCGCGCATTAGTTTTAACCCCGTCAGTTTGGGTTGGATTGAGATAAAGTGCGACATCAATGAGAGTATTCGTGATGTCTTGCCCTTAGATCCTAAGATGGCAGAGATTTTGGATTTGACTCAGGCAGGGTAGAGAAATGACTTCTTGATCCGTGATGGGTTGTTGTTTAAGGGCAGAGTGTGCATTCCTGATGTCAGTTTTATTCGTTAGGATATTTTATTTGAGGCTCATAACTTCAAGTATTTCATACATCCGGACAGCACAAAAATGTATGCAGACCTCAAGAAGTCACTTTGGTGGCCAGGGCTTAAGAGAGATGTCTCAGACTATGTAAGGAAGTGCGAGACTTGCAAGTTAGTTAAGACGGAGTGTCAGAGGCCTGGAGGCAAGCTGCAACCTCTTCCTATTCCAGAGTGGAATTTTGAAGACATCTCTATGGATTTTGTGCATGACTTCCCTAGATCCCAGAGTAGGAATGACTCGATTTGGGTGATCGTGGATCGGCTGTCCATGGTTGTACATTTTATTCCCAACAAGAGGGTCGATCAAGGTCCAAGGTTGGCTTGGTTGTATATGGATGAGATAGTCCGTATTCATGGTGTGCCGAAGCTATTGTGTCAGATAGAGATGGTAGATTTACTGCCATATATTGGATATATGTTCAGGAGCGTCTGGGTACTCAGTTGAAGTTCAGCACATCATTTCATCTCCAGACTGATGGACAGACAGAGCCTACAAATCGAACCATGGAAGACATGCTTCGTATGTGTATCTTGGACTTTGGGGGTAATTGAGAGAAGTATGTCATGTTGGTGTAATTCTCCTATAATAATAGTTTTCAGGCGAGTATCTGCATGACACCTTTCGAGGCTTTGTATGACAGACGTTGTTAGACACCTTTATGTTGGGCAGAAAGTGAAGATAGAGCTTCTTGCAAAGAATCATGGATAGATAAGAGCACAAACCAAATCAGACTTATTCAGGAGTGTATGAAGATAACACAGGACAGTCAAATCAAGTACTACGATCAGAGGCATAGAACAGTAGAATTCAATGTTGGAGACTACGTCTATCTGAAGGTTAGACCAGTCAAGGGGGTCTCTAGGATAAAGCAGATGAAAACGTTGAGTCCCATATTTGCCGGTCCATTCGAGGTTCTGGAGCGCATCGGTGAGGCTGCATACAGGTTGGCCTTACCCGAGGATATGAGTGGATTGCATGACGTATTTCACGTCTCCTATTTGGGAGAGCAGTCAAAAATTCTAATCAGGTGATTAGTACTAAGGATGCACCGATTGAGTCAAACCTGAGTATCAACATTTTGCCAGTAAGGATTGTGGATTCGAAGATTCAGAAGCTCAGGAGCAGAGAGATCCGCTTTGTTAAGGTCCTTTGGACGAATTGTGGCCGTCTAGAGTATACTTGGGAAGGAGAGGACGAACTTCATAGCAATGAAGAATATGCGTTCCTCTTCGATTCAGGTGTGTGGTAATTTTCGAGGACGAAAATTCTTTTAGGAGTGAAGATTTGTAACATTCCCAAATTTTGACGTCGGGTTAAATTAAATTGCAGGGCCCGATCGCGAGTGAAAGTAAAGGAGTCGACGACTTTTCGAGGTAATAATCTTTTTGTAATGATTTTATTATTCATGGTAATCAGAAAATAATGAGTCGGCGTATTCGGAATTTTTTGTATGGATCGACGCGATTGGAGGTTGTGGGAATTTTATTATGCTCATAGTGGGGTGTCGTAGATGGCATAAACTCAATTGAAAGTATTTAAATATTAATTAAAAATAATGAAATGCAAAGGGGAAGCACTACCGATGCGATTATTAAAATCGCACCCCCAACAGATTCCGCTTTAAATAAAAAAAATCAGGTCTTCTTTTATCGCGCATTATTCCCTTCTCTCGCTCCCGCACGCAGGTCGGTGACTTCTCCTAAAACCGCAAGATTGAATCACAGACGGAGCCTAGGGCGATGTTTTCTTTTTCGCCTGGAACCGGCGTCGGCTTCTTCTCCTCCCTTTGCAGCCCACCACAACCTCCTCTCCCTTTATCCAAGTGTCGTTGGAGTTCCGGTTTAAGCCCTAGCCGGCGGGAGGGAAAAGTTGTTGAAGTACTGTTTTGGCTCCGGTGAGTGTTGTTCTTCCTTCTTTCCATTTCTTATGTGGAAATTGTCTGGTTAGATGCTCAACGTTGAATACTCTTCATTTCTCTTGCCAAAATTCATGATTTAGAGATTTCGGTCTTTTCCAAGTTCTATTTAGCCACCCTATTTGGGGTGTAACTACAGATTTTGGGATTTTTTTGCTGATAATCTAAGGTAACGCTTCAGTTTACATTTTTCCCTCCATATTAGTTAATTACGCCAGTTAGAGTCATTTCCACTGAAACTCTACAAAGAGAGAAATGACTAATTTGGGTTTTCAATTGAAACTTAGGTTTTGGGAAGAAACGTTGGAGTTAAGGATTTTTGAATTATGTCACCTCGCCACGTATACGAGCGACGAAGCACCACGGTAAGAAATTCGACTTCTTTTAGTTGAACATTTCAGACTACTTGAATTCATGTTTAATTATGTATGTATATGCATTTAAAAGTAGCTACTATAGTCAGAGTCAAGTCAAAGGAGGTAGGTACGCTTAGGTTAAATTTAGCAAATTCAGTTTCATGAAAATCCTAAGTCCAGTGTATTTAACTAGAACGTTATCACACGTTTGACTCACTGAACACTAGTCTAAATTTATTCAGAAAAGTAGCGAGAAAGGTTCACCCTCGTGTTTTTGGTGGAGGCACACCCAGTGTTGTAGATGTCGGACGACATGTCCGACATGTCGGCTGACATAAAGGTTTTGACGGTAAAACGCCACGATATTGATATTTTAAGCAAATATGTCGTTTTGGAAAATATTACCCGATATGTCCATTTAACCCGATATATCAGACGATATTTCGCGATCGATATATCGTCGAAAGTATTACAAATATTTTTTTAATTTTTTGAAGAGACCAAACACTGGTTAAGCTGTTATCGTGTGACCTTGAGGTCACGAGTTCGAGTCCTGGAAGCAACCTTTTGCAGAAATGCAGGGTAAGGTTTGCTTACATTTCACCCTTGTGGTGGGATCCTTCCTTGGACCCTCGCTGCGCATAGAAGCTTTGTGTGCTGGATTATCTCTTTTGATGTGAGCAAACAGAAATAATTTGTTTTGTGCTTTATTTTGTGCATCTCTCTAAGTTTAGTATCAACTACTTTCTCATCTAGCTCTCATTTGGTGATCTTTATCTTGTTTATTGCAGTCGACGGCTCTTTCATGTGTAATTTATAAACATGCACTATTTGTATATATGTTTATTTTGTAATTTATAAATATATATTTTGTATACAATTATATATATTTATAAAAACTTTGTAATATATATGAATAAATTTATTTAAATATTAAAATCTAACATTGTAAAATATCCTCGATATATCCCCCGCAATCCGACATTCGGCATTTCGAACTCATACTAACATAACCCCGACATCCGACATATATAACCTTGGGCACACCACCATGTTCTCAGGGCCAGTAGGCAACCACTCGAACTTCAAGCTTAGGTTCGATGACCCTTGTTACAGATATGGAACTTCTCAGATAGAAGTCAGTGTTCCACTTGGGGGACATCCAGTTCAGGACACCATTATGTTTGCCACTCAGACTGCAGTTACTAGTTTGTGCACAGTCATCCTTAGTGACAAGTGTTAATAAGATATTATTGAAGTTGGTTAACACTTACAACGGTCATAATTTCAAATATTCAGAAATCAACGATTTATAAGATTAAGAACAGAGTGTGTCAGATCGCACGATAGGGCGATTCTATGGCAGACCATGATCTCAAGTGTCACGATTAATGTTAGAAATATTATTCATAGTTTTAAATTCATGTAATATACACCTATAATATTTTTCTTTAAGTGTTGCTGGAGGAACTAGTTGTTCTTACTCTCCAGTGGGTCTGATCCATTTGAAATTTGTTTTTACAGGGGGGTCAGGTCAGAAGATCCGCTTAGGATCGGCGGTGCATTCATCGTTGTTGTTTGTCATTTCAGTTGTACTATTCTGTTATTGTACTATTTTTACTTCCAGACATTATGTGTTATTGTACTCCAGTTATTTTTGATGTACCAGTTTATTACAGATGGTCAGTATTTCAGTCTCATAGTGTTATTTTCTATTTTAGTTGGCTCTATGAATTCATCATTGCAAGGTACTCTTTTACCTATAGTTTTTTATTACACTGCATCCGCTGTATGTTTCCTTTAGCACATTTTTATTTTTATCTTTTTTGATACCAGTTTATATACTGTTACTTAATTTACTTTTTATCCTGGGTCCGGCCGGGCTGCTGATTTTCTGCTAAACTAGGTTGGGATATTACAATTTGTACGTCCAACACCACTTATATATGTTGTGTTGTCAAACTTTCTCCTGGTATGACTTTTCAATTCTTACAAATCATTTTATTCATTTTGCGAGTTATAAAATAATCAATTTGTGTCTTATTTGGTCCGCTTTTAAACGTAATTAAATGTTCTTCTCTATTTATGAAATACGTATTCGTCACAATTAGCTCATGTACTATTACACTCTAAAATGATTCGTCCTTCTTCATTTATTTCTCCATTTCCAAATTCTCCATAAACGACTGTATAATCTACATTTTCCTTCCTTATATGTCCATTTAAGTCTTTTCCTGTGAAAATCTTCTCTTTTTGTAGGATTTCCCTTACTAAATCATTTAAGTATTCCCAAAATTGCACTTTAATGGTTTCATTTAATCCTACTTGTGGCGCGTAAGCACTGATCACATTAATAGTTTCTTTTCCTATGACCAATTTATGAGCTAAGATTTTATTACCTTTTCTGCTTATCTCAACAACTTCATTTTTCCAAGTAGTATTCACAATAATACCTACTACACTGCGTGTTTTCTTTTTCATGTATACCATAATTTAAAACTTGAATTGTCTAAAAATTTAGATTTCTCCTCCATTCATCTAGTTTCTTGCAAGCATAAGATATTTGTCATTCTTCTAATCATCGTATCCACTACTTCCATCGATTTTCTTGTTAGCGTACCTATATTCCAACTTACAAAGTCAAGTCAGTCACAAATCCTACAACATGCTTCTTTAGGACATCTAATATATGAGGAATTTTGCTTATTTAACACTACACCCAAGTCCTTTTGGAGATGCAGCGGTCCTTGTCAAGACGTTGCATTCGGACCATACGACGAGGGCTCTTGCATATTTAACACTACACTCAAGTCCTAGAGATGCAGTAGCCCTTGTAAAAACGTCATATTTGGACCATGCAACTTGTTCCTTAGTGGGAACAACCTTGCTTTTGTACAATTTCTCAAATGATACATATTCATAAGGGTCACTAAATTTTACGATGGCCGTCTACCTAACACAACCCTCACCATTTTTCATCCGGGCTTGGGACTGACATAGGTTTTTTTTGCTGATAAAAAAATATTACATAGAAAATATCATTTTATATTTCATCTAGATCATGCATTAATGGAATTTAGCTGATAAAATATAAAAGTAGAGAGACATGATTAACAAAAAAAAAAAACTCTTGCAAATGCAAGACATTCTTTTTACTAAAGATAACTCTTTTCCTTATTATGTCTATTCTTAACTCCAAAGCAAGATGTCTTTGCTTCCCTCCATTGCAAGCTATTTATAGTGTCAAAATCTGTAAATTAAAGAGTAAACTCCCTAGGCACACTTCGTGTACCTAAAGCGTTTGATCTTGGAACGATTACATTTAAGATCAAAAACGCTTCATGTGTTACATAGGAAGGTGAGTGCGCATTTTGTAGGACACGGGCAAAGCACGCGACATGCGCTCGGGAGTGTGATCTGAAATTTTTCAGCAGTCTCCGTGATGATTTTGATATTTTCAACATTCAATTCTCAAAAGTATGCATCCTAGGCGCATGCATGCGCTTAGGGTGTGTGATTGAATTCTCAAAAGTATACATCCTAGGCACATGCGTGCTCTTCGAAATGATTTGTGGTAGCACTCAATTTCTCCATATTATCTTCATCTACACCAAGAGTATAAGATATATCAGTTTGAGTCCTAATATGATGAGGATAATCAAAATATTTGCAAATTAAACTAAATGATTATACTAAAAATATAATTAGAATACATGTCATCAAAATGCTAAAGATCATAACCAATTAATCAAAAATTAAAGAAAGCATTTACTAGTAGTATCCGTTCTCTCAAAATTCAAGCAATCAAGAACACTGTGAAGACACACTCATTGAACAGTAATAACACACCCTCACTGAACACACTCACTGAACACAAATAACACACACTAAACACGTTGCTCATTGAACACGCTCGCACAATAGTTAGCACACACTGACACACCAAACACACTCACTAAACATATAGCAGATCAAAGGCCTGATCGAAGACAGAAACTGCCTATAACGCCCCGGTCTACTGTGGGTGTGCTACAGGTCTGGAGACCAGTGACTAAGGCTGATATCGAGTCGAGTTCTAGCGATTTGGGCTCGGCTCGAAATCAAAGTTTTCGAGTCGAACTTGCCTCAAAATCGAAATCATTTTCGAGTCGAGTCGGCTCGACTCGAAATGGATCAATTCTGAGTCGGCTCGAAATCGAACCGAGCCGACTCAAAATTAAGTATTTTTTCTCTTTATTGCAAGTTGGCTCAAATTTAAATTGGGCAACCTCTAAATTCAGCAAATGAAAACTTAAAGCCTTCACTCTTTTTATTTAGGTTTAAATTTTAGTTTTTTTTTATTTTAAAATAATAATATTTTAATAAACACATAATATTTTTAATAAATTTCCGTTGATTCAAATCATATTTCGAGCGATTTAGGGCTAGCACGAAATCGACTCGAAGTAAGATTCAAGTCAAATTGAATCAACTCAAATTGAGTCGAATCAATTTTATCCAATTCTGATTCGGCTCAATACTCGAGCAATTTTCGAGCGACTTTCTAGTTTCGAATAATATGCTCAGCCCTACCAGTGACCCCAACCCCTCTCCACGGATCTGATAGGTCGCGACAGTTAATTCCAATGGTGGGTTGTTGAGGTTGAGACTTGAACCCCAGACATCCTAGATAAGGGAGGTCTAAATTGATCCTCATCACCAACTGAGCCATTCAGTTCGTGATGAGGACTAGTTTAGAGCTCCCTTATCTAGGAGGTCTGGGGTTCAAGCCTCAGCCTCAACAACCCGTCATTGGAATTAGCGGTTGTGGCCAATCAGATTCGTGGAGAGGGGTTGGGGTCACTGGTCCGCAGACCTGTAGCGCACCCACAGTAGACCGGGGCGTTACGCCGCCTTCATTGACGGAAGCATAAACAATGAACGTCAACGCTGGAGCAAGTCGATGATAGGACAAAGAACAACACAATCCACAACATTTCGACGAATGTGATTGTAGTGTAAGTGCCCGACATAAACATTGGAGAACTTAACACCTAGGGAGGAGTGCCGGGCAGGAAGAGGTGAAAACTCAACTTCACCGCACACAACAAATGGAGTTTGTGCATGACTGATAGCGGAGGGAGAGGATCTTAATTTTGCATGCAGAAGCACAGCAGTTGAGGACTAGCGAGAACGTGAACTGTTCTTCTTTGATACCATGAAAGGGAAATGAATTGGAAAGCTCCATCGATCATTTTTCCTTGCAAATGGCCCAATTTATATAACAAGAGATGTCATTTATAAACTATACAATAGCATTAAAAGAGCAAAATAACAAAATACACAATATTTTCTAGATTACTCTATAGGTTGCTTTGGACTCTACAATGACTTTTTTATATTAGTTTAATTTTTTTTTACACTGGTTATATTTCCAGTTCATTCACCATTTCATTTTGAAAGGTTGTTTTAGAATAGTTTTAAAGAATTGTACCTGTTATTTGCTGTAGCATTTGAAAATTTTTTTGGTCTCGGTTTCAATTGGTCTCCAGAACCTCCCCAATCTCGTGCAACTTTTTCAGTTTTATAGATTTTCTTGATGCTGTTTACTTTTGAAATTCAGAACTGCCCCAGTTAAGAAGTGCAAACTCCTTGGAGCTAGGTTGTGATGCTAAAGGATTTTCTCGTGCCGGAGATCATACTGAAACCTGGTATTGTGCAATTGTTGTCGGGCGCCCTGGCCCCGCATTAAATAAAATGAGGGAAGTGAGTTTCTTCCCTTACATGTCAATTCATTACTGATTTATTAAACTGTAAATTTTAAATAGAAGAGACGTGTAGTTTGAATTTAAGATTATTATAGACCATGCACAGGATCCAGAAGATTTTAATAGATGATTTTGATGCCAATGAAGAGAAAATTTTGGCCAAATCTCCTGCAGCTGCTACAGCGATGAAACAGAAACGACTTACATTTACATGGTTAGATGGTGGCGCTCAAAAGGTTTGGGAATTTCAGTTTGGGTTTGATCGTTTTTCCTTCTTTTTTTCAGCAATATCATAAATTATGAACATGTTTTATTACAAAGTTGAGATGGTTAGATGTTATGCTCAAGTCATGGCCAGATAATTTCACCTCCTTGTGGTAAGTATAATAATTTCTTGGCCCTTAACAGTGTGTTCAGTTTTTAATATACTCCAGCTGCAAGAAACATGAAAATAATGTCAGAAAATGGGGGTGTTTATCACAAAATACAGTTATAATATGAATAGTAAAGTGCATCAGCAATTCAGCATAGAAGAATGTGATCTAACATTCAATGGTTTGGTATGCCAATTGAGACTACACAGAAGTACCAAGAATTATTTCCTGTATATCAAAAGCCCTCTCTAAACCTGTATTATTAAAAATAAATCAAGCATACCTTACCTCTCAGGAGCATCCTCCAACGCTCCTATTGGCGGTTCAACAAGCTCTCACACTTCAATCACTCCTTGTTAGTTATTTTGATGTGTGTATATATATATATATTGTGAAATTGACATTTACTAGAATACCCTGCCACAAGCTTCTATACTCCCTCTCAAGTTGGAGTGAAAATGTTAGAAGAATCTAACTTGCTATAATTGTTCGCAAAAATATTTGCTAGTTGGTTGTCTGCTGCCACAAATTGAGTTTCAATAGTTCCATTCAATATGTTCTCCCATACAAAATGACAATCCATTTTTATGTCTTTGGTATGTTTATTGTAGGCCGAGTTAGAAGCTATATACATTGTTGCCTAGTTTCCACAAGCCAGTTGCATTGGTGAGTCAACCATATACAGGACCTTTTTAGGAAATTTTGAGCCATGCTAGTTCAAAAGTCATGTATCAATGCAATACTTCATTTTAGAGAGCATGATAAAATCACCTTGAGAAGCTACCTCATTACCTAAGTGGTTGTGAAGACCAAGATCTTTTGTCTGAAGGTGCTTTGCCAAGCGGAGCTTGACCTTGAAAACCATACAATATTGTATATTATGATAACTACATCGTCAACACATACAAAAGGAATCATTGTCTCATCCTAACAACAATGGGTAAAGGGTGGCGAGTCTGAAATGCTATGCGGAAGACCATCACCTAAATAAATCTCTTGAATCAAGTTTGAGGAAATTGCTTGAGTAGATGCAGCCAAAAAACTATCTGGTAGTCTCATTGGCAGGCGTCTGATACTTGTGGCCAACCTTAGTCAAATCCTCATTAAGAAAAATATTTTTGATTTCAAGTTGATGCAAACCACCTTGAATGGCAAAGGATATCAATTTAACACCCCTACCTAGTTGATGGCGATCGACGACACTCACGCTCCTATTCCCGCAGGAGTCGGTGTTCGGTGACCCGTTTGGGCGATCCGAGTCCGCGGATGCGCCCGGATGGTTGCTCCGAGTCAGATTTATATATTATATATTTTTTTATGATGTATTTGGCCTCCGATCGGCCCAGACATTATTAGTCGTCCAATCGGATGCCCTAGGCTTATTTTTCCTATTCCTCTATATATACTTATGTGTGAGGCTGAATTGGGTATCGAGAGTTGCCCTACTGCAACTTGTCGGTCTTCCTTCGGTGGATTCCGAAGGGCGCGTCCCGACTGTTCCGGCTCTGCCCATCCCGCCGCCTCCGTCCGCCCGTCCCCGCCCAGGTTCGGCCTTTCTCTTCCCTCTCTTGCAGCCATTCACCGCCCCGTCCCGATCCGGCCCGTATCCCTCCCTCGTAGCCTTCCGCCGGCCCCGTACAGTTCTCCTCCGGCAGCCCTGTCCTTCTCCGCCCTCACCCAGCCACAAACACCTCCCGGCCATCCCTCTCCTTCCCCGTTTCCCCTCCCCAAGCCCCGCCTCCCCTTCCTCCGCCCCACCTAGCTCCAACTTCCTTCGTCAGCCCCTGACCCTCCAGATCCACGACCCTAACTCGCCGGCCGGCCACCCTCTCTCTCCCATCCTCCGGATCTCGCAGGACCTCACTCACTCCTGCCTGTTCTCCTACAGATCTCACGTTCCACCCTCCCAAATACCTCAAATCTGAATTTTCCTGATTACTGGCAGCCCCACCGTGGAACCGCCATCAAGTCGGAAGCACTCCCACCAACGGTTCTCCATCCCGAAGGTAGGCCACCACGTGCATAAGTAAATCTAGGTATGGATGTTCTATTTCTTTCCATTGATTTCTTTTATTTAAACTCTTGCTCTGAGTATTAACTTTCATTAGCATTCCTATCGTTGTGTTGTAATTTGCAGAGCGTATTCGGCGCACTTGAATGGAATTACGCCTCATTTCTCCGGTTTATTATGATTACTCTCTACTCGTCAGTGCTTTTTAAACAATTGTGCTATTGGTATTTAGATGCTTTATGAATCTTAATTACTTGCTTAATGATCTTAATTTGGACTGTTATCTCATGACCACACGTGCATTGTATTTAGATTGCATTTTCATTTGTTGATTTAAGGCTTTTGTGTGTCGTCCGCCAACTGTAGACTCGTGCTGCATCACTAGTTAGCAATTATCAAAAACCCGGTCGGTACTCGTGATCAAGGTGTCAGGATCGCGATCCAAATCATAGGATCTTACGATCCAGATTTTATAAAGCGATCCTCGATCAAATCCTACCATCCAATCCGATCCAACCTCGAAATGATCTCATCTAGGATCTCGATCCTGACAACCTTGCTCATGATAAAAAGCAAACTGAGCAACGGTAATAAAGCTGGTACATAACTAGAGAAAATGAAAGTAAAATTGAAAACCTTCAGCGGAAGTAAAGCATGAACTAAGGGTGAAATGTACCTCAAACTTTGATTCACAGAGCCAACTAGAAATTAAAAGAACCTTAAATTTGAAATATTGAAATCTTAAACATTGTCCGGTACTTTGAAAATTTTAGATATGTCCATTACATTAAGTTCATAAATAAATAGTACATCAACTGAAATGAAAGAAAACTGAATGGAAAGACAAACAAATGTGAAAGATTGAGATCGCTTATCCTAGGCGTAACTCCCCACGGGTGACCCCTGAAAAGAAATGTCTGAAAACGGATCAACCTAATTGGTGAGTAAGAAAGACTACTAGTAATACGGAAAATACATAATTTACTTATATGCAAAAAATATGAACTTTTTGATTAATTATGCTTGCTTCTGGATAAAGTGACTTTGGTTCCATAAGTTCATTTTCTATAATGTCGCATTATGGATTCTGTCGTATTATATATAGTTCTTGTATGTATTGATTTTAGTGTCGGTATTTAAATTTCATGTTCCTTATTAACTTTACTTCTTATGACTTATTAAACTTAATTTGATTATGGAGACCATGCAATATTATATGTTATGATAACTACATCGTCAGCACATGCACAAGGAATCTTCATGTCATCCTGGCAACATTGGGTAAAGGGAGGCGAGTCTGAAAAGCTACGTAGAAGACATCACCTAAATAAATTTCTTGAATCAAGTTTGTGGAAACTGCTTGAGTAGATGCAGGCAAAAACTCCCTAATAGTCTCATTAACATGCGTCTGATACATGTGGCCAACCTTTGCCAAATCCCCATTAAGAAATACATTTTTGATTTCAAGTTGATGCAAACAACCTTGAATGGCAAAGGTTATCAATTTAACACCCCTACCTAGTTTAGCAATTATCAAAAACCTGGCCGGTACTCATGACAAAAAGCAAACTGAGAAACAGTAATAAAGCTCGTACATAACTTGAGAAAATGAAAGTAAAACTGAAAACCTGCAGCGGAAGTAAAGCATGAGCTAAGGGTGAAAATGTATCTTAATGGTTGATTCACAAAGCCAACTAGAAATGAAAAGGACCTTAAATCTGAAATATTGAAATCTTATACATTGACCGATATATTGAAAACTTTAGATAATTCCATTACATTAAGTTCATAAATAAATAGTACAACAACTGAAATTAAAGATAACTGAATGGAAAGACAAACAAATGTGGAAGATCGAGAACGCTTATCCTAGGCGTAATCCCCACGGGTGACCCCTGAAAAGAAATGTTTGAAGACGGGTCAGCCCAACTGGTGAGTAAAAAAGATCACTCCCAGTAATACAAAAAATACATAATTTTCTTATATGCAAAAATATGAACTTTTTGATTAATTATGCATGCTTCTAGATAAAGTGACTATGGTTCCATAAGTTCATTTTTTGTATTGTCGCATTATGGATTCTGCCTTATTATTTGTAGTTCGTGTATATATTGATTTTAGTGTCCTGCTTTTTTTAAAAGATGTGGTATTTAAATTTCATGTTCCTTCTTATTAACTTTACGTCTTATGACTTATTGAACTTAATCTTATTATGGAGCCCAAATGGCGACCCGAAGGTGGCCTGAACAGTTGTGTCCCTTGAGTGGAACACGGACTTGTATTTGATTTTTTCCAAATTTGGAAATGTGGGTTGTCGATCCCATGTCTAAATGCTCATATTGACTATTGGACATATGAGTATAAGATCACTAGTCTGAGACTTGTTACGTGCGTTGAGCTTTCGCATTTAGCCTAGTTGCATCCAACATTTTTGATTAGCTCTGATTGTGCATTAAGATGTTCATTTTTCATGCTCTGAGTTGAATGTCGAATTACTTAAATTAATTGACATTTAATATTTATCTATAATCTACGTGTAACATGATTTCATGTATGTCTTGAATTCCTTTATTAACTTATTAAACATGCATTTAGACGATATACTAGTACTTTTATATTTTACATGAATTTCTTGAGCGAATTAGGCAATTTGATTCATAACTGGTGATATGTCTAGCCAACAAGAGTTGAATTTCTTACCTCGGGGTTGTGACGCTTGTACACACGACGCGGCGGTATGTTTTCCTCTAAGTTAGGATTATGAACTCTTGGTACGGTTCTCACTTCGATCGATACCTCTTTCAAATTGTCGGAGAACTACACATAAGATCGACAATTTTTTGAACGGGGAAGAGTTGATCTCTCCGATTCCTTCGATCGAAGATGGAAGTGACACTATAACCATCACACTTGCAAATGGAAATGCCAGTTTTTAGTGAACAAGGCATTGACTGAATTAATCGAGAGAAATATACCTTCACCCTCAGACAAATGGGCAAACAGAGCACATAAATAGAGCTAGGAAAATATGCTTTGAATGTGTATTCTGTACTTTGGAGGTAAGTGGGAGAATTATGTCATCATAGTTGAATTCTCCTACAATAACATTTTCCAGGTCAAGTATTATGATCAGAGACACAAAACATTAGAACTCAGTTTTGGAGATTATGTTTACCTTAAGGTCAGACCAGTTAAGGGTGTTTCTAGAATTAAGTGAATGAAGAATTTGAGCACTAGGTTCGTTGGTCCATTTGAAGTATTGAGCACGGCGAGTGTGTGTTTCCATGTACCACCAGGTGACAAGTGTCGGATATCAACCAACAGCTTGGGCTTCTCATGGATCGTGAAGCTTCATGACTATTTCTTTCACCCTGACTTTTGGGAGTTCAATTTCGGCGGTATCGACGCAATCCTTGACTTCACATGGCTCCAAACACTCGGTGATGTCAAGGCCAACTGAACCTCCATGACTATCGAATTCGGGCACAAGTAGCCTCGTCATTGTCTCCACTATGATTCTCGCATGCATTCCAATGAGTTGCAGCTCCATTCAGAAGATGGCTAATTCAGACCTCACAACACTCTTATGACACATTTATGCGGAGCAACCATCCACAACCCCGCCGACCTCTCCAGAGATCAATCGCCTATTATCGATTTGTACTTCAGTCTTTGCGGCTTTGACGCTTGCATCCATATGAGCATCGGATCACTGTATACATATTCATGTTAGGGAGGCCGCAATTTCTGCATGGCCCCATCATTATGGTCATGTGCACAAGGACTCCATAGAATAAGTGGTTGTGGAAATGCTTTAGGTGCGGATATCCAACCCAGAGCGAGCCCCTTCTCTGGACCGGTCCTGATTATGTGAAAGAAAGACAACAGTTGATGCTTCTATGTGGATATATAGAGTTCAACTGGTCCACTGTGTCGGACAAGCATACAATTCCCCACATTGAAGAATTTTGGATGAGTTGCATGATTCTTTGTTTGTTTCTAAAGTGGATGTATGCTCTGGGTATCACCATATTTGTGTTCGTTAGAAGATTTTCCTGAGATAACCTTTTGTACCCATGATGTACAATATGAGTTCTTAGACATGCCTTTTGGCTCGCTAGCACGCCCGTCACTTTCAATCAGCGATGAACAACATTTTCCAGCCTTTTTTCCAGAAGTTTGTACATGTCTTCTTCGACAACTTTATGATTTGTAACACTTTGTGGGAAACCCGCTTGGATCACCTCTGACACATTCTCCACCTTCTATGGTAGCATTAGTTATTACTGAACATTAAAAAGTCTTTGTTTGGATGTTCCCAAAATAGCTTATCTGGGCAATATAATTTCCATGTCAGGCATAATCATGGACCCAGAGAAAATCATAGTCTTTCTCAACCAACACCCTCCATTTTTGTTGTTCGCGAATTCCTCATCTTAATGGGGGTATATTAGCTTTTCATTCGTGATTTCAGATGCATATCCCAACCAATCATCGACCTTCTTAAGGGGACTGCAAACCATCCCTTCACATGGCCACCAGAGGCATACGTGGCCTTTATAGGGCTCCAACATGGCCTCTATTCAACACCTGTCCTTGCCATGAGATTTCTTTAAGCCCTTCCTAAACGAATGCAATGTTTCCGGTGGCAGGATCAGTGGCATGCTCATGCAACAAGGCCAACTTTGTTGTCTACTTTAGCAAGACATTCACGTGATTTTTGTCACGACCCGTCTCAACAAAAGTCAGAGTGCGCTCAGGCGGGTCGTGATGCCACGGACATGGGCGGAATGAAAATTCATGTCTGTAAGGCGGGAGCAGAGATACTGATAATTAGTTTAAAATAATTACTTTTGAGGGTAAATAACTGTTTTTATGCGGAAACTTTTGAAGTATGATAGTGAGAAAACAGATGCACGTACATTTTATTAAAACTTTTAATACAAATTTTATGCAATGACAGACTCAGATGAATTAACATGCAACTAGTATTAATTTTTAGTATATGTAATATGTAATATTTAGCCTAGCAGTTGTTCATGATTTACCGACTATAATTATTACATAAAATAAATGTCAAATAGTAAAGGAAATGAAACGTAAACACAGAATCTGAAGCTTGGCGCAGATCGGGATCAGAAAGCAGACCGCGCAGACACAAACACTAAGACAAATCCAAAATAAGAAGGAAAAATCTTAGAACATTGATAGCATAAGCAAGGTAAAATACAAAACTAGTGAGGAAACAGAAATGTATGTGTGTCAGTTTTCAATGAAGCAAAGCTAACAAGACAGACAAGTAAAATAGCCAAATAGAAATAACTTGAATTAAGCTTATTTCGGAGCATAACATATAATTGATCAAGTAATATCGTAAGTTGTAATCAACAAAGTGTGTAGGTGTTTTTGGTGGGTGCACATGGTTCATACTCTAGTTCATATGCAAGTCTTATTAGAAAAATTCTTGCTCGTCGTGACCATGCAAGCAGAGAGATGCACTAATTAAACACTACTTTTCAATGGTTGCTTATGATATTAACGAATTTAAGGATTCATGATTTCTGAGATTACTAACATATCAAGACATGCTACAAATTTAGCGATTTAGATATACAAGAATAGATTCTATTACAAACATGAAAATGGAAGAATCAAGGTATGGAATAATATTCACTCAAAGGGAAATATCAGATCAAGAACAAACTTTACTCAGGTCTTGCAATCAGACTGACATAAGAAAAGATTTGATGACACAAAAGAAACTGGATAGAAAGCTTTATATTTTTGTGCAAGGTTTTAAATGTCGGATGTCGGGGACATGTCGGATTGGGTTTTTAGATGTCGGATGTCGGATGTCGGAGACATGTCGGAGACATTTTAAAATGTCGGATTCGTACTTATACTTAAATTTATAATTTATAAGTTATAACATATTAACTTAAGTTCTTAACTCTATCAACTACATTAATTTTTCTACTTAATGAGCACCTTTTCTACTTATACTTAGATTTTATGTGTATTTTCAAATTTGATGTTGACAATGAGCAAATCAAGCAACTAATAACTAATAAGAAACTTAAGTGCATCATCTTTGGAGCAACAAAATGAAGAAGGTCCAAAATGGTCTAATATATAAAATTTCAAATGAAAAAACAATAATCTACTTATAATCACAAATTGAGAAGTACCCGTCAAAGCGCAAAGTTGGTCGGTGTTGTAGGGAGCACTAAGGCTGCTACCATTCTAAGTATAAGTAGATGTGGCTTGAGATTTCACATCGTCCGGCACTTTGGAGCACGGTCTAACATTGCCTCTCTGTCCAGCTAAATGGTTTTTCAACCTGCTAATGCCTCCACTAACGATTTGGGCACAATAGCGACATCGTATTCGATTGGTATCCTTCTCTTCTACTTTCTCACCATGTGCCCAAAACGGATCTCTACCACCCTTTGTAGATCCTATTTTGCTCGAGCCTTGAGAAGACATTGAATCTTAAATTCTTAATTACTGCAAAATGCAAATGATAAATGAATCTCAAAATGAAACTATATGCATAAAATGAAAGCTACATTTGAGGTTCAGAAAAGGAGCAGCTATTTCAAGGAAAAAAGGAGTAGTGAAGGAAGTAGTGAAGGAAGAAAAAATGCCAGAATAAAGCCGGCCGGTAGGAGTAGTGAAGGAAGAAAGAAGGTGGTAAGAAAATAAAGAAAATGAGATTGCTAGAAAACTGATGCCAGAACTCAGAAGCCAGAAAAAATGCCAGCTAAAATTCAAAAAAACCCTAAAATGCTAGAAGAAATGAAAAAAATGCCAGCAAAAATTCCAAAAAAACCCTAGGGCATCAGTTATTTCATTAGTAGAGAGCTAGAGATAGAAGCACGTAGGAGTGTTAGTGAAGGAAGAAAGAAGAGGTAAGAAATTAAGAATGACTCCCTCAAACTGGAGAAAAAAATTCCTTGTAGCCTACGGCTTACCAGACGGGGAAAGGAGAGCGGCGAAGCAAGAGACTGGATATTGCTATTGAGCCAGCCAGCCAGGAAAGGAGAGCAGCGAAGCAAGAGAGGACGACGACCGCCGGGGAAACGAAAGGAGAGAGCAGCGCTTCTCCTTTCGCAGATCGGGATAACTTTAGGTCACGCGAGACGCGAGTGAGGAGAGCGACGGGATTTTAACATTTTATAACCCTGTATTCCGTTTATTGATTTATGTCCGATACTTCATCCGATTTTATCGGCCGATATATCGGATTAAATCCGATATATCGGCCGATATTTTCAAAAACGACATAACCTATATATTTCTATTATGCATATCGCTTTGTCTCCAAACAGGACATGTCGGCCGACATGTCGGAATGTCGGCCGACATTTAAAACACTGTTTTTGTGAGTTCTAGAATTCGTAAGTGGTAAGATTATTATACATCATTTTCTAGGATAACAAGTATTCATTTAGATTAATCTATTTTCAAACTCAAATATCTCCCAAGTAAACATGTGTGTACGATCCGGGCATGACATAAAACACCAATCATATATGTTAGCGAAATAAATTAATTTTATTGATGTTGTCCCCTCTATATATGGAGGCGGACACAACACATAGCAGGAAATAAAACACAAAAAATAAATACATATTGTAACACTCTCTCTCAAGTTAGGCGTGAGATGTTGATCATGCCTAACTTGATAACAATTCTCTCAAAGGTAATTTCACTCGGGCCTTTCGTGAGAATATCAGCAAGTTGTCTATTGGAGGGAAGAAAGGGAGTACACACAAATCTTTTTTCAATATTCTCCTTGATGAAATGACGATCCGCCTCAATATTCTTTGTACAATCATGTTGGACCGGGTTGTGAGCGATGTTGATAGCAACCTTGTTATCACAGTATAACCGGATAGGCTCATCTTCAGAGAGACCTAGGTCACTTAGCAACTACTGCAACCATAGACCTTCACAAACATCATAAGCCATAGCCCGAAACTCCGTTTCAGCACTTGATCTCGCCACGACCTGTTACTTTTTACTCCTCCGGGTAACAAGATTTCCACCAACAAGAGAATAATACCCTAAGGTAGATCGTTGATCGTCGACAGAACCGGCCCAATCAGCATTGGTGTAGACCTCAATTTTTAGAACCGAATTGGGGGAAAACAATATTCTACTTCCAGGTGAGGACTTTAGATATCTGAGGATTTTGTTGGCAGCATCAACATGATGAGTCTTCGGAGCATGCATAAATTGACTGATAACGCTCACAACATAAGTTATATCTGGACGGGTACGAGTCAAGTAGATTAGTCTCCCAACAAGCCCCTAGAATTCAAGAATTTTTTCAATCTCCTTCCCATCATCACGACTCATTCTGTGGTTCACTTCAATTGGAGTGTCAACTAGTCGGCAGCCACTCATTCCAGTCTTCTCAAAAAGATCTAGAGTATACTTCCTCTGAGAGATAAAGATCCCATGTTTGGACCTTGCTACTTCAATACCTAAGAAATATTTGAGAGCACCCAGGTCCTTGACCTCAAACTCAGCAGCCAACTTTTGTTTTAAAAGCTTGATTTCTTCCACATCATCGCCTGTGATAACGATGTCATCAACATAAACAATGAGAGTTGTAAGTTTACCGGTCATATGATTGATGAATAGAGTATGATCAGCATTACCCTGGTGATACCCAAAAGACAACATGGCTTTGTGAAATCTCTCAAACCAAGCTCTTGGAGACTGTTTCAGTCTATATAAGGCTTTCTTTAACTTGCAGACGTGTCCCACTGAACTTTTAGGAGTAAGGCCTGGTGGGAGAGACATATAAACTTCCTCATCCAGATTTCCATGGAGGAAAACATTTTTTACATCAAGTTGCCAAAGGTCCCACCTTTTACAAACATCATAGGATAGAAGGACTCTGATTGTGTTCATCTTTACTACAAGTGCAAACGTTTCCTGATAGTCAGTTCCAAGAGTTTGAGTGTATCATCTTGCCACCAACCTTGCTTTACACCTTTCAACCACACCCTGGGAATTTTGTTTGACTGCGAACACCCATTTTTACCCAACCAGTTTCTTCCCGGGGGGAAGAGACACTAAATCCCATGTGTTGTTCTTTTCAAGTGTAGCCATTTCCTCAAACATCGCTCTCTCCACGCGAGAATCTCCAGGGCACTCTGTCGGGATGTTGGTATGGATATGGACGCAAGGGAAGACACAATGGTCTTATGGGATGTGGAGAATGAGTCATAAGAAACATAATTAGAAAGAGAATGTTTAGTGCATGACCAAATACCTTTGCGGAGAGCAATTGGAAGCTCAGAAGGTCCTGAGTCTGGGTCCAATGATTGTTTTGGTAGCAGGTCAAGTGTGTTGTTAGGCCTTTTTCTCCGTCGAGTGTACGCCTGCAAAGTAGGAGCAGTAGGAGGAATAGTAGTATGGACAGGAATATCACTAACTTCCAATGGTAGAAGCTCCCCTGGAGTGTGGGGTATGAAGGAAGAACAAGCAGAGGTACAACCGGTGAAGGAAAAGAAGGTGAGTCACCTGGAGCAGGATAATAGGCCTCAGATTTCACGAAACGTGACATCCATAGTAACGAAGACCCTCTTAGTAGGAGGATGAAAACATTTGTATCCCTTTTGAATGGGAGAGTATCCAATAAACACACACCGTAGGGCACGAGAATCAAGTTTGGTGGGAGGAGGGTGATGAATGTGAATAAAGCAGATACAACCAAATACCTTAGGAGAGAATCTGGAGGAAGGAACACGTAAAGTCCCGAGTGGAGTGACATTCCCAAGGATACGAGAGGACGTGCGATTAATAAGATACGCAGTTGTAAGGACAACATCACCTCAATCTTACTTGGGAAGACGCATTGTGTCTAAGAGACAACGAGCCACTTCCAAATAGTGACGATTCTTATGCTTCACAACCCCATTTTGAGCAGGAGAATAAGCACAAGTGGCTTGGTGTATAATGTCATGCTCAGCCAGAAACTCGACAAAGTGTGAATCCAAATAGTCACGACCATTATCACTGCGGAGGATCTGAATTTTAACATTAAATTGGGTGGAGATCATGTTATAAAATGTTTTGAAGGTGGAGAAAACATCACTTTTTTTGCAGAAAATATAACCTGATTGTGCGAGAAAAATAGTCAATAAAAGTGACAAACCAAACACAACCAAAAATAGAAGGGACGGAATAAGGTCCCCAAACATCAGAGTGAATCACAGTAAAAGGAACTGAACTTGGTAATGAAACATGATTAAATGTAGTACGATAATGTTTGTTAATAGCACAGACATCATAAACAAAGGAAGTAAAAACAGCAGCAGACTTAACAGGTAATAAAAGCTTCATAACAGGGATAGATGGGTGTCCTAAGCGACAATGCCAGGAATAGAGGTCGGATGTGCTGGAGTGAAGGGCCAGAGAAGGTGCCACTGGGCTGGAGTCGAGCACGTACAGACCATTGACCAGGCTACCAGAGCCAATCACCGTCCTCATCTTCAGGTCGCTAGGTCTTGAAATACACAAGAGGAAGGGTGAAAGGTTACTGAGTTGTTCATGGAATTAGTCAAATGGCATATAGATAGCAAATTACGTGTGAAATTTGGAACATGCAATAGGGGAAATGGAACCATCAGCAATGCTCACCTTATCACGACCAGAGAGGGGAGTATAGGAGATAAAACCTGAGGCGGAGTCAGTCATATGGTCGGTGACTCCGGAGTCAATGATCCAATGAGTGGAAGGGTGAGAAGCAGCAAAGTGAGCACCTAGGGTCCTAGTGTGGGTATACGAAGACAACGCAGAAGATTCCGTAAAACAACCTTGCATCATGTGGCGAAGAGCAAGGACTTCATCAGTTGAGAAAGCACCTGGGAGAACAAAAGAATCAGCGCCAGGCAGAGCAGGAGAAGTATCCACAGCAAAATAGTGAGATGGCCCGAACGAGGCAGTGTGTGACCAGTGGAGCGGCCGAAGCCACGACCACCACGAGGAGGAGCACCACCTCTCGGTGAAGGAAAACCATGAAGTCGAAAACAGGTGTCTCTGTTATGACAGGTTTTCCCACAATAATCACAGAGGAGGTGGTCTTTATTAGTACCCTTCATCTTAGAATCACGGGCAGGACGAGCCCCCAGCAAGGAAGGGGTACCAGCAGCTAGAGCAGAACCCTCTGGAGCAGGGTCGGGAAGAAGAGACTAACAAAGATCAAACTCCTGTTGGACAATGCTATAAACCTCTGGAAGGGATGGTAACGGCACACGCCCCAAAATCTGAACACTAATCTGATCCAAGTCCCGATGATGACTGTGAAGAAACTCAAAGGTATGGTTGCGATCCTCCCGAGCACGGACCATAGTCTCATCAACAGGGCTAACAAAAGTGAGGGAATCAAAATGATCGTATTCCTGATACAACTGAGTGAACTCCAAATAGTATGCAGACGGGAGACGATCGCCCTGACGGAGGAAGGATATCTTCCGTCTCAACTGGAAGATCTGGGCAGCATTTCCCTTTCGAGAATAAGTAGTCTCTGCACGCCGCCAAATATCAGCAGCAGTATCCAAAAATAAGTAGTAGCGAGCGATGGACTCCTGCATGGAATTCGTTAGCTAAGACATGACTAAGGAATTTTCGGAATTCCATTAAGGACAATCAGGGTTCGTCTGCTCCGGTTCCGTGGTGAACCCAGTGATATAGCCAAAGAGGCGTCGGCTCTTAAGAGCAAGTGTGATAGAGCAAGACCAGGAAAGATAATTTGAATCATCTAGTCGAATAGTAGTAATTTGCGGAGTATTGTGATCATGAATCCCACGCAGAGACCTTGCAGGAGGAACCGAGTAGAGGTAGAATCACTGAGAGAAGACATGGTGACCCATGAATATAAATCTGAAGATTGCACACCACGCCAAGTGGCAAAGAGCGACCGATTACACCGAGCAAAGATCGGCGGAGAAGAGAAGATGAATAGAAATCAACTTCATTTCATGACTGGAACGACAAACAACGCCGGAAGTAAGCACATGCCTCACCGCATGTCCGGCGCCGGAAGGAGAGGTGCGAAAAACCCTAGGATGCCTATTGGAAGAGAGGGAGGAAGCGGAAACGGCCCTGGAAACTCGACCAGGAAGAGGGGAGGTCCGCCTGGTTCTGTGGCTGTTGCGGGAAAGTCGACCGGGAAGCGGGGGCGCTGGAAGCGGCTGTCGCGGGCAAAACGTGGAAGAGCGGCCTGTGGCGGTTGTCGCGGGCGAGACGCGGAAGAGCGGGGAGAGCGTGAGCTGGCAAACGGATCGGGGAAAGCGCAAAGCGGCTAGGTTATGCGGTCCTCTGATACCATGTTAGTGGAATAAATTAATTCTATTGACGTTGTCCCCTCTATATATGGAGGCGGACACAAGACATGGCAGGAAATAAAACACAAAAAAATAAATAGTTATTGCAACAATATAATCGCTAGCAAGTAATCTTAGCAGTTATCATTCAAATTATTAAATCTCGTGCTCAAAAAGAACTATTTGTCCTCAAATAGTCAAATTATTCATCAAATGAAACGAAATTCACCAAGCTGAGAATCCAATTGAAATCCTCTACATTCACTAACTCATGTCATCCAAAGCGAAAAATTTAAAAAAAATCATTCATGGAGATGACTAGTCAAATAAATTCTTTCCTAACCACAAACTCATGTCATTTCAAATATTAAATTCTAAATTATTAACTTCTCAGATTAAGCATTCAAGATCTAAATTTATTTGACAAACAAACATTCAAGGGTGAATTCACATAAACTCTAAGAACAGACAAAGTAAATTAAGTTCAATGATGCAAGAGAGAAGGATCTCTACTGAACGTGTTTAAGAACAACGAGATTGATACTTGACATAATGGAAAACTTACGCTAACACATGAAATTATCATCGAATAACCTACACAGGAGAGGGGTTATAGATTTACCTTCCTCAAAAGTGAGTGGAGAAGACACTATCACGCGGAAACGGAGACTTGACGGCGCTTAGGCTACGAAAAACCTAATTCAGAGAGGGATTTTGAGAGATTCCATCACTTGAGTCAAGGAGCTATGTTGGAAATCAAAAACACAATGTGATTAGCCGATTATACGATGGACATAAGCTTGGGTTACCAAATATACAAAAATTGAAGTGCGAAATTAGCAAAATAATTTCAAGAACATCTGAATAAAGGGAAAATAAAGGGAAAGTAGGAGATTCTTACCAAAGGGAGGACAAATCCGAGTCCAAGGATGAGAGGGAAGGAAACCTTATGCGTCTCTCTCGCAAATCCCCGGCCAAATAGAAGAATAAACGGAGAAATAAGGGCTGCCCGAGGAGGAGGAAGAAGAAATCGCTGATGTCAGCCTCCAGAAACGTAGAGGAAGAGGCTGTTGGAGGAGGCAGGGCTGCTGGCCAGAGAAAGGGGAGCACGGGAGGAGGCGGAATCGGGAGAGGAAGGAGCTGCAGGAGGAGGCGCCACCGGCCTGAGGGAGAGCTGGAGGAGCATCGTCGGCCATGGGAGGGGGAGGCGTAGGGAGCGGGAGCTGCAGGGAGGCGGGATCGGCACGTGCGGGAGACGGGGCTTCACGGGGCTTACGGGATCGGGAGGTTTGTGGAATCCCTAGCCGCACGCTGAATAAAAGGGGGTCTGCGGCTAAGAATAAGAGGGGGGGATTTCATGGAATTACCAAATCGCCATTAGACATTTTATTTAATTTTTTTTTGGTTGTTACAATTTTGCTACACCACTTCACGATATGATACTAAGCTTATGGCCATCATCTTATCGGTTCAACAATAGCACCCATATCTATTTGGCATCCACTTCATGATTAGGATGGGCAACCATAGGCTCTGTCATATGCTCCACTCGAAAATCTCAACCTTAACACAAAAGCTCTGGATTACTAAAATTTTAGGGACAAATTTTTAATTGGATACAAAGCAATATCTACCAACAGAACAATTGATTCATTGTCACACGAAGGAGAAACATGAGTTCTTTTCTCCCTCTCGCAACCGAGATGGCTTGACAAATAATCTAATTCCACGAGAGGTCCACAAGGACCCTTACTAGGCTCATCATTCCCGAGTTGTACTGTGACTAGGAGACCCTCCCACCCTTCTTCTGCTCAACGACCGGCTCTGCTTCAAAAATCATTGGGTCATTGTCGATGATTCTCATACCAAATGCGATTTAGGAAGATATTGGTATGGGATTCATTATCCTTCTACCGCGCTTAAATGGATACAACTGCCTACCACTTCATTCTAGTGAAATATTCATACAGTTGAACGTCAATCTCCCAAAGTCTTCTCCATGAGTTTGTGCGTCTACATGGGTTCCCACGATCCATCATCGGTGATTGCAATCCAATCTTCATTAGCTCTTGCTGGCAGGAATTATTCGAGTTGCAAGGCAGTGAAAGCGTGAAACTTAGGTTGAGCATGCCCTACCATTCTCAAGCCGACAAACAAACCGAGAATTTGAATCGGTGCCTTGAAATCTTCTTACGCTACTATGCATCCGGACAACCTTGACGATGGTGCAACTTGATTTTGTGGGGAGAGTTATGGTACAACACATGTCATCACCCCGCATCCGACTTCTCTCCCTTTCAGTTCGTTTATAGACAGTCTCTACCAACTATCACGTAACATACTCCAGGAGAATGTCGATGGAAGCCTTAGTTCAGACACCCTTGGATTGGATGATGCCCGATGCAACTTGATTTTGTGGGGAGAGTTATGGTACAACACAAGTCATCACCTCGCATCTGACTTCTCTCCCCTTCAGATCGTTTATAGACAGTCTCTGTCAACTATTGCGTAACATACTCCAGGAGAATGTCGCATGGAAGCCTTAGTTCAGACACCCCTGGATCAGATGATGCCCTCCACCAACTGAACCTCACATGTGCCCAATAAGTCATAGCTCAAGCGGCCAATAAATGTGGTAAGGTGGTGACATGTAGTCCCAACGAAACCATTCACGAGCATTTGACCAAGCAAGAGATTATTTAGTGGCGGGTTCTCCCCACCGATGTGGCCACTTGAGTCCTCACATCTGAACTGAGAGATTAATTCCCGAGCTTCGATCTTGAGGACAAGGTCTTCCACCGGGGAGTATTGATACACATTTGATCACAACCAACACATTGCAAGTCTACTCACGCCGCGAGAAGTAGGGAACAAAGCCCAACTTGGGTTTTGAGCTTGGCGTGTGCAATGCCTAGGCTTATTTGGTGGGTCACTTTTTGTTATTTCTTATTATATATTATTTCCTATTGCATGCTTTTTCCTATTTCATGTTATTTCATTTCTTAATAATGACCTTGTAAGCCCTCTTTATAAAGAGAGTTAGATGGAGGACTAGGGCATCGAGAGAGAGAGAGGCGTTGGGGATCTCGCCTGACTTGTGTATCTTGTTCTGAATTTCTATCAATATAAATCTACTTTGATCTTTTGGCAGACCTTAACCTACATCATATGTGGCATGCTATTTTATTATCAATGAATATTATGAGAAGATAATCTATATGAGCCTTAAATATCAAACTATTAAATAAGCATGTATTTGGAGTATTACCTGATAAGAGGTTATTGGAGGCTTAATTGAGCATTTTGTTATATTAATTTTTTTTTTGATGTTCTATAAACGTTTAATAGTAGAATAATCATTTGTAATTAAGTTGAGCTTGCTGAAAAATTGAAAACAATAGGATGGATGCATGATAGAAGGATAATCTCAGGAATGTTGTATATGAGGAATGGTGAGTGCATCTATTAATGATAAAGTAGCTGATAATAAATTAGGTGGGTTGGACATTTACCATGAAGGTTAGAAAATGCACCAAAAAGACAAGTAGATAAAAATGTACTTGTACAATTTTCTAAATTTATAATTACGCAAATTGATTGCAAAGAATAAACGTATCGCTGTAAACAAAAATCAACATAAACGAATTGGCTATGAGGAATCATAAAGCCTGCTTCAAATAGTTTGGACAAGGCTAATTTCAATTGTGAATATGATATAGAATTACATTGATCCATCTTGTATTGTCTATCCTGCACATTTCTGTAATGCATGGGGATGTTAAAGCATGTCTTCGTATATCAATTTTGTATGGGAGTGCATGAAGAAGCCTCGTTGTGGAGGGTCTACACGTGCAATAAGGCATCGACACGTAGCCCAACGACATGGTGGAGACCACGGAAACTACTTCTATTTGAATGCTTTTGTTTTGATACTATTTATGTTTGTTTACTATTCGCATGCCAGAACTCTCGGTATTCGCACCCTGCTGTTATAAAGGGGGTTGTATGTTCTCATTTAGGGTTATCTTGGACTTATGCAAGGAATTAGGGTTGCTCCCTAATATTTTCCGCTCCTTCCCTCCCCCTTCTTCTCTCCCTCTACCGCCGGCCTCCTCACTTACCGAACTCTTCCCCGGATCTTTAATATTTGGTCTGACCTGCCAACCGCCAGTATCGCCGCCGGTTCTGCTCCGTTCCTACATTATTTCACTCGAACGTCCGCCCTTACAACCAGACGCCCTAAAGCAACCGGCCATAACCCCCTCAGCTCGCCCGCCCGTGAAGCCGCGTGCCTCCCATGGCTCCTTCAACCCGCCAGCATCCAGATCTGGCCGCAGAAATTGCTGACGATGACATCAGTCGTCGCTTGGACGTGCACGACTAACTATTCAACTCCATGCACGCAACGATCATCGCCATCAACTCCAAGCTCAACCTCCAAGCCTCTGCCGCTGTTTTCAACACCGACTCACTCGCCGACTGAGGATCCCTCCTCGGAGCCGTTCTGACCCGGCTTTCGCCGGATCCGCACCACCAAACGTCGTCTGCACGACCGACCTTCACCCTCGACATCCCATCTTTCTCCGGCATCGACCTGATGGAGTGGATCGCTATGGCGAAACAATACTTTTACCTACATCTCACTCCCGACATGGACAAGGTGTCTACCACCATCACTTCATTGGGCTCGGTGGCTTCGCTTATCCAACCCCAACCTCTCTTAGAACGAACTCAAACATGAGATGATTCAGGTGTATGACACCCACTACTCCGGCTCCACCATCGACCGTCTTTGTGGCATTCGCCAAACGGCCGGCCTTGATTTCTACATTGATGAGTTCGTCGCATTGGTCACTCATGTTCCCGTCCTTCCGCCCGATCATTATCTGGGGTTCTTCATGCAAGGACTTCTCCCGCACATCCGCTCCTACCGCTCCATGCACCATCCGCGCACGGTCTCCGACGCCCTCAACATGGCCCTTCTTGTTGAGGCCGACCTCTCTTCTCGGCCCCATCCTCCTTCCGCAGGCCACCATACTCCGCGACCACCATGGAAGTCTCCTGCCTCCCCCTCCTCTTCGGTTTCCGCAAGGGGGGCTCGCCCGAGCCGCACCACGGCACCTGAACGCCTTTTCGTCAATTATTACAATGAGCTATGCAGTAAAGGGATGTGTTTTTGATGTCGCCGATCGTACTCCCCCAACCACGAATGTTCGGTGAAGGAGTTTCACGCCATTTTTGGCGACTTCGACCCTGAGATTACATTGGTCGACTTTGAGGCCCTTAAACTTTTTGAGGAGTCCACCTCCTTGGAATCCTCCACGGCTACGTTCCACCAATTAGAGCTCTCCTATTTTTCGGTGGGTGGGATCTCCAATCCTCAGACCATGAAACTCTGACATGCTCCAAGATCGACTGATTATTATCATGGTGGGTAGTAGTGCAAGCCACAATTTCATCTCGGGCCAATTTGTGTTGCATCTCCAACTTCCTTATGTTCCTTCCTCGGACTTCACGGTCTGCCTTGGCGATGGGAGGCGCTATCCGACTTAGGGTCGTTTCTACCAGTGCTTCATCCAAGGCTACGAGGCTATGACACGGCCAATCAGGATCCGTCTCTTTGGTCGGTCCCGGCGGATTTCGCCGCTCTCAAACAAGCACTTGTGCAAGGACCGGTCTTAGCAATGTCGGACTTTCATCTTCTGTTTCTCATGGAGTGTGATGCGTCCGGCACTGGTGTTGAAGTCGTACTCATGCAGTCAGGCCTACCGGCGGCCTACTATAGTTGAGCCATCTCGAGCACCATTCAGAGCCGCTCCGCATACGAAAATGAGCTCATGGGTCTCGTTTTGGCAGTGAAACATTGGCACCCATACCTCCCTTTGTGGTCCGCACAAACCACCACAACCTTCGTTACCTCTTACAACAAAAAATTGCCACACCGGCGCAACAAGTTTAGGTCGTCAAGCTCCTCTGCTATGACTTAACCATTGAGTTTCGCCCGGGCAAGGCGAACTGGGTGGCCGACGCTCTCTCCCGTCAATGCCAATCTTCGGAGCTCTCGACCGGTTTGGGAATAAACAGCTACCATCCACTTACGTCGGGCTCAAGAGAAAATGGCAGCCTTTGCGAACATGAAGAGACGTGATATTTCCTTCCAAGTTTGCTAGAAGGTGTTCATCAAGCTCCGCATTTACCGACAACTTTTGGTGGTTCGCCGCCCTTTACAAAAGTTGGCCCCTCGGTTCTTCGGGCCCTTTTAAGTCATCGCTCACATTGGTGTCGTCGCATACCGTATTTGCATCCCTAACGGAAGCCGCATACACCCAGTTTTCCATGTCACTCAGTTGTGAGAAGTGGTTGGAGGGCACCCTACCATGGACCACATTCCGTCCGACATCGATCTCTCTGGCGAAGCGCCTTACTACCCAACCAAGATACTTAACTGACGTCACCACCTTCCGGGTGATACTGTCCCATAGGAAATCCTAGTGGCTTGGCTCAACCATCCGGAATCCGATGCTACATGTCTTCCCCGGGATGATTTTCTCCACCATTCGCCGACTATTGCCTTGAGGACAAGGCAAATGTTCCAAACAGCGGTATTGTTACGGGCATACATGAAGTGGCCTCGCTGTGGAGGTTCTACACGCGCATGGAGGCATCAACACGTAGCCCAACAACATTGACGGAGACCGCGGGAACACTTTTATTTGAATACTTTTGTTTTGATACTATTTATGTTTTTTACTATTCGCACACCAGAACTCTTGCTATTCGCACCCCGCTGTTATAAGGGGAGTTGTGTTCTCATTTAGGGTTATCTTGGATTTATCCAAGGAATTATTATTGCTCCCTAATATTTTACTCTCCTTCCCTCCCCCTTCTCTTCTTCTACAGTCACCCTCCTCCCTTGTCGGACTCTTCCCCGGACCTCTAATACAATTTCATGAGCCCATTCCCATTTAATGGTTGTCATGATATGTAGGCTTCTAAATTTAATATGAACACTGACCTCAAGGGAACGGGGAGCATAGGCTGAGGAAAACCATCTCCACAACAACAGAATGCATTCTTTAGTATTACATGTCTTTAGTTGTAATTGTATTCTTGTTTCGAGTAAGGAATTAATGGATTTTTCATAGAGTTAACGCACAATTTTTTTTAACCTTATAACCAACTTTTTAGTAATCGTATTACCTAGGATTCAGTTTTACAAGAAAAACTTTGCCACTGCTTGCAGGTTTATTGCTTGTTTTATCTTCATAAACTTGACAATATCTATGAAACATGCGGGCCCCGTGAGTATGAATCTAACAACGTTCCTCGGCTATTTATTGTGCGTTACAAAAGAAATTCATCCGTGGATGATCTGAAAGCTAATAGCAAGCCTAACAATATTTGGAGTGCATTTGAGGGGGAGGATTCCAATCTTGCTTCTCAGATAGTAGCAGTATATAATGGCTCCGTGGATACTCAGGAGGTACATGCTTCTGTTTTTGGATAATCTACTATTCTTAGTGGGGATGCTGAAATGTGATTTTACTCTTCTCATAATTGGGTCTAATGTTAAATGTTTCTTTCATGCCACTGATAACCAATCAAATTTCAACTATCATCTTTCCACCTTAAAGGCAGTGGTATAACTTATGGAGAAAACTAGCTTTAGATAAGTAGATTTAAGCTTTTCCTTAATCATTCTGATGAAGAAAAACAATGTTGTAGTTAACAATCTGGTTCGGGCCGTCGTTTGAGACCGTGTTTGCGCACGATCGAGGGCTAAGTCCCGAAGGAGCTTGTTGTGGCCCTTCTTGGATCCTATGGAGCCTATCTCGCCGCAAGGGAGGAACACGGGAGGGAGGTGAACGCGGAGGAGGGAACGATCGGCGGAATGGGCAGGTCGGCTGGGGCGTCAGGCTGCATCAAGAGAATAAAGAGAGGGATAGAAAGAATTAGAGAGTGGCTGAGATTAGAATAATACTTTTCATAACATCCACCAAAACCCACCACAACCCTCTAACCGGTTGGGTCAAACCAAGTCCAAGTTCACATACCACTTAATACAACATAAAAAACAGTGGAAACATAAAATAAAACATAGCATAACTAAGCATTGGACTCCTTGTGTGTCTTCGTGTGACGCTTGTAAGTTATCCCCCTATGTGAGTTCGTAACATCTCCGCCCATGTCGACATCAAGCTTCTCTTGGAGTTGTGGGGGCAAAGTGCACCAATGGTTCAGGAGGAGGAGCCCCCTCGAACAGCTTCAACTGCGAGACGTGGAACACATCGTGAATACGGGCATTGGTCGGTAGTCGGAGACGGTTGGCCACCTCACCAATGCGCTGTAAAGTCTCAAACGGCCATAGAACTTGGGGCCCAACTTATGGTATAGACTCTTGGCAATGGACAACTGGCGGTAAGGTAGGTGATTAAGCCACACCCAATCCCCTATGCCAAATAAAATCCGCGGTGTCCTTGGTTGTAGGCGTTCTCCATGTGTGGTTGGGCCTGGAGAAGGCGCTCGCGGGCTAAGCTGAGGATCTGATCGCGAGTCTGCAACTCGTCAGTGGTGGTCGATCGAGCTGATGCTCCGACGTATTTAAGAAGGCATGATGGCTCCCGACTGTAAACAAGGTGGAAGGGAGTGGTCTGCAAGGCGATATGATAGGGGGTGCTGTAACAGTATTCCGCCCATGGAAGCCACCTTGCCCAGTCCTTCGAGTGGTTCTTTGTAATGCAATTGAGGTACATCTCAAGCTTCCGGTTGGCCACCTCGGTCTTGTATGCTAACGAAAGTGTAAGCTTGGTACCGCATAGTTCGAACAACTCCTGCAAGAATAGTGAAGTAAAAAAATCTTGTCCTTGTCAGACACAATGCTCTTTGGAATGTCATGCAGACGGAACACCTGGTCGAAGAAGGCATGTGCTACCCCATCCCCCGTAATAAGACAGCTCATGGCGATGAAATGTTCTCCCTTGGAAAATTTGTCTACCATAACGAAAATGATCGATCGGCCCTTCGATGTGGAAGCCCCTCGATGAAATCTATAGATATGTCGGCCCATATCTGTGTGGGTATGGGAAGAGGCTGGAGAAGCCCGACCGGTAAGAGTTGGTCGGCCTTGTTGCACTAACAGGTGGGGCAAAGGGCAATGAAGTCCTGTACGCTGCGTTTAAGTCCCTTCTAAAAGAATTTTGCCTGAATCCGATGAAGGGTCTTGTGAACCCCTTCATGAGTGGCTTCGTAGGTGCCAGTCAGAATATCCGAGATCAACGGAGAGGTAGACGATAGGTAGAGTCGACCCTGGTATAAGATGAGGCCATCCTGTATGGCCCAAGACGAGAACAACTGCCCCTCCTCAATGTCGTGGCAAAGCTCTAGGAGGACTGGGGTATCCTGAATCTCTTGTCGACAGCGGTGTAGAACGGACCCGGCCAGCTGGGGGATGGCCAATAGAATTGCCTTTTGGTGTTCGCGGCATGAGAGGGCATTTGCGACCCAGTTCAAGGCACCCGCCTTGTACTCCACCCAAAAATCAAATCCCAAAAGCTTGTTGATCCAATGTTGTTGCGGTGTTGTGGTGAGGCATTGCTCCAAAAGGTATTTGAGGCTGAAGTGATCGGTGTGTGTCCGGAAGTAGTGGCCCCACAAGTATGGTCGCCAATGTTGGGCTGCCTTGGTGAGCCCAATGAGTTCATGTTCGTAAGCCTAGTGTTTTTGATAATGATGCGTCGTCTGGAGGCTGAAATATGCAATCAGATGGCCATCCTGTTGGAGCACAGTGTCACAACCCTACCCTGATGTGTCACACTCAACTTGAAACCCCTGTGTAAAATCTGGTAGGAGAAGGACCGATGCTGACACCAAGACCTGCGGAAGAGCTCAAAAAGCAGTCGTCGCAGTGTATCCTCTTGCGAAGGATTGCCTCTTCAAGAGGGCAAACAATGGTGTTGCAGTCACACTATACTTCTAAATGAAGCGTTGGTAATAGCCCGTCAGACCCAAAAACCCGCGGAGCTTCCGCTCGGACTGAGGAAGGGGCCACTCGGTTACCCCTTGAAGCTTGAGGGGGTCGACGAACACACCCGTACTATCGACTACGTTGCCCAAGTAAGCTACGCTGTCAGTCTCGAAGGAACATTTGACCCGCTTCAAAAACATTAGGTGGGCGCGAACCATCCGAAATACGATGCGGAGATGGACCCAAATAGCGTTTACCAGGATATCATCAAAAAAACAAGCACACAACCACGTAGTAAGTCATTGAATACCTCGTTCGTGAGAGCCTGGAGGTGGATGGAGCATTGGTGAACCCGAAGGGCATCACGAGAAAATCGAAGTGTCCATGGTGGGTGCGGAAAGCCGTCTTTTCCACATCCGATGGGGACATGCTCACCTAATGATACCCCGAGCAAAGATCCAATTTGGATAAGTACTGGGCTCCATGAACTCGTCGAGCAACTTCTCGACCACCGGAATTGGAACTTGTCATTCACCGTCCACGCGTGTAGCTCGCGGTAATCCACGCCAAATAGCCAAAGTCATCCTTTTTGTGGACCAACAAGACCGGGGAGGAGAATGGGGAGACACTGTGTCAAATGATGTCCTTATTGTAGCATGAAAGAGCACTGTCGCTCAATCTCATCCTTCTACAAGAAAGGATAGTGGTAAGGACGAACAATCAAGGGAACCATGTTTGACAAGAGGAAAATGTCGTGGTCTTGGCGTCACAGAGGAGGAAGATTTGTTGGGGAAATCGTAGTTTCACTATACTCCTGCAGAAGAGTATCGAGGTTTGAGTGTACGACCGGTTCGGCCTGGGCGAGGAAATCTGGCGGTCGGCTGTCGCCGAGCGACCCTGCCACACAGTCTATTGTGGACCACAGCCCCATGTCATCGTAAAAGTTTCACATAAGGGGACCCAAGGTGTTGAGCCACAACTCCTAAGACGGCCTCAAAACTCCAGAGGGCAATCACAAATAGATCCAAATGGGAATGATATCCCTCCACCACAATAGACACAGCACGACAAACCTTTGTGCAAGACATTGGCCATAGACACGCGGAGACTCTGACGGGGTGTGACTGGGACGTAAAGATGCTGTGCAGTGAGGTTGTTAAAGAAACTTTATGTGTTGTCTGAGTCTATAAGAACGACCAAATGTTGGCCCGCCACTGAGATCGACAACTGAATCGTATCCTCATAATGGGGTCTGACATAGCATGTATAGAAATCTCTGCGTCTCCGGGATCCTCTTCCTCCCTGTCCTCATCCGAGGGGTCATCCACCTCAAGCCAGAAGAGGCGCTTGCACCTATGTTCCCGAGAAAGCTTCATCACAGTTAAAACAAATGCCCTTATCCCTGCGGTCGGCCATCTCCTGTGTGGACAGTCGCAGAATAGTAGAAGGGTAGTCACCCTCCTTTCCTTGCTGACTCCACTGCTAGCCATAGTTGGGGACGGCCCAAAACCTAGTGAAGGTCCTTTGCCAGAGCGACGTCCCAGATACGATTGGTCCATCAACAAGCTTTTCTCATAAACATGTACTAAACTCATGACCATCGTGAGGTCCGGTGGAGACTGGAACTCGACATCCAAATATAGGTGCTCGTGGAGACCTGCGGTGATGAAGGGAACTTGATATGCCATTGGAACATAAGAGGAAGGGGCCAGTATCTCCTGGAACTGCTTGAGATAGTCATTGATGAGCCCTGTCTGTCAGAGGGAGATGAGATCGCCAATGGGGTTCCCACAAAGGGAGGCCTAAAGCGGAGGTTGCAGTGAGTTTTGAAACCCTTCCATGAAAGTTGGGGGCTTCTCCTGCTGTAACTGAGAAAATCATAACTTAGTGAAACCCATGTGATGGAAAGACGCCACGCCAATCCAGTCCTCCAACGACGTTTGTTGGTTCACAAAAAAAATGCTCACAACTGGTGAGCCCAAGTTAAAGGGTCCTCACGTCCGTTAAAAATCGAAAAGTTCATCTTCATGAAACGAGGTACGCCGCCGCCCTTAGAATGAGTTGGAGGAGAATCGTGGTGTGCCTGGGAGGAGCCCGAAGTGGTGCGCGGTCTTGGTGGGGGGCCGTCCGACCGAAGGTCCTTGTTGAGGACCCTATTGTTTGCTACCATCATACTCTGAGAGAATTCCAAAATCTGAGCCAATGTGAGGTCGTAGGGGTTGTCGTCGTCCATCAGTATCGCTAGAGCGAAGGGAGAGGCGCTAGGGGCGTGGGAAAGAGGCCCATGATGTTCACGAGGAGGTGAAAGTTGCCTGAAGAAGCCCCAAGAGGATCTGCTAGGTCACGCGAGGAACGGGCGGCGAGGAGGCAGGCGGGAGTCACGCCAAGGGCGCGATGCGTGCACCGGTGCGGTCGGGACTGGCACCTGGAGAGCATGCGGTTCGCGTTAGGGCGTTGTCGTCAGGGGTTCGGCGCTGCGGATGAGCGGCAGGGGAGGGTTCTGATACCAAGTTGGTACGGGCCGTCGTTTGGGACCGTGTTTGTGAATGATCGAGGGAGAAGTCTCGAAGGAGCTCGGCGTGCCCCTTCCTGGATCCTTTAGAATCTATCTCGCCCGAGGGGAGGAATGCCAGAGGGAGGCGAGCGCGGAGAAGGGAACGATCGCTGGAATGGGCGAGTCGGCTACAGTGCCAAGGGTTATCAGGAGAATAGAGAGAGGGATAGAGAGAATTAGAGAGAGAGACAGATTAGAATAGTTCTTTTCATAACATCCACCAAAACCAACCCCAACCCTAACCAGTTGGGTCAAACCAAGTCCAAGTTCACATACCACTCAATACAGCATGAAATCAGGGGAAACATAAAATACATAGCATAACAAAGCACTGGACTCCTTGTGTGTCGTCATGCGATGCTTGTAAGTTATCCTCCAACGTGGGTCTGTAACATGAGGGATTTTTCAGTCGGATGCCCGTTCCGAGATCATGGTCCGGGAGCCACAATTGTTTGCCGGGTAGAAGAACTAAGGGAGGCGATCAAAAACTAAAAACAGGGTATTGGGGAACCCGTTCAGTATTCGAGCAAGAGGGAACCTAGAGTCTGGGGATCGGACGCAAAAACTTCACCCATAACACAATCATTATAGTGAACGTGCCTTTCTATAATTTAGTTCCATTGTGATTAAAAATAGAAAAAATGAAATTATCTCCTTTTGTATAGATTGTTTTATCAATAACTGATTCCTTTTCATACTATTTATAGAAGTATTTTGGGGATGTTGTCCTGTACATCTTTTAGAGCTTTCACAGATTTAATATTTAGCAGGTCATTCAATGGATATCATGGATAGTAGAGGATGGGGATAAAAACAACATGCATCCCTATTTTGTAAGTGCCCAATTATTTTGGTTTTTTTTCTGAATAGCAATAGTCGCTGTACTGTTTTAGTTTTTTGCATGATGTATGCCTTATACAGATGTACAGCAAAATGGTTAACAACTGATTCCTTCAGAAGTTGCATTATTAGAAGTGAGAACCACATGGATTATGTGTTTTAATGTGAGGCAATTTACAACATGCTACTCCAGTATTTGTTTAATGTGATCTTCTCCATTTAATATATGTAGAATTACTGCCTAAACTAACTACATGGAAGATGAATAAACCTCTGATTCTTGTTACCTCTTTTTTCTTTGAAAGTAATGCAGGAGTTGTTAAACCTCCAATACATTGTCTATGTTAAAGAATTAAGAATCAAAGCCCATAATGTACAACCCCGTATCCCACGAGTGGTCGACAGGAGTTGAACCGGCCGGCTCAGACCAATGTGGACCCAGCATGCCGAGCCCGAGCTCGGCAATAGTCGAGCCAAGCCCGACGATGGCCGAACGAAGCCCGGCATGCCGAGACCGAGCTCGGGTGCGGGAACAGGGCTCGACGGTAGTCGAGCCAAGCTCGACGATCCCCGTGCCGAGCTCAGTTTCTGTTGGAGCTCGGCGATCGCCGTGCCGAGTCCGAGCTCGGCGATCGCCGTGCCGAGTCCGAGCTCGGCGGTAGTCAAGCCTAGCTCGCGATGGTCGAGTGCAGTCCGCCGAGTACGTGCTCGCCTAGGCCCCAGGGCGAGGCGAGTCGGGCCCCCTGCCGAGCGAGTGCCCCCTCAGGTCCAGCTCGCATCTTGGCCATGGCATACTTTTACTATGTTGCCCCTTTTTGGTCTGCTTGCAGTCCTCGAAAACAGTGAAGGTTGTATATTGGCAGGCCATCTTTTCCTATAAATAGGACCCAAGGGGTACCTCAGAAGGCATGCTTACTAATTCTCGGGCCTACTAGCGCTTTCTGGGGTACCTTAGCCCGACATTTGGCTAAGGGGGGGAAGCGCTCTAAGATCTTCCGGGTGTGTGGTGGGACCTCCACGCCGCGCCCTTGGTCTAGTCCTTGTTTCTTCTCTTTTCTTTGTCATTTTCTTGCAGGAGTGAAGTAGGTGCGCGGCCACCCCTTCCCCAAGGGTGAACTCCACAAGAGATCGGTTTTCCGGTTTCAACATTTTGGTGCGGTGAGCGTGGACAGTGGTTAGCAGAGAAAACCTTCTGCAGGCTCGATGACTGGAGAAGAAGGACAAGGATCAGGCAGGGGCAACTCGCCACCCCCTCCCCCACCCCCAGCGGCGAGTGTGCCGGCGGAGCTTAGGGAGGAGATCCTCGGGCTCGTCAGGACCGCCCTCGGCATGCGAGCTGAGAGTGCGACACCGGCAGTCCCGGTGGTCGCCGCTCCCGCACTCGGCGACGACGCGCCGCTCAGGCGACCAGGGAAGGAACCCGCCAAGAGAGGCGAGCGCGAGTTCCAGGGGCGAGTTCTGTTCCCCGGCTCGGCCGCCGAGTACCACTTCGGCGAGACTGCAGGGAGGGAGTTCCCGTCTCGCCCGGCTGAGGGGGGAGCCCCTTCAGCGAGTTCGTTTCTTCAGCCCCAGTTCCCGAGGGGTTTCGCGAGCCAGAGATGACTTACTACTCCGGGAGAGGAGACCCGGTCCACCACATCCAGTGGTTCGAGGACATGGTCTCTATTCGACAGATGTCGGACGGCTTCAAGTGCCGACTCTTCGCCATCACCCTCAGAGAAAAGGCGAGAGAGTGGTTCCACCAACTCCCGACCGGGTCCATCTACTGCTTTGAGGATCTGCGACGGGGTTTCATGCTGAGATTCACCACTTCTAAGAAGAGGAAGAAGGAGGCGGAGTCTTTGTTCCGCATCAAGCAGAGGGTGGGAGAGACCCTGGGAAGCTATCTGGACAGGTTCCAAGAGGAACTGTCCCAAGTTCAGGAGATGCCGGGGCACACCATGATGGTGGCCTTCACCCTGGGTCTCCAATCCGGGTTCTTCGCAATGGAACTAAAGAGATCACCTCCAGTGTCTTTTGAGGCACTCCTGGAGAGGGCGGCCAGGGAGGCCGAAATGGAGGCAGCACATCCAGAGTTTGCGCGAAGGTTAGCCAAGTGGGCCGTGGAAGAGGAAAGGCCAAGGGGTGGCCGAATTCAGGAGGAGAGGAGGACTGAACCTCGGCAAAGGGAGCAGCCGCAGCAGCAGCCGCAACCCAGGTGGGTGCGTCCGGAGCAGACCCACCGTTTGGGATGGAGGCCCGAGTGGCAAGACCAGGCACCACGAAGAGGTTATCAGGGAGGAGATAACCGCCAGGGTGGCCGAGGGCAGTACAACCCCCAGGGGGGTAGGCAGGGTCAGAGACCCCCTCTCCCCGACCAGGAGGAGGCAATGGCAATTGCCATGAGGGGGAGGAGGAGAGGACAGCCGAGGAGAAGGAGGGAGGTCAGGGTGGACCTGCCCTATTGTGACTTTCATCAGGAAGAGGGGCACCTCACATCCACGTGTCCAGAGTTCCTCGAGATGAGAGGGAGAAGGGAACAGCAACAACAAGACCATCAGGAAGTTCGGATAGAGGAGATCCGGCCTCGGGAGGAGGGGGATCGGTGTGAAGACCGGGTTGATGTGGGCACCCGAGGAAGGATCGGAGCGATCCACGGGGGGGCCGGGATCGAGGCCTCCCGTAAGTCAAGCCTCCACACTATGCACCGGAGGAGCGTTGGCTCCACATCCCAATCCCCTCCCCCGGAGGAGAAAATCACCTTCTCCAGAGAGGACTTGCCGGGTCACGAGGACCCCTTCTGCGATGCGCTGGTTATCCAGACAGCCATCGAGGATTTCACTGTCTCCCGAATCCTTGTGGACAATGGGAGTTCGGTCAACGTCATCTTTAAGAAGGCGTTCGATGCGATGAAGGTAGAGGCCAGGAGGGTGTTAGCCTCGGACGGGCCTCTGTTCGGCTTTTCAGGAGAGAGGAAAGAAGTCGAGGGAGGAGTGGGACTCCATGTCACTCTGGGGGGGCAGTCACGCAACTGCAAGTTTGTCATCGTGGACGCTCCTAGCAGCTACAGTGCCATCTTCGGGAGACCCCTCATCAGCGCCTTCCGCTGCGTCCCCTCGTCCTTCCATCAGTGTCTAAAGCTCAACGTCGAGGGGGTCCAGATCCGGGTCCGAGGAGACCCTAAGGAGGCAAGGGAGTGCTACGTCTCGGCGGTGAACTCCATCTCTTGGCTGGAGGGGGCCGAGGAGATGGGGCGGAGGTTGGAGGAGGAGAAGCAGGGAGCTGACAAAGAAATGGAGGTGGAGTGCCGCGCTCGGGAGGAGGTCGCAGAAGAGACTCGGGAGTCGGCCGAGGCCATGGCCGTCGAGGAGGCTGAGGAAGAGGTCCTCGCCCCCGGAAGGGGAGGTATCGAGGAATGGGAGGAGCAGTCCCGTCTGGAGGCAGTGGAAGAGGTGGAGGAGATGGAGGTCCTCACCACTGGAGGCAGGGTGGAGAAGGTCCGCGTCAGCGGAGGCCTGACCCCGGAAGCTCAAGGCAGGATGCTGGAGTGCATCCAGAGGAACGTGGACATCTTCGTCTGGAGCGCCGCGGAGATGCCGGGGATCGACCCCGACGTGGCCTGCCATCGCCTCAACCTGGACCCGGAGGCTCCCCCCATCCAGCAGAAAAAAAGATCCATCACGGACAAGCTCGCCGAGCCAATCAGGGAGGAAGTCGCCAAGCTCCTCGAGGCTGGCTTCATATTTGAAATCCAATACCCCGGCTGGGTCTCCAACGTTGTAATGGTTAAAAAAGGAGACGGCCGGTGGAGGATGTGTATCGACTTTTCTCTTCTTAATAAATCATGCCCGAAAGATTGTTATCCTTTGCCTCGAATCGACGCGCTGGTTGACTCAGCCGTCGGTTTCCCTGTAATGAGTTTTCTGGATGCTTTTTCAGGTTATCACCAAATCAGGATGCACCCCCCTGACGTCAAAGACGTCTCGTTCATCACGGGAGACGGATGTTATTGTTACAAAATGATGCCCTTCGGGCTAAAGAATGCGGGGGCCACCTATCAAAAAATGATGGATAGGGTCTTCCGAGAGCAGAAGGGGAGGAATCTCGAAGTGTACGTGGATGATCTCATGGTCAAGAGCTTGGATGTCGACTCCCACATCCAGGACTTGGAAGAAACTTTCGCCACTCTCCGCAAGTTTAAGATGAGGCTGAACCCCTTGAAGTGTGTCTTCGGGGCAAGCCGGGGAAAGTTCCTAGGGCATCTTCTCACCCCCGCTGGGGTAGAACCTAATCCAGACAAGGTGAGGGCAATCTTGGAACTGAGGTCGCCACAAAATACCAAGGAAGTACAGCAACTGGCAGGGAAGTTGGCAGGGTTGAGTAGATTCCTCTCCCGGGCCGGGGAGAGGTGCTCCTCGTTTTTCAAAACCTTGAGAGGGGGTCGAAAGTTCGAATGGACCTCGGAGTGCGAAGAGGCATTCCAGGCTTTAAAGAAACAGCTGACTCGAGCCCCCCTGCTCCAAGGACCCAAGGAGGGGGAAGACTTATTCCTATATCTAGGGGTCGGGGCTGAAGCCTTGAGTTCGGTTTTGGTTCGGGAAGAAGGGAAGAGGCAACTCCCCGTCTATTATGTGAGTCGGATATTGAAGAGGGCCGAGCTCCGTTACCCCATCCTGGAAAAACTGGCCTTCGCCTTAATCATCTCAGCCCGGAGGCTTCGGCCCTATTTCCAGGCACACTCAATTCGAGTGGTGACCGACCACCCCCTGCGCAACATCTTCAAGGGGGTAGAGCATTCAGGTAGGTTGGCCAAATGGTCAGTGGAACTGAGCGAGTTCGACATCTCCTTCGTCCCCCGCCTCTCAATCAAGGCCCAAGCTATGGCTGACTTCCTGGCAGAGTATGTGGTCGAGGTGGCGGAGGAGAGACTCACTCGCCCTCTCCCCTGGAAAGTCAGGGTGGACGGTGCTTCGGGGAAGCATTCTTTAGGGGTTGGGGTCATCTTGGAAAGCCCCCAAGGGATAAAGATCGAGCAGACTGTGGTAGTGCACTTTCCTATCACCAACAACCAAGCCGAATACGAAGCCGTAATCGCAGGTCTGTGCCTGGCAAGAGACTTGGGGGTGCATGACGTGGAGGTCCTCACCGACTCCATGGTGGTGGCTTCCCAGGTCAAGGGGGAGTTTGAGGCGAGGGAGCCCACCCTGCAGCTTTATTTGATGAAGGTAAGGGGAGTCATAGGGACCTTCCAGACCTTCTCAATCAAGCACGTGCCGCGAGGGGAAAACGAGCCAGTCGACCAGCTAGCAAAGCACGGCCCCCGGATGGGAGGCACCATTACGGACCTCTTCCGACCTTCCATCGAGGAGGGGGAACTAATGCAAGTAGAACAGCACCCCTCATGGATGGATCCCTTCGTCACCTTCTTGTCCACCGGAGAATACCCGGAGGGAATGGACCGAAGAGGGCTCAAGCACAAGGCGGCATACTACCTCCTACGTGAGGGACAGTTGTACCGCAAGACTCTCTCAGGGATGTTGGCCCGCTGCGTGGCCGAAGGAGAGGTGCACAAAATTTTGGAGGAAGTCCATTCCGGTGAATGTGGAAGTCATTCGGGGAGTCGGACCCTGGAAGGGAGAATCGTCAGGCAAGGGTACTTCTGGCCCACCCTCAGTCAGGACGCAGCCGAATTCGCAAAAAAATGTCATAAGTGCCAACTATATGCCCCGCTCCAGCTCCAGCCGGCTCAGAGGTTGAGAAGCATCATGGCACCATGGCCCTTCGCCATATGGGGGCTGGACCTCGTAGGACCTTTCCCTCAGGCCAGCGGGCAGAGGAGGTTTTTGTTGGTCATGATCGATTATTTTTCTAAGTGGATGGAGGTGAAGGCTCTAGCCAAGGTAACCTCTCAGGTAGTCAGGAACTTTATCTGGGGAGAGATCATCTGCAGGCATGGGCTGCCACAGGCTATCGTCACGGACAACGGGCCTCAGTTCGCCAGCACGGAGTTCATTCGCTTCTGCGAACAGCTAGGGATTGATCTTCGGTTTGCTTCTGTCCATCACCCCAGGAGCAACGGGCAGGTGGAAGCGGCCAACAAAATCATCGTGAACCTCTTAAAGAAGAAAGTGGAAAATTTGAGGGGGAGCTGGGTGGAACAGCTTCCATCAGTCCTCTGGGCCTTGAGGACCACCCCCAATACGGCCACAGGTGAGACACCTTTCAAACTCTCTCACGGCTGCGAGGCCGTTCTACCTGTCGAATTCGAGGTCCAGACGCCTCGGGTCGTCGAGGCAGGAGCCGGAAGGGAAGAATGGAGGTCAGAGAATGAGGAGGAGCTTCGACTCTCCCTTGATATGGTGGAAGAACTACGCGACTTGTCCGTCGTCAGGCAGGAAGAGGCCAAGCGGAGGATGGCCAAGTATTTCGACAAACACGTCCGTGTCAAGCAGTTCGTGGAGGGGGACCTTGTCTTGAAAAAAGTGGACGCGGCAGGGAGATCAGCCGCTGTGGGAAAACTCCACCCCAATTGGGAGGGCCCCTACATTGTGCAGGAGGTCTTGAAATCGGGAGGGTATCGCCTCCAAGATGTAAGAGGGGACACCCTCAGCCACACTTGGAGTGGCGACGATCTGAAACGCTTCTACCCTTGAAAATATTGTAAATATCTTGGCCTTAAGAATGAAAACAAATCTCATTGTCATATTTTATGCTCTGTCAAAACGGCGAGGGTAAAGGGGTTCGCAGCTTAAACCCCCAAGGGGCAAAAGTTTCTAAGTCTTCTCGCTCTGGGGTTAGGTCTCGTCACTCCCCTGCCAGGCTCCCACCTAGCTGGCACGGTCGAGTCTCGATGGACATCGCTATGACCCTGGGGCTGAGCCCGGAGGATGTTCAACACCCGCCCTCAGGCTCTCACCTAGCTGACTGGCCCGGTGGTAGCACCCGGGAGAGGCAAAAGTTTCTAAGTCTTCTCGCTCTGGGGTTAGGTCTCGTCACTCCCCTGCCAGGCTCCCACCTAGCTGGCACGGTCGAGTCTCGATGGACATCGCTATGACCCTGGGGCTGAGCCCGGAGGATGTTCAACACCCGCCCTCAGGCTCTCACCTAGCTGACTGGCCCGGTGGTAGCACCCGGGAGAGGCAAAAGTTTCTAAGTCTTCTCGCTCTAGGGTTAGGTCTCGTCACTCCCCTGCCAGGCTCCCACCTAGCTGGCACGGTCGAGTCTCGATGGACATCGCTATGACCCCGGGGCTGAGCCCGGAGGATGTTCAACACCCGCCCTCAGGCTCTCACCTAGCTGACTGGCCCGGTGGTAGCACCCGGGAGAGGCAAAAGTTTCTAAGTCTTCTCGCTCTGGGGTTAGGTCTCGTCACTCCCCTGCCAGGCTCCCACCTAGCTGGCACGGTCGAATCTCGATGGACATCGCTATGACCCTGGGGCTGAGCCCGGAGGATGTTCAACACCCGCCCTCAGGCTCTCACCTAGCTGATTGGCCCGGTGGTAGCACCCGGGAGAGGCAAAAGTTTCTAAGTCTTCTCGCTCTGGGGTTAGGTCTCGTCACTCCCCTGCCAGGCTCCCACCTAGCTGGCACGGTCGAGTCTCGATGGACATCGCTATGACCCCGGGGCTGAGCCCGGAGGATGTTCAACACCCGCCCTCAGGCTCTCACCTAGCTGACTGGCCCGGTGGTAGCACCCGGGAGAGGCAAAAGTTTCTAAGTCTTCTCGCTCTGGGGTTAGGTCTCGTCACTCCCCTGCCAGGCTCCCACCTAGCTGGCACGGTCGAGTCTCGATGGACATCGCTATGACCCCGGGGCTGAGCCCGGAGGATGTTCAACACCCGCCCTCAGGCTCTCACCTAGCTGACTGGCCCGGTGGTAGCACCCGGGAGAGGCAAAAGTTTCTAAGTCTTCTCGCTCTGGGGTTAGGTCTCGTCACTCCCCTGCCAGGCTCCCACCTAGCTGGCACGGTCGAGTCTCGATGGACATCGCTATGACCCTGGGGCTGAGCCCGGAGGATGTTCAACACCCGCCCTCAGGCTCTCACCTAGCTGACTGGCCCGGTGGTAGCACCCGGGAGAGGCAAAAGTTTCTAAGTCTTCTCGCTCTGGGGTTAGGTCTCGTCACTCCCCTGCCAGGCTCCCACCTAGCTGGCACGGTCGAGTCTCGATGGACATCGCTATGACCCTGGGGCTGAGCCCGGAGGATGTTCAACACCCGCCCTCAGGCTCTCACCTAGCTGACTGGCCCGGTGGTAGCACCCGGGAGAGGCAAAAGTTTCTAAGTCTTCTCGCTCTGGGGTTAGGCCTCGTCACTCCCCTGCCAGGCTCCCACCTAGCTGGCACGGTCGAGTCTCGATGGACATCGCTATGACCCTGGGGCTGAGCCCGGAGGATGTTCAACACCCGCCCTCAGGCTCTCACCTAGCTGACTGGCCCGGTGGTAGCACCCGGGAGAGGCAAAAGTTTCTAAGTCTTCTCGCTCTGGGGTTAGGTCTCGTCACTCCCCTGCCAGGCTCCCACCTAGCTGGCACGGTCGAGTCTCGATGGACATCGCTATGACCCTGGGGCTGAGCCCGGAGGATGTTCAACACCCGCCCTCAGGCTCTCACCTAGCTGACTGGCCCGGCGGTAGCACCCGGGAGAGGCAAAAGTTTCTAAGTCTTCTCGCTCTGGGGTTAGGTCTCGTCACTCCCCTGCCAGGCTCCCACCTAGCTGGCACGGTCGAGTCTCGATGGACATCGCTATGACCCTGGGGCTGAGCCCGGAGGATGTTCAACACCCGCCATCAGGCTCTCACCTAGCTGACTGGCCCGGTGGTAGCACCCGGGAGAGGCAAAAGTTTCTAAGTCTTCTCGCTCTGGGGTTAGGCCTCGTCACTCCCCTGCCAGGCTCCCACCTAGCTGGCACGGTCGAGTCTCGATGGACATTGCTATGACCCTGGGGATGAGCCCGGAGGATGTTCAACACCCGCCCTCAGGCTCTCACCTAGCTGACTGGCCCGGTGGTAGCACCCGGGAGAGGCAAAAGTTTCTAAGTCTTCTCGCTCTGGGGTTAGGTCTCGTCACTCCCCTGCCAGGCTCCCACCTAGCTGGCACGGCCGAGTCTCGACGGACGTCGCTACGACCCTGGAGTTGAGACTGGGAGTTGGCCCGAGGAAGACACCAGGGTGCGAGCTCGCCAGTCAAGACGACGAGCTCGGAATATCCTACCCCCCCCCCCTTTTTTTCTCTCCAGCGAGCCTAGCCTCGCTTCAGTTAACTCGGCGAAAGACACGCCCTGATGTCTAAGGCGGATGCCGGCAACATCTTGACCCAAACATATTTTCACTTGTCTGAATTGTCGAAAAACTGAGGCGAGACATGGCGGGGAAAGGCATGGCGCGAGTAGGATATGGCGCGAGCACGTGTCCTAGGGATCCGCCGCGAGCATCGCGGGGGCTGGTCCTAACTCAATACATTCTACGGGCGAGGTCGCTCTACCGAGCACGCGGGTATAATATCGCAAGTAAGCTTAAAAAGAAGATAGTAAAATGGTGCAAAATGTCTTTGATTCATCATTACAAGTGTACAAGACCCGCCTCGGCAGGATACAAAAAAAAAGAGAGAGAAGAAAACAAAAGTTAGCTCTCACCCTCCCCCCTCGAATGACAGTCCTCCTCGCCACCAAGCCGAGCGTCCTTCTCCCCCACCCCCGCGAAGAGCGAGTCGAAGCTATCCTCCTTCTCGCTGAGCGGGCTGGGTGGGAACAGGGTTGGCAGGAGCTCCCGGACGGTGACCTCCTCGCAGCCTTCCGCCAAAATCCCCGTTCCCCTCATGGCCTTCAGGAGACACTCGACAGCTTCGATGGAGTTGACTCGCAGCCGCTCCGCGACGTCAGACTCGCCAAACACCCGGGGCCTCTTGAAGGGGAAGGCCGGCTCGCTGGCGTCCGGGGGAAGGAGAGCGTCGGCCTGGCGGAGGACCTCTCCCAGGAGCCCCTTGTTCTTCTCTTTCAACTCCTCCACCTCCACCCCCAGCCGGGCGGCAACAGCCTTCTGCTCGCAGGAATATATCTTTTGCTCGGCAAGCTGGACTTCCCGCTCAGCGAGCTGAGCCTGCAACTGAGCCACCTCGCCTCGCATCGCGTCAGCAGCTTCGGCGTCCTGTAGGGTTAAAAGTTCAGAACACGCGCAGGAATAATCCTGAGCAAGGTAAATAGAGGTATCCAGTAATTACCAAGCCACCGGCGGACTTCGCGAGTAGAGCATCGGCGAGGCCGAACCGCCTTTCCGCGTCAGCCGCGCTCTCCTTCGCCAGGTCGCGCTCCTGCTCGGCAGTCAGCAGGGCATTGCTGAGCTAGAAGCCGCGGCGGACCATCATGTGATGGAGCTCGAAGGCCCGCAGGTGGGCCTGCAACCCCTCGTAGCCGAGCTGGCTGGGGGTAAGTTTCTTGTACGATTCGGCGCTGTCGCGGCTGTAGAGGCCGAAGCCGAAGGCGAAGGCGTGGGCGGTAGGCGGACGGCGGGCTCCCCAGGAGGGGGCGCGAGTAGAAACGGAAACTCGGTGAGCCCCCTCATCCCACTTCAAGATGGGCTCGCCAGCCGCATCTTTGCTCTTGCACCCCTTGCCGAAGTTGGGGTGATCCTTCGGCAGACTGGGCTCGCGGAGGGTGTCCTCCTCGGTGGAATCGGAGGACGGCCCGCTCTTCTTCTTCCCCTTTCGGGGGGAAGAGGCTTCTTTCAGCGGACTCAAGGGCGGCTCGTCGGACAGAGCCTCCGGCGAGCTCATGAACTTGGTAGGCGACGGAGGAGGGTGCAGCCGTCCGCGCGAGACCACCTTCGCCCTCTTCTTCTTGGGGAGCGAAGGATCGGGGCGCGAGCTTGACCCCCCGGACTCCAAGCGCTTCCTGCCGGGGAGTTGGCCTCGCGCTTGCTCCTCGCGACAAGCCAGTGCCGCCGCCCGGGCCAGCTCCAGAGGATCTGAGAATATCCCCGAATCGGCGAACGGCGGATGCTCCGGCAGAACCCGTTCCCCTGCAGAGAAAAACTTAGTCAAAAAAAAAGAGAGAGGGAAAATCCACCTTGATAAGGTTCGCGAGAGGGCTGAGCGAGATATACCTTCGCCGGGGAGAACGGGCTGAAGCGAATCAAGGCCGCGGCGGAGGAAGGCGACCTCGAAGTCCTTGTGAAGAAAAAACTTGTGGAGGTCGGCGTCGCTACCAGACAGGAAAGGAGGACGATATATGTCCTCGCTCTTCTGCAGGGGGCGAAAGGGGATGTTGCCGAGCTCGCCCTTAATGAAGACGAGCCGGGTCATCCAATTGTGATTCTTGTTCGCTAGCTCGCGAACCTTGATAAAGGACCCGCCGAAGTAGGCGACCCCGTCGGGGGTAGCCTTGTAAGAGAACAACTTACGGAATACCGCGAGGTTGAACTCAATTCGCTCCCGGCGGAGGAAACAGGCGAACGCCACCATCATAGCAATGGCGTTGGAATTCAGTTGCGCGGGCACCGTGCTGTAGTACTTCAGGATCTGGCGGATTTCTGGCCAGAGGGGGAGGCGCAGTCCCACCTCGAAGTGCGAGATGGGGAAGGCGAGCTCACCCTCCGGGAAGGAATTGATGGCTTCATGCTCGGCGGGCCTGCGAGCCTGGAAGCCGGGGGGGACGAACGCCGCCGTGAACTCGACGAGCTCCTCCTCTGTAATGTGCCCCTCGAAAAAGCAATGATCAACGAAGTGCTGGGCGCACTTAGACCGACCGTCCGCGTCAGGATTGGTCTTGACCATGGTCGCAGAGGAAAGGAAAATCGCGAGCTCGGGAAGACAGAGACGAAGCAAGGATTCGAAAGCAATAAAAGCGTGCCTCGGGGGTAGGTGAGAAGGTCTATTTATAGAAGAAGGTAAAGAAGGGCGAGAGGGAGGGCGAGTCGGCCGATCGGTCCGGTCTCGCCACGCCACCTCGCCACCCTCTCCTCGCAAGTCCTGCGAGCCGGCCAGACCCCCGAAGGGGGAATTCGAAAAGACTCACCAAAATATTGAAAAAGCATCTACATATACAAAGTGGTTGAAAAGTTGTTCCAAGTTATTACAAGCAGATCATTCAAAGCAAATAAAAGAAAAAAGAAAAAAAATATATATATATATATATATAAATAAGGGCGCGAGGACCATGCGAGGGCGAGGGCGAGTACCGGCCGGCTGACAGAGGAGCCGTTTCATTCTCCCCGGTCTCGCCGGCCCGCCGTCGCAGGCCGCCGCGCATGAAGTTCGCGAAGTCGCCCCATGTTCCTATTTATCACCCGCAGGTTCTCGTCAATTTCATCCATCAGCACCAGGGAGGACGCCTCCTCGAACGCCAGGCTGACTCCAGCACCGTCCGCGAGACGCGAGCACTCCCACTGCAGCCTGTTGTTGTCCTTCCGCAGGTCGTGGAGCTCGCGCACCAGCTTCTTGAGAACCTTCCGCTCCCGTCTTGCGCGTTCAGGGCTGCCCACCTCGGAGTCCAGGAAGGCGTCCAGGGCGCTTGGAGAAGGGAGGGGCGAGTAAGGAGGTCGATCCACGGACTCGCCGTCCTCCGTCCGCCCGGGAAATTCTGGGTGAAGAACTGAAAGACGGTCAGAAAAGCAAATATCCACGGAACAGAAGAGCAATGCCGGAAACTTACCGCGCGAGCCTGGCTCCTCTGGGTTGGCGCGAGGAGAGAAGTGGCGCAGGTCCTTGCCACGCCCCAGCAGTTCTTGAGGAGCAAGTTGGTAGCCGGGAACAGGGATAATCCCGGCGCCTCTCCCCGCGACCAGGGATCCAGGGGAGGGTTGCCGGGAAGGGAGGTGACTCGGCGACGCCAGTTCTCGCGAGCCCGGCTCCTTGACCTCGGGATCCTGCCGTGGCGAGCTGACAGGAATACTTTTGGCCCGAGGAGTGGATGCTTCGCCGCTGTTCTCCCGGTCGGAAGACAGTTCCACGAGATTTTTAGTGGAAGAGCCAAGAACCGGCTGGTTGGAGGAACCGGCCCCGTTCCCCAAGGCGGCGGTGAAGTCGGCCAGAATGGGTTCGGCCCCCGGGGGAAAGGGCTTCGCCCGCTTGGCCGAGCCAAAATCGGCAAAACGGCGAGCAGGGGCCTCAAGGTTGGTCAGCCCCGCGGCCTGAGCAGCGATCTCCTCGCGGGAACGTGCGAGTCGCTCTAAAACTTCCTTGGGGAGCGGCATCTTGACAGAATTTGGGGAAGGGCAAAGGTCAGCCAGATGCGCAGGGGTACATATATATAGCTACCTGTGGGGCCTACCAGAAGATTCCTTTTTGCCCCTGTCGCACTCGCCGGATCCTATGGGGTTGGATGTTTCTTTCCAAGCTTGTCCCAACCTCGCAAAGAGCGGGGATTATGTACAACCCCGTATCCCGCGAGTGGTCGACAGGAGTTGAACCGGCCGGCTCAGACCAATGTGGACCCAGCATGCCGAGCCCGAGCTCGGCAATAGTCGAGCCAAGCCCGACGATGGCCGAACGAAGCCCGGCATGCCGAGACCGAGCTCGGGTGCGGGAACAGGGCTCGACGGTAGTCGAGCCAAGCTCGACGATCCCCGTGCCGAGCTCAGTTTCTGTTGGAGCTCGGCGATCGCCGTGCCGAGTCCGAGCTCGGCGATCGCCGTGCCGAGTCCGAGCTCGGCGGTAGTCAAGCCTAGCTCGCGATGGTCGAGTGCAGTCCGCCGAGTACGTGCCCGCCTAGGCCCCAGGGCGAGGCGAGTCGGGCCCCCTGCCGAGCGAGTGCCCCCTCAGGTCCAGCTCGCATCTCGGCCATGGCATACTTTTACTATGTTGCCCCTTTTTGGTCTGCTTGCAGTCCTCGAAAACAGTGAAGGTTGTATATTGGCAGGCCATCTTTTCCTATAAATAGGACCCAAGGGGTACCTCAGAAGGCATGCTTACTAATTCTCGGGCCTACTAGCGCTTTCTGGGGTACCTTAGCCCGACATTTGGCTAAGGGGGGGAAGCGCTCTAAGATCTTCCGGGTGTGTGGTGGGACCTCCACGCCGGGCCCTTGGTCTAGTCCTTGTTTCTTCTCTTTTCTTTGTCATTTTCTTGCAGGAGTGAAGTAGGTGCGCGGCCACCCCTTCCCCAAGGGTGAACTCCACAAGAGATCGGTTTTCCGGTTTCAACACATAAAATAGTCATTTTTTTATTTATGTATTTACCCATGTTAAGACCCATATTGTCTTCTTTGTTTATTAGTCTCATATTGTGTATTGGGAGTTTTTTTATAGTTTGTCTCCCTATATATAGTGTGTATTTGAATATGATAATTATGAAAAATATAGAAATAATATTTTATTTCTTCATTTTTCATATGGTATCAGAGATAATCGAATCCTAAAGATTTTTTTTATTTGAACCCTTACTCCCGTCGCAGGCCTAAGCCCACCTTTCTCTTCGCCCGCCCGCTCGCACTGTCTCGCAGCCTATACCCTGAGACCACTGCTCTGCTAGCATTTCTTCTTTTCGCCCCCTCTTCTCCTCACCCCCTGCCGCCTTTATAGAATTTCTTCCACTACCTACTAGGCCCCCCTCAACTTTTGCTCGCGCGACCTGCGCGGCCACTGTTACTGCTGTCCGCACAACTCCTGCTCGCACATCCTGCGCAGCTCTGCTCCCCGCGACTTCTGCTCACAGCTCCTTGCGCGACTTCTACGCAACCCCCCTCAATTTCTGCTTACGTGACCTGCGTGAACGCCGCTACCGTTGTTCGCACGACTCCTGCTCGTGCGACTTCTGTGGGACCCTCCTCAACTTCTGCTCGCGCGACCGTTGCTACCGTTTTTTGCACGACTCCTGCTCGCGCATCATGAGCAGCTCTGTTCTACGCGACTTCTGCTCGTGCTTCTTGCGCAGCTCGCACATCCTACACAACGCGCCTTGTTGATCGTGCTCTCCTCTGCCCACTGACTCCTGCATACTGTTGTTTTATTGCTTACGGTGCTTGCTGCCTTTTGCCTTGTGTTCACCCGGCCATCGTTGTCCGCCCAAGCTGCCAGCCAGTCTATATATTTGTCGTTCCTTGGTTGTTTTTCACTTGCAGCTACTCGCTTTGCTTGTCTGACTGTTAGTCACTTGTTTGATCTTGCTCGCCTCTGCCTCTGTGTCTTGTGTTCGCAGCTGCTTGAGTCTAGTTTCTCGCTGCTCTCCATAGGGATTCCAGCTTTGCTTCCCCGCTCTGCAGCTCAACTTTCCTCCAATAGTTCCGCGCTGAACTCGCTATCTTGCAGGAGTTACTGCATTGGATGGAGGGGTAGCTTTCAAATGTTTGGCATGTGCAGATTGACACTAGTGGAAATCTACATGAGGATCATTGCATTATGTCATATACGATCATCTTGATACTTTGTATATAAGGTATTTTACCATGGATAGGGAAATTAGAAAATGTGACATGGTGCAAACGAGTCGAGCTCGGCAAAATTTTCAAGCTCGAGCTCGATCTCGAGCTACTCACGAGTTTTTTAGCTCATGAGCATGATTTCCTTTATATTTTAAAAAAAAAATTTAAATATAGGAATAAAAAACTCGCGAGCCGGCTCGCAAGCTCGTGAACAATAATACCCGAGCTCGAGCTCAACTCGTAATCGAGCTCGACTCGTAATCGAGCTCGTGCTCATCGAGCTCGACTCGTAATCGAGCTCGTGCTCATCGAGCTCGAGCTCCACAGGCTCGAGATCGAGTCGAGCTTTTTTCGAGCCGGCTCAACTTAACTTGCACCCCTAGTTCTGTTTTTGTACATTTTTCCGGATAAAGTTAATTTGATTTAAATGCATTTTGTACTAACATTGGCTGCTACTCGTGATTAATTTCTATGCGGCTGAAAGCCTTGACTAAGATTTACTTTTTTATGCCATGCTTGGCTTATCTATAACGTCCAATATACCAATATGGCAATATCTACATAATTTGTTGAATAGTGAAGAAAATTTAACCTCACCCGATGCACATTTACAAATGAAATTCATGTATTCCGCCTATTTATAGCTGCATTATGCTCACTATTCATTAACATTGTCAATTTTGTGTGCAGATTGGAGCAGCTCCTGCACTAATTCCTGAGGATTCAACAACATTCGCCTCGAAGAGTGCCCAGAATGTATTCACTGCTGGCAAGGGAATAAAAAATAAGGTTCATGGAATTACTACCGGTATCCTGGATTACTTGAGAGATCCTAGAACTGGTCCATTTTTGTTCTTAGCAGCATGTATATCATTCGGAATCATTTGGATGCAATCCAACAGTCCACCAACAGAACCTACTAAACCGGTGAGCTTCATGTTGACTAATAACTGCATCAATCTACTGTTCTAATTGAGGGTTATCTGATGTGTACTTTAAAGATGTGTTTTCCTTCCTTATTCTGTCACTCAGCTCTCTAATTTTTTACCTTGTGAAGCCTACTGATAGATGAAAAAAAAGGTATTACAGTTGGGACCCAAATCCTTTTTTTTTCTTAGCTGAGAATCATTTGCCAAAGCCTACATACTCAGTCTTTAAGAGAGAAAATGCATCTTAGTTCGTGGTGTGTGACCACATGTGTTAAAAAATAAGTAAATTAATCTCTTATATTCTTATACATACATCCTGCTGCATGCAACTACTTGTGCATTAGTAACCCAATTCCAGTATCTCCAAGAATCCTGGAAGTCACCCTGCCTACCGCACACTGGAAGCTCCCAGATTGACAGAAGAATATGCCTGAAAATCTGCCGTACGTAATTATGAATGCAAGTGATAGACCTATTTATGGTAATACCGAGAAAGTTTCTTCAAAAAATTTTACAAAGACATATCTTATGCAACCCTAAGTGGAGGAAATGACGATTCATAATGTCAAACCTTAACAGCGGAGATTAGACTGATGATGATAATAAGATGCAAGGATCATCATAGGCTCATAGCACAATCAATAATTTTACTTGCTCCCTTTTAAATTACGAATCAAGGAGGGTTGTCTTGGTAATGTAGAGCCCTAATTATTTTTTCTACATTCTACTCAAAATATTCTACTGCGCCTTATTCAACTCATTTCTTTACATGCATATTGCTTAGGAAACACAATAAGTTTTAGTCATCCGCAATTCTGTGATGTTTTTATACATTTGGAATATCTCCTTTTAATCCGATAGTTTCTACTCATTAATTAAAAAAAAAAATTCTTATTCTCAGGACTGTGATGGAGGACGCACAGCTGGAGAAAGAAATCAGAGTCATCGCCGGAAGGAAGTATTGAACAAAAATATTCCACCATCAATCACAGACGAAGAACCAAAAGATGCTCACCAAATGTTATTAGACTCTAATTCAGATTAGCAACTGCATACAACAATCACGTCGGACACAGTTTTGCTCGTGGAAGCCTTTTGGAACACTGTTGATGGTCGTATCGTGTTGATGTTCATTAGAGATTCAGATGTATCATTTTTATGTTTACGATGGAATAATGCTCGCACTGTTAAATTAACCAAGAAAAAAAGCTAGTTTTGAACATAAAAGCTAGTTTTGGGCATTCACAAATGATGGTGCATAACCCCGCACTCATGACCGCTACGCTAAACCCTAAACAGAGCCTAAATCTCATTGTAATTTTTATGAGCCTTTGTGCTTATTTTGATGATGCAAACTTAGGATTAGTATTTCTAATCCTTCTTTCAGGTAATGTGTAAGATACATCTAGTTATTGTTGATCAAGAATATTATTCAAAACTTTAGAATAGACTAAGCAAAATCTTTACATTGCTAGATAGCTCTTTTTAAAAAAAATTCAAACGCACTTGCCTTCAATTGCTTTTAAGTTATTTTAAATTATCGTTGATGTTCAATTGCTGAACAATTTGCCTTCTGGAACACTGTTGATGTTCAATTGCTTCTGCAATCCGAATCGCAATATCCTCTCCTCAGCCATTTTTCCCTTCTTACTAAGAGCTCTCTTTTCTTATCTGGCCCCGATGAACTCTACCTCCTTGATCCTTGTTGTCACCTCACCACCATAAAGCTTTCAAAGAGTAATTTGAACCTTCCTACTCAAAATCCTCTTCATCCATTGAACCTTCTGAAACTGCAATCAAAATCACTACATACACCCTCATCAATCATATTTGTGCTCCTGCTTACATAATTGATTCCTTCCATGAGCCAACCTAGGTTCCCAAAATCTTCAGTAGTCTTGCACCAACTTGAGGAAGCTACCCATAGTCCTAGTAAGCCCTGTCAATTTCTAGTCTGTCTCCCTGCACTTCAATTTTTGTAGTACCTTGGAGCCATTTCTCCCACTGCAATCACCCATACTTTTTTATATCGTCTTGTTTAAAATCATTTCTATATCCATCCCTCTTTCAATTGCAAAACATTTTGAAGTCAGACTCTTACATTCTTATTTTAAATTGACCCAAGAAATCTATTGATTATTATTTTTGAGCTGATTAAGTTTACTATATTATTATTATTATTAAACTTTACATTTAAGATTTATTAAATAAATTCAATTGCTTAATGAAAATAGAGCAAGCAGATGCAAATATTGCTAAAATGCTCGAAGTATCATGTGTGGCCTTCAAGTTTGGAATGACTTTCACGTTGCCTCTGGCAGAGGTATTTATAGGCGTAACTCTAAATCCCCGACGGGTTATTGTATTCCTACTGGATCCTAATCAAACCCAATAAGGACCCGTTATCATTAATATAAATACATTTCAATAATCTCCTCATACATTATATATAAATGATAACGCATAGCATGTCACTTAAAACGAGAGCTAATAACGACAAAAAATGAGTTTTTATGTGAATGTAAAAATGAGTTTTAGAGTATAGATAAATCTAAACTCAAACAAATAGTTTCAAACATAACAGTAAATAAACTAAAAAACTCAAACTGATGATTGATCTTTGATCTATGCAAATAACAGATCATTGTCATCCGGGTTGAAATCAACTCTCTCCTCCATTTTTCATTTGATCTGCAAATAATTACAATAGGAATGTCATAAGACAAATCTCTATGAATTCAGACATTTGTTATCAAATATAAAATAATTAGTTCTAGCAGTAAAAGAACGTAATACTCTAAACATAAAGAAAGAATCATAAATCTGCATTTATATTTAATTTACAAAAAAATATAATATTTGATTTTATAAAAATAAATCATGTTCTTTTGATTATTAAGATTATTATTATTCATTTCCCAATTGTGTTATATCATTAAGTTTGGAATAATACAACTAGCTGTGACCATTATATTTTCAAATTTGTAATGATACAATTAATAATTCTAATATCAAGACACATTAATAACTTCAGTATTTCTTTTTATAATAATACCCAAATCAGTCTTTGAATAGAAAAAATTGTGAAAATCATCAAGTTTGGAATGACTGACAACTATTTATCCCTGACTTTTATCAGATAGCATCTGATATACTTCAGTGTACTCACTCTAGATGCTTGAATGTAAGCAGATTTTGGTTCTAAAATTTAAGAGTGTACTCACTCTTATGTTTTAGATGTAAGAACTTTACATAAACTCTTGGTAAAGATATTTGCTACATTATCTTTTGATCTCACATCCAAAAGAGAAATTGTCCTTTAACTAGTGAGATAGGTCAATCAAACATGTTTCATCATTTGTTATCTTCTCTTTCCATTGAACAAAGTATTCGTTGCAACGGTTTTGTGGCTTGAGTCATAATAAATTGAAATAGAGTGCATTTTTAGATTCGTCATTGGAATGATCATTATCAGATCTCTAATCCACTTTACTTCTTCTGTTAAAGCTAGATCATAGAGTTCTGATTTTAAAGAGAATAGTGCAATATACGTCTGCCTCTTAGACTTTCAAGCTACGACAGCTCCTAGTGTAAACACAAAACCACTAGTGGATTTATTAAAATCAATCTTTGAGCACTATGAGACATCAAAATACCCTTCAAACATTGGATGATGTTTACTGTAACATAAATCATACTTCTTAGTGTACTTTAAGTATCTTATTAGCCTTTCTAAGGCATCTTAGTGGTTCTTCTTAGGGTTACTAGTAAATCCACTTAACATATCGACAGTAAAAATGATGTCAGGTCTAGTGCAGGTTGTAGCATATATAAGACTTTCTATGAGTTTGGAGTAATCCAACTATATAATATATGAACTTTCATTAGGTTTCAGTCTATTGTTATAGTCGTATAACTTCTCAATCATCTTGCTCTTATTGTAACCTTATTTTTCAGTAGATTTTTGATGTAGTGACTCTGACTCAGGGTAATACATTTTTCAGTGAAGTTCACTTCCATTCCTATGATGGTTTTCACCACGCATAAGTCTATCATGCTAAATTATTTCATCAAGGCAACTTTCACATCTTCCACCTCAAACTGATTAATACCCAGAATTAGCATGTCATCAATATACAAGCATATAATTGCCACTTTATTTAAACTTCTTTTTACATATAGACATTTATTTGATAGACATGACTTGAAACTTATGCCTTTAATACAAGTGTCAAATTTCTCGTGCCATAATTTTGGTATTTGATTCAATCCGTAGAGTGACTTAAGCAACTTACAGATCTTATTTTTCAGACCTTCTACGACACATCATTCAGGTTGGTCCATATAGATCTCTTCAGTTAGATCTTCATTAAGAGATGTAGTTTTGACATCTATCTAATGAAGTAAAATGTTCAATATATGCTAAAGCGAGAAGAATCATAATTGTTGTAATGTGACAGACTGGAGAGTATATATCAAAGTAGTTTATACCACTCACTGAAGTGAAGTCTTTGACAACTAGACGTATTTTGTATTTGTCGATACTCTTATTAGGATTGAGCTTCTTTTTTAAAATCCACTTACTTTCAATAGTTCTAGCCCCTTTGGACAAGTCAACCAAGGTCTAAGTGTGGTTTTGTAATAGAGAATTCATCTTATCTGGCTTCTTTTCATAATTGAGAATTCCTAGATCGCATTGCTTCCTTATAGGTAGATGAATCTGCTTCAACTTGGTAAGTTAAAAAGTCTATACTGAAACTTTTAAGCATTCTTTCTCTATTAGATAACCTTTTAGATTCTAAGTCACTAGTGTCCATGAGCTCAGTGTCAGAGATTCTTAGTTCTGGCTCAACAACAGTCTTAGTACTAGTGGCCGACAAACCTGGAAGTGTCAAGTCTTTATTTTTTAAGAAACTTAACCTCAAATAAAATATCTATAGATTCTATTATAATATTAGTTGAGAGATCTAAAAATTTGTCTATAGCACTATCCTCTCCACATCATAGATAGACACATGTGTATATCCTAGGTCCAATCTTTGATCTCTTAAAGTCAGGTATCTTAACATAATCGATAAAGCTCTAAGTTTTAAGATTGTCAAGTTTAGGAGTTCTCTTAAACCAAAGCTCATATAGTGTTTGTTTCAACTTAACATGTGGAACTTTATTATGAATCTGATCTGAAGTGAGGATAACTTCACCTCAATAAGCCACAGACATACCAACAGTCAACAATATAGAATTCAATATTTCTGTTAAAGTTTTATTTTTTTTCTCTCGGTGAGACTGTTAGATTGTGGTGAATTCGGGGTAGTGATTTCAAAGATTATGATATTGCTAGCAAGAAAGTCTCTAAACTTTCACGATACATATTCACCTCCTCTATCACTTTTTAGCATTTTGATTTTCATGTCAAGTTGATTTTCTACCCTATTTTTAAAAACACGAAATCTCTTAAAAGATTCATCTTTGAATTTAAGAAGATAATATTACTAAATTTAAAGTAGTCGTCGATAAAATTTATCAAATACTTTTAACCTCTTGTGCTAAAACTTTTGTAGTCACAAATGTCAGAATGTATTGACTCTGCCAATTGTGTGCTCCTAGAAACCCGACTAAATTGTGTTCTAGTTATCTTAATTTGAGCACAAATCTCACATTTATCAAACTCGATTGTTATGTCTGAGGAAATATTATGAGTTTTAGCTAGCATGAGTAGTTTTTTATAGTTTGTGTCTTTGTCTTGCATGTAAAGTTTTAGTATCTATTAGATTTGAATTAACTTAATTTACTACTTCGTTTGTTAAGCTCAACTTACATATCTCATTTCAGACATATGAACAACCAAAGTAATTTGAATTAATCATTAAAGTTACTCTACTACCATTAATGTTAAAAGATATACCAGCATCGCATAACAGGTTAATTGAAACTAAATTAGCAGTTAATGTATATATAAATTTAATAATTTTCAAAATTAAATGCGTACATAAAGAGAGTAACAAATTTGTAGTCTCGATCAGGAGTACCTCAACAGTGTCTTCATTCACAACAATAGCAGTTTCGTCAACTGCAGTGACATCCCTCAAAAGCATAAAATCGTTGCAAATGTGGCATGTAGTACCTGAATCTAACCATCAATCTGCACTAATCTTCTCTGTTCCAACCATGACAACAAAATTAGCAGACGCAGTTTAATAAAACATGTTTGCTTTATTATCAATCTTAAGTGTGTTGAATTCACCCTTTTTTGATTACATGCATTCAGAAGCACAGTGAGCTCACTTGTTGGAGTTATAACACTTGTCTTTAAATTTTTTGATCTTTTTGCTAGTGTCAGTAACTGCGGGTGCACTAATTGACAGTTTAGTCTTCTCAGATTTAGACTTTTGCTTAGGGATGTGTGACCATGTTAGCAACCGAATCTTGTTTACTAATCATCTCTAAAACGTGCTTAGTCTGGTTCTTGTCCTCAATGCAAATGAAGCGATTGAGGTCTTTCAAACTAACTTGAGTCTTCTTCTAATACATCTCCATCTTAAAAGAATATCATGCTGATGAGAGCTTGAAAATGATGGCTCCTGCATCAAATCCATCTGGCAGAGGGATATTCTCACTGTTGAGCGTGTACACGAGAGTCTCAAAATCTGCATCCTGTGAAAAAAATCTTCGTCTTCGAGAATGTTAGAGTGCTCGAAGCATCCCGTGTGACCGTCAAGTTTGGAACAACCTCCATGTTGCCCCCAACATGAGTATTTATAGGCGTATCCCTAAATCTCAGACGGATTATTGAATTCCTACTGGATTCTAACCAAACTCAGTAAGGACACGTTATCATTAATATAAATACATCTCAACAAATACAAGCTAAAACAAAACTAAAATGATAGAGGGTTAATAAAACACACAAAGTGACATAATGTTGTAGAGCAAGAAAATGGAAATTCAGAAAGAGATATTAAAATAACAATAAAAATGTCTTAATTAACATTTTATAATTTATTTTATAAAAAAACTTTTTTAAATCTTTTTTTAGGGACACAAGCCATCCGCATCTTGGACCAATAAAAAACTTCTCGCATAGAGAGGAGAAAAAATTTGGTACGGTTAACGTATATGCGGGAAAAAATACAGTCGTACGATCATTATTTCAATAATGTATGATCACTTTTCAAATACGACCGTGTTAGAAAATACGATCATATTTTTAACGAAGGATCTTAGCCGTTGAAATCACCGGCTGGAATTAAAATACCTACACATCAAATTATTTAAAAAAAATTCGAGAGAGGCGTTTCTCATTATTTTGGTGATGTTATTAGCACTACAGTTTTGGCTAGTCGCACAATATTTTCACCTAATTTCTCGAGTCTTTTGAAAATACGTCTTGTACATACATTTTTATGAAAATTGTTCAACATGAAAGTTGTAGATCTACAACTTTTGTGTTGAACACTTTTCCTAAAACTGCATGTACAATGCGTACTTTGGAAAATACATCCAGATTTCGCGCATTTTAGAAATACGCATTGTACATGCATTTTTAGGAAAAGTGTTCAACAGAAAAGTTGTAGATCTAATCGATATCTACAACTTTCGTGTTGAACATTTTTCCTAAAAATGCATGCACAAAACATATTTCCAAAAGACGCAAGAAATTAGGAGAAAATGTTGTGAAAATAACAATCACTTACTTTTTTTTTCAGATAAAACGTCGGGCTATGGTTGGACACGTGGCACCTGCACATCCATGGCCGAATTAAAATACGAATCAACAATTTGCTAATTTCTGCTCTAATAGTCGAAGCGGTCAAGCTTCTTCTCGCTCCCATCCGCCCGAATTCCTGTTCTGCACGAAGCAGAAAAAGGAGAAAGGTATTCAGTGTTGCGTGGATGGCTGCAACGATGGTCACTTCCTCGTCTCCTTCTTCGTTTTGCCCGCCGTCCACCGATCGTTGCAACCTCTTCACCTTCCGCAGGACGGGGCGCGCCACAAGGTCCATTCGCCGTTCCTTCTCATGTATCCAATGTTACCTAATTAAAATCTCGCCTTCTGACTGCGTTGATGCTTCATTAGGCTTTGAATTGTTTCAGTAGACTTATCATCAAAGGATTCTCACTGCTTAATGATTCGGTTGACTTGTTTCAGTAGGGATCATCTCCAGCTTACCTATCTTATCCATTAACCTTATAACTTTTTACTTAGATTTATGCACAAGAGTTTTCTGTTTCCTCGATATTTTTCTAGCTGGTCATTGAAACTTGGATGCTTGCGTTGTAAATAATTCCTATAATTGCAGTTAGTTAAAAATCAATGATTAATCCCAAGGGAAAACAAATATGTGTGATTTCGAGGCGTGTTAAACCAGTGCCTGAGGATATAATCCTGCACCCACAAAAGTGCAGTCAGCTTACTAGCAGTATAACCTGTCCTTGCTCCGCTCATGACAGTGAACCTAATGATCTATCAACTACCTTCTTGCCCGTAAGTCAATAAAAAGGAGACAAAAATCTACAAGGAAATCTAAAGTTTTTTTTTTGGGTGGAGAATATGATATCTTCACATCTATATGTATATCTCTTTAACATTTTCAAATGTTCTTGAGGATAATTTAAAAAATCCTGAAAACCATAATAACCTATGTAGCATTAATTATAATATTATTATTGGATTTATAACAGTTATTTAATCCGTATAAGCTTGTCTGTGAGATCCTCTATGGCAAGTGTGTAGAATGCCAAGTGGTAGATGCTTTTGATAGTCGTGTCAAAACGGCACAATGTTTTGATCTTCATGCGTGGGTTGCTAGGGCTTGAGCCGACAATCCCCACACATAGCCCATATAATTCTTCAAATCACCAAATAAATGAAGAATATATAAGCACATTGGCCTTATGGCATTTACAATTTTGGGCACATATATTTACCTTAGTTATACTTTTCAAAAATGCGAGGAAGGACCCGGTAGCCCAAAAGAGAAGTTATGGGAAAAACAACAAGACGATGAGCTGGAGGCGGTCTCCAGAGCTTCTCAACCTTTCACTCTCGGATTTTCATCTTCTTCATAGTTGATACTAAATCCATATACTTGCTGCTAACCCTGGAGTGTATTGCTTAGTTTCTTATCCTGGAGTTAATAATTCAGGAAGAACATATTATCATCATTTCCATGATCATTGTGAACCTATCTTAACAAATTGAACCCAGATATGTGGGCCCTTTACAACCATTTTTCTGCTAGGAGATGCACTTTTTCTTATTGTAGTCAAAATCTCATGGATTAACTTGTAACCTTTGTTAGTCCTTCCTCTAAATTCATTCTTACAAAGGATTTACACTTTATGGTAGTTCTGCTTTAACTTAGTACTTTTCATTGTGCTGCATCTTAGTTTCAAACCACTCATACCATTCTCATTCGTTCATGCTAGACAACTATAATCTATTATGATAATTCAATCCTCTGGGCATTGCCTTTGTTTTGGCTTTAAGTTTATATGTACCTATTATTTCATATGCTATTTTTTAAACTTAAATGCTGGTCCTACATTAAACTTGTATCATTTTGAAACATCTTCACTTTTTCTTTAAAACACATCAGTATTGGTGTCGCCATTGTTATTGCATCCAAAAATCTTTCTTAGTCAACTTATTTATAAGAGGGCAAGAAAAATTAACCCAGCAAGAAGTTTTCCTTGAGAGAGGTCAATTAGTACACATTTACTTCTTCAAGAAGCTATAGAGAACCTTCTAAGAAGACAACACAAGTCAATTGGTCAAGTGCCGCAACTTACATCAAATCTAAAGGATAAAGTGTACAAAAATATCATTTAAGTAGCAACATGGAAATTTTACATGCATATGGATGTCATTTTCTACATGAGCTGTGATAAAGTGATAGTTGGGTTTATTGAGTAGTTCTCACTATTACCTTCTGGAAAAATGGCCCTTTTAAATTCTAACCTATGAAGCTAGCTTTATCAACTATGCAGCTAAGATCATTTTTCCTTCCTTTGCTCTATTTCTTTGTACAACTTTCAGGAGGAATTGTCATGCTACAATTAAGGCCTCATCCCGTGTGGACAAGTTCTCAAAAAGTGATATTATAGTTTCTCCTTCTATCCTATCAGCAAATTTTTCCAGGCTGGGAGAGCAGGTTATTTCCATACTCTTTAATAGAACGATTTGAAGTAATTTATGTTACAGCTAGCGCAAGTGCAATTTCTGATTTACTTTTTAGCTCATTGTTTAAATTTCTGACTTATGTTACAACCAAAAGTCGTAGAGGTCTTTTTGTGTGTTCTTGGAATAAGACAATTCTTCTGGGAAGAAGAACAATCTTGTGTCCTTGGTGTTTGAAGGAATGAGAGTTCCTTGCGCCGTCATGCATGACAAGTTGGTCGTACTATCAAGATCTTCCTAATAGGATGTGACAGACATCCATAACAGCGATATGACATAACACACTGTCTGAATACGTGCTTCTATAGAAAACTCTACTAGGTAGTAATGAGTCACGGGTATAGTCAATTGACTATTAACGCCAGATAAATTGTAGGGTTGATCCAAGGGGTGTGTTTCAAGTTTTAACATGTCCACCATACGTTGGGAAACGAAATTTTCCATACTACCATTATCAATAATAATGGAACAAAACTGTCCCTGGATCCGTGTGGTAGTGCGGAAAATATCGTGTCTCCAATGATCATTCTCAGGGGACTCGCTAGGAGTGATCAAGCTATAATGGAGGACACAGATTAAGTGATCAGCATGTTCACCTTCTACTTCTACTACCACTTCAGGTTCAGGCTCTGGTTCATGCTCAGGATGGGTGTCACTAATATAAACTCCGTACTCAGGCTCTCGTCCATCAGTAGAATCAATAATGGTGACGAAATAGCGTCGCGGGCACTTAGATGATTATGTCCAGGCTCCATACACTTGAAGCATCGGAGCACTCCAGTGTTGGGTTTAGCCCCAATGATCTCTTTATCCTTGGAAGGGATAGTGGGGGTTGAAGTCCCGACAGTGATAGGAAGGTGAGCGAAATCTAAGATTCTGGCAGTGGTAGTAGTGTTGACGCTCGATGTAGATTTATCAGTAAACCTAACTCTGGATGTCCGCTTCTGCAAGGACTCCACTCTACGAGCTTTACTAAAGAGTTCCCCAAAATTGCAATAGACGTGCAACTCTAACTGGTCCCGTATGGAATAACGTAATCCATTTAGATAACGGGATTCAGTCATGTCATCATCCTCACCAAGGTCTAGTCTCGACTGTAGGACAAGGAACTCATAAGCGTACTCGTCTACCGATGATTTCTCCTATCGTAGGTTATGGAATCTACGATATAGAGTTTGGAGATATCATGGGGAACGTGTCGCTTCCTAAGTTGAGCCTTGAATTCATTCCATGTTGTGATGGGAGGCAACCCTAAATTGAATTTAGAGCGCTTTAATTGTCCCCATCAAACCAAAGAAGATCCTTTTAGCCTAAGGACGACATACTTTACTTGCCTAGCTGGAGGCAATTGCTTCCAAACCAGGAAACGATTCATTCTATCACACCAATCTAAGCAACCTTCGGTCTCTAACTGTCCCTCAAAATCGTTGACATCTAATTTTATTCCTAAATCCCACGAGGCGGCGCTCTTGGGTTGTGGACTACTGGTTCGAAAGGTCGTGGATTTGGATTTTATAGTTCCAAGTTCCTTTGATTTGGATAGTACTCGACTTGGGCTGGTGGATTTAGTCCTAGGTGTTGGTTAGCCTCTAAAGTATTAATGCTCCCACGTAATCCAGTGAGCACTTGACCAACGTTTCTCTGATTCTCATTGATACTAGCGGTTAACGTTTCAATTGATTTTGTTAGATGTTGAATTTGCGTACTCAGAGCGGTGACGTTTTCTTCAATTTTTCCTACATGATTTTTCATTTAAAATAAGTGGAAGTTAATTTTTTTAGAAAAATTTTAATTGATTTTCAGAAGATGAGAATTTTAAAATAATTAAAATTAAAAAAAAGAGATTTAAATTTTAAAATAAAATAACGATTTTAATTTTCAATTAAAAGGGCATTTAATAAAGCATGTTTTAAAAAATAGATTATAAAAATTTTGAAAATAAATTTTTTATTTATTTTGAAGCCCGAAGCGCCTAATTTGCGATAGGAGCGAATCAAATACCTCTGATACCAAATTGATGTAGACTGAAATTATGGGTTTTACAAAAATACTATTTTTTATGTTGATTAATTTATTTGTTGTAGACCGAGCGGGCGAACTCGAGTTTTTGCGCCAAAATCACTATCGACACTTGGACTTGATGAGATCGATAATATTATTTGAAATTGAACTTTAAAGCGTTTAACGGATTAACTCAAAATGAGATCTGCACGACCACAAGCATAAGCCGCAATAATAATTTATGGGATAACAAAAATTAAGTTAGTGCGAACATTCAAAGGAAAGCTACAATTATTTAAATAGATTACATAAAATTAAGCTAACCAAAGAGGAGCAAGGATACATCAAGGATATAACAGCAAGAATGGTACGCTCCGAAAGCTCCTCGCGCAGCTGGAAGGCGTCGTCCTGACAGATGGTTGACAGAGTTCTGGTCGCCGAGGGTGTTGGTTGGGTCGCTGGAAGGAAGAGTTGAGGTCGACAACACCTAGTTGGAGTACAACCCTTCCACGAGGAGGTCGGGACTGGATGACGTCAGATCCTGGAAGGTTGGCGACGAGGTTCGATGGCTGGCGGTTGAGGAACAGGTCCTTCCAGGCACCTTCGGTTGATCACAAGGGTGGCGTGTGGACGACGTTAACGGGACCGGTGAGCAAAAGTGAGAGTGGTGAGGGTTCCATTGGGAGACTTCTTCGACGGGCTTGAGGTGGGGCCATATGTTCCCTGGCTGCCTTCTCCAACCGATATGTCGGCGTGCTGGGAAGAGATTCGCAGGCGGCTGTAGAGGGGGCGGTTTCCTCCTGCAATACAAAGGAAACGAGGATTAATATAATGGATTTCTCTGCAATTTTCTGACTGACTTTTCAGGAGCAGCATGGGTCTTAATATAAAGGATTTTCTAGCTTTGCTTCTTTTCAATTTGTTTCCAAAAAATAAATTTCCAATTATGACGGACAACTTTATATCCTCATTACTCTCCATATCTCATATATTGGATTTTTTTCTCTATTAAATTTTATGCGCCTTTTTAAATAATTTAAGTTTGCCTTTTTTGTCATAACTACCCTAAATTATTGGACCATTTATTTAGGGTCTCGTTGGGTGGTCAAACCGATGAGCCGAACAAAATTCAAATAACATAGGTGCGCGAGAATAAAAGGAAATGCATGACAATAAATAAAAGCATAATAATAATAAATCGATTTATGACGCATGATGGCGCCAAGCGTCGTTGAATGCGACGGAGGATGCATCAAGTATTCAGATAGACTTGTAAATCCTTTCGAGTTTGTTTAGCGTTGACGTTAAGTCATAGAGTTTGCTCAAGTTTCTGTTTCTCGAGTATGATGATGCTAAATGGTCTAGTACAACCTTGGAAGTCATGCAATGAGTGATTACATCAGAAACAAAGGTTTACACACAATCTCCACGAAGCTCACAATTTGATCATCTTCTTGTGATATAACTTGCAGTTCCAGTAGTAGGAGGTGTTAATGGAGGAACTTCAATAAGATGAAGTCATTTGCCACTTCTAGTTAAGTACATGAGGGCATGGTTTTTCCATTGCATGTAATTGTCAAGACCTCAAATTTTTTGATGTAATGTGACTAAGGGTGTCACTTGGTATTAGAGATATACTCATTGAAGTAATCTCACTATCCTTAGGGTTTAGGGTTTAGGATTTACTCATTGAAGTAATCTCACTATCCTTAGTCATCCTAGACGTCTCTGTCTTCCAATTTATTGTTGAACCAGGAGCATTATCGATTCACAATTCACAAGTAAAATTATTGGGCCCTCTTGGGGACATCAAAAACAAATAGCTTGAACATGGTTAAGTTTCTCAAACCAGACCGATGAATATTGCTCAAAGTCATAGAGAGATTTCCGCAGATGACAAACAAGAGATTTCCTTAGTCTTATAGTCAAGTGGTTGTTGCATGTATAATGTCTCAGATATATCATTATGAAGGAAATTATTTTTAATATCAAATCGATGCAACTTCCATTGGTGGTCTCAAAAGCATTTTTCTGGATGTGGGTATAAGGAAGAGATTTGAAAAAACTTCTTATTGATTTAGGTCAAACGACCTATTTATATAAAGATGAGTTTAGCCTAAAAATTTAATCTAATATTTGGGACTAATATACCCACTAACAATTAGTAAAGATAAAAAATAAGCTAATTTGTTATGGATGTGCGTAGTGTGGTGGTTCGCTTAAGGCCAGGGAAACCATCTCTTCAGTCTCCAAAGTATTTTGCCCGCTACCTAATTCATAGTTGCTGACTTCCCGCATGTTGCTGTGCTCTTCTAATGGAGATTATGGGTGTGCATCTAGGGTGCAATTCTTTGAGAAAATGATATCTTTTGACTTTTATGAACCTTTGTGAGGTTGTGTTACATTTGTTTATTTGATAGGGGTGGATTTTTTAGGTAAAAGCAGTGGAAGTTGCTGGATGTGATTGGATCCATGTTGATGTAATGGATGGTCGATTTGTCCCGAACATCACTATTGGACCTCTTGTTGTTGATGCCTTACGGGCAGTTACTGATCTCCCTTTAGATGTGCATCTGGTACTGTTTCCTCTTCTTTCCCATGGCGTTCTTTCGCCTTTTTTAGATGGTATGCAGCACTTTTTGCTGATTTTTCAGATTATCAGAATCATTTTTCCTCAACTCGTCAAAATCAACTTACAGATGATTGTAGAACCTGAGCAGCGAGTGCCAGATTTTGTCAAAGCAGGATCCGACATTGTTAGTGTACATTGTGAGCAATCTTCCACTATTCATCTGCATCGAACAATCAATCAAGTGAGTGGTACAGTGATCTTCTGCTCTTGTTTGTAATCTTATAACTATGCTTTGAAGTTTTTGTGGGATATATGATATATCTTATCGGGTATAGTAGCTGTTTCATTTATTCCCCTTGATTTTGTTTGTCACGTAATGACACTCAATGGTAAACATTGTTCAGAAACTATCATCTTCATTAATCTGCTTACGTATCAGTGCTGTTTTCGCAAAGCTCGGATGATTATGCTACTTCTATTGTTTGTTATTTAGATTAAAAGCTTGGGGGCCAAAGCTGGAGTTGTCTTGAATCCCGCAACACCACTAATTTGTATAGAATATCTGCTTGATGGTAAGTATAACTGCTTGTATCCTTACCCAAAAATAGGTTTAATGATTGCCTTCTATGCTGCCTTTACCCGAGCATCCTTCTTACTTCATTTTTAATCAAATTCTCCTCTATAAATAATGTTTCTAAAACTCAGTTTAGGCTTCAAACTTCTGAAGTTTTTGGATCCGAACTTAAAAAGTTCAGAAACACTATTTTTTTACTTTATTATTGTATCATTATTAGCTAATTTAATCAGACCTGATGTCATTTACTGTATATAGTATGCGAGAAAATGTATTCTTTTTATAATGTCATCCTCCATTGAAATGGTTCAATAAACTGTCATTGAAATTCACTTGGAAGCAAAAACAAAATTTTTTTTGTACTACTGATGAAAGACAATAAGAGGAATCAAGGCCTTATGAAAAGTTAATAGCTTTTTTATGGGGATCACATTTCACAGGTGGGCCGACCCTTATTGGAAGTTTGGAACCCTCCCAAGTCTACTTATACCTTAGGCGGAGTTAGGATAGTCGAATGGACAATTGGAGGCAGTAGTCGCGTTTAGAACGACGATATATTTTATGTAATTTTTGTATTTTTGTATTTCATGTAGGCATATTAGTTTTATGTTTCGGACGATCGTTGCCATTCGTGGTGGTTCTAAGTCTATAAATAGAGGTATATGGGCTGATTTTCAGGCATCGCAGATTTTAGACAGAATTTTCGGGCTCTTGCGTTTGCACCGTGGTGCTGATTCCGCTAATCGTGGTGTCGAAGCCAAGATAACTACCTTTCCACTACCCATAACTACCTCCCTCCACCACCAAATCATCCATATAACTACTAAATTTTTGCAGTAACTGGCCAAATTTCAGCAAGAACCACTCATTTTTACCTATAACTGCCCCATACCAAATACCCACCACACTACTCTTGTCGGAAATCCCTCCATAGCACAAACTGAGGCCTGCATTTAGACCCCCTTAACCCCTTTATTCGCTAAATTCCCGCATTTTGATTCCCAGTCAAAGAAGAATCTCACGCGTACACCCCATCCTAGCAGTTATTCCTTCTGCCCATTCCACAGAGACTACATTTCATGCGATAAACGTCAAAACTCTCTTCAATTCCTTCATCCAGAATTCTCGAGGCCAATATTCCATCCATTAAATCCATTCAATTCTCAAATTTCCTTGCCCTGGAGACTCTTCTGCAGTCATTACCCTTACCAATGTGTACCCCACAACCAGAGAACCCCCGTCCATTAACTCCACCTCCTAAGTTGTTTGTACCAGCCCCTCTCACCACATCACAATAATTTCGACCATCCCCTCCACCTCCCAGCCACCACTTTAGTCGGCTACTTCCAGAGTTCTAAAATCTGTGCTGAATTACATTCATATTGCTGTCCAGTCCCCAAAATCAATAATTTATCACTTTTTAGGACTCCGATTGCTTATGTAAGTTCTTATTTGAAATCTTTATTGCTGTGTTGATTACTTGTTGAAGAACACACAATTTGGGATCTTGATTTTGTAAAAAAATTTTTTTGCCTAATTTTAATTATGCTTGAAAGGTGTATTCAATGAACATTTAATCGAACCACTCGATACTTAAATTCGACTTGATCTTGTTTGTGTTTCTAACGCCTAATCTCTAGCGTGAATGTTTGAGGATTTTAATATTAATTTCAGAATTTATTGCAATTAGATGTTAGACAATTGCATGTGCATTCCATTAGTTTAAGATTTACTACATCGCCACACTAACAGTGTAACACTCATTCATATGTATTCCATTAGGGATAGATACTCACTCTTCACATCCGTCCTACGTCAAATTCTTCTCAAGAAAATCTAGAACAAAAGTGAGATCAAACACAAATGGTATTAGCATTTTAGAGTTTAAAAATCTAAGTTGTGGGAGATTTGGATAAATTCAATCTCTCATTAAAAATGAATTTAAATTGAGAAAATGGAATGGAATATGATGCATAAATAAAATTGGGAGAAGTTATTAGAAGTAAGGATCAAATTGGTTAGGAGTTCTACAGGATTTTCTTCAAGTTGTGCTTGGAACAATTAATAGCATCTATTCAAAGGATAATTTCTTCATTTTGATGTTCATCTTTAGTGAATTACAGAAGATGCTTACCTTTTTAAAAGACGATAGAAAATGTAAAAATTAAAACAAATCCCGGAATAAATCTAAGACCCTAGAACAGATAAGGTCACAAACATATTTCATAAGTGATAATCTGTCAGGGATAGGCTACATTAAAAAAACAACACTAAAGCCTTTATCCCACTATAGTGGGGTCGCTATATGGATTCTTTGTCGCCATTGTGCCCTATCTTTTTTCATAATCTCACTAATGCCTCAGTACATCATATCTTTCCGTATAGTTTCATTCCAAGTCTTTATTGGTCTACCCCTCCCTCGTTTAACATGCCTAGTGACTAGATTCTCACAACGCCTAACATGTGCCTCTAATGGTCTCCTTTGTACGTGTCCAAACCATCTTAGTCGAGCTTCTCTCATCTTCTCTGCAATTGGTGCTACTCCTGTCTTAAACCTGATACATTCATTCCTAATTTTATACAGTCTTGTGTGTCCACACATCCACCTAAGCATTCTCATCTCCGCAACTCCCATTTTTTGCTCATGTACACAATTCACTGCCCAACACTTAGAACCATAGAGCATCGCTGGTCTAATTGCAGTACAGTAAAACTTTCCCTTGAGTTTTTATGGTACTTTACAATCACATAAGATCCCTGACGCGCCTCTCCACTTCAACCAACCCTCTTGGATTCTGTGTCACATCTTTATCAATTCCTCTGTCTTTTTGAATAATCGATTCAAGATACGTAAAACATTCACTACGGGAAATATCTTGATCACCCAACTAACGATGTCATCTGTTTCTTGTACTACTAAATTTAAGCTCCATACACTTTGTCTTTGCCCTGCTCAACCTAAAACCCTTCTTTTCTAAAGTGTCTTGCCAAGATTCAAGTTTTACGTTTACACCCTCGTGCGTCTCATCAACCAAAATGATATCATCTGCAAACAATAAACACCAAGGTATTGCTTGTTGGATATGTTCGATAAGCTCATCTAATATAAGGGTAAAGAAATAAGGGCTTAAAGCTGAACCTTGATGTAAGCCAACAGTGATACGGAATTCCTATGTTAATCCTCCAGATGTCCTCACCCTTGCCACTGAATATATATACATATCTTTGATTATATCAATATATGATACACTTATACCTTTCTTTTCCAAGATTCTCCATAAGATCTCTCTTGGAACTCGATCATAAGCCTTCTCAAGATCAATAAACAACATATGCAAATCTTGTTTTCTTTCTCGGTAGTTGTCAATGAGTCTCCTCAACAGATGAATAGCTTCCACGGTCGACCGTCCTGACATGAATCCAAATTGATTCTCCGTGATTTTAGTCTCCCGTCTTACTCTTCTTTCTATTACTCATTCTCATAATTTCATGGTATGACTCATCAATTTAATTTCTCTGTAATTAACATAATTTTGTATATCTCATTTATTCTTATACAAAAGTACCAATATATTTTCTCTCCATTGGTCTGACATTTGCTTTGACTTCAGTATCTTATTGAAAAAACATGTAAGGCTTAAAATTTCTTCATTCCCTAGACATTTTCATACTTCGATGAGTGTATCGTCTGACCCGACTGCCTTTCCATTTTTCATCTTTTTTAGAGCATTATTTACCTCTGATACTTGATTTTTATGATAAAACGTTCTATTTATATACTCCTCCGATTTACTTAACTCTTCCAAATTCAATTCATTGTCTTTTATTTCATTATAGAGTTGATAAAATATATTTTTCATCGTTCTTTAATATCGACATCATCCGTCAAAACTTTATCTGTCTCATCTTTTATGCATTTTACTTGACTTAAATCTCGTCTTCATTTATCTTGCTCGAGCAATTTTATATATGTCACGCTCTCCATCTTTGGCATCTAGTTATTTATAAAAATTTTCATAAACTTGACTCCTTGTTTTACTTACTGCATATTTAGCTTCTTTTTTGACTACATACACCAAAATAATCTATCAAATAGGAAATTTTTTCCTTTCAACTTATATAAATTTCATTCCTTGTAAAAACATAGAGATTAATGTACTTCTTTCACCTCTATATATTTGCCAACTAACAATAACCGTGCAAATTCGTTGATTTGTTTTCTCCTGAATTTATCTTTACATGATTTCCATTGGGTTTTTTCCTTTCAATTTATAAGTGGATATGGGTGGATTTTTTCACAGTAGCACTGATAGCACTTCGTTCAAATGGACAGTGGTAGATTTAGTGTTGATTATGTCTGTGAATCCTGGTTTTGGTGGGCAAAGCTTTATCGAAAGCCAAGTGAAGAAAATATCAGACCTCAGAAGATTATGTGCTGAAAAGGTAATAAAAGAAATTATGAAAGATTATTTTTTCTGTCAGTGGGAAATGATGTAGTTTTGTGAACCACATGCAGGGTGTCAATCCATGGATCGAAGTGGATGGTGGAGTTGGTCCCTCAAATGCTTATAAGGTGTCTTTTCAAATTAATTTTTCATCACATTACTAGGTTGAAAGTAAAAAAAAAAGAGAATGATAGAAGATTTACTATAATGTGCTTATGATGAATGCTGAATATTCTTCCATGAATCCATAGAGATGTGCATTTCTAGTGATCTCCAAGGGTTCACTTTTGGTCAGTGTGTGGAAGTGTCTAAACTTATCTCTTGTTTGGCAGGTTATTGATGCTGGAGCTAATGCTATTGTTGCAGGCTCTGCCGTCTTTGGAGCTAAGGATTATGCAGAAGGCATGTCCTTTTGAATCCTATATCTTCTTAAATACAGATTGCTAACAATTTAGAGTAACATAGTTTGGCGGACATCAACTATATACTGAAAATATTACTGTGGAATTTAGGATTGTTTTTATGGATATCTGAACTAATTCCATACCCCTTTAATTTCACAGCAATAAAAGGTATTAAGACCAGTAAAAGCCCCAAGACTGTGACTGTTTGAAGTATGAAGAAAGAAGAAAGATGTTTCAGTTTGGTCCCATGTAGAGCTGATGAATATTATATCCATGGAAGCAAATTGTTTACTGTGTACAGAATCTTCGGAATGACCATTGTGCTGGGGCTTTGTTTGGATTGATGATAAGTGAAAGAAATGTAATGAAAATGTAAGCAAATTCTGGTGGTTTTATGAATCAGCTGGCATTCATTTGATTTTTTTTTTCTTCACCAATATCTCAGCATCCAGCAGACTGTTAGGGGACATGTTGGTTTTCTACTTGCATTGTCATTTGTATGGTGCATTCAAGTGGAGACAAGAGGGTGGCCCTAGAATAAGGTTTTGGGTACCTCCAAATATTCCGCAGGGTCGGAGCTTCATGCACTTATAAAATCCTTATTATATGTAGTGTAGAAGGCACGCGCATTATCACCTCATGCTCAGATAGCAACCGTGGCTATTTGCTTATATTGTGTATAGCATTTATTATTATAAATTTTGTTGCAGATTAATAATAATTGCATATGAAGTTCTCTATTAGTCTCCATAAGTGATACACCCCGTTAGAACCTACCCTACGTCAGGTATTTTCCATAGACAAGTGTTTCCAATCTTAGGTTCATAACCCATCCATGACATGTTTTAGTGGCACATTAAGAACCTGAACTCTTATGCATAAACTATTATGGATGTCCAAATCGACAACCAACAAGAAAAGAGGTAGAAAGCTCGCTTAAGTTTAAGGGGTGTGGGGTTAGCTCAACAGGGCTTCATGACAAAGGCGGACTCGCCGTGGGAGGCACCAAAACAAGGTCGAGGATGCAACCAAGCGCATGGTGTGACTCAAGGCCACATGCGAAGAGAGACTGGAGACTGGACTTTAGAGAGGTTCTAGGTGAGATAAAAGGTTCCTTGAATCCTTGTCTAGCAAGGTAAGTCCCTTCAAACCTTGGTGGGGTTGCGCACTCACAATTGGAATAGAGCTTAAGCCGATCTTAGATTAGTGAAGTCGGCACAAGGAAATAGAATGATCCTTGGGCAAATCATGCAAGCAAATTTATGAGCGGGACAAATGAGTTCCATGGCACAAGGGCGGACCAGAAGTTGAGAGCATGAAACAATGCTTTCGTACAATTGGAATCATGGATTGCATCATGATTGAAGTGGGTTCAGCATCACAACATGGGAGGAGTTCCAACAAGAATTAAACACTAATTCTACACAAAACCGTCTGTTTGAGCATATGGGGGATTAAAGTATTATGGGAAGACATTTTCAGAGTTGCTATTTCAAATTCTCTCAATGAATGAGAAATAAACTTTCTTCCAATTCATGGATGATCTTAAGACATGGGTCAAGGTTGGGTTGCAGTGTAGAGGAGCATAAGAGTTTTCAAAGGCCATCACAATGATTCAGAAATTGATTTGAGTTTAGGAGCACCAAAAATAAATCGGAATCTAAGCCAGGCAACATGGTTAATGTGGGAAGGCCGCAGTAGATCTAGTTTTTAGAACAACTGGAAATCATCGAAGGATAGTGAAGACATTTTGGACTAATGCGAAGATGTAACGCACACTAAAATGTTTCATATGTGATGGACTGCACAGAAGGCAGGTGGCTCCCTAATCGCATGAAACTTGCAGCACTCACCAAGTTCGATGAGGAAGAATTGGAGGATTCTGGGCAGGGTTCATTAAAGATATTTAGTTCGATGAAGGGAAGGAAAGAAACCAAGCATTCGGGGCTAATGTCCGCAGAACTAGAGATTGTAGGCATAAACATGGCTGCATTTGACAATAGTATTTCCAATTTTTTCATGTTGGAGGATGTAGAAGAAAAACTTGTTCTTTGCATGGAGAAGGGTGTTGGCTGGCTCATGACGGTGAACTTCAAGGTCTCCACAATGGTTGGATGAGATGCATCGATGTGCACATGGGGCAGTGTTTTATGGGCCATTCATTCAGGTTTTGAACGCCGGTCGAGCCACCCAACAGGGCCCTCACCCATACACTGCAACCAGCTCTCCGCATCAGATACAATCAATGTGCTAGGTTGTTGATGCCGGAGCTCTATCCCCAGACCTTCTTGAAGAGAGTCCTCAACAACTTACCGCATTGATTGTATCTAGTGCGGAGAGCTAATTGGGGTGTTTGGGCCACGACCATGTTGTGTGGCTCGACCGGGATTCAAAACCTGAATGAGCGGCCCATAACACAAAGTAGGAGTAAGGAGTCCATCAAAGTCATCCCTTTCCATGATTATGCCATTGAGAGGCTGGAGAGGTCGGACGCAAGGGAAGAGGAGGGGAAAATACCAAATGAGAGGAGACATAAGGTGGGAAGGGTGAAAATTTGCACATCAAAGGGAGTAATAGATGAGTACGAGGTCGAGGGGACAGAGGAAATAAAGAAAGGGTGAGACTCATCAAAGGTGATACCACGTGAGATGCGAAGTCGATGTGCAACATGATCATAACAGTGATAGCCCTTATGATCAGAATTGTATCCAAGAAAGACGCAAGGAATAGACTAAGCAGAGAGTTTGGTATGCGCACGTGGAGGGAGTAAAACATAGCACCGACAGTCAAAAATACAAAAATAAGTGTAACGAGGGGGTCGAGAGTACAGACACGCACTAGGACTCTGACCGTGAAGGAATATGGAAGGTTGTAGGTTAATAAAGTAGACAGCAGTGAAAACACCCTCGGTCCAAAAATGAGGAGGAACGTGGGAGGATATAAGAAGGGTGTGGGTTGTCTCTATAATGTGGCGATGCTTGCATTCGGCGGCGCCATTCTGAGCATGAGCACCGGGGCAGGCAAGTTGAGGGAGAGTGTCGTGGGCTGCTGGCAAATCACGAAAAGCACGAGAGAGATACTCACCCTTTTTTCGGAACGAAAAGTACATGTGGAAGCAGAAAACTGTGTGCGCATTAGAGCAGAAAATGTAACATAAATATGAAAAAAATCGGAACGAGAATGCATAAAGTAGACATATCAATAACGAGAATAGTCATCAGTAAAGAGAACATAGTACTGATGTCTGTCCTTAGATGTAAAAGGCATGGGACCTCATACATTAGAATGAACTAAATCAAAAGAACGTTAGGACCTAGACTCACTAGACAGATATGAGAGTTGTAGATGTTTACCAAGCTTACAACCTGTACAAGAGTGGGGTCGATCAACAGAAACATGACCAAGAAAGTCAAACTGATGAGAGACGCAAGACGCAAATTATTGGGATGACCAAGACGATGATGCCATTGAGATAAGCCCATCGAAGAAAGACAAAGGGTAGAAAATGTTTGTGATGAGGAAGTGGATGGAAGATGGAGATGATCAAGGACGTATACCCCGCTATGACGGAGACCAGCCCCAAGGAGTGTCTCTATCAGACGATCCGGCACACGACACGTAAAGTCATCAAAAGTAATGAGACAAACATGGGATGTGAGTTGGCTGACGGATATAAGGTTCATGGATAACTTGGGTATGCATGCAACATCAGGAACATGGAACTAGTTGGTATGAAGTAGGTCACGCCTGGTAATTGGGAGAGTAGTGTCATCTGCTACCATGATGCGAAGATCAGAAAAGACGGGCTGACCTGACAAGAGGTGGGTGGCATCATAGGTCATGTGAAATAAGGTTCCAGAGTCAAGCAACTAATCAGAGGGAGAGATTCCTTTAGGGGCGGAGGCAGCCGACTGAGGGGCAGAGGCGCTAGAAGCATCCGGTGGAAGTACGACAATCCACAAGGTTTTCTGCAAAGCACATAGAGCACCTCTCAAGCGTACACCAGCCGCTTCGTGCGCGTTACACATTCCCCCGCTGCAAACATCTCGTGTGCAAAGCGCTCAACACCTTCAAGTCAACAACAAGCTCCCTGATCCAGACTCCATAGTGCACAGCAGGAGACAAGCCGCCGACACTGAGACGCGAAGAACGCTTCCCCTCAGCTTTCAAGCACAAGTGAAAGACCACTGAGCACCCAGAGCGTGGTGCTCCCCATCACCAACAAAGACAATCACTAAGCTTCGCAAGCGGTGGCCTGTCACCCTCCAAACGCATCTCTCTCCCTGCAAATTGTAACGAGTAGCGGCCTGTCACCATCTCCTTCTCTGAAAAATTATGTACAACACCAGCTGGATTGTGGATGTTTGGTCGAAATTATCCCGACCCCGTGTTTCTCACCCCTTTACAAGATTTTCCACGTAAAAAAAACTTCTTGCCAGCCGTCTCAATCTCAATGACTGCTTGCGCACTCGACCGCTCCTGGGCTAAAACGGAGCAATTTAGACCGATCTATAGAAATCTCGAGTGAGCGGTGCAAATGTACTGTTACAATATAATTTTACACGATAATATTTAATATATTTTTAAACAAAATATTACATTTAGCATTAAACGGATCGAGGGAACACATGTAGTTTTTAAATATTGCATTTGATTACAAATCTATTACTTTATTAAGTATCACACAATATACTAACAATTTTATCAACTTTTTTTCATTACAATTTCACAGCAGATGTTTTGTCTTTGCACTAGAGCAAACTTAAGTCTACATATTTCGATCATAATAAACCAATATATGTTACTTCATTTGAATTTGTTCTCACAAAAACATCTAAACCTTATGATAGACCGCAGGTAAATGAAAAGAATAAATTAGCAGCGTTGAATGGATTGAAAGTTGAGAATGAAATCAATAATAATAATAGAAGAAGAAAAGAACAGATTTTTTTTTTTTTACTTTGATACATAAAACCCAGAAAACTCTCACAAAATTTTTTGAATAGAAAATGAGAATTGCTGAACATCCACTTGCAGTTACGGGGAAGAAAACATACAACAACAACAAGAACATTAAAGTGGGGGGCAAAGATATTTATGTAGAAAATGGTATTCTCCCTGCCATTCTTTGGGCTAGCCAAGGCCTTTGTGGATCAGGATCAATAAAACGGTGACTAAGAAACTGTTCAGCCTCCTCATCCAGTAACTCTCTGGACCATGTCACTCTGGCCGAGGGATTGCTTCCCGGGCCAAAGCACCTATATGAAGTTGTCGATGCATGAAAATGCGGAGAACTCTGATTTTAGATAGATTAAATGGCGCGTAAACTTAACCATAATAATGATTTTTTACCTGTATTCATAAAAGCAGGCGCTTCTCTCATTCTCGGGTTTATCCCAGTTGTGCCACCCAACAGGTCTGATGCATGCATCCATCCAGGTGTATGCAAAAACAGCCCTTCCAAATGGACCCCATGGCCTCCCAAGATATGCATATGCAGAACCACCATTACCAGTTATAACACACCTGCATTTGTTGATAGACGAGACTGATTGGAAACTTAAATACATAACATAATACATTTTCAAGCTATTGACTACCATACACAGTTTATGAAAAAGAACACATTTTCAAAGTCAACAATATTAAGAGTTGAATTGAAACATGTACAGCATATGGGGAGCCACATCTATACACGACGAATTTCATTAAGAATACATTTGTTTCAAAGTAAAACCTTACTTAAAGGAGACTTGTAATGGGTTATCCATCTTCTTTGTGAGGAGAACTTCAACCAGGGCAAAAGTTTCATTCCAAATATTCAAGAGAAAATCACAAGGAGCCAAAGGACAATATTTATAGGAAAATTAGGAGGCTTGTTGATGTAGGATAAGGTGAGGTCCTGATGGAAATATGCCCTCGCAAAACTCTAATGACGGAATGATAATGTAGTGTTGGGGATGAATCTAAATGATGCAATGCTCGTACAATACAATTATCCGACGAATAATTACTATAAGTTTTGAATTTCTTTGTAGAGTCCAAAAGCATTCACAATAGAAAGTCTAGCAAAATAAAGGTTGACTCTAGGAATTACTAAGTGAATGATAAATTTATCTGATGGTAAATCTTGCAACAATGAGAAAATTATAAATGATATAACACAATAACCACATTCAAGTAGATTCCATGGAAACAAGTGTGGTAGTACATATGTGAGAGTGTTAGAAAATAAATACTTGAGCGAACAAAGCCTGACAAGTAGCGGGAGGTTTGGCACAAGGATTGCAATATAATATTTCACAAAATAATGAATTTACACAAGAATTTTGCACAATGAAATTACAATCAAACAGGGGATCAAAAGGAAAATTTTCAATCAAACTTCCAATGTATTCAAATGAAGACTTCTACCTCTATATATAGACCAAGGAGAAGCCACAAACTGATTCTCTGATCATGACGGCCTCCAAAAATAAGTTAAATAAAAATGAGAAAATTACATCAATATATATCTTTATATATATATATATATTTCAAAAGCACACCAAGCTATTTTTGTCCGTTGGATATATATATATATATGCCGCTATTTTTGTTTTTACTTTATCTATTTCCTCCCCATAAAGATGTATCAATATATGACCGGCTTAATATAATATATGCTCTGCTGCTATATAATATATGACCGGCTTCCTCCCCATTATTTTTTCACCTGCTTCCTCCCGGTTGCTAATATAATATACATATTATACATTGAATAGATATTATACTTTATAGTTTGTCTGGTTTCAACCACCAGCAGAGTTTTCCTGTCGCGTCTCCTGCCAATCTCACATCACACGCCTCCCTCAACCCCAAATCATTTATGTTCGATCTTCCTCCCGACGTGGATTGGGCAAATACTTCTGATCCTCCCGCAGAGTCACCCATATCTTTTTCTTAGACTCACCTCCCAGTCCGCTCCTAAACCTGTTTCTATTTGGCCACTTCCCACCACCTCCACTGCTTATTGAATGCAGAGCTGGAGCTTAGGTGGATCTTCCGCCATTCTTCTTCAGTTTCTTGGAAATAGATGGTGAATACTATATGATAAGATTATATGACTTCTAATTATTTTCCTAGATTTGCAATCCTCATTTCACATTCTTATATGAAAAAAACCCCCGCCGAATTGGCTGACTCCCTGGATTGGGCGTTACAATCAACAAACCGGCCTCACTACTACTGGTTTCTTTTTTGAGCCAACCGGCCTATGCCAATCAAGATGTAAATAATGAGAGAAATAATTTGGAACCCAAAATAAGTAGAAATAAGAAGTAATGGTGTAAACAGAGTTGAATCACACTTTTTAGATAGTAGAAATAAGAAGCAAAGCAAGAGCTCAAACTTATTTGGGTTCCAAATAATTTGTACTTCTACAATCACTGATCAAGAAATTGAGATAGAAATAATTTGGAACCCAAAAAAAATATTGAGTTGGATTAGAGTGTTCAGAATTAGGTATTGAGCTAAAAATTAAGAAGCAAAGGTGAAATTGATAAATGATAATATTTTGTGTGATTATAAATGAGGACCAACTGATAGATTCTGCGCATAATCAAGATGTTCGTGTGAAGTTGGTGAGTGCAAAATGGTGTTGTGTACTGAAAAAAAACCCATAACAATATATAGTAGATGTAGAAACAATATTAACAAAGCATCATAAAAAACATTGAAATTCGCCGCACCCGAACGGTGTCGCTGCCCCCGATCCCGTCCCCGACATTCGTTGTCGATGTGGCCTACAAACATTGTCGCCGCCCCCGACTGTCGCTGCCCCAATTCAGGAACATTGGGGTTTTGGCGCCGCCCACGAACAATGTCGCTGCCCAAATAGGCCCACGATCAGGTTGCCGCCCACGACCAGTTTGCCAAACCAGTCCCGCCAAAGTGTCGCCGTCCACGACCAGTGTCGCCGTCCAGACCAGCGGTCCACGACCAGTTCGCCGCCCAAATCCCGCCAAACTGTCGCCGCCCACGACCACTGTCGCCGCCCAGAACAATGCGGTCACGATTCGCTGCTCAAATATGTTGTCCCCACGCCAATGTCGTTGTCACGTGGGCGAAGCCCGCTTGGTTGCGGGCGAGGCGGGATCGAGAACGGGCGGAGCCCGTAAATCTAGTATATATATATATATATATATATATATATCTTTATCTATTATAAAGATGTATCCTACAACCATTAGGCCATCATTTAATCGCAACCGTGATCACACAAATTAATCCCATATCTTTTTCTTAGGCTCCTAAACCTAAGCTTATCCTCCTAAAGCTATATGATTAAATCAACCTACAAATTTTGAAAAAAAAATCGCCTCCCCCACTTAGCCAACCAGCGACTCCACAGCCAAGAAAGCTCACAAGATTAGCCCGCATCCCGGAATAAGAACAACGGCCCATTAAACACCAGAAATTATATCCACATTCGGATGTGGGACTAATTCAGGAGGGGTTTTGGCGCCTAAATAGGCGGGATTAAATCCCGCCAAAATAGCGGGATTTCCCGCCAATCGGGATTAAATCCGCCAAAATAGGCGGGATTAAATCCGCCAAAATAGCGGGATTAAATCCCGCCAAAATACTTAGCCTACTTAGCGGATTTAATCCCAGGCGGGATTTCCCGCCTAAGGCGTGATTTAATCCCGGGGGATTAAATCCGGCGTGATTTAATCCCAGGCGGGATACCCGCCTTAGGCGGATTTAATCCCAGGCGGGATTTCCCGCCTAATCCCGGGATTAAATCCGGCCTACTTAGGCGGGATTTAATCCCATGCAGGATTAAATCCCGCCTACTTAGGGGGGATTTAATCCCAGAATTAAATCACCGCCTAAGTGGGATTTAATCCCGCCTAAGTACGCCGATCCCAGGAGGGATTAAATCCCGCCTAATCCAGGCGGGATTTAATCCCGCCCGCCAGGGATTAAATCTATAAAAAAAATATTTAATAGCCTCGATGCGGTCGAAAGCAGTCGGGGGCGGGTGTCGGGCGAAGAACTCCTCGATGCGACCAAAGGACGCCGGGGACGGGCGCAGTCCGCCAGGAGGCGGGCGCAGCCCTCCTCGATGCGGCCGCGGGCTGCCGGGGGCAAGCGCAGCCCACCGGGAGCTGGGCGAAGCCCGCCGTCACCGGCTGGGTACTGTCGCGCTTGGTCGTAGGGGCGGAGCCCCATGTCGGGCACCCGTCGGGGGCAGGCACAGCCCTCCTCTATGCGGCCGAAGGCCGCCGGGGGCGGGCGCAGCCCGCCGGGAGGCGGGCGAATCCCCCGCCGTCACCGGCTGGGTACTGTCGCGCATGGCCGTAAGGTTGGAGCCCCGTGTCGGGCACTCGTATATATTTATAATCCTAGATCGGCAATCCACTCGAAATGAATGGTCTCGATCATCATTGTGTACCCAAAGTGTGAACCAATATCCATCAGGTGTTAGCAAACGCAAATAAGATCCAATGAATTAGAGAAAAAATGCTTCAATTGATGGGCAAAATTAATACAAATTAGCATTCCAAATAATATGACTATTCACCAAATATTCAACATTAAGTAGTAAAGACTTTGACGCTTCGTACAAGAACTTACACAAGTAATAGATGCCTGGGAGGAAGTTCCGTGGCTGATTTTGAGTCTGAACGATAAATCAAAGCATTTTGACACCGATTTGAGGTTTCCGGCAAGGATTTGGTGTAGTCGGCTGCTCTGGACAGGGGCTTTGAAGTGTCGGAATCAAACCTAGAAAAGGATTGGGACCTAGCTTGATAATTAAGGAAGGAGTGTAAAGTTTTCAGGCAGCGTGAGGTGCCAAGCAGGGAACAGTGAAGGGGACACCTGCAGTTCCCATCAACAGGAAGGTTCCGGCCAGGAAATTGGAGAAATGGGGGCTATCGGCACCGACGGCACACCAAAGGATTACATCTAGGCTTAGAATGTGTCGCGGGATGAAGATGAAGGGCAGTTATGACAGCATTTACCAGCAAAGGGGCTAATTTTAGGCCTTTTAAGGTAGTTTTAATGGGTTAGAGTAGTGAACTGGGATGACTATTGGAGAAGTATTTATCAAGAAAAGCTAATATTGTTGTGTTGCTTAAACAAGAAAAGCTAATATCGTTGTGTGGCTTAAACAAGAAAAGCTAATACCAAAAAGTATCACAGATCACTATGTAAAGAAAGTCTCATACCAGAAAGGAGTGCCGAACTGCAGTTGCCAGCAAGAGCGACTTAGTTGAAAATTTGCAATGTCAAGGAGGATGTGATTGTCAAAAGAAATTGATGAAGGAAATCATGTTTGGACTCAGCCACTCAGGTTGTAATATTTTTACTTTGCCTTGTCCATTTATCCTTGGAACTTAAGATGGATCCCATAGGTTAATATTCCCCTATAGGACGGTTAATTGGCCCGAAAGTCTCTTGATTGCTTGGATATGTAAAAGAATTAGCTCAAATAACTTGATTTATAAAAAAAATGATGATTAAAAAGGATGATACACTATAGTCGTATCAAGATCGAAGAAATGAAATTGCATTGCATTAAACAACAAAAGATACAATCGAGAAACAAGTTCTCGTCAAGCATCCGGAGGTGATACTCCGCTCTCCAAGAGAGCCAAAATCTAAGACTCCAAAAGGGTGCTCATCTAAGGATACTACCACTCTTATATATAGGCGAGTGGGGAAATACAAAGTGCAATAATGCCCATGGGCTACATAGACTAATATCAGTGTGAGGCGGTTGCATCGTATCAACACGCCCTGCCCAAAAAAATGGCATTGTCCTTAAGGTCGAGGGCCAAAGGGGTCATCAGAAAGCATCAGCGGATCCAATTCCCTGGGTTCAGATCAATATCTTCAGATCCCAACAACAATCAACATACATGGATTTCTGAGAGGGCAGGGGCGGGGGGACGAGAAGGGTTGCTCGCAGCGAAAGCAGAGGCCCTTGCGACGAAGCTCGACTTGTTGTTGGTAAGACAGATGATGGGGCCGTCGGGGGGGGGGGGGTAGACGTGGAGTTAGCGGCTGTGGAGGCGGAATTAGTAGATGGGGCCCAGGTGAGGGCAGAGGGTTCATGCCGTGACGGTTGGGTCGAGGAGGATGGTGGAGCTGGGTAGAGTTCCTCATCGAGATACCTAGCCTGCTCCATTGCACGGGAAAGAGTAGTCGAGTTGTGGACCTGAAGGCGCCCACGGAGGCGGGGGTACAGATTCGCCGGGAAATAGCCCAAGTAGTGGTCAGAGGTCATGCCGAGAACATGCGTGGCTACCACGATGAATTCGTCGATGTAGGTGGGCACGGAGTCAGACTAGAGGACGGAGCTGGGGCGTTCAAAAGCATTACCTGCCTGACGGTTGTCGTAGTGTTGGAGAAGTTCCTCCTTCAATGTCAGTCAAGGAATGCCAGGTGCCTGCTGGCGCATCCAACATACCCAATGGAGCGTCGAGCGCTCCATATAGATAGTGGTCAGGGGGCCTTCTGGTTGGCGGGGGTGGACTATAGGTCAAAGAACTGCTCGGTGCGGGCGATCCACCTGAGAGGGTCGGTGTCATCGAACACAAAAATCTCAATCCGACGGAGATGGGTCGGGGCACAATCGGACGCGGGGTGCAAAAACTCTGTGTTTGGGAACGGTTTGAATTGGTGGTGGTGGAGGGGCCAAAGGGCGATTAACTGCCGCGATAAGTCCTCGAAGGAGCGTGAGATCCGCCAGCTGGGCTTCGATGTGATCCGCTAAGGTGGAAGTGGTGGAGGTTTTCTCGTCGGTGTGGAGGGCCATTGCCCGAGTCGTAGGCATGAAACTACGGCTAGGTGTAGCGGCGAAGAGCACCAGAAGGCGGCAATGGTTGTAGGAAGGAGGCCCAACACGGTGGAAGGCAGCGAGAAGGAGAAGCGGCTGCTGGAAGGCCGTTGAAGCCGTTGGAGGGTCTCCGGAAAGCAAGGTGCACCAAAGCGCAAAGGGGTCTTTGAGCCTAGGCGCAGACGTGCGCCCGAGGAAGGCAAAGCGCAACTACATTCATTTTAAATAATCAACATCGAACATAAGTTCATCTTTCTTGAACAGATTCTTCATATATTTTACTCATTAATCATTCATTATTATCATTTATCTCTTAAAAAATAAAATCAATATGGTCGTTTGCATCATATTTAACTCTCAACGATCGATTATGTTTCAAAAATACTCAATCGTATAAAAATTATTGAGTTTTTGCATTATTTTTTTCATTATTTTGAAAAAAAAAGTTTACAATAAAAATCACACTCAGGTACGTCATTAATGGCCAAAGGCGCAAAAAAGGCGCATGAAGATGCAAACCTCTGAGCCTGGTGAACCCGGAGCCTTAGGCGCGCCCGAGGAACGCCTTTAACAACATAGGGGTGAAGAAACAGGAGGGACGCTGGAAACCGATGTAAATGCCAGGAATTACTGGAAGGAGCGGGATGGAAGCATAGCAGGGTGGGGAAGGCGATGGCAGAGGTTGGCGACGCATGACTTGGCGAAAACACTGCTGGAAGCAGCCGGCAGCGCTGGAGCCTGGAGTGACTAGAGCAGTCGGCGGAAATGAAGATCGTGGCCGCGGAGATGGTGTGAGGCGTGTTGAACAGTGAGGCGGGCCAGAGCGGCGGTGATGTGGGTGAACGGAGCGGCGAATCAAGCAGAAGCGCTACTGGAAGCGACGCGCGACTGGATTGCAGAATCCGTAGCGGCGAAAAACGCACTCGTGAAATGGAAAGAGGAGAGGCGGCAGAATTAGGATTCGGTAGAACCTTAATCGAGGGGAGGTCAGACCAGTTGATACAATACAATTGTATCAATATCGAAAAAACAAAATTGCACTGCATTAAACAACAAAAGATACAATCGAGAAACAAGTTCTCGCCAAGCATTAGAAGGTTGGGTCCTCTTTGACACTCCACTTTCCAAGAGAGACAAAACCTAAGACTTCAAAAGAGTGCTCATCTAAGGATACTACCACTCATATATATAGGCGAGTGGAGAAATACAAAGTGCAATAATGCCCATAAGCTACATAGAATAATATCAGCGTGTGGCGGCCACATCGTATCAAAGGAGGCACATAAGATTTATCAGCACATGGCTTTTTAGGAAAAGAAGCTAAGAGCAAAACAAGTGATGAAAAATTAGACGCATATAACATGATGTGTTTTGGGGTTTGTTGTTTGCAGTGCATAAACAACATTTGGGAAGGAATATTAAATATAGGCATACCTCAAAAACACATAACCAGTTGATTCTTGAGAGGATTTCCTACTCTGAGCAGTTATAAATCCTTGAGATTTGCAATTGATATGACAATGTTCGAGAAGTGCAGTGGCATTCCCAAAAATGAAATCCACACTTCCTTCAATATAGCAATCTCGTAAGTAGTGTTTTCCATAATGCAAATACAAGGTATCCTACAAAACGATTGAGGGTCACATGTGAGTATAACCATCACCAATACTACTAAAAACAAGCTACTACCATCCACACAAGAATGACTTTTGCTGCATGATCTTGAAGTCTGAAAACAATACCAACCATGAACATGTCAAGAGAAAAATATAACTCCTATGAGCATTGTAATCATGACAATCACCATCATACGCCATCCATTTTTTAGAATTGATTTTATTACAGTTAAATTAATCATCTAAATGAAGGCTAAATCAAGATACCAGCTTCTCCATTGGTCTTGAATTGTTTTATATAGCAATTAGTTTTATGCCTCAAATCCCAACTCGTATGGAGTCCAAAAGTCGCACACTCACATCAGAAGCCGCTATGCGGAGTTTTTTGGGTTTTCGCTGCCCGATCCATGGACCAGAGTCAAGGGGACAACGCCCCTACACAGTCCGGGGGCAATGTCCCAGGCCAAAAAAATTATGTAAAATGAAAACGCATCCACTCTTGTAACCATCTATGTTTTCCATATTGTGAAATGCCCTGCTGCTGCTCGTGGGCGTAATCTATCCTGAGGCGAACCACGCAAATCCCGTGTTTTTTGTGTTGTGTTTGCTTCTCCTTTTACTTCATTTCCTAAGAAAAACCTTGCAAGCAAATAGAGAAAAGGGAGATTTTCATGCATGCGACTTACCTGCCATCCAAGGAACCTACAATTATAGAACGCGCACCGATCCGCTGTCACTCTAACTGCAACCGCTTGGCCCGATCCCTGCATAAATGGAACACAAAAGAAAACTAATTTATCTTTAAAAGCTTACATTGCATTCATTATAGAGTAAAACCAATGAGGCAACATGAACCTGAGGGGCGCAGTTCTCAAAGGTGATGTTCTCAGCAATGAGATCCTCTCCTTCAATGATCATGCTTCCACAACCAAAAGTTCCTGTGCCGATCACATGGGATGCCTGATTGATTCATTGATCGAAGTGTAAAAAGAAAGAGAACCAGCGCAATGTGATGAGAGTAGGGCATGATTAAATGAACAAAAGGAACACTGACACTAGGCGGATAACAACAAACCTGGTGATGGATAATGGCAGTGGCAGTGTTGTTCCATGAGATGACGGTGTTCTCGGGGCAGTAGGCAGCAATGGTGATGAGGTTCTTGGTCTTAGGCACATACAAAGGCTCCTTGTAAAGCCCGGGGGCCACCTGGATTACCGTCCTCGTGCGATTGGACAGTGGCACTGAATCAATTGCTTCCTGAACTTTGTTGTAATCTCCACTCCCATCCAAGGCCACTCTAATTACTCGAACTTGACTAGAGGACATTGTATTCTCCACCCCACCCCACCCCACCCCACCCCACTTGTATTAGCTATTAAATGAGACGCCTTTTTTGTTTTTTTTATGTTGGTTTGCCTGAGGCACATACTACAGATAGGGGGACCTTATCGTTTTTATCTAGGCTCTTAGCTCTGGGAACCATCTTCACAGCATGGAAGTTGATGCCAAAGGCCTTTCTATACTTCTGTTATCACATATATATAGGTATACTGCCTCAGTAAAGAAATAAAAAGATAAAAAAGAGAGAATATTTTGGAATGAACAAGTAAATGCTGCGGTTGCACCTGGGATTGTGGATCCTGGCTTCGGCCATGGTTGTTAATTTAGGGTTATCAACAATTAGAGAGACCTTCAGATCTTGGCCGGTACTTGCACCAACGCCCCGATGCAGCATGCATCGACTATACAATTAGTTACCAAGGAGGATTAAATCGCCGCTTATTATTAGACGAAAGGAAGAGGAATTAGAGGCATTAGAAGAGGCAGTGAAGACGAAAGTCCATGCGAACCCTTATTACAGTGATTTCCGAGTTCCAGGTTGCTTCAAATATCAAAATTCATTTGTAAAAAAACACCTGAGTGGATGATCGATCGGTGCTTGGCGGAAATTGATACTTGGAGCAAAAACAAAGGAGCACCAAATCCGGTTAGCGGGAGCCCCGTGGCAAACAAAATGGAAGGGCCGCCTCTTCTTCGGCAAGCTACCCAGGCCACAATATTTATTGGAAAGTCCTCCGGATGGGAAATTTCTATAAACCACCACCTCTCCGGGAAGCAAGGGGGTGTGCTGTACCGTGCAGTCCAGTGCAACCAGCGGCTGAGAGTGCATCAATACTTGCTTCGAGATGCGTGCATGAGTGCTGATGCATTCGCAGTCGCTAGATGCTGCACTGCACGGGACCCGGACACCTCCATATGCCCGGACCCTAAATAAATATATTGTTTCTGCAATGATAAATAACTAGTCGACTATTCGGATAGTTTGTTCATAAGTATTTATCTAAAATTTCATTCAAAAGAGTACGTTCATTTGGACGCAGTTTTTTCACTCACTCGTGATTTTTTTCGCCCAAGCTCGATTTTTTTAGCCCGGACGGTTTTTTTTGTCGGCCGAGATTTTTTTACCTGGGCGCGATTTTTTTGCCCGTACCCGCTTTTTCGTCCGGCGCATTTTTTTTACCCGGTTGTGATTTTTTTCTCCTGAGTGCGTTTTTTCAACTGGACGCGATTTTTTGCTCGACCGCAATTTTTTCGCTCGGCGCTTTTATTCGCGCGGCCGCGGTTTTTTCGCCCGGACGCATTTTTTCACTCTGGCGTGTTTTTTTTGCCCGGACCCGCTTTTTTCGCCCGGGGCTGTTCTTTTTTCCCGTGCTCGTTTTTTTCATCTGGGCACATTTTTTTCGCCTGAGCGCATTTTTTTTCGTTCAGGCGCGAGTTTTTCGCCCCGTCATGATTTTTTCAACCGAGCACGATTTTTTCTCCCGGAAAAAATTTTTTCGCCCACGCAAAATTTTTACGTCGGTGTGCGTTTTTTTCGCCCGGGAGAAAAAATCATGGTCACGCGAAAAAAACCACGCCCGGGAAAAAATACGCGTTTGAGCGAAAAAATCGAGCGGTAACGAAAACATTCGTGTATGGCAAAAAATCGCTCCCCTCCGCGTCTGTGCAAAAAAATCGCGTCGAGGGAAAAAATCTCTCCCATGCAAAAATTTCGCGCCCGTGAGAAAATATCAGGACCGGGAGAAAAACGGGCAAGGGCAAAAAAACGTGCACGGGTGAAAAAATCCCGCCAGGGCGAAAAAATCGTGCTCAGGCGAAAAAACGCGATCGGGAAAAAAAACTCGCACAGGCGAAAAAACCGCGCCCGGGCTAAAAAACCGCGTCGGGGAGAAAAATCACGTCCGCGTGATAAAACCGCACCTGGGCGAAAAAATCTCGCACGAGTCAAAAATATCGCGCATGTGCAAAAAATATAGCGTCCGGGCGAAAAAACGCTCTCGGGTGAAAAAAAACGCGTCATGGCAAAAAGAATGCGCCAGGGCGAAAAGATCGCGCGTGGGAGAAAAAATTGGTGCCCGGTCAAAAAAAATGTGCTTGGTCGAAAAAACTTCGTGCTTGCAAAAATATTTCGCTCGATCGAAAAAATCTCGCTCGAGTGAGGAATTCTCTTGCGACGAGAATTCACGATCGGACGAAAAATTCACGCTCGGGCGAAAAATTCGTGCTCGGGTGAAAAAATTGAGTCTAATATTAAAAATCACATCTGGGCAAAAAAAATCACGCATATGACTTTTTTTTTAAAGATAAACGCTTATGAGAAGTCATAAGTTGAACCCTAATACCTTATGAAAAATCAATTTATCTTCAATTTTAAAATAAGTGATTTTTTATAAGCAGCATAATCAAACAGCAACAAAATTATTTTTGCGTTTTAAATAGAAATTATTCATCAACATGAGCTGCCCCAAACAGAGCCAAAGGCTATTGTTATTTCATTTGAAGGATAAGTTTGGCATAATCAAACACGGCTTTCGATTTCATCTTTGAATTTAATAGCCATGGTTGTTTGCAATAACTCATTGAATATACTGTTTGGACTTTTGGGAGAACTGCACTATCTTACTTGTAAAAGAAGTTGGTTCATTGGACCGACTTTTGGTAGAATCTCATAAATGGAGGTTGGCAGAATCATTGACCCGATATATTGCATGTCATACTTTCGATGAATGTTTCAATAACTTTATTGTGTTTAATATTCATAGAGTGTACTCCGTGCGCTAGAGATCACGAATGTCACAAGTCCTGCCGAATGTCGCCACCCCGCCGAATGTCGTTGCCATGCACGGGGTCCCCCATGCACGGCTGCTTGTATATATATACATGTATATATATATATATGTATATATATATATATATATACATATATGTATACATATATATATATATGTATATATATACATATATGTGTATACATATATATATATATGTACATATATACACATATGTATATATGTATATATGTATATATATATATATATCTACATATATATGTACATACTCTTTGTGTATAGATATACATTGCTTGATCTTCCTATATTGCCCTACATATAGTTGTATTCATAATGTACACAATTATACCAAACTTTATATTATTTTATATATAAAGACATATACTCTTATATAGATGTAATTACACAACTTTGTAATATTTAAATACAAAAAATAAAAATATCTAGGTATCCTAAACTTATGGCCTATAGCAAGAAATGTCGATACAAAAGAACAGATTTTCAATGTTGAACACTTAACGTTAAAATGATAATTGGAGATGTTTTGACAAAATAAAAATTATATTCTTCGATTTGGGGATCGAAATTTTTGGGGCGACGAGTGCTACAATACCATCTTTGGGATACCTTGTTAACTCATATGTATAGTTGGGAGCAGGCGGATCACTCGCATGAACTAAGAGGAGCGAGCGAGTGATCTGGATACGCTGATGGCCATGGGTGCGGCGTATGGCGGTGCTCCACGACAAATGTGCCGACGACAAGTCGAAGATCCCCAGTGCAGGAGATGTCGCACCACCCCGCCGCCCAGCAGTTGAATGTCGTCCCCACGACAAGGAGTGTCGCAGGAGCCGACGCGGACGAATCGTCGCCGCGCACGACACGAGGTGCGGGTGCGGTTCTTTCTCCACGATCCCTAAATGTCGCACTCACCTTTGACGGGAATGTCGCTTAGGGTAGTGGAGGAGAACCATACGATAAATACCGTCGCATCCCGGCGAATATCGCACCCATCACAGAACGGAGGGCTACAGTTGATTTAACTTAAGTTCTACACAAGATGGACTCCACATTTAATTGTAACCCCCACGAAGGCCAGCGGAAACCGACTTGTGTAGACCCATATATATGTATATGTACATATATATATATAGGGTATACATGATATAAATATACCATGACGGTGTATATGTATGTATACTTGTATGTATATTGGCCCACATACGTATATATATGTATCTATATGTCAAAACATTTGTGCACATGTGAAGTCTCATAAATGTACATCAGAACAACATCAGAGGAGTTGGCGGGCGTACGGGCATGGGGTTTTGAGGGTTAAGGCTTGCCAAATCGAAAAGTGATCAACATGAAAGTTGTAGATCTCCAGGCGATCCGAGACAACTAGTTCATGTGATCACTCTTTGATTTGGAGTCTCCTTGACCTTCGATTTGGGACCCGAAAATTGAAAAATCGTAGCCTTACTGTAGCAGCTCGATCGACGAGTATTCGCCCAGACTTTTCGGGTCCCAAATCGAAGGTCAGCGGATGGTGGAAGACTCAAAATCAAAAAGTGATCAACTCGATGAAAGTTGTTCGAATCGCCGAGGAGTCTAAGTGCAATCCGCAAAATTTCAATCAGTTGAGTCACTTCACTCTCGATTTGAAGCCGTTTTGACTCTTGCCCGTACGCCCGTTTGCCCGCAGCGACCTGTCGGGACGAGCGAAGCATGCCGTCGCTGGCCGGGTACTGTTTAAACAATGAATGCATCCGGGGCCGGATAGTGGCGCGTTGTCATCGGGCCGGAGTGCCAACACTGTCTCTCGTATATGGTGTGAGGTCTCTTGAGTCGCCTCTAAAACAATAGATAACCATTAACCCTTGCATACCGAATTCCCCTATGATTTAAGACCCCTGAATCCAATCATGTGGATGACTCTAAGACAAATTCAACTCCCTTCAAACAGTTGCTGAAACTTACTCAAACCGCTTCAAATTGCGATCTCCGGATTCAATCTCTTGCGCAGGTCTTTAAGTTTCTGAACCTCTTTGCTGACATGAGCTATTATCCTCTTATTGCAACCGTAATTCCACTACCATTGCTCTCATTAGAGAATTTCATGACTAGTATATGTCACAGGCCTTGTAGATCCGAGTGATTGTAATATCCTATCAGGCATCAACAGAGGCGCTACTATCATTTTGGTGCCTTTCTGAGAACAAGCTTCGACCATAAAATACATTAAGCCCCCTACATCCATCTAGAATTGGAAAGCACCATGAATGTCTTATGCCCAGCTAGTCCACCATAAACTCTGGTGATGGACTCCCAAAGTCGAGAGGCGGATGCCTCTATCCTTGCCCGAAACATCCTTTCGAGGGAGGGCTCTATCCCCAGACACCCATAACCCCAATGGATGATTCTGACAGAGGAAAGCTCCACCATCCCATTGCGACCAATTGATGTATCTAGGCCCCCAACTCATGATTACTTAAGACGGGATTGACAAAAATGCTGGCAAGATATTATCTCATATGAAGGAATATATATTTCCCGTTCTCTACTATTATGTTTCACTAGTTCTCATATGATGAAATAACTTTGCAACGACTCGATTGGGTTTTATCTGCGCTCAAGTAAGTCGCGATAATTATACAATAACCACACATATCATATTTATATGAGCGTGACCGTCAGACATTAACACAAAGGGCGGTCACAAGTCACCGGTTCACACATATCATATAGTAAAGGCATGTCGTGATTTCCCAAGTATATATGTATATGCGAGACAAATATTCGTAGGTACACATGTAGAAATGGAAAAAATCCCTCCAAGTTAGCGACATCCTCAGCAGTGTAAGCACCTGGTTCATCGCCCCTACCTTCCAAATTGGAGATTTCAGCATCAACGTGCTCTCTATGCAAAGTCACATAGTCTATATTAGCGAACTCATACTTGAGGGCACCCTGCTCCCTAAAGAGATCAAGGGTGATTAATGCAGCGTCGCTATAGTCACTTTCTTAGTGACATCCCTCGCCGAAACCTGTCTCAACTTATGGAGATTATCCCTACCAAATACAGTAGAGGAAACCGCGAAGGCATGCGCCTTCACCCGACTGTCCTCCTGCCAAGTGGGGATATTGATGCTGAAAATGAATGCCTTGCCTTCAGGATCCCATTGCATCAGGGGGTTCCATGCAACATCAAGGAGATAACCACATATCTTGTGATCGTACACCGTGGTTAGTTGTTACTCCTTTCGAGGTAACCACCTCATATCAGCCATCTAGTAGGTGGCGAGATAGAAAATGCTAGAAGTTCATATCTGAGATCGTAGGGATCTCAGGCTCGTGCGTCAAGAAAGTGACCGCACAGTCAACTCACTTGGAAGACATCGACTATGTTCGCACAATCTCATTTTGATTTCTCTCGCATGGGGTCAGGCAATCAAAGACTGGAAGGCATCCCCTATTTATAGGAAAGCTAGAGCGCTGCACTTGGCCTCGAAAGTTGAAATGCCAGAAGTCTCGTGCTCAAGAGCTAGGCCACTCTCTGTCTTCGCCCCTTTAAAGACATTTCCACCTGCAAAACAAAGTTTGAAGAACAAGTAAGTATTCACACCAAGCAATGACATCCTCCACATCACATATATTCAAAGAACTTCAAGTAATATAAAGGAAAGCATAAATAGAGGTTGCAATCAAAGAAATAAAAAGAGCGCCTAATCGCGCAAATCAATGTTCCACATGATAGTCAAATTATTACAGACAAATGTAAAAATTATTCGCATCAACAAGCCCTACAAAAATATCTTATCACAAGAAGTGGCCGCTCTACACCTAAGTGTGCCTAGCTGTTAGAGATATCAGTGAAAGCCTTGTGGGTGATTGCTAACCCTCTATTCGTTTATGCGCCAAAAGCATGCAGAGCTCGCACATCCTCCCGCACCCGCGCTTCATATGGAGCTCCAGCTTCTTTAGGAAGTGACCACGGTCGTGATCCAGATGCCGCCTCTCCTCGCAAACCCTTCAGCTGAGGAACCTCCGAGGTAAGCGCGGCCGCCCTTTTAACATCCTTCTCCAGGTCAGCTATCCACGTCCTCGAGCTCCATGCCTCTCTCCAGAACGCATCCAACTCTGCAAACACCTTTGCCCGTATTGTCCTCTTGATCTCTACAAAATGTTCGCAAAAAGTAAGATTTATGTTTTACACATTCATATCAAAATTCTTCTAAAATAAAATTTACATCACATACACATACAAAGGAAAAAAAAATCCACTGCCCAACGGAAAAAAAAAAATGAAAAAGCATGCAGTCTAAAGGGAAAAACCGAAAAAGTGTGCCGTCCAAAGGGAAAAAAAACCTAAAAACGAAAACTTACTGTCATTGGAGGAGGTGAATGTCAATGCTGTCGCTGGAGAAGACAAATTGGAGCTTGTTGGGATCATGACGCCAGAGAAGAAGGGGGCGCAAGTCAATTTCATCGTGTGAAGGCAGAAGGGGGGCAGGGTCGAACTCCAAAACAAGAAAATAAAGTCGCCGGAGGAGCTAAATGTCGACGGCATCACCAAAGAAGACCGACTGAAGCTTTCTCTGGCAGTGATGCCGGAGATGGAGGCGCATGGGTGGACTTCGTTGCGAGAAAATGAGAAATGCGTGTGGTGAGGAATTATGAAGACTTGGGTCGGGAGCTCTGAATTGGCATGAGGGATAATTCCACACTTTTATTTTGACAAGCGAATGTAGGAATTGAAATTGGAGATTCAATTTAAATTCCATTCGCCGTTCTGAATTGGCATGAGGGATAATTGGCGTAAATAAAAAAACCCATGGAGTTGAATGTTATTCCAATTCCACGCTTTTATTTTGACAAGCGAATGTAGAAATTGAAATTGGAGATTCAATTTAAATTCCATTCGCCGCTCTGAATTGGCATGAGGGATAATTGGCCTATATAAGAAAACCCATGGAGTTGAATGTTATTCCAATTCTACGCTTTTATTTTGACAAGCGAATGTAGAAATTGAAATTGGAGATTCAATTTAAATTCCATTCGCCGCTCTGAATTGGCATGAGGGATAATTGGCGAATATAAAAAACCCATGGAGTTGAATGTTATTCCAATTCCACGCTTTTATTTTGACAAGCGAATGTAGAAATTGAAATTGGAGATTCAATTTAAATTCCATTCGCCGCTCTGAATTGGCATGAGGGATAGTTGGCGTATATACAAAAACCCATGGAGTTGAATGTTACTCCAATTCCACACTTTTATTTTGACAAGCGAATGTAGGAATTGAAATTGGAGATTCAATTTAAATTCCATTCGCCGCTCTGAATTGGCATGAGGGATAATTAGCCTATATAAGTGCAAATCAATTTTAGATAAGTGTAAATCAATTTTGTTAAGTGCAAATCAATTTTAAATAAATGTACCTAAAAAATTTTGGTTTGCACATAACCGTAATTTGCACGTAGCTAAAATAGGTTTGCACATAAAATTACTCTATAAAAAAACCCATGGAGTTGAATGTTATTCCAATTCTACGCTTTTATTTTGACAAACGAATGTAGAAATTGAAATTGGAAATTCAATTTAAATTCCATTCGCCGCTCTGAATTGGCATGAGGGATAGTTGGCGTATATACAAAAACCCATGGAGTTGAATGTTACTCCAATTCCACGCTTTTATTTTTTGACAAGCGAATGTAGGAATTGAAATTGGAGATTCAATTTAAATTCCATTCGCCGCTCTTAATTGGCATGAGGAATAATTGGCCCATATAAAAAACCCATGGAGTTGAATGTAATTCCAATTCCACGCTTTTATTTTGACAAGCGAATGTAGGAATTGAAATTTGAAATAGGAGAGAGATTTCATGCACCCCACAAACATTAACATATATTTGAGATTTTCCCTAAACCCTTTCAGAAGTTTGTTGCTTATAATCAATGGTAAAAATTATCAAATTGCTGTAATTGCTAGATTCTAGAATACTCAGACTATGCTGTTGAATAAAGAGAAATATTCTAAGGACATCAAAGGCATGCCTTACATGAGGGCAATCTCCAAGAAACCTGTCATTTTATATTTTGCTTGAACTAGAGCTCGCCCTCATCCCTTGTATTGTATCTCTACTCCCTTCAGGTAATACATAAATTACACCCACAAGATGAGTGCATGTGCATACTTGCAAATTTGTGTATGCATGTATATACTACTACTAATAATAAAATGTCTCTCACTAAAAACTTCTCATGTAAGTCTATATTTCATACCATCCCTACACAGAACGGCTCTCCCTAAAAATTTAATGAAGGGGGTATTCTGTACATGGATGTTATGAAAGGTAAATTTATAGATGTTTTTCTTTAATTTCAAAAGTAAGAGGATTGCTATATGTAATTATGCTAACTTCCAGAGGATGTTTTTATAATTATTCCTAAAACTATGATGTTTTTATCTTTTGTTTAACAAAGGATTCATATAGCCAACCCCACTACAGTGGGATAAAGGCTTGAGTGCTGTTTTTATCTTCCAAGAAACTTTTAAAGTGGAATCGAACTCCATCGGATGGAAGACTGTCAGATTATTTATTATGCGGAACATCCACACAAATGAAGTTTAAATGGGTCATTCCAAGCCTAAAACACTCGCAAACTGTAAAAACGTACGAAGCAGACTCGAGGAAACTTGGTTTCGATAGCAACAATCTAGATGCTCCGAATGAAATGACAAGATACAAACAGTAATTTGTATGAATACCAATGAAAAAATTAGTTTCATTCTTCTAACAACTTTCCCAATTCCCAACCATCCCAGTTTTTAATTAATACTGCTGATCATCTTATCAAAAAGGAATGAATGACACGTACATATACACACATAACCCCCTTTACCCCAAACCCCACAAAAAAAAAGTTATACTGCTTTATTACAGATTTGTTTCAATATTTAGGAAGTTTGTCTTTGTGGGAAGCAGTTGAAGAAGAAGCATGACAACGTTTCAGGAAGCAGTCTAAGGTTTTCTGCTTTCCAGGGCTGCTGCTGATTGTTTGACTGTGGGACACGTCCAGCTTATTCTCCTCACCATCAAGTACCTGTTCATTCACATCAATATTCCAAGTAGAACTTAGAAGCTAGTAGATGCTCACCACACAAATAATCCATCTACATTTTGCCGGCAAGTGAACTAATTGACGCCTGCAAAGGTGCATTCATTATTTCCCTAAGACCACAAATAAAGATTTTAAAAATAAGAACTGACAACCACGACCGTGAAAAAACAGTACTCAAACTAGGTTCATTTCATTGCATAGAAATAATCCGGTAAATATTATACAGTAATGCTCATTTTTCAGGAAAATTAAATTAGGGTGAAATGAGATGTAACGCATTTGCAATCCCTACCGTACAGCAGAAATCAGAAGGCACCAGATGATATTTGTTGTGAAGTTGATAGCATATTGAAGTTCATAGTAAAAAAAAAAAAACTTTCAATTCAGGCTCGATACCATATTAAAATTCATGGTAAAAATACTTTCATTTATATCTCTAACACATTACAAATCCCCTCTATGGAGGGGTTATAACTAATGTCCATAGGAGATGTGGGACTAAATGTGGAGTAAAATACAAATATGCCCTAGATATGGGATTAAACAGTTACAAATAATTCTAAGGACATAAACAGAATGGGGGGAGAGAGGGGGAGGAACCTGGCCCAAATTCTCCAATTTGCTTTGTACAACATCCCTGTATGAATTAATTATTGTCAAGGCTTTCTGAAATTACATATAAAGAAATAGAGCGAATATGCTAACTGTGGAAACAGCCATACCAGATTATGTCATCAACAGTCTCATTAGCAAGAATGTAGTATATATTGACAGATTTTACCTGACAACCAAGTTAAAACAATGCGAAGAGTTTATGCAAGGGGGCGTTCTTTAATCTTTAAGAATAATAGCTAGTCTTTTGCTCATATTGCATCAAAAATAGAAGCTAAATAATTCACTCATAAGAGGTACTGTACACCCAAGAATATATACCAAGTCCTTTACGTCCTGTGTCCTAGTCAGAGGCAAACTCCAAAAGAAACGATATCTAATATGAATAATGTTTTGTCCATCTACATAATGTAATTCAAGATGGATGGCAGGATAAATTTAATAAATTATGAACAGCATAATAAAAGCAATAATATATTCTGTGTTAGAAAAGCCCAAATGCGTCCCAGTCCTCCAGAAGGCTCTCCTTTTAATTTATACCAAGTCCTTTACGCTCGGCTCTTCATGTTCCGGGCTCTCCTTTTAATTTACTTTCTGTTGGCCGTCTTACTACTGATTTACATTGCTCAGTGACCTTTACCTCTTCTTCTTTTCTGATACAGGATCAGCAGACGCGGACTATCATTGGTAGGGGGCGGCTGTAGGACGGGCTCTACCTTCTCGATACCTCTCCTACTCTTCTCGTCTCTGTCTCTTCATCAGTTTGGCACCGCCGTCTTGGTCATGCTCCTCTCCCAGTCCTCCAGAAGGCTCTCCCTGATGTATCTCTTCTTGCTTTTCAGCGTAAAACATGTATTTTTGGCAAACAGCCATGTTCCTCCTTTCCTTCTCATTGTACTCGGAGCTCCGCTCCTTTTATATTAGTACACTCCGATATATGGGGTCCGTACAAGACTACTAGTATTTCTGGCTATCGGTACTTCCTTACATTTATTGATGACTACTCATGCATGACATGGTTGTATCTTCTCCGCGATCGCTCTGAGCTTCCCCGGGTCTTCCGGGCGTTCATTCTTGAAACTCACACTCAATTCTCTGCGCCCATTCGCACTATTCGTACCGACAATGCGCGCGAGTACACTGGTCATGATTTTGCGACTCTCTGCTCTGAGTTTGGTATTATTCACCAAACCTCCTGTGCGTATACTCCGCAACAGAATGGTGTCTCCGAACGCAAAAATCGGCATCTTCTTGATGTGGCTCGGTCCCTTATGCTTCAAATGCGGGTTCCCAAACCATACTGGAACTTTGCGCTCGCCACCGCTTTCTTATCAACCGTCTGTCGTCCTCCGTTCTTCAGCATGCTACCCCATTCAGCCTCCTCTTTCCCTCAACTCCGCCCTTCCCTATTACACCTCGCATCTTTGGGTGTACTTGCTACGTTCATCATCTTGGCCCGTCTACTGACAAATTGGATCCCCGTGCGACCAAACATATATTTGTCGGTTACTCACGCACTCAGAAGGGGTACATATGCTATTCGCCTACTACCCGCAAGGTTACTGTCTCTGCTGATGTCACTTTCCGGGAAGATCTTCCCTTCTTTTCTAATCCGGACCTCGTTCCCTTCTCTGAGCCCGTCGTTCGTCCTATTGTCCCAGTTCCCTGCTCCTCCTCTACTACTCCTGCCCCGCCTCCGGTCCGTCCACCTCCACCTGTTATTCGGGGCTACTCTCGTCGCTCTCCTCATCTCGTTGCCCCACTGCAGTCGGCTTCGACCTCTGATGCTCCGCCACCTGCTGCTTCGGTTCAAGCCTCCACCGCTAATCCGATGGCAAGTTACGTTTCTCTCCATCGCCTTTCAACGCCACTTCGTCACTTTGCCACATCATTATCCTCTGTTTATGTTCCTAACTCTGTGCAGGAGGCGCTTCAACATTCTGGCTGGCGGGCTGCCATGGAGGAAGAAATGACGGCCCTTTGAGCCAACCAGACATGGACCCTAGTCCCTTTGCCTCTAGGTCAGCACCCGGTTGGGTGTAAATGGGTTTTTGTCATCAAACATGCTCAGGATGACACTATTGCTCGACTGAAAGCCAGACTGGTGGCTCGTGGCTTCACTCAACAACAGGGCCTCGATTATGAGGAAACATTCTCTCCAGTGGCGAAACTCAACACAGTGCGTGTGCTTCTCTCCGTGGCTGTACACCGCCACTGGCCCCTTCATCAGCTTGATATCAAGAATGCCTTTCTGAATGGTGATCTTCACGAAACCGTCTACATGCGCCAACCGCCCGGGTTTGAGACCACGGGGGAGTATCATGTATGTCTTCTAAAGAAGTCCATCTATGGTCTCAAACAGTCCCCACGGGCGTGGTTTGAAAAATTCAGCAAAGTGGTTCAGGATATGGATTTCACTCGGAGCTCTGCTGACTTCTCCCTTTTCACCCGATGTCGGGCAACTGGAACCGTCATTCTGTTGGTCTATGTTGATGACATCCTACTTACTGGGGATGACTCGCAGGGGATCCAAGCGGTCAAACAGCATCTGAGCACTGTATTTCAGACCAAAGACCTAGGACATCTTCGCTACTTCCTCGGTCTTGAGGTTGCTCGACGACCGGATGGGCTTGTTATCTCTCAACGAAAGTACTGTCTCGATCTACTCAAAGATGCTGGTCAGTCAGGTTGTAAGCCAGCCAATACCCCGATGGAGACAAATCACAAGCTTTGTTCACATGCCTCTGATAATGATCTGCTTCTCCAGAACTCGGAGTACTACAGACGCCTTGTCGGAAAATTGATATACCTAACAGTCACAAGGCCTGATATATCTTTTGCTGTTGGGGTTGTCAGTCGGTTCATGCATGCTCCCCGGGTCTCTCATCTCCAAGCCGTTGAACGGATTCTCCGGTATCTTAAGGCAGCTCCGGGACAAGGGTTTGTTTACAAAACCTCCACCCCGGCTCCAGCATTGGTTGCCTTCTCTGATGCCGATTACGCTGGTTCCCTGGACGATCGACGGTCGACCAGTGGGTTCTGTACTTACCTTGGAGGTCATCTTATTACTTGGAAAAGTAAAAAACAAGCCGTGGTCGCTCGGTCCTCCACAGAAGCTGAATACCGATCTATGGCATCAGTTGTTTCTGAACTCACCTGGCTGGAAAGCCTTCTTGCTGACTTGGGAGTAAAACTTCCTTCTTCTGCTGTTCTCTTTTGTGATAGTCAAGCGGCCATACACATAGCAAAGAATCTGGTGTTTCACGAACGTACGAAACATATCGAGGTTGACTGTCACTTCATACGAGAAAAAGTTCAAATGAAGAAACTTGAGTTAAAGCATGTTCCGGGCACTGATCAAGTTGCTGATATTCTCACGAAGGCCCTGTCAAGCACGTTGTTCTACCAGTGTTTGTCCAAGCTGGGTGCATATGATCTATACGCTCCATCTTGCGGGGGAGTGTTAGAAAAGCCCATTTAACTAGGCCCATTTTGTATTTTATTGTTATTTTCTCTTTCCTCTTTAGTCCCACATTGTGTATAGGACCTTACTCTCTTCTTTCTCTCCTCTATATATTTGTACTCATTCTTTGTATTCTACACAAGTGAACATATATACAAGGTTGCTTTTCTCATCTTCTACATTCTGGATTCCCTTCATTGAGTTTAAAATTGTATCATCAACATGCGAATAATATTGATATTCATCCACGGAAAGGACCGACAAAGGCCCTAAAACATCTAAAGACACTAGCTAAAATAAATCTGTGCATTTAATAAAACTAGAAAGATAATTAGCTCTGATATGTTTAGCATGCTCAAACACAACATACTGCAATTGAGATTGTGGGAGCTTCAAAGGTTACGAAAAATAAACATAGATTATCAAAATTCACATGACTCAATCAACAATGATAGAATTGTGCAAGATAACATATAAGAGTGCCAACGTCAAGGGAGCATCTACCCTTCAAATTAATATAACCTCTTTTTTCTTTCTTTTTTTCAGTTCTTTTTTATTTTGTTTTCTTGCATGCCTTTACAACTTATTACTCAATATTTTTTACCTTTTTCTCACCACAATTATATCATTGTTGTCGATGGATCCAAAACATTTGTTACTGGCAAGGGAACCATGGTACTGGCAAGGGAATCATTGAAGACGATTAGAACTACTGAGGAGAAGTGCGGGTTGTATCACTTCTTCTAGAAGTCAGATGGGATTGCTCATCAATCCTTTCATTCATGCCACAACTTGAGCACAGTTCCATGATCATGCTCCAGCTCCACCACAGCCATCTAAATGCAGTGCACGTGTAAACATGAGACAATCATACCAAATTAAGATCTTCCAACGAGTAATTAAAAATTTTAAAACATCTAAATACCAATTGCACTATTGTTTAACAAGTTATGAAGAATAAAGAACAATTACAACCAACCAACGAAGTGAGGTGTAATTCCGTTCAAGTGCGCCGAATACACTCTGCAAATTACGCCACAATTAACAAAACAAATACTTATGATAATTAAATCCCAAAGCAAGAGCTTAAACCGAAGCAATAAATGAAAGGGTAGGGCTGCGACTAGGGGGTGGAAGTCGATGGGGAATGGGAGGTTGGAGGGATCTGGTGGGAGATCTGGACAGGGAGAGTGAGTGGCCGGCGGGATGAGGAGAAGAGGCGGCAGGGCCGGATAGACGCCGGGCTGCGGGAGGGATGTGGTGGAAGCGGGTATTGGGCTGGGTGGGTGAGAGGGGAGGACGGAGAGGGGCGGGAACGGCTCGTCGGGAGCCTCGGAGGGAGGGAGGGAGGAAGGAGAAGAAGGGGCTGGGAATGTTACCGGAAGGGCGGGAGACGGCGGATAGTAGCGGGAGATGATTCGCCAGGCGCGGAATCCACACGACCAGCCGGTTGCTTCTTAGCAACCACCGATCCCTAAAAACATCCACAAGCATGAGTATTGTTAGAAAAGCCCATATAAATGGCCCATGATTGGGTCCATGTATTTTTCATTTCCTTCTTCTCTTATTAGTCCCACATCATTGTATAGGATTTCTTCTCTCCTTTTCTCTCCTATATATTTGTATTCTCTCCTTGTATTTACACACACAAGAGATACATACAAGTTTTGGAGTTTTCTCAACATGGTATCAGAGGACACGGTTCGGTCCCTGCGGTTACACTACATCTAACCGCCCGGCCCGTCTTCCTCTCCTGCCTGCAACTCCTCTGCGGCTTGCTCTACTCTAACCGCCCGACTCTTCCTCTCGCTCCGGGTAGCGGCCTCTTCGTGCCGCCCCTTTCTCTTCGCGGTTTCTCCCAGGCTAGCCGCTGCCTGCTCCTCTTTCCCTCCCTCTCTCCCGTGGATCCACCCCTAAGTCCTCTTTTATAACTTCTCTTCTCAACTTGTGGGCCCCACTTCCCGCCGTCTTTCTCTTACCGCGCGGGCTCCTTCTCGCCTGGTCCCTTCCCTTGCCGCTCCTTCTTGCCGCTCGAGTTGTTCTTCTCGCGGCCTCTTCTTTCGGCGTGCCGGGTCGCACGGTCTCCCTCTCGCTCTTCCCTCTTAGCCTTGCTGCTCGAGTACTTCAGCTCGCGGCCTCTGCCCTCCTCTTGCGGCCTTTTCTTGCCGCTCGCGGTCTCTCTCTCTTGCCGCTCGAGCCCCTACTCGCGGCCCTTTTCTTGCCTCCGCTTCCTCTCGCTGCTTCCTTCTTCTAGTCGTGCGGTCTCGTTGGCTAGCCGCGCGTCTTCTCCTTCTTCTTTGGGCGCTGGTGTTCTCACAGTGACCGTGCGGATTGTCCTTGCTCTCTATCCGCAGCTGGTCGCGGCTTTCTGTCTCTCTCCCCTAGGATTGTCGTCGTGTCTACCCGTTGCGACCTCTCGTCTAGTCGTGTGGGCTTGTCTAGTCGCTGCGGCCGTTTAGTCGCACCTGGTTGCGGCCTTCTAGCCGTGCGGATTGTCGCTCTTCTAGTTGTTGCGGCCTCCCCAGGCTCCATGGGCTCCTCTCTTGACTCTACCGGACAGGCGGCTACTCCTCCTGCTGACCGCCCGGCTTCTCTTCCAGACCTCCGAGATGAGCTGCGGATCACAACTATCTCATTATCTGGGAAGAAGAATTTTGTTCCATGGTCCACTCGGTTCGGCGTGTTCTTCAGGCCAAGGGCCTTGTGCTCCATCTTACTAACGGACCTCCTTCCCCTCCTACTGATGACTGGCTACGGAATGACGGTCGCGCCCAAACATGGCTCCTTAATTCACTGGAGGGTGAGCCATACCAAATGGTCATGTACCATGAGACCGCCAAAGCTATGTGGGAGGAGCTTCACTCCTTGTACTCTGGAAAGGATAGTCTTCAGCACCTCTATGACATTATTACCGACCTTCAGACTCTTAATGCTGGCGGGGCTGCTGACATGACCTCATTTGTTGCTCGTGCCAAGACTCTTGCAGAGGCCTGGATCCAGCATCAGCCTTCCACCACCGACCTTGCTGCTCAGCGCGCGCAAAAGGAGGCTGTCTGCATTGCCATGATGATGGCTCGTGTCCCGCCTCACCTTCAGAGCATCCGGGCTCAGGTGTTGGCCTCGGCCTCTACTCCCTCCCTCTCTGATGTCTGTTTTATGCTCCTTCGAGTATCACCACCCCTAGAGTCTCCGGCACCCTCTTCTCCAGCCCTTCTTCAACAGACCCTTCCTCCCTTGCTTCTAATTACCTTTCCTGGTCTCGTTCTATCACCATGGCGCTCAAGAGCCATCGTCACTTTGGTTATGTCAATAGTTAAACTAAGGAACCGGAGAAGGCCTCACCGGATTGGCTTTAGTGGGATTTAGAGAACTCCTTAGTCATGTCTTGGCTAACGAATTCTACGCAAGTCCACCGCTCGCAACTACTTATTTCTTGATACTGGTGCTAACATTTGGCGGCGAGCGTAGGCTACTTACTCTCTAAAGGGTAATGCTGCTCAAATCTTCCAATTGAGAAAAAAGATATCCTTACTCCAATAGGGCGTCGGCCTCCATTCAGATACTATTTGGAGTTTACTCAGTTGTATCAGGAATACAATCATTTTGATTCTCTCACATTTGTTAGCCCAGTTGATGATGCGATGGTTCATGCTAGGGAGGATCGCAATTGAATCTTTCAGTTTCTTCATAGCCTTCATCAGGACTTCGATCAGATAAGCGTTCAAATTTTTGGGCATTTGTTGTTACCGTCTCTAAGTGAAGTTTATAGTATTGTGCAACAGGAGTTCGATCGTAGACACACCTTACTTCACGATCCTGCTCCTGAGAGTTCTGCCCTTGTTGTTGCTACATCTTATACTCCGGGTGCTTGTCCACCCCATGACTCTAAGATGAAGGGTTACAATAAAGACCATCTCATCTGTGATAATTGTGGAAAGAACCGTCACACCATGGACACTTGCTTCAGACTCCATGGTTTTCCTACTCCAAGAGGGAGTGCTCCACCTCGTGGTAGTCATTTTTTTGGGAGACCCCTAGTCGTCATGCTTCTCCTTGTTCTGCTCATTTCACAAATGTTGCTACAAACATCTCTCATAGTCTTTATGGCATTGATGTCTCAACCTTTATCAGTGCCTTCTCGACTGATGAAGTACTTTCTCTTTGTCGTATGATGCCTGGGTCTTTCTATGGAGTCTGCTACATTATCATCCTATGCCCACATTGGGACTCCAGGTGCTCATTTTGCTATCACCCATCTTTCCACTCAGTGGATCATTAACTTTGGTGCAACAGATCATATGAATGACTCTGCTTCAAGTTTTATATCATATACTTCGCTCTTTGGTCGTGATAAGGCGAGCTTTGTTGATGGATCTTTTTCCTCTATTGCTGGAAAGGGATCCATTTCATACTCTTCTTTCACCTTATCACGGGTTCTCAATGTTCCAAACTTTACCCGCAATTTACTTTCTATAAGCAATTTAACTAATTCCCTGAGCTGTTACGTAACTTATCTTCCATCCTCTTGTGTTTTTCGGGACCTGGAGACGGGAAAGTGATTGGCTATGATAGCATGGTCAATGGTCTCTAGTGCACGACTCTAGCCAGGTGGCCCCTCAACAGGCCTTTCAACGCAGCTCTTCTCCTTTGTCTTTCTTGCATTGACGCTTAGGACACCCTTCTACTCTTGTTATGAAATTGTTGTTTCCTGCTAGGCCTACTGTTGTTTTTTATTCCATTGTGTGTGATGTCCGTACTCATAACAAACATCGTTGTACTATGTTTAATCGTGTTTCATTACCTAGTTCTATTCCTTTTACAGTTATTCATTCTAATGCTTGAGGACCTTGGTCTAAATCTTATATTTCTGGTTGTGTTTGGTTTGCAATATTTATTGAATATTTTTCCCGCACAACTCGGCTCTATTTGTTGCGACAAAAGAGTGATGTCTTTACTAGCTTCAAAAACTTTCATAACATATCTCCACTCAACTTTATACCAAAATTCAGATTCTTCGCAGTGACAATGACCATCAATACCTGGATTCAAAGTTTGTGCAATATCTAGTTGATCATGACATTATTCACTAAACTACATATACTTATTCCCCGACTCATAATGGTGTTGTCGAGCGTAAAAAATTCCATCTACTGAAAGTTGCTCGGTGTATTTTGTTCACCATGCATCCTCATAAATATTACTGAGGGGATGTTGTCCTCACTGCGACATACCTAATTAATCATATGTCATCGCATATCCTTGAGAATGTCACTCCACTTGGCACTCTGCATGTCCCTTCCTCTTAACATTCCTCTAAGGTTTTTGGATGTATTTACTTTCTTCACATCCACAACCCTCGTCCAACTTCCCCTAAGATGTTTGGATGTGCCATCTTTGTTCACATCCACGACCCCGCCCGACTAAACTTGATCCTTGTACCCTAAAGTGAATTTTTATTGGTTATTCTCCAACACAGAAGGAATACAAATGCTTTCACCCACATATAAAGAAAGTCTTTGTAACAATGGATGTCATGTTCCGTGAACCTGAGGCATACTATCCTGCCCCGGGTGACTATCCTTCTTTTGCCTCTCCCGATGTACCTCTGCCAGTTCCTCCACCTTATCCCTCACTTCAGGGATATCTATACCATTGGAAGTGAGTCCATCTACCCATTCCTTCTGCTGCTACTAGCTTGCGGGTGTATACTCGGCACAAATAAAGGACCAGCAGACTAGATACCCGACTGCGTAACCCGAATAATCAGGATCTTGACTCAGGGGCTTCCGATCATCCCATTGTTCTGAAGAAAGGTATCTGGTCTCCTGACTCAGGGCCTTCTTATCATCCCATTGCTCTCAATAAAGGTATCCAATCTTTTACTCAAGATCCTCTTTCACATTATGTATCTTACAACTCTTTTTCTACTTCTCATATGACCTTTGTGACTTCCCTTGCTTCCCTGTCCATACCAGCATCTTGATAAAATGCTCTTGAGATCCTCATGCGGAGAGACACGATGTTTGAGGAAATAACAGCTCTTAAGAAGAACAACACATGGGATTTGGTGCACCTTCCCCCATGAGAAAAAAACTGTTGGGTGCAAATGGATGTTCTCCATCAAATGGGTGTTCTTAAAGTGTTGTTAAAAGATATAAGGCAAGGCTGGTAACAAGAGGGTATACTCAAATCCTTGGAATCAACTATCATGAGATATTTTCCCATGTAGCAAAGATGAACACTATTAGAATTCTATTATCCTGTGCTACTTGCAAAGGATGAAACCTTTGGCAACTTGACGTGAATAACACTTTCCTCCATAAGAATCTGGATAAGAAAGTTTGCATGTCTCATCCACCAGGGCTTACTCCTAAAGGCTCTGAGGGAAAGGTTTACGGATTAAAGAAAGCTCTATATAGGTTGAAAAAGTCTCCAATAACTTGGTTTGAAATATTTCACAAAGCCATGATGTCATTTGGGAATCACCAGAGCAATGTAAATCATACATTGTTCATCAAACATAGGATCGGTAAATTCACTGTTCACATTGTCTATGTTAAAGGCACTGTTATAACAGGTGATGATGTGGACGAAATCAAGATTTTAAAACAAAAAATGGCTAGTGAGTTTAAGGTCAAGGACCTGGGAAAACTCAAATATTTCTTGGGTATTGAAGTTGCAAGGTCCACAAATGGGATTTTCATCTCTCAAAGGAAGTGTACTCTGGACCTTCTTGAGAAGACAAAGATAAGTGGATGTAGACCGGTTGATACCTCAATTGAAGCAAACCACAAATTGGCGTGATAATGGAGAGGGGATTGAAGACATTTGAATTTCAGAGGATGATTTAGCTAGCTCATCCATGTCCTAATATCTCTTCTGCTACGGGTGTTATCAGCCAGTTTATGCATGCACCTAAGGCTCGTCATGTGTATGTCGTCCACATAGTTCTTAGGTATCTCAAGTCCTCACCGGGGAGTGGGATCTTGTTTGCCCCAAATTCGTGCCTACAAATTGAAGTGTACACTGATGCTGATTAGGCCGGGTCGATTGAAGATCAGTGTTCTACTTCAGAATATTGTTCTCTTGTTGGTGGAAACCGCATTACTTGGAAGAGTAAAAAACAAGTAGTGACAAGATGTAGCGCTGAAGCAGAGTTTTGAATTATGGCTCATGAAGTTTGTGAAGGCCTATGGTTGCGTTACTTGATGAGTGACCTAGGATTTCCAGACAACGAACCCATTCAATTGTATTGTGATAACAAAGCTACCATCATCATTGCCCGCAACCCTGTCTAGCACGACCGTACTAAACATATTGAGGTGGATCGACATTTCATCAAGGAGAACATTGAAAAGAGAATTGTGTGTACCACTTTGTCCCCTCAAGATAAACAACTTGCCGACATGCTCACAAAAGGTCTGAGTGGAAGTATCTTTGGAAGGATTGTTGACAAGTTGGGCATGATTAAAATCTCATGTCCAACTTGAGGGAGAGTATTATAATATGTGTTATTTTCGGTTTAGCTATTTCTTAATTTCGTATATTGTATTATTCGTCTCCATATATATATAGGGGATATTGGCTCATAGTTAATCAATTAGTCTTTTTCCATTTTCTCTAACAAAAACCAATCAACCAAATAAACCATGACTGATATAAATCAAGGATGAATCAGAAGAAAATACAGAACTCAATTTACATCAATTAGTTTTTTTCCATTTTCTCCAACAAAAACCAATCAACCAAATAAACCATGACAAATATAAATCAAGGATGAATCAGAAGAAAATACAGAACTCAATTTACAAATAACGCATGGAAATAGGTAAGTGCATGAGGTTTTCTCTATAACCTACCAATAATGAATAAGCAAGCCTCAATGAATCTAATACGAGTATACGATCATGATCCAAGATAGGTCACTTTACCAGAAGTACACTAGATTTTCAGCAGAAATACGAAACAATAAACATATAGTGAAATTAGTATCTCATTTACATCAATAGCTTGGGGTAAAAGATATTCATAAGTTAGGAAAAAAAAAGTGGGCAACATGTTTCCAAGCAAATATTGGTAAAACTGAAAGCTAAGGAAGCTAACAATAAAAAGTTGTCATGCATTCTACCTGACCAATTCGATGAACGCGATCCTCTGCTTGAATCAGATCACCTGGGGTCCAAGACAGCTCGGCAAAGATGACAGTGCTTGCTGCAGTCAAAGTTAGCCCAATACCACCAGCTCGAATAGAAAGCTGAAAAACAAATCTAAGTAAAAAAAAGCTATAGGGAAGGAAGGAAAGTTACATTATTTATCCAACTTAAACAAACAAAAAGTGTAAATTGAAAAACTATACTGTAGCATGAAAAATAGGATATTTAAAGGTTATTCCTACCACTGCTGCCTTGATATCAGACTTCTCCTGAAACTGATTAACTAATGATTGTCTTGATGTTGCCGGAGTACTACCATCAATCCTAATGCAAGCAACCTTTCTCTTCTGCCCAAAGCTGACCGATGTAATGGAAATATAAAACTCTTTATACTAGGTGGACAAAGTAGAGAAAGCTTACTAAAAGAAATTGATGTATCGCTTCAATCATTGATAGATGGTGTGCAAATACTAAGAATTTGCAATCAGCCTGAAATCATGGGAAAACAGATATGACTATCTATATGTGTGCCAATATTAGCAACACAAAGGCACAACAAGAAAATAAATATCCGGCTTTCTTAAAGAAATAGTGATACATTGTCGAAGAAAAACATTACTATCTTCCCTAGTGTAATTGATTAGCAGAAAAAAAATGCTTCAAACATGCAAGCACGCAACACAGTGAGGCCTAGTAGAACATAAATGCATATTGAAGTAACTATGATATATGAAATAAGAAGGCGACTCAATCAGAAGCAAAGATGATCTTCATACCAAACTAACATCAAGCATGATGACAAAAATAACACCCACATAAGGGTAAGACATTCCAAAAAATCTAATATTTACATATTAACAGGAGAGATCTAATCAGTGATTGCATACTTATCCTAAGAAGAACTCCAATGATGATAGCAAGGATATCAGAACATTCTTGCAATATTATGGTAGTAGTGCTTTTGCATACATCTTTCCACACATTGTTACAACAAATCTAGAATTTTAGTGATACAGCAATGCAACAAAATCTATAAATCAAAGTGGATTATATATGATATTCCGTAATTTGTATAACATTCAATCCAAAGAATAAATGAAGAAATCTCATAAAGCACAGAAAAAATTCATACCTCAATGAATGTACTTAAATAATCAAGAACTGCTGGTATTTTAGCTTCAGCGGAATCATTGTATATCTGGAATATATTACAAAAGGAGAAAGGAAGAACAACTTTAGTAAGAAAGTTACAAGTGAAAAAAAGAAACAGAAAATAGAAATCTAGTTCATTCATCAAGAAACCCTGCCTAGAGAATAACTTGTGTAACAACCCTTAATTATATATAAAAAAGCATGACCCTATGTTGTGATGAGGGAGTAGAGTTGAGGACAAAATCTTGTGTTATTAGGGCAAACCCTATGGCTATTTATAGCCTATATGCTATATTACAATATTACAACACTCCTGCTCAAGATTGGCGAAAGATATTCACTAAACCCATCTTGTTACAACCTCTGATCATATCCTCTGAACTGAGACGCTTGGTTAAGGAATTAGCAACCTAACGCTTGGCCGGGGTGTGACTCAACTCCAGTAGTCCACTATTAAGCTTCTCCTTTATAAAAAATCTATCGATCTCTATATGTTTGGTGCGATCGTGTTGGACTGGATTATTTGCGATATTGATGAATGACTGTCACACCACAACTTTATCATGTCTCCTTGATCCAGCTTCAACTCCACGAGCATCCCTTTCAGCCACAGGAGCTCTGCAACCCCTACGGCCATGGTTCTGCACTCCGCCTCTACTGTCGATCTAACCACTACCGACTGTTTCTTGCTCCTCCATGAGACCAGGTTGCCTCTCACAAATATGCAATAGCCTGAAGTATACCTCCTATCATCCGCACAACTTGCCCAGTCAGAGTCGCAATAGCCTTCAATCCTCGTGTGCCCATTCCTTCTGAAGGCCAACTCCATTCCAGGAGCACTCCTCAAGTATCGTAAAATCCGGTACACCGCATCCATATGACCCTTCCTCGGGTCATGCATGTAGCGGCTCACCACGCTCACAGAGAAGGAGATGTCCGGGCGAGTGTGGCTCAAATAGATAACCTTCCAACCTAGCCTTTGATACATTTCCCAATCTACTGGTTCTCCAATCTCTGCATCCAGTTTACACCTCTAATCGATTGGCGTCACAGCAGGTTTGCACCCCAACATCCCAATTTCAGTGAGGAGATCCAGTGCGTATTTCCTCTGGGAAAGGACTACCCCTTTTGCCTCATACGCAATCATTCCATGTAATGATCATGTCATCCACATACATCGCAAGCATGGTAATGTGACCTTCATTCTGCCTGGACAAAACTATGTGATCTGCATTGATCTGGTGATACCCAGTCCCAATCATTATTTTCCTGAACTAGTCAAACCATGCGCGAGGTGACTGCTTCAGCCCATAGAGGGATTTCTTCAACCTGCAGACTCTGCCTTCTGTCTTGGTCGTACCAAACCCCGATGGTATCTCCATCTACACCTCCTCTGCCAGATCTCCAAGAAGGAATGCATTCTTCACATCTAGTTGATGCAACATCCATCCACCATTCACCGCCAGGCTGATGAGAGTCCTAACAGTGCTCATCTTTGCAAAGGGTGCAAACGTCTCGTCGTAGTCAATGTTATAGGTCTGGTTGTACACCTTGGCAACCAATCGAGCCTTGTAGCGCACAATCTGTCCATCTGAGTTCTGCTTTACGGTGAACACCCACTTGCATCCAACGACCTTCTTGTCCTTTGGCAGCCGTACCGGCTCACAGGTCTCGTTCTTCTCAAGAGCCCTCATCTCTTCCTTAATTGCTGTCTTCCATTTCAGATCGTCTTTGGCAATCTGCCAATTGTTAGGTACAATTACACAATCCAAAGCAAGGTTGTCAGGATCGAGATCCTAGATGAGATCGTTTTGAGGTAGGATCAGATCTAATAGTAGGGTTGGATCAAGGATCGCTCTACAAAATCAGGATCGATTTACAAAATTTGGATCGTAGGATCGTAAGATCCAATGATCTGGATCGCGATCCTGACAACCTTGATCCAAAGATGCAATGAATGCTCCGTGTGTAGAGGAGATATGATCGTAAGAGACAAAAGACGCAAGATCCCAACCGTATCTGTCAGGAGGATTTCCCGCATTGCTGCGAGTAGTCCTCCGTAACATAAGAGAAGAAGTAGGGGGAGGGGAAAGGATGACACCTGAGGTGTGTGGAGATATAGATGTTCTAGGAGTAGGGGCGACGTAGACAAGGGACTAGGAGCTAGACTGGGCACCAATATTGTATTTGGTACTGCTGGAAGCTTCCTCCGCCTGCTGTATGTCAGCAGTTCCCCCTGAGCCATAGGTCTCACCTCTTGCCTCTCCTCCTCAATCTCCTCATCCTGCTCATCATCATTCTCCTGCTCCTAATCCACTGATCCTCCCTGCCATACTCCCAGATCTGTCACCAACCTTTCTCTCTCTAGCCTTATACTTTCGGTATCTGACGAGTCTAACGTGGATAGGGCTCCCTCTTGTTGGTAGTACTGTTCTAGCTCTCTAAAGTTAATATCCATGCTCATAAAACATTTTTTCTCCACTGGACTCCAGCATATGTACCCCTTTTGAGTACGAGAATAGCCCACAAACATGCACTTGACTGTAATTGCATCAAGTTTACCGACACCCAGTCTGTTGTCCTTCACGAAGCACACACACCCAAATACCTTTAAGGGAAGTATCCCCCCATTATGACCCGCAACTGCTGACACGGAGACTTCCACCCCAGAACTTGTGATGACATCCTGTTGATCAGCTGTGCCGCTGTTAACACCGCATATCCCAAAAGGCTCTGAGGCACCTTCTGTTGAGCATCATACTCCTTGCCACCTCCAGAAGGTGTATGTTCATCCTTTCCGCCACTCCGTTCTGTGCCGGTGTGTGGGCGCAGGTGGTCAGGTGCAATATCCCATGAGCTAATAAGTATTTCTCCATTACCTTGTTAATGTATTTTGTCTCATTATCTGACCTTAGTCCCTTAATCATCGCAGTGTATAATGTCTGAATAAGCTTATGAAAATATCGGAAGCAATTAAATACCTCACTCTTAGTTTTCATCAGATATAATCAAATAACACAAGAAACACAATTAATAAAGAAAACAAAGTACTTCTAACAATTCAAAAAACTTACAGTACAAGGTCCCCAGACATCAAAATGAATAACATCAAAAATAGAAGAGCTTCTTCAGCCCGTACTCGCATACGAACTCCTAGAAAGCCTGCCTAAATCATAAACATCACACACCAATAGTAAATAAAAAAACCTAAATTACCCCCCCCCCATATAACCCGAGAGCCAATGATGCGGAATACGGTGCGGCCAACACCGTCAGCGACGAAGCCCGCGCCGAATCGGGGATTGCATGGCTCGAGAAGTTCGACCCGCTTTGGATGCCGCGAACCGTCTAATTAATGAGGCGGCGCTATTTATTTTATGTCTCTTTGTTGTATTTGTTTATGAAAGACTTTTATGTGTGCTATTAGCATGTGTGTGCTAATAGTTGTTCTCTCCTTCCCCATAGTATAAGAGGGAGGAGATTGTATTTTGATTCTCAGTTCTTGGTATTGTGTTAAGAAGCTGTTGCCCTAGCCGCCTCCCTCTTCTCCGTGTGAGACTTGCCGATCCGGAAGGATCCCGCCTTCGACGTCTCCTCCGCCCGTGCGGCGCGAATCCGGCCGGAAGGCTCCGCTGTTCCCTTCCTGGAGGTATTTCCTACTTCATTTGGTATCAGAGGCTTGCCCCGACTCCTTAGCTCGGCGCCGATTCCCCCCTGCTCTTCGCGCCGCGTCGCACTCCTCGCTCTGGATCGGGTCGCCCCGACTGTTCTCTCCGCCGATCGCTCATGGGAGACCAACCGCGGGACGACCAAGCTTTGTGGGCGGCCATTAATGGCATCACCGCACAGCTCGCCGCCCTCACCGCAGCGCTCGGCAACCCGCAACCACCCCCGCCAGCCGATCCCGCCCCCGCTGCAGCGCCTCCGGTCGACGCTTTCTTCGGCCGGCAGTACCGCCGTGGCCGTGCGGCACCTCCCCGCCCGACAACTTCCCTGTCCGATTCTAGCTCCGAGGATGACTATCATGCCGGAGCTGATCCCCCTCCATGGCGCAACCCGCCACCACCGCAGCAGCACGGCTACCGCATGCGTGCGGACATTCCCCAGTTTTTTGGCAACTTGGGCATTGAAGACTTCCTCGATTGGCTCTCGGAGGTCGAGCGTTTCTTCGAGATGGCCGAGCTCGACGAACACCGCCAAGTGAAGATGGTCGCGTATCGCCTTAAATCCGGCGCGGCGGTTTGGTGGGATCAACTTCAACTCAATCGGCAACGCCAAGGCAAGGCCCCCGTCCGCACCTGGCTCAAAATGAAGAAAATGTTACGGAATCGGTTCCTACCCCCGACTACGACCAACACCTGTTCCAGTTCTACCAAAGTTGCTCACAAGGCTCTCGCACCGTCACAGAATATTTGGCTGAAATTTGCCGCCTCGCGGACCGCAACGGCTTGACCGAGTCGGACGGCCAACGTGTTACTCGTTTTCTACATGGGCTACGCCTGTCCCTTCGTGAGAAGATCGGATTGCATGTTTTGCGCACGGTGGATGAGGCCTACAACATGGCCCTCAAGGCGGAACTCATGAAGACGTCGGCGGCACCTGCAGCCCGCTCGGCCTCTCGCCGTTCCTGGTCGGATGCTTCGGGGTCGCATACTCGGGATTCTACCAGCCGCGAGGTGCCGGCCACGCCTTCCGCACCTAAGGGTCGGGCACCTGACCGCGCACCACCGGGGACCTGTTTCAAGTGCCACCAACCGGGCCATTTTGCCTCACGGTGCCCTCTGCTGCGCCAACCCGTACATGCTGTTACTCAGGACGAGGATCAGGAGGATGACTCGGGAGAGGCCGATGAGGTCATCGATGGGTTTGAAGAGGACGACGACTTTGCTGCTTGCGTGGTCCGTCGTCTCCTTCTTGCACCGCGGGTGGATGAGCACGCTCAACGGAGTAATGTCTTTCGGAGCTATTGCACCATCAAGGGAAAGATATGTGATGTCCTGATCGACAATGGCAGCTGTGAGAATTTTGTCGCCAGTCGGTTGGTCACATACTTGCATCTACCAACCGAGCCGCACCCGCACCCCTACTCCATTGGGTGGATTCAAAAGGGCCCCTCCGTACGTGTCACCCACCGGTCACACGTACCCGTCGCTATGGGCAAGCACTACCTAGCCGACATTTGGTGCGACGTTGTGGAGATGGACGCGAGCCATCTACTTTTGGGACGACCGTGGCAATATGATACAGACGTGGTGTACAAGGGCCGCGACAATATCTACTCTTTCACTTGGGCCGGCAAGAAGATACAAATTGTGGCCCGGGTCGGCGACAAACCTGCGGCCAACCCGCCCACCGACAAGGGGCGCAACCTACTAGTGATGCACGATGACACCTCACGGTTCGAGCGGGACGTTGCGGAGGCCAAGGAGGTGGTGGCCCTCGTTCCCTACGGGTTGTTCGCCACCAACGTTTGGGAGATGGATGCCGCACCCCCAGACATTCAGACATTACTTCATGAGTTCCGCGCCATCACCACGGAGGACTTGCCCGACCATCCTCCACCACTTCGGGACATCCAACACCAGATCGATCTCATACCGGGCGCTAGCCTTCCAAATTTGCCCCACTACCGCATGAACCCCAAGGAGCATGACGTCTTACGTACGAAGGTTTAAGAGTTGCTACAAAAGGGCTTCATCTCCGAGAGCCTTAGCCCATGCGGTGTTCCCGCCCTTTTGGTTCCTAAGAAGGACGGGTCCTGGAGGATGTGCGTTGACAGTCGCGCCATTAACCGCATCACCATCAAGTACTCCTTCCTCATTCCCCGCCTGGATGACATGTTGGACATGTTGGACGGGTCACAACTGTTTTCCAAAATTGATCTCCGAAGCGGGTACCACCAAATCCGCATCAAACCGGGTGACGAATGGAAGACCGCCTTCAAAACTCCGGACGGCTTCTTCGAGTGGAAGGTAATGCCTTTCGGTTTGTCTAATGCTCCAAGCACTTTTATGCGTCTTATGACACAGGTGCTACGTCCTTTCTTGGGCAAGTCGGTGGTCGTCTATTTCGACGACATTCTCATCTTTAGCAAGACCCGGGAGGAGCATTTATCTCATGTTCGTGCTGTGTTGGAAGTTTTGGCGGAGAACAAACTATTTATTCACCTCAAGAAGTGCACCTTTCTTGCGCCGCGGCTGAACTTTCTGGGTTTCGTGGTGGGTGCGGACGGCATACAAGTTGACGAGGAAAAGATACAAGCCATCCGAGATTGGCCGGCTCCCGCATCCCTCTCCGAGTTGCGGTCTTTTCATGGGTTAGCCACATTCTACCGGAGGTTCATTCGCGATTTCAGCACCATCTCGGCTCCCATGACCGATTGCCTCAAGAAGGGGCATTTCCTTTGGGGGGACGAGGCTGACCGATCTTTCCAACTACTCAAGCAGAAGCTCAGCTCGGCACCGGTCTTGGCGCTACCCAGTTTTGACAAGCTATTTGAGGTGCACAGTGACGCCAGCGGTGTTGGCATTGGGGCGGTCCTTTCCCAAGACAAGCGGCCGGTTGCCTTTTTCAGCGAGAAGTTAAGCGATGCTCGGCGGAAGTGGTCCGCTTATGATCAGGAGTTCTATGCCGTTGTCCGGGCCCTCAAACACTGGGAGCATTATCTACTACACAAGGAATTCATCTTATATACGGATCATCAAGCCCTCAAGTTTATCCACAGCCAGAAACGCATGGATGGTATGCACCTCCGTTGGACCACTTACCTTCAGCGTTTCCCGTACATTATTCATCACAAGCCGGGTTCCTCCAATGTCGTCGCGGACGCCCTCAGCCGGCGGAGCTGCTTATTGACCACACTCCAACACGAGATCATTGGTTTTGATATTCTCGCCGAGTCATACGCTGACGACCCGGATTTTAAAGACACTTGGAGCGCCTGCTCGAGGGGCGGTTCACACGGCGGGTTCTTGATACTCGAGGGGTTTTTGCTCAAAGACAACCGCCTGTGCATCCCCCGCTCGTCATTACGGGAGAAGCTGATTCGAGATCTACATGGTGGTGGGTTGAGTGGTCACTTGGGCCGCGACAAGACACTTGCTAGTCTCCACGAGAGGTATTTCTGGCCGCAGTTAGCCAAGGACGTGGGGAATTTTGTTCGGAAGTGCTATGTGTGCCAACAATTCAAGGGTCAAGCACACAACACCGGTCTTTACTCTCCTCTTCCGGTCCCCTCTGGCGTGTGGGAGGACCTTTCCATGGATTTCGTCTTGGGCCTTCCGCGAACTCAGCGCGGGGTTGATTCGGTGTTCGTCGTGGTGGACCGTTTCTCCAAGATGGCCCATTTTCTTCCTTGCCGCAAAACATCCGATGCTTCCCATATTGCGCGGTTATTTTTCCGCGAGGTGGTCCGTTTGCATGGCGTTCCAACCACCATCACATCCGACCGCGATCCGAAATTTCTTGGCCATTTTTGGACCATGCTGTGGAAAATGTTTGACACCTCTCTCCAATTTAGTAGCTCCGCTCACCCCCAAACGGATGGGCAAACCGAGGTAGTCAACAAGACTTTGGGAAATCTAGTCCGTTGTATTTGCCAAGACCGGCCGAAGCAATGGGATTTCGCTCTCGCCCAAGCAGAGTTTGCTTACAACAATGCGGTTCACCGCTCAACCGGTCGCACCCCGTTCTCCATCGTCTACACCAAGGCGCCCCGGCATGCGCTTGATTTGGCCCGCTTACCCGCCGCCCCCTCTTCAGCCACGCAGTTAGCGGAAGAGGCCCGCGACATCCAGACCGAGACCCGCCTCAAGTTGCTCGAATCCAACGCCAAGTATAAAGCTATAGCTGACAAGCATCGCCGCGAGCAGATTTTTCAAGTCGGCGACTTGGTTATGGTCTTTCTCCGGAAAGAGCGGCTTCCGGCCGGCCCCCACCACAAGATCATGCCGAAGAAGTTCGGCCCCTTCCCCATCGTCCGCAAAATCAACGACAATGCTTACGTGGTTGATCTACCGCCAGAGTTTAACATCTCCAAGACCTTTAACGTGAGCGACTTATCTCCGTTCTACCCGGACGTGCCTCTTTATGCCGACCACTCGTGGTCGAGTGCTTCTCACGTGGAGGAGAATGATGCGGAATACGGTGCGGCCAACACCGTCAGCGACGAAGCCCGCGCCGAACCGGGGATTGCATGGCTCGAGAAGTTCGACCCGCTTTGGATGCCGCGAACCGTCTAATTAATGAGGCGGCGCTATTTATTTTATGTCTCTTTGTTGTATTTGTTTATGAAAGACTTTTATGTGTGCTATTAGCATGTGTGTGCTAATAGTTGTTCTCTCCTTCCCCATAGTATAAGAGGGAGGAGATTGTATTTTGATTCTCAGTTCTTGGTATTGTGTTAAGAAGCTGTTGCCCTAGCCGCCTCCCTCTTCTCCGTGTGAGACTTGCCGATCCGGAAGGATCCCGCCTTCGACGTCTCCTCCGCCCGTGCGGCGCGAATCCGGCCGGAAGGCTCCGTTGTTCCATTCCTGGAGGTATTTCCTACTTCAGCCAACCCCCGATTCTTTCGTTCCTCCCGGTCCAGGGATCCCCCGCAAGCTGCAATCGATGACTCCCGATCTCGCCTCCCGCCATTCCCGTGCCTCCCGCCTTCGCCTCCTGCTCCTATCGTGGCTGGCGCTTCCTCTTTCTGAGGTCGATGGCTCTTCTCATCTTGCCCTAGCCGACGGTTTCTGCTCATCTTCAAGCAGCCGACATCAATTGCCTCTTCTCCCTCTTCCTCCGACTCTCGCTGTCGGTTTCTCCTTGTCCCCAAGCTACAACAGCTCATCTTTTCCCTCTAAGAGTCCGACATCGCTTCTTCCTCCTCCTACGGGGACGACAGCAGCCCTACCTCCTCCAGCTCCTCCTTATATCTTCCTCAGGCTGGAATCAACCCCATCCCTCCTCTCCTAGGGCCGACAGCCCTCTTCCTCTCTTCCTTGGGCTCCGTCTTCAGCTAGGGTTTGCAAGAGTATCTTGGATTTGGCTCCATAAGTTCAGTTCTGGCTTCCTTTGAGTAAGATTCTTCCTCTGTTTCTTCCATTACGATTTATTGAAAATATTGGGTTAATTTCGTGCTACAAATTTTATATAACTTGTGTTTCATGATTTTACCCCTCTCATAATGGTATAACTGCGTTATGTTTGTGATTTTCAGTGCCGCTCCTCGATTCAATTGATGTGACCGCACAAATCCCTCTCCGAATTAGGGTTTCCCCGAGGCTAAGCGTCGTCAAGTCTCCGTCTCCACGTGGTGTCTCCTCTCCCCTCACTTTTGAGGGAGGTAAATCGCTCTCTCTCTTGTTCTTTTGGCCTTGTAATATAATTGTCCGTGCTAGCATTGTGTTTCTTATTAGGTCATTGTCAATTTCAGTGTTCTTAAATAGGTTCAAATAAGGTTTCTGTTTTTTGCTTACGCCGCTTAGCCGCCACCGCCAATTTCAGCTTCTTTAAGGCAAGTAGAGATCCCTCTCTCTCTTGCAAGCATCGAATTTAAATTAATGCCTCTGTTCTCTGATTCATGACAACATTTCTGTATATATTGATCGGTTAAATAGATTTGTATCCTAATTGTTTTGTCTGTTCTTACGCTTTTATGATTTCACCCTAGCATGTTTGGTTTGTCAATAAGTTTAAATCTTGAATACCCAGTATGATAAGTTAATAATTTAAGGTGTATATGATTGAAATTACATAAATTTGTGATCATGAGCGAGTCTTACATTGATATACACTTAGATGAATGGTTTTATTTGGATTTTTACTAGGGTGAATGGTTTGATCTCATTTGATGAATAATGCGAAAAATGATAGAATATTGAGCAGGAGTAACAAGTGTCATGGTAATAATTGTAAAGAATTCTGGTTAGCAAGTATGTGATTGGTGTTTTGATATATCATGCTCGTAACACACATTTTTACTTGAAAAATACTTGTGTCAAAGGATGACTTACCCTAGGTGAGTACTTGATATCTCCGACCCGATACATGTCATCTTACCTCTACAATATACTCGATAAATCTTCTTGTTATTATGACATTAACCTTTCGAACCCACGAGGCTCAAAACTCTCGATTTAGTTTTTCCCGTGTCATCGAATTCTGTTTCTTAGGTCTGTTTGATTCTAAGACTTGAGTGAATATTGTTTTATAACTCGATTCCTCCCTTGTCGTGTTTGTAACTCTACTCTTATACAACTGAATTGCTAAATTTGTAACTTGTCTTGATATGTTAGGAATCTCCTAAAGTGTGAATCATGCAACTCATAATATCATAAACAAACATTGAAACGTGTTGGGGTCACTTGGGTTGCAGCCTTCACGGTGCCAGTTAGAACCCACTAAGCCTCCTTGAGCCGGGCCTGGGCCGTAATGATGGTCACGACAAGTAGGAAGTTTTTTCTAATAAGACTTGTATCCGGACTGAGTGTGAACCATGCACACCCACTCAAAACACCTACACACCTCAACGATTGCAACTTATGATATTACTTGTTCTATTATATGTTATGCTCCAGAGTAAGCTTAATTCAGTTATTTTTGTTTGACTATTCTACCTGTCTGATTTAGTAGCTCTGATTCATGAAAACTGGTACGTGTAAGTTTCTGTTTCTCATGCTTATACTTTACTTTTACTTTGCTCACCTGTTTATTTCAATGTTCTGAAGCTTTTCCTTTCTGCTTTGAAATTGTGTTAGCGTTCGTGACAGCGCCAACTCTTTGAGCCCGATCTGCTTAAAGTTCCAGGTTCTATGTTTATATTTCATTTACTGTCAAATATTTCTTTTATGTAATAATTGCAATCAGACATTTTCTTTGGTATCATGGACACCTACTAGGCTATTTAAATATTTTATGTACTAGAATTTGATATTAATGCATGTGCATGCTCTTTTGAATCATAATTACATTGAATTTGTAGTAGTGTCATGTAAAACATGATTTTTATAAAATACATGTGTATTTAAAATTCTCACTGTTTTAAACTCTAAAAGCTTATGCATAAAAAATCAAACTGTTTTTACTTAAAAGTAATTATTTTTAACCTATAACCAGTATCTCTGCATCCGCCTTAGCACAGACACGGTTTTCTTTCCGCCTATGCTTGTGGCATCACGACTCTCCCGAAGCGCACTCTGATTTTTGTCGAGACGGGTCGTGACACCATCGCATTGTCGTTGGTCACTGCACCCTCCCTCATCTCCATTAAAAGTCATCACCTTCCATCCATCGAGCTAGTGCTATCCTCAACTCTTCGACAACAACTCTCCTTCATCCGCATAAGGTCTAGAGCATCTATAAGAGTATCATGTTGAGTGTTGTAGTCCTTAACATGAGTTCCTTTCGGCCTCCTAAATCTAGTCACCCACTTTATCTCACAACTTACTTCTTCATTGCTAAAACTATTGTTGCTGACTTATAGTCTCCTGGATGAGTCATTGACTTGTGTGCTACTGAGCAAATGACAAGTACATCATTCTGACATTCCTCCAGTTCTTCTCATAATTGTATAGCAAATAATGGTTTGACTCCTACTCTCAGGATTAGTCTGAGGTTCCTAAATAGTCTATAACTGGATGATATAATCTAACAATTTAGGTCAAATTAACCAATAGTGACTCCATGGGGTCACATTCACTCAATTTGACCAGTTTGACCCAAGTGAGTCATAATGATCTGTTGTTGACCAAATGAGGTGAGTTAAGAGTCCATAAAGCCAGAACTGCACCCAAGGCAATTTGGATCCAATGGGGCCCAATTTGATCAGATTCAACCACTTTGACCAAAAAATTTAGTTAATAGGTCAAACATGTCACTCTTGACCTATTCGGTGCAACGGGACCCCATGTAACCCCCCTAGGGTGGCATGGGCCAATGTTGATCCAAATAGGGTCAACACCACCTATGGGTCCCATTGACTGGTCAAAGGGTTAAAGTTCTCTCAAATTGACGGATTTGGTCAAATCAAACCCAACGGGTCAAAGGGGTCAGGTAGCCGGATTGGGCTGACCCTTTGTGCTCAATAATAAAAAATTTTAATTTTATTGTAGATTGAAAAACTATTTTCTCATGCATCTACATAGCATGCAGACGGTTAAAAAAAGTCAAGAAAATGATAATATTTCATCATGTAGAACTATTTTTTTACTGCAAAAAGAATATATTTCATTATGTACAGCTGTTTATTTAGTTAACATCTAGATGTAAGCAGCAAAAGTCTGAACGTGCAAGCACACAACACAAAAATCCCTGTACATTAATGAATTGGGCCTCATGTAAATACACAAGTTTGATCAATTTAAATCAAGTAGTCAGTAAAAACATTGGATCGAGATAACTCCATATCGAAGTCAAGAGGCTTATCTCTATTACAAGAAGGAAAAAGAACCACAAGTATCCCAAAAGCTAATGAAATTGCTGGTATTCGAAAAACCCAACCAAGTAGAAATAAAATAGAGTAAAATAGATGATCAGGTATCAACAAGAGGGTAAGAAAAAGCTCTCCAATAGAAAAGAAAATGCTTAAATAGTAGAGAGTAATGTTGCCAGATAAATTCTTCATTAAGAGTGAGTCAATCATAGACTTAAGTGAAATAAAGTATGTCCAGTGAGAAATTAGATATAGCATAATAAATGTGATATGTTCACCCATACATTACCTTGCTGATAAGATTTTTTTGAGCAAGTTTTAGCACCTCTACATTTTCTTCAGAGTTGCTTGTGTGGATTTTGCTCTTTACAATCTCCAACTACAAAATGCTAAAAAGTGGCATTAGAATAAAATTACTGTCATCTTAATTAAAATGTATTATTTAAACACTAATCATTAATTACAACAGTTAACATTTCAATTTATTGAAACCTTTTAAACTGAATGAAAACATTAAAGAAAGAATGTCAAGTCTAAGCACAAATTTAGTTTTGTAAATTCATGTTTGAGAATCTACATCATTTGAAAAAAAGTATATATCCTATGGGCATGTCAAAATCAGGTCTTCAATTGGAAACCATCAGCAGCTCTTATTTTCTTTAAGATCATTGCTAGTTGAGGCCCTTGCAAGTCTATACAAGACAAAGTAACATTTAGGATCATCGTTTGGACGACCACAGCCTGTAGCCACATCCGAAATGATGTTTACATATCTTTATGCATTAATTTAATTTTTGGATTTTATATTAGAGCTTTAGGAAAATATTATGATCGAATGATCAGACTTGTTCTCTATGTATACATGCATAGAGGATCAATTTGAGCCATTGGTGGTCAAGAGTATCTTTTTGAAAACGCTCAGACATTCCACAACTGGTAACCTGTGAACCTTAGATTCTTCTACCCTAGCAACCAGCAAGTCACCGCTTCCAATCCCCAATGAAAGTCCCTGCAGCCAATCTCCTAGATGCAGAATGCACTTGTTACACTCACGCATTCTCCGGAGCGACAGCTCCTCACTAGGACCACCATACATCGCATGTGAAGACCGCGCGTTGTGCCACATCCTGCCACCAACATGTGTAGCTGCAGCAACCCTCCTACACAGCGGATGCAACCCACCCATTGCAATACTTCCCCTGTGCAGCCACCGCAACCATGTCCCTGTGCACCCAGCGCAACCCTCTCCTGACCAGCAACCATAACCCACCCCTACTGTAACCATCATAACATGTATTCCCCCCCCCCCCTCCCCCCGCAACCCACCTAAAAGCCTCTCAACCCTTTTACCACCCCACCCCAGGCTTCCACTGGCAACCCCCTCACACCAGCACCACCTTCTTCCATCACCAACCACAACGGTACCTCCACTCCACTTCTTCCTCAGATTTCACTTATAATTATGTGAGTTTTAATCTAATGTTTTGTACTTCTTATCAACTTATGATTGAACATTATATTATTAGATATGTAGAAATTCAAAATACAAAAAGAAAAAGGATTTATTTGGATTTGTATAAAACTATATAGGAAGGAGGAGTGAAACCTCAACTCCAAACCAAGGTGTGGGACTAAACTAAGCATACCAACAACGGGCATTTACATGGGCTAGGTCAATTTTTCTACATTCCTCTGCAAGCTTGGAGCATACAAATTGTAAGTTCCAAGCTTAAAAACGAATTGCTGGTATAGTGGGTTTGGTAAGACCTTGGTGAGAACATCATAAATCTGCTCAGCAGCGGGCACATGTCGTAAATCAAGTTTGCATAGATGAACTTTTTCCCCGATGAAATGACAATCAACTTCGATATGTTTGATACATTCATGGAAAACGGGATTCTCAGTGATATGGATGTAACACCAAAAATTTATGCGTCACACTGTTAATTTCAGGGTCTGACCGCGAGCATAATTGATTGAACTATCGTCGTGGTGAGGTATGATTTTACTTTGCCCTCTTGTGTCCATTAATCAATAAATCATGTAAAGATAACCAAATGAAGGTATACAAATTTTGTTCGGCGAAATTTGGAGGTCCGTGAGAGTATTTACACTCATAATAATAGGTGTCATAGGAGGGAGTGGCGATTTTGGAATTTATTTTTGGTTCCTTCCTTTTCCTCCCCCCACTTAGAAACGATAGGCTGCGCTGTTTCCCTCCGTAATAGCCGCACCGCACACGTTTTTCTCTTCCGTAACCGCTCGACATAAGGAATCAGGCGCGCTTTATTTTCTCCTCCCGTGACTTCACGCGAAGCCCTAATATCTCCTCTCTGCCGATAGACGAATCAGCCGCTCCCTCTCGCACCCTCGTCGACAGCAAGCGACGAATCTCTCCTCTCGTCGACCCCTCCTTCCTCACCAGCAGCCGTCAGCGACCTCAGGGAGTGGTCTTCCATTCCTTTTTGTGCTCAAGACTGCCGGTTGGAGCCCTTCTCGTTCTCCCAGTTGTCGTCGAAGCAGCTTTCTAGCAGGTTCGTCGAAGCATTTCGCCTGTTTGATCGATCGATTGCTACGTTCGATCGGCTACTTCACAGCATCTATCCGATTCATGACTGCGTTCCGTCTCCGCGTGGCGACCATGTCGACCCGTCTGATCGTCGACTGCCTGCTCCGATCGTCGACATCGACGTGCGTCCTGATCGTAGATCTCGTCGATCAACTTCTTCAACTGATTTGATCGTCGACTTCTTCAACTAGTAATGTCAACGTCTTCGACAACGAGCAACAAACGAAGTTCATTAAGGGGGTATTTATGAGTAGGGAGTATTGTTGTTTACAGTAGAAATAAATGGTCTAGCGATAGAGGTCGAGGTAATCTTGGTGGGAGAGTATATGTGGTGGGGGATTTGTCTTTGGTGGGAGAATGGGTGTGGTGGATGAAGAGGGGGGTACAGACATGACCAGTATTAGGGAAACTTTATCAGTATACATGTAGGAATCTTGTACCGGATTGGCCACGCTAGAGTACGGTCGTGATTGGTAGCATTGAGTGTTGTAGTGACTGGAGTAGGCACCAAAGGTCATTATAAATTCCACTTCCAAAAAGTGAGCATGCTGGATGGCTAAGGTGAGTTTGATTGGGCTCACATTGCAAAGGCAGGAGTGGATGTGAGGTTGCAAGTCATATATGAATTAGCCTAGGTAGTTAGCCATAGATAAGCATGAGACATGATGTGACAGCTTCATATAATCGCCCATGTAAGCCTCGATAGAGTATGTTTGATGAACTGCACAAAGGCATAGATGAATTAGCTTAGGTAGTTAGCCATAGATAAGCATGAGACATGATGTGACAACTTCATATAATCGCCCATATAAGCTTCGATAGAATATGTTTGATGAACTGCACAAAGGCATAAGATCATACAATGGAGGAAAATGAGTGGTGGCTGTTATAGATGGGAGAGGCTTCGACTGCAGGAATCAGGGCCGGATTGGTCTTGCTGTTTGCAGGAAGGGAAAGGTGGAAAAACTTAGTTGTGACGAGGTTGAGCGACGGAAGCTTGCGGGAGTAAGGATGTGTCAGCCTGTCGAATGAAGTAGAGGAGATCAACGATTCCGGTTGTAGCAAGGGATGCGTTACCGAGGAAGGGGAAGCGCTACAGGAGCTGGATTGAGTGTTATTTTCGCATCTTAGGGCATGATCGAGAGGCAGAGTGGTGTTAGAAGGCAGGACATGGAGAAATTCTCATGCCTGGAAACGGGATCAGACGGGCTGGGGTTGTCGATCGTGGATGGATGGGGGAAGTTTGAGCGGTTATGGATGTCAAGAGGGAGTTGTGGGTGCGGGGGGTGGATAATAGGGTTACGGGAAAATAACAGGGAGAAATGAAAATAAACCGGATGCCGCACCCTGGGGTTTAGCAGCGTTGCACCATGATATCAATGTCGGCTCTGGAATCTCTCACAAGGCAAACAATGCCTCAAACTGACAACCATCACCCATATTACAATGAAAGGGTGCTTGGGCACCCAACGTAAACGATTATGATTTGTTATTATGTCTGATGCCAAAATCACACTAACTAAAATTCAAAAATAAAAATAAACAAAAATGGAAAAACGATGCTACGAACGTGCTCGTGGTCTCAGATCGTCGATCCGATCAATGCTGGAATGCGATCGAGCGGAAGAGGGGAGATTCAATCGTGCCTTAAATCGACGGCTGAAATCTTTTCAACGTCTCACTTAGCTAGTCATTTTAATTCTACCACATTTCTTTTTAATATAGTATATATATTTTTTCATTTAGGAAATTTAAATTGAGGTGTATGCATAATATGGTGGTTGTGGACTTTCATGCATATTTGATGTTTTTATGGCAGAAGGTAGTGGAAGATTTATTAAAATTTGGAAACGATGTATGCCAAGTAAAGGGTTTCATTTTTTTTTTCTGTGACTCAAGCTAATGTAATTTATTGCTTAGCAGTTGGCCGATAGGTTAAAAAATGCGACTTATTAAAAATACTGGATTTGGATTTTGATTGAGTTAGAAAGAATTTTGGAATTTTATTTCTTTACCTAAGGTTTCCTCCTTTAAGCAAATCCTGTTAGAATCTAAGTCGTTTTAGAAATCTAACTCGTACTAATTTAATGAAGCAACCTTAAGTAAATGAATTTTAATTAATGCTACAGAGGATGATGTTTAAAGATAGACGCCACGAAAATCCAGAAAACGACGAAGGCAAAAATAACGGCGAGCTTTTACCACTTTAATTATGCTTAGCTTTTAAACTAATTTTAATAGTTACCTGCATAATACTTTAACAGTTAGCTTATTTTATTCTATGTGCATTCCCATTTAACTTAAAGAAGAAATTCTAAATTTTGAAATCACTGATATATGAAAATTGCTAAAAAGCTAACCATGAAATAGCAAAAGAAAATGATTAAGATTCTGAAAGGAAATTCAAAGAAGTGACACTAATTTATCAATACTAGAAATCACTCAAAATACTAAAAAAGATTATATGAAAAGAATATAGAATCTATAATCACGAATATGATATGAAATGTAAGACTAAAAAAAGTAAGATGAAAAAGAAAAATGAAATGCATCGATGCATAGGAAATATTAAGGTTTAACCCACATAATGGGGGGGGGGGGAATTCCCTACGAAAAAAGAATCTTCTATTCAATGGGGGCCCAGAAGGCCTATTACATGTGAAAATCGTCCTATATTAAAAGTCTATGTCTAATCAAGGGGCCAAAAGGCTTATTACATGTGATCGTCCTGGGTAGACATAGGAACTTGAGATAACCCCAGAAGAGGTGACCCCAAGAATATGAAAAGAGAAATCAACAGAAACACTTAACATTTCCTAATTGAACAAAATTTAAGAACGATGAAAATGATTGAACGAAGTGAAAGAAAGATGAGAATGATTTAAAAGAATGAAACACTGATTTAGTGAGAATGATTTAAAAGAATGAAACACTGATTTAGAAAAATGAACCATTTAATCAAGAGAAAAACCAAACAAAGAATTAAGAAAGAAATGATATGAGAACTGACTTAGAAAGACAAGAAAGATGGATATATTGATTTAGAAGATTGAATTCGAAGAAGGTTAAGACGAATGAAATTGAATTATACGAACGATGAACTTGAATTAATATATGAATAGGTGAAAAAGGATGTAAAACCGAAGAATTTGATGAAAGAACTTGAAGAACCATAAGAAACAAAATGATAGAAAATACAAGGATTCATAATATTTTTGTTATACACCATTTACTAACTGTTGTTGGAAATTATTTACATAGCAGTGTACTCTCTTTTAATGCCGTCTAAAATGATTATGCATATTGTTACTCACTTTTCTTGTTTTTCTGTGCAACAATTAAAGAGATAAATTATTTGCTGTCATATTATCATGAATAACCTCGTAGTTATCTAATTTTTTCAGGAGTCCGAACAACAAGATAGTTTGCCTAAAGTGATTTAGAAGTAGAAGAGTTGAACATATACGCATAACATCAGGTGCAGATTTGGAACTTAGACATGTATTATTATGCTTTTAACGCAAAAGAAAAGTTATTATCATGTGCAGAATTGGTACTTATTGTGAAATGTTTTTGTGTTGCACTAAAATTAAATTCAAAACACAACTTTCGGATATCGAATTTAAATTGTGACGGTCTGCGGGCCGTTACAACTAGTATATTGTTTACCACTTGGAGTCGTAACCACTTTTCTCCAATACGCCCACCCCTCATAATCTCACTACATAGACATCAATCATTCCAAAAGCACAAAGAGTTCAGGAAAAGAGTTCTCCCAGAAATATCTTTAGTAAACATGTCCAACAATTGACTGCTAGTTGTCACGAACAAATGATCGAAATGATCTTGTTTTGATTTTTTCCTTGTAAGAAATGGCAATCAATTCAATATATTTAGTTCTTTCATGAGAAATGGGATTTGATGCAATATTGATATCTAATAGTGGTGACATTTCCCTCGACATCACTACTATTGATGCTTCAAATAGCTGGACTAGATTTGATGTCAGTAGGCTAGGGTAGAGGCTGCAGAGCCTTAGTACCAATGAAATCACCAAATGGATCCATTTTGTGTTGTCGAACAACAATAGGTGAAGATATTTATCAACAGCAAACCCAGTACAGAAATGGACTTGGAATGAAGAAATGGCCACGAGAAGGAAGGGGATAAGCTGGCAATACACGGAAGCACACAAAACAAGGAAACAGAGCCAACAGAAGATCAGTCCCACTCAAGAGCCAACAGAAGCAAATAAGGCGTTGATAATAGTAGAAACAGTCGCATTAAGCTGCACCAAGCTTCTGCCTTCTACGGGAACTAGGAATCAGTGGTTCCAGCAAAAATCAATCATAGACAATAGTGATTGGTGCAGAAAAAGCGGGCGAGCAGAGAACTTGGATGATCGTCTAGTAGAAACACACTCTCGTCGAATCAGTGAGAAAATCACCGCCAATAGGCATCAGTTGTCAACCAAGACACAATATTGAAGTCGTATAAACACACGCATGACTAGCAGAGAAAGATTTTAACTCTGATACCGTGAAAGTATGGTAAAAACGAACCTTCGAGGCAGCCTGAGTCGAAAAAGAATTAGTTGAAAGATGGGAGATGGTTCTATCTAACATCATCCACTGAGAAAGCCATAATCTAATGTATCACAAGTTGCTTGGTAACAACAAGGAGTCATACCCACATTTTCTCCAATATTAAGAAACCGTCATAAATGCACATTTGAAATCCATAAGAGGCGAAAGGAAGCTATGGACAAATAAGACAAGTTCAGAGAGAAAGCTAAACAATAATTACATACTGAGGAGAAATATCAAAAGCCATTGATTATAGATTTTTGAATGTCATGTGCTCATTAGTAGAGAGGATCATTTAAGGAGAGCTAGTATCACATGTTGGCAAAATAAAGACCTGCGAGAATGTGCTGGTGAAGCAGGACGAATAGTCCAAATCAGTGCATGCATCATAAGTGGGTGTTACAACTCCCTTCTCATGATCTCAATGGGTGTGTGATAAAAAAGTAGGGGCTCCACCACATCGAAGGAAACAATAGTATCTAAAGGAAGACCATCGTATGACTCAAAAGGAAGTAGGAACATATGTGCCCTTGATAAGGAGGTTTGAGAAAATAAACATCTTATAGTTAACTCAATTAAGGCTCTTACAAAACATAAATACAATTTGACTCCTTAATTTCTATAGTATTATACATTGCAGAGAAATTTAATCTTAATTGCATCTTCAATATGATCACTAGGGTTGACAATCAGTTGAATGTAAAGAAAAAGGATGCAATATAGTTACAAAAGATTACTAGAAAGATGCAAAATAATAATAATAATAATAATAATAATAAACAAAAATTACACTTTTCAAGCCATCTGCGGATAAAGTATCTAATGAATTACCTCATGAAACAAGGCCCTGATCTCTTTCAAATCCTTTTCAGTCAATTCCAAGAATACCTGAGTACTGGTGACAGTTAATAACCATATACTTTGTTTTGAAAAACAAAAGATTAACATTAACAGAATTGATTACCAAAATTCTACGATACCTCAATTTTTACATTCAAATGCCAAAAAATCAAATGAAATTATTTACCATCAAGGTTATGGTAAGAAAAACAAACAACGACTTTATGATGAGGTGAAGTACATGATTAGGTTTCTAGCCCTGTAAAACCACCTTCTATTAGCAATATGTAACATCCAAGATTCTTAATTATCTATAATTTTAATTCCAGGGTTCGATGGAGATTAACGTTGTCAGGGTCACCTTTTGATCAAGGTATATGTGCTCGTTACGCCAATATGTGTATTAATTAACGAGAAATTATTTTATCTAGTAGGAAATTTGTTGGGTATTGTATCCACAATAACCTAGATTTGTATGAAGTCACACTTGAACTAAGATAAATTAAGTTTGTATTTGATGCTCTCTTCAAGTTGAGTGCTTGCAGGTTATAATTGCCAAGTGTAGACCAATGTCAGTTTATAATGAGTCACCAAACACATGATCATACAATGCAATCCCTCATTGTGTGATCCATGGTGTTGACTCATGTGTAACCTCTCTATTGGAACACACTTCGTTTTCAAGTACTAAAGTTATGGGAGAAATGTTGGTTGCTAGTTTCTTTGATGAAAATCATTTTTCAGATAACAAAATTTTTTTAAGTATTTTTCTCGAGAAAGACTAAAATGTACTCGAGTAAAATTGAAGTTATTTCTCGAGTTAGCTCAGTCAAGTATTCCAGTAACAGAAGATGTTCTCGAGAAAGCATAGTATAGTTCTCAAGAAAGCCTTGCAGTACTCGAGTAAGACTCGTTTCTTCCTCGAGTTAACTTAAAATTAAGCTCAGAATTTTTCTAAGTCCTTTTCTCGAGAGGCCAAAAATATTTCTCGAGAAGGCCAAAGTAGTTCTCGAGAACCAGATGTTCTTACTCGGGAGACAGAAATATTTTTCTCGAGTTGGCTTCTTGTTCTCGAGTAACAGAAATTCTTTCTCGGGAAAAGTCTTTTCATTCTCGAGAAGCCAGAATTCATTTTCTACACTTTCCTTAAGTATTTCTTCTCGAGAACTCTATATCTTTTCTCGAGTAATATTTATCTCTCTCGAGAAATGGAGTTCAGGATTTTAAATTTTCATTAAGTATCAGACGGATTCTATTCCAAATATCATTAACTTTTGATTGGTCCACGTGGATTGTCATTAATGATATTTTGACCGTTATGTTAAGCCTATAAAAGGTCTTGTCAGATTCAACAAAACCCTAAGAAGATTTCTTACAAATTCTGAATCATTTTCTACTTTCTAAATCGGGAAGCGCCACCGCCTTGTTCTTCATCGCCGATCTTCTCGATCTCAAAAATTCAGACAAGAAGGATTCAATCGATCAAGCTTTTCAACTTCTGCAAATCTTCTCTTTGATCGTGGTGATCCTACGTTCTCAGATCGAAGTATTCTCCGATTTCTTTCTCGAATTTTCTGGCAGAGCCTTACGATTTTTTTAAGAAAGAAGTCGAGATTCAACAAGATCTGTGAAGACAGTTTATGTATTTTCATTGTAAATTCACTTTATTCTTGTAGGAGTTATTCTCTGAGATTGTAGGAGTTATTCTCCGAGTTTTGTAGGAGTTGTTCTTCGAGTTGTTGTAGGAGTAGTTTTACTCCGAGTTGTACGAACGTTGTTCCGAGTTATAGGATTGTTTTTCAATCCGAGATAATAGTGAAGTAGCCGAGTCTAGTGTGGTGCTAGATCAGTGATGTGGAAAGTGGATGTACCCAAGATTGGGGAACCACTATAATTTTTGGTGTCGTCTGTGGTTTGCTTGTTTATTTTTTGTGCATCTCTCGTACAATTTTTATTCCGCAAAAAGACGCAGAACTCACATATTCACCCCCCTCTAGGTAATTTAGGTAGACAACTAGACATTTTCAATTGGTATCAAAGGGAGGTTGTTCATCAAAAGGTTAACACCTTAAACAGATTTGCTCCTAGTTGTCTTAAGAGTGTACAAGCATGGACAGAGTCAAGGATTTTGCTAAGCTCCCCGTATGCACTAAGGCAAACTTCCCCATGTGGAAAGAAATGGTGAAGTTTTTCATGGAAGCAGTGAATCCAAGGATTTTCATGATAGTGGAAGAAGACCCCTACATTCCTATGACGGCCTCCACTATTGATTCCTCAAAGCAAGTACCAAAGAAGCTGATGGATCTAGATAAAGATGAGATTGCTCTTGTCTCTCTAGACAAGAAGGCTAAAAATATCATCGCAAGTGCAGTCGATGATTCGATGCTACAAAATCTCATTCACTGTCAATCTGCCAAAGAGATGTGACAGTCACTGATCGTGTTGATGGAGGGCACCGAAGAAGTAAGGGATGATAGAACATCCCTTTTGAACCAGAAGTATAGGCCTTCGGGCAAGGCCCCAAAGAAACTATAGCAGACACTTTTGAAAAAAAAATCAAGATCGTCAACAGCCTGAGGAATTATGACCGAGTCTTAACTAACGGAGAACTAAACGATAAGCTCCTAAGATCCTTAACAAAGGAATGAGACAACAAAATATGTGTCATAAGGGAGTTTGGAAAGCTAGCTGAGTCTGATCCTCAGAACCTCTTCGGGAAGCTGATGTCATATGAGCTTCAAATAAATACAAGAAAAGCTGAAGAAGAGGGAAGCAGATCCTTATCGAAGGAGAAGTATGTCGCACTAAAGGCAGACAGCTCAAGGAAGGTTAAAGCTGCATCTCCTGCTCCTGCACAGGAAGAAAGTGAAGAAGAAGACTCGGAGCCGAGCTCCTCGGGCTCAGAACTATCAAATGGATCACGTTACGATGGTGATCGTCATAAGAAAGGCTCAAGAAGCCACGACAGGTATAACTCCAAACCGAACAAACATATTTCCTCTGACATTGTTTGTTATTGTTGTAATAAGCCAGGGCACGTAATTGTTGATTGCCCGCACAAGAAGAAAGAGGGTGGAAGAAGAGAAGAAAATAAGTCTTCTTATAATAAAAAGAAATCTGAAAGAAGCCTAGTAACCAAGAAGGCCAAAACTCTCAGTGACACTGACTCATCTGAGTCAAGTGAGGAAGAGGAAGCCTACTTTGGGCTGATGACACAAACAGACGAGGAAGAAGAACCCTTGTACACTGGGAAGGTAAATGCTCGCACCCCTCTCCCATATTTTGATGTTTCAGACCATGATCATGAGGATTGCTCTTCTGATGACGAGTCTGAACTCATGACTCAATACAAGGAATTAATCAAGGCTTACGACAAATGTCGAAGAGTCGCGAGAACTCAAGACAAGGAGATCAAATCTCTTGAGGGAGGAAGTCGCAAGGATGGACTCACTCAGAAAGGAATTCCATGCCGCGATGGAAGAATACAATAAAGCTCTTGAGCACCTAAACTTGAAAGAGAAAATCACCGAGAAGCTGGAAAAACAACTTACCGCTGAAAAGAAACTTGTTGAAAGTTTCTCCAAGCTCAAGACAGTCCTTCCATTTGTTGTTGAATTCTCCGCTCAGGCTAAAGGAGCTGGCATAGGCTATGAGGCTGCTCCTAGTAAATCTTCTAGGAGGAATAAAGCTCAAATAAGAAATAAGGCTGCTAAGAAATCTTTAGCCAAGGAGAAGGGAAAAGCTCCTCTAGATCAAACTTCGTTTAAGAAGGTCATCTTCCCAACAAACGAGTTTGATTTTAATTCATCCTACGGTCACCTTGCCAGACCTACTTATGTAGAGCCCAAGTCACGATACCAAGGATGGACCCATCCCCGAAATTTTGGTGAAAGTGTGCTTAAGGCACCTTATGAGGAAATACAAATGAAATACTATGGTCCATACGTTCATGGTCATAATATTAAGAAGGAACCAAAGGCCAAACCAGTAGTACCCAAGGAAAAGAAGGTGAAAAAGGCTTGTGAGTGTCATCATCATGAGGCTTCTACCTCCAGATCAGCCTCCCCTGCAAGACTACACGTTCAAAAAGTCAAGCAGGAGACTTGGAAAAGGTACAACAGGTTTGACTGTTGGTGTTGCGGCAAAGTTGGTCACTTTGCTGTAGATTGCTGGTTTAATCCCAAAGGCTTTAAAACTCCTCTAGTTAATCATACGAGGCAGACCACTCGTAATGTTAACACTCCTAAGGGGAGCATGCTGACAAATAACCAAGGATCCAATCGCGTTTGGGTTCCTAAGGTAAACTGATTCTACTTTTGCAGGTATGTCTAAAGGCCAACAAATCGCCTATCTGGTATTTGGACAGTAGATGCTCTCGGCACATGACCGGGACAAGAAGCCTTCTTCAGAAGTACTTTCCAGTTGTGAACGGGTCAAAGGTTATCTTTGGAGGTTCTGACAGAGGAATCACAGGAGGCTATGGTATGATCACTAACGGTAGTGTATCCTTCTCAGATGTGGCTTATGTTGAAGGATTAGAACATAATCTTATAAGCATAAGCCAGCTCTGTGATAAAGGATACATAATAGAATTTCATGCAGACAAGTGCTTGATAAAATCGGCAGATAACTCAGAAACGATTCTATCAGGCACACATAGTAGAAATATATTTTCTTTAAATTTTATTTGCATAGACTCTTCTACACCAATGTGCTTTTTGGCAAAAGGTAGTGCGTCTCTTGGTGACCAATGACACAAGAGATTAATACATATAAATTACAAAACTATTAATAAATTATTTTCTCTTAATTTAGTACGTGATGCACCCAACGTTAAGTGCATTAAAGATAGACTTTGTCATGCATGCGTAAAAGGCAAGCAAACAAGAGCTACCTTTAAGAGCATTATTGGCAAAGATTCCAATAGGTGTTTACACCTACTTCATATGGACTTGTTCGGTCCGCTACAAATTAGAAGTTTGGGAGGTAAGGATTATACACTGGTTATTGTAGATGACTACTCTCGTTTTGCATGAGTGTTCTTTCTAAAACACAAGTCAGACACTTTTGATATTTTCACTAATTTTGTCAGACAGATCCAGAATGAATACAACTGTTCAGTTGTCAAAATCAGAAGTGACAATAGAATAGAGTTCAAATATGGGGTCATGACAGAATTCTGTGAAACCCTAGGTATCTTTCATGAATTTTCCTCTCCTCGTACTCCTTAACAGAACGAAGTCGCTGAGAGAAGAAATAGAACGCTCATAGATGCCTGCAGAACCATGTTGAGTGATGCCTCAGTACCAGAATACTTCTGGGCTGAAGCCGTCAACACTGCTTGTCATGTGCAAAATAGAGCACTCATAAATAAGAACCATGATAAAACACCTTACGAACTACTAAAGGGCAGGAAACCGACTATTTCATATTTTAGAATCTTTGATAGTAAATGCTTTGTACTTAACAATGAGAAGTATCACACAACTAAATTCAGTGAAAAGAGTTTTGAAGGTATTTTTGTACGATATAGTAGCCATAGTAAGACATATAGGATTTTTAACAAGAAAATCCTGGTCGTAGAAGAATCTATTAATGTTATATTTGATGAGACGAGCTTGCTTCAAAGCAATTCTTCTAGTGTGTCTGTTGAAGATGCAGGTTCAAGACTAAAGGAATTAAGCTTGGATGAGCCAGTTAAAGAAAAAAGTCAAGAGTTCATCAAGATCACCACTCCAACTCCAATTGGAGAGGTTGATCACCATGATGAAGATGTCATTCAAGCTGATGAAGTCACTCCAGTGATAGAGGAAGCTCCAGATGCAAGAACTTTAGAGCTCAGACACTTGAATGATCACCCAATTGATCAAATCGTAGGAGACCCTCGTGATGGTGTCAGAACTCGTAGAGGTACAACTAATGAGAATTTGTATTTGAGTTTTCTCTCGCAGGTTGAACCAAAAAAGTTTGAGAAAGCAAACAAGGACGCACCTTGGGTAATGACAATGGAAGAAGAACTAAATCAGTTCAAACGTTGCCAAGTCTGGAAGCTTGTGCCTAGACCCAAAGGAAAAATATGATTAGAACAAAGTGGGTCTATTGGAACAAGATGGACGAAGATGGAACCATAATCAAGAACAAAGCCAGACTCGTCGCCAAAGGGTACAGACAAGAAGAAGGGATCGACTTCGATCAGACATATGCTCCAGTGGCAAGACTGGAGGTAATCAGGTTGTTCTTCGCATATGCTGCACTCAAAGGCTTCACTGTCTATCAAATGGACGTGAAGTCAGCCTTCCTTAATGGTGACATAAAGGAAGAAGTGTATGTGAAATAACCTCCAGGTTTTGTTGATCCTGAACATCCTGAATTTGTTTATTTATTATTTAAAGCGCTATATGGTTTGAAACAAGCTCCACGAGCTTGGTATGAAACGCTGTCTAACTTTCTTCTTGAGAACAAGTTCACTAGGAGAAAGATAGACAAGACATTATTTCTTAGAAAAGTAAAAGACAAGATTTTGCTAGTGCAAATCTATGTCGATGACATCATTTTTTGTTCTACTGACGACAACCTTTGCAAGAACTTTTCCAAACTTATGCAAGGGAAGTTTGAAATGAACAGTATGAGAGAGCTGAAGTAATTCTTGGGACTTCAGGTGAAACAATCTGAGGATGAAATCTTCATCTCTCAGACAAAGTTCACCAAAGAGTTGGTTAAAAAATTTGGAATAGAGAAAACTTTTATGAGGACTCCAATGAGTTCAGCTATGTCTTTGGACAAGGATAAGAAAGTAGAACATTTTGATGAAACCAAGTACAGAAGCATAATTGGATCCTTGCTCTACCTTACTGCTAGTAGGTCAGACATCATGTTTTCAACATGTGTGTGCGCTAGATATCAGGTGAACTCTAAGATATCTTATTACACTACTGCAAAGCGGATTTTGAGATACCTTAAGGGTACACCAAATCTTGGTTTATGGTAACCAAGAAGTAATGATAGCGAGCTAATTGGATTTTCAGATGCAGATTTTGCAGGTAGTAAAGATGATAAAAAAGGCACTTCCGGGACTTGCTAATTCCTTGGAGGGAGACTCATCTCATGGAACAGTAGGAAGCAAAATTATGTCGCAATCTCAACGGCCGAGTCAGAATACATTTCTGCCGGCAGCTGTTGTGCACAAGTACTCTGGATCAAGAGTCAACTTGAAGACTATAACTTGAAGGTCAAGAACATCCCACTATTCTGTGACTCCTCCAGTGCAATTGCAATACCCAACAACCCAGTCTCTCACAGCCGGACAAAACACATAGAACTGAGGTACCATTTCATCAGGGAGCATGTGGAGCATGTAGACATCAATCTCTAGTATGTTCCAACTGACATGCAGGTTGCATACATATTCATGAAGCCACTGGATGAGGCAAGTTCTCGTTCTTCAAAACCGAACTTGGCATGCTCAACAAAGAATGATGAAGAAAAGGGCCTCACAGCAAAGTTCAAGAATCGGATTACCCTTCAAAAATCAAGAAAATTCTATGTCTGAACTTCACTTCTCGAGAAAATCTTTATTACTCGAGTACTTAATTTATTCTCGAGAACTTCAGACTTGCCTCTCGGAAAGGATATCTCTACTCAAGAACAAGTTCTCTTCTTCTCGAGAACATATGTGCCTCCTCTCGAGAAATAATGTGTCTCTCGAGAAATCAGATGCCGAATTTTTCTGAAAGTTCAAATTTTTGATATTGGTACCCGGGCATCTCAACCGCCATACTTCAGGTATTTTATTATTATTATTTCCTTAATCATCACGATTTAAGATTTATATAAATAGATTAAGTCCGAAAAAGCCAAAATCCCGAATTTCAAAATCCTTTTCTCGAGAAAACCTTTCGTGTTCTCCGTCTCTACCGCTTCTCACGTGAACAACCCTGCTCCTCCTCTCGCCGGCTAGCAGACGATTCAGTTATTCAATCAATGGCTCCTTCATCTAAGATAGGCATCGACAGTGAACTTATCTCAACCGGAATCGCCGAAATTTTCGACGACTTCAGAAACGTTCTCATCTTGTTCGACACCGCTGGACTAACTTTCGTTCTTCAACACCCTTGCAAAGTTCTCATCTCTGATGTAGAAGAGTTTTTCCAGAATGCTAAGGTCAAGCGCAATGACAAACTTCTGAAAACCAAGGTACGGTACATCAAAATCAAGATGACTTCTACCTCTATTTCTCAACTTCTGCAGCTGCCGTTGATTGACGAGTAAGACTACCTAGAAGGTACAGATTATGACAGGGCTTTCAACTTCTGTGGCCTTCCCAACTCAACCCTCACAGTTCGCCGACAGCACATGAATGCAGAGAGCAAGCTACTTGCTGATATTCTGGGAAAAGTTATTCTCTGCCGCACCAGTTCAATAAGTTATATCACCAGTGATTTCTTTGACATGATGACTGCAGTAATCTGTAGAAAGAGATTTCAATGGGGATGATGATTTTTGACAAGATCAAAGAGAGTATAAAAAGCCCCAACTATGGAAGAATTCTGTCTCTCTATCTAAATCAGTTGAGGCCAGATGCCTTCACCTTGGATAAGGGCATGACCATTCATCACATGAAGAAGGTTTCAATTACCTCCTTCAGAGATGAAAAATCAAACTTCAAAGGTCAGGCCAAGCTCCTCCAGCTCCAGAGACAGTTGTAGATGAAGTCAGGACCCCATCTCCCCTTTCTCATTAAATAGCTGGCACAGTTGGTCCAGCTATTGAGGGGGAGCCTGCTCCATCTGTACAAGTGACAGTGCAGGCTGCTCAAGTTCCAGTTCCAGCCACAGTCCTATCTGATACTCAAGCCCAAGTCACAACTCCACCAGATGTTGAACATATAGTCATAGAAGAAGATACAGCTCCATCTGCTATTGCAAAGGACACCTCTGTCCAAGAAGAAGGCTCAGGTATTATTGTTGCTGACCTATCTGATCAAGGCCTTATTACTGATGCCCAGGTAGATGATCAAGTAATATCTACAGAAGCTGACATTAACAGGATGATAGAGGAACTCACCTCTAAAGAATCTCTTTCCCCTTTGCCTGAGGAAAAATCATCTCAACCAGAACCATCTAAACCAGAAAATTCATCTGAACCAGAATCTTCTCAGCCCCAGTCTCCTATTGAGGGTGTGCAAGATGAAGAGATAGTTTCAATTTCTGATGTTGAAGAATTATCTCCTGAACCAGTTGAACCACCTCTCTCAAGCCTACACTTCAACATTCCCATTTTCATAGGTGATCATGCTGAAGATGAAATAACAACTACTAGAAGAAAACATACCTCCACATCTACTGTACTCATTGAAGAAGTAGTTCCCTGGATAGCTCCAATCCAACCTCCTCCACCTCCTCCAGCTATAGCCATTCCTGAAAATACCCTTCTGGGTAAGATTGAATCTATGTTAGCCCAGCAAAGAATATATTTTGACGACTCTCTTAAAGTTGTCACAGACAAAATAACTGCTCTAGAGAAAGAGATGAGCGGAGGCTTCGCTAAAATTCAGCATAATACTGATTCCCTCAAACACCTATTCCAAATAGGTGAGAAAGCCTTAGATCACACAATTATTAGTATTGGTCACGTAATGGACCAATCAGTCACATTGACAAACAACCAGATTCAGTTGAAAAAGAATGCTCAAGAGCACAACTTCAAGACGTGTGAAGAAGTTGGTAAGTTCAAAGAAGACGCTATAAGCACCCTATCTGTAGAAGTCAGAAAGGGGGAGAAATTGGTCAAGGAATATCTAGAAAAATCTGATGGAACCATGAAGACTCTTTGGGAAGAAAAGCTAAAAGAGATATATACTGATGTCCAAACACAAGTTGTTGGTATTAAATTTCATACATATGATACAACAGTTTGGATGCACAACCAGATCTTTCCTGAATTTCAAGTTGATCCAAATGATGTTCCTCCTCCTCATCTCAATCCTACTGTCCAGGCTGTCCAGCAGCCTTCTGCCCAGATGCCCTCATTCTCTCCTAGACCTGAAAATTATGATGCTCCATCTCCTGAAAATTATTCACAAGTCTGGAATTCTGAACAAGCTGATGTGCCTCAACAAATACCTCCTGATGTGCAGATACCCGAGAGAAGAAAGTATGGTGAAAGTGCTTCTGCAAGCAGGTCCACTCCTATGCCAGAACATGTAGTAAGGGAACATGTTGAAGTCTGAAGCCCTACATCTAAATCAATTATTCTGGATACTTTAAGACTAGTGGTGGAATTCAGAGAGAATAAGGATACCTATTGTTCTCACTCTGAATGGGAACAGTACGAAAAATCTATGAGTCTAAGAAGGCTTCATACTAGAAAGTATAGTCGTGAAGACCCTACTGCTCCTCCCAGACCATCCAAGTACTTTCCAAAGCCGTTCATGTATTTCCAGAGACAAGAAGAGATATATCAGAGGCAGCATCAACAACAGAGCAAGAAGTAATTGAAGATGATCAGAAGTTTTCTATATGAGATTTTGTGGAATAGGACTTTTTCCCGGACAATATCTATATATATAAATCTTTAAATTTTGATGATCTAAATCTTCTATTACATAGCATTTCTTCCTATTATTCTGTTTATTAGTTATTTTATTTGTTTATCTTGATGTAATTCAGCTTAATGTAGAGGATTTTGACTTCTATAAATAGGGGGAGATTGTTGAGTATTGTATCCATAATAACCTAGATTTGTATGAAGTCACCCTTGAACTAAGATGAATTAAGTTTGTATTTGATGCTCTCTTCAAGTTGAGTGCTTGCAAGCTATAATTGCCAAGTGTAGACCAATGTTAGTTTACAATGGGTCACCAAACACAAGACCATACAATATAATCCCTCATTGTATGATCCATGGTGTTGACTCATGTGTAACCTCTATTGGGACACACTTCGTTTTCAAGTACTAAAGTTATGGGAGAAAGACTGGTTGCTGGTTTCTTTGATGAAAATCATTTTTCAGATAACAAAATTTTTCTAAGTATTTTTCTCGAGAAAGGATAAAATGTACTCTTTTGAGTAAAATTGAAGTTATTTCTCGAGTTAGCTCAGTCAGGTATTCGAGTAACCGAAGATGTTCTCGAGAAAGCATAATATAGTTCTTGAGTAAGCCTTGCAGTACTCGAGTAGGACTCGTTTCTTCCTCGAGTTAACTTAAAATCAAGCTCAGAATTTTTCTAAGTCCTTTTCTCGAGAGGCCAAAGATATTTCTCGAGAGGCCAAAGATATTTCTCGAGAAGGCCAAAGTAGTTCTCGAGAACCAGATGTTCTTACTCGGGAGACAGAAATATTTTTCTCGAGTTGGCTTCTTGTTCTCGAGTAACAGAAATTCTTTCTCGGGAAAAGTCTTTTCATTCTCGAGAAGCCAGAATTCATTTTCTACACTTTCCTTAAGTATTTCTTCTCGAGAACTCTATACCTTTTCTCGAGAAACAGAAACTCTTCTCGAGTAATATTTATCTCTCTCGAGAAATGGAGTTCAAGATTTTAAATTTTCGTTAAGTATCAGATGGATTCTATTCCAAATATCATTAACTTTTGATTGGTCCACGTGGATTGTCATTAATGATATTTTGACCGTTATGTTAAACATATAAAAGGTCTTGTCAGATTCGACAAAACCCTAAGAAGATTTCTTACAAATTCTGAATCATTTTCTACTTTCTAAATCGGGAAGCGTCGCCGCCTTGTTCTTCATCGCCGATCTTCTCGATCTCAAAAATTCAGACAAGAAGGATTCAATCGATCAAGCTTTTCAACTTCTGCAAATCTTCTCCTTGATCGTGGTGATCCTACGTTCTCAAATCGAAGTATTCTCCGATTTCTTCCTAGACTTTTCTGACAGAGCCTTATGATTTTTTTAAGAAGGAAGAAACCAAGATTCAGCCAGATCTGTGAAGACAGTTTATGTATTTTCATTGTAAATTCACTTTATTCTTGTAGGAGTTATTCTCTGAGATTGTAGGAGTTATTCTCCGAGTTTTGTAGGAGTTGTTCTCCGAGTTATTGTAGGAGTAGTTTTACTCCGAGTTGTAGGAACGTTGTTCCGAGTTATAGGATTGTTTTCCAATCTGAGATAATAGTGAAGTAGCCGAGTCTAGTGTGGTGCTAGATCGGTGAGGTGGAAAGTGGACGTACCGAAAATTGGGGAACCACTATAATTTTTGGTGTCGTATGTGGTTTGCTTGTTTATTTTCTGCGCATCTCTCGTACAATTTTTATTCCACAAAAAGACGCAGAACTCACCTATTCATCCCTCTCTAGGTGATTTAGGTAGACAACTAGACATTTTCAAAATTTCATGACATTTATTTTAGGTGCGATTTTGAAGCTCGCGGGAGCCTTTCACATTTAGATAAAAGAATTCTAGTTGCAATGATATTTTTGTAATAAGAGAAACATAATTCAATACTTGTAACTGTACAAAAATGATACTAGGCGCCAATTCAAGAGACAATAGGTATTCTTAACAATCCCTGCTTCTCAAATTAGTAGCCTTTCGCCACTGGGAAGGAACCTCTAAGTGCACAGTTGGAGCACTCGTAGGGTACATTCCTTCCGCTACCATCCCTCGTCGACTACTCTCCTGCATCATCATACACATGTAACTTAGTGACGGCAGGCAACGTCATGCGTTTTAACGTCCATTGAAAACCAACTTGTTCGATTCTTTCCGAAAGAGGATCAAAGTCTTGTCTCCTTCAGTCAACATAGGTTGGAATCCCCGCAACCTGGAGTTCTACCCCGGTGAATCATCGATTCTAGGCTTTGATCCCTATTGGGAATTCTTTAACATCCGATCATGTCGATTAAATAGGTATTTCACGCAACTGTCTATCAAAACTTTTCCCCTTTGACTTCTTGTTGTGAAGAGCAAAAGGCAGATTTTGTCCCATTTTAAAAACAAATTTTTTGGCTCCTTGGGCAAAAACAATCAACAGCCTCTTAATCACTCGAAATAAATCTCCTTTGATTGATCTCCCACAATTAGGGCTAAGTGAGATTGTCTTCCTCCTCTCCGATGTAAGTTCCTTTGATTCCTCTTTTCCAGGAATAATTTCTAGAATTTCAATAATTCTCCAAGGAGAAAGGAGATGGCTTCTAAAGTTTTAATAGCTGATTCATCTTATTATTTTACGGATTTCAGAGGGAATAAGGAATGAATAGGATAGTACATTCCTACAGATCAGATAGAATACTTTGTGATTTCAAAAAACATAGGTATAGTTCGTACTTTGTACTCATGTTGCATTGCATTTCAACTCAAGTACATTATTCATATGTGATAATGAACCTCATGAAATTATTAAGAAAATGTTGATGTAGAAAACTCTGTTACATGAGTAGATTAAAAAATACATAGAATTGCTTTGATATGTATGAACTAAATGATTATTCCATAGACCAGTAGGATTATGAGAGTGTCATTGTTAGTTGAACATGTTGGCCACTAGATGTATAGATTGCTATGGGGTATTAGAGGTGTTTTCTCCTATGATTGACGCACATAATCATACTCATAGGGCAAAGTAGATCATATGAGCCTCAAACAGGGGTAGACAACTCATTCTTCCACACATGGATGTGAGTTTGTCCCGTGCTAGGGACACATCAAAGCACTTTAGTTTGTCATTAGAGACTAAAATCTCTAGATTGTGTCTAGTAAGCTATGAAATCTAAAGCTAAAAAGATTTTATAATCGAATTTTTTGCTCATAGACCGAGCTCAGAGTCTTTACAGGTCATTGTTGGAAGTCAAAGTATCGAACGCCTCACATATGCAAACTAGCCACAAATGTAGAGTTTCATTTCCATTTGGAGAGACCGAATCTACAATAGAAGTGTTCCTTTCTACTTATAGCAGCGTTTGATCAAAAAATGAGCAAGGATTGGTGGTTAGGAGTCAATGCAAGGATTAATTGTACAAAAAAATTTGGAGGGACTTAATCAGTCCACCATTACGTTTCGAGACATGAACTAAGTCTCCAAAATTGTTCATCTTATCAATTAGAGCTATCAGGGATATTGTAAGGTTTGTAGTGCATTTCCAATATTGGTGCATACATGATTCATTAAACTTTGCAAGAGGTACCAGTAGTTCATAAATTTACAGATATTTTTTCCTTAAAAAGCCACCTAGTGCCCTTATTTCCAGAGATAGATATGACATGCATCAACATCTTAACAACTTGTATGGATCACGAGCAGATATTGTTGGGGCAATCCCTCCCTCAACGCAAAATTTGAAGATGGGTTGATTTGGCTATCGAAAAAGACTCAGAGATCCTAATCAGGTGGTCAGTACCGAGGATGCACCAGTCGGATTGAATCTAAATATTACTGTTAAGCCAGTAAGAATGGCGACATCAAGAACTCAGAAACTAAGAAATAGAGAGATCTGTTTTGCGAATGTCCTATGGACGAATTATGGTAAATAAGAATATACATAGGAAAGAGAAGATGAACTGCATATCCATGAAGAATATGCTTCCTTCTTAAGCCATGCATAATTATAATTTTATAGGACAAAATTTATTAAGAGGGGAGATTTGTGATATCCAAGATTCATAAATTATAATTTTGTCGTGATTAACGTTGTCATGGTCGTCTTTCAATCGAGGTATATGTGCTCGTTCCACAAAATTATGCACATTAATTAATGATAAATTATTTTATCTAGTAGGAAATTTAATGAAATTTATTTTAGAAGCGAATTAGAAGATCGCAGGAGCCTTTCACATTAAGATGAAAGTATTCCAGTATGTAAGGGCATTTTGGTAAGTAAATGAAACCTAATTGAATACTCATAAGTATAACTGTATAAATATGATACTAAGCAGTGATTTAAGTGATATTTGGTCTTCTTCATTGTCATTTATTCTCAGACACCCTTCTCCTTCTCCTCTGGGAAGGAACCACTCAGCACACAATTGAAGCACTCGTAGAAAACCTTCCTTCCACTACCAACCCTCGTCGACTATTCTCTTGCATCATCGAAGACAAGCATCACTGTGTATTTTAACGTAGATTGACAACCAACTTGTTCGATTCTTTCCCGAATACGATCGAAGTCTCATCTCCTTTAGCCAACATAGTTTGGAATCCTCACCGACTAGAGTTCTACCCTGCTGAACATTGATTCTAGGCTTTGATCCCTGCCACAATTTCTTTAACTTCCAATCACATTGATTGACTAGTTATTTCACATATTTGTCTTTAAAAAAATTTCCGTTTTGATTTCTTGTGATGAGAGCCGAGGATCAATTTTGTCCCACTATAACAACAAATTTCTTGGTTCCTTATGCAAGAAAAATCGACAACCTCTTAACCACTCGAGCTAAATCACCTTCAATTGACCTCCCACTATTAGGGCTAGGAGAGATTGGCTTCTTCCTCACCGATGTTAGTGCCTTTTGGTTTCCTTTTTTATGGAATGTTTGCTAAAATTTTAGTAATACCCTAGGAGAAAGGAGATGACTTGTATAGTTTCAATGGTTCATTTACCTTATTATTTTAGGGATTTTGGCAGGGAATGAGGAATGGGAAGGGTGGTGCATTTCTGACATTTCTATAGTAGATCAAAGAGAGAATACCTTGTGATTTCATATAACTTAGGAGAATCATGTCTTCACCTCCGCCAACGCGTTTACGAGCGTCAGAACGTCGTGTAAAAAATTCTTTTCCCTTAGTTAGAAATACCACAAGTAAATATTAAGTTTAGATACATGCGACTCTGTGTAGATATGAGATTTATGTCAAGTTCGTACTAAATGTTGCATTGCATTACAAATAATATACATGTGACAATAAACAACTTCGGCGGGATCATGAAGACGCTCCAATGGGCTTGTCCATGCAATCACTCTTTCATCCTAGCATCATTGTTAGCTTCCCAAAGCACCAGTGCCCAACATCATTGTTTGATTCCCTCTGCACTAGCGCTCAGCATCGACATTGTCATCCCTTGGTGACTTTTTATGCACTTCTTCCTTGTTGCATCCAATCCACACCTTCCTCTTGCGCGCTTCACCAGCTGCGGCAAAGTTTGGATCTGCCCTTCTACTATATAACCACCCCTCCCCCCGTCTCTTGAGACTTGTACATCAATCTCTTTTTTCTTTCGAGCCCACACCAACAACAACAGCTTGAGGAGGAATCAACCATCTCTAAATGACTTATAACGCCCTCTAATGGAAGTAATTAATGCACTCCTTATTGGATTGATTAGTTCACTTGGTATGGCTATGAGCCCCGATGAGGAAATTGTCTTTTGTTCGATGTTCCAACAGTTATTGGAGATGGCAGCATCAGACCAAGTAGTGATTCCGCGACTCGCTGTTAGCATTGACAGACTCACGGTGTTTGGACACTTCAGGGTACAATTCCATCGGAACAATCATCAATCCCCAAAGCCCGAACAAAATCCACAAATCTCCACAGTTCGGGTAGCCCCACCATTAACTCTGATTGTTCCTATGTCGCAGTTCACGCAGCAAGCACCATCAGCACCCTCTGCTTTAGCCACATGTTTCACCGGCTCCTCGAGTTATTCCATCCAATGAATTCCCCCAGCCGGCGCCAATACTTCGGTACTTCCAATTGTTGAGCGCCCATTCAGCAAGGTCATACGTCCCTCGACCGCCCACCAATCAAACTTGACCCAACGAATATTATGCTCGGGAATCTCCCCTCAGCAAGCGCCTCAACCACACCAGATTCCTGCAGTCCTTCGTGACATCTGTGAGCACGATGACGGCTTGCCGCCAGATGGACTCTTCGCTACAGCAACGCATAACAAGGAGTTGTTCTAGCACAAAATTAAGGAGTCAGATGATTAAATCGTTCGAGCCACGTTTGGGCTTGATGGCAAACTCGATTTGAAGGACATGTGGAATGTTATGGTATCACACGACCAGTTATCTAAGTGGCTAATCAACATCACGTGTTCATGTTAAGTGCATTTTATTGATCGAGTAGATGTACGAGTCCTCAATATCTTGTATTGTTTCTTTCTTTTCTCATTTGTTGAGGTTATTTACACTCATGCCATTATGCAGTGTTAGATGTAGACTCCCTTGGGTCATGGGATGATTACCTAAGAAAATTATGAAAGTTTATTTTTTCTCCATAGTTCTTTCCTCATCCTCATGATAGGGTTAGGGTTTAGCAACACTCCCACTTCTTCCTCCTCGTATTCTCCGTAGGTTGATCTATGCTCCCTTGTATCTCTGCCTCTACCACCACCTCCGACAAGATACTGAAGCCTACAGGTTGGCTTTTAATAAATTGCAATTTGCTTTGATATGCATTGAAAGAGGCAACCACGATATAAACCTAAAATATAAACATGAATGACATGATTATTCCACAGAATAGTTGACATATGCAGATGTCAATGTTAGTTGAGCATACCAACCACTGGACGTGTAGATTATTAAGGGGGCATGATAAGTGTTTTCTCTTATGATTGATGGATGTATATCATCATACTCATAGAACAAAGTAGACCATATGAGCCTTAAATAGGGGTAAAGAGCCCATTCTTCCACGCATGGAAACAGTTAGATGCAAGTTTATGTCTCGTGCTAGGGATGCATCGAAGCACTTTAGTTTGTCATTAGATACTCAAATATCCAGATTGTGCCTAGCAAACTATGAAACCTAAAGTGAAGAATAATATAAACTTAGAACTTTCTTAGTTTTAAATAAGAATTCAAAACCCAGAAAATCCCTACACTTTAATAAATTAAAGTTATGACTAAAATCTAAAGAGCTGATCAAGTGCGAAAAATATATTTAATGTTATTTTGTTTTGTTTGATGTTAAAGCAAGTATAATTACCATGTTTAGAAATTAAGACTGTTGTTTTAGTTGTTATATAGATCTTCATGCATGTTTGACAATGTTTTTTAGTCACTAAGAGAAAGAGTCTTTCTTACTCGTCAGTGTGTTGATCCCATCTTTGTACTTTTCTTTTAAGTGAACACAGATCGGGAGATTTGCTTATGATGAGTACTGAAAGTCTTACCCCGTCTTAGATGACTTCCATCATTTGTCTTAGAACACTTTGATTTCTATTAAAAGTAGTTTATGTGAACGTGATGTGATGACTCCGTTGTTTGATACTCTATTTTAATTCCAGTTTTTAGTAGTGAGTTCATTTTCTTTTAGTTAGCTCAGAGATTCTGATATTGAGGTATTGCTTTCACCCAAGCTCCAGTCTTTCTTTTCCGTTGTATACTTTAGTTATATTTACAGTCTTTCGATTACTTTACCAATTTTTATATTGTTGTTTAATTTGCTTCATAGCACGAGTTTCAACCTAGTTTTTGTTGAACTTAGTAGGGATGTTACACATTAGGTCTATGCCAAGAAATTAATCATAATCAATTTCACTTTGGAACATAGTTTGCTTTTTATTTTACATAATTGTTTAAACTCTCATTGCAGAGCAACTAAATTTCTGAATTTCATTGTTGTTCGGAGTACTTAATAGATAAACTTTAGCATTTAAAGAAACAACAAAATTAACTTTGGCATTTCCCATGCAAAAGTGTAACAATCCCCCAATAATAATAATAATAATAATAATAATAATAATAATAATAATAATAATAATAACAATAAAAAAAGACCAAACCAAACAACCGGTCTAAACCTACCCCCCCCCCCCTCCTTAATAAAAATCCCGAGCCCCCCCCCCGGTCCAACCCAAATCCCGCATCCCGCATTCCGCAAGAAATCCGCAGGAAAAAAAAAATCCCGCTTCCGCCACGCTCGCACCCGACGGCCCCGAATCCGCCTGTGCGTCCCCCGGCAGCCCCCGATCCCGGCCTCCGGCGCCTCCTCCTCCTCCGGTAGGCCTCCAACGCCCATTCCTTTTGCTTCCCCGACGTCTCCGGTGCTCCTCTTGGCCGGAATCTCCCGCACGGCCCTTTTGGCCTACCGCTTCCAAGAAGGGCCGGAAGAAATCCCTTCCTCTCCTCCTCTCCGGCTAATGAGGACAAGGACATCACTTCTCCGGCAACCCTAGCTCCTATTCGTTCCGGCCGGTGGATTTCGTGAGGGACTCTTAGGGTTTCGCTCGAAACCCCTCCTCGTGGATTCCTGAGCCCAGATCGGGTCTCCTTGGGTAAGGAATTTCATCAATCCCTCATATTCTATTTGCCCTTTTTTTTAGGAGGACTTCCGCCCTCCGATTGACGTAATTTCGTCGGTCTCCCTTAAGTTTGTCGTGAATTCGACTAATTTCATTTATGTTTATGTTTCCGGTGCCGCTCGTCCAGTCTAGGTGGTGGGATCGCTCCAATCTTGGGATTTTTGCCTCCAAATCGCCGCCAAAATCCCCAATCTCTCGCGGTAGCCACTTCTCCCCTCACTCTCGAGGGAGGTAAATTTCTACAACCCCCCCTGTGGTGTGATGCGAATATTCAACGCATGTGCAAGTACAAAACTCTTGTTAATTCAACCTAAAATGCGTTGTGGATCCTGAACAGGTTTAACTCGAGCTCCTAACCTTGCTCGCGCCACTTAGCTGTCGCTAGCTTTTTCGACGTGACCTTGAGGCAAGTAGAGAAATCTCTCTCGCTTGCAAACATGAAATTTATATTACTTAACTTGTTGCAATAAAATAGACCCTTATAAACTGGAATCGTCAAAATAATAATTTGTCATTATTAAATCTTGAATCTCTGAAATCATATACAACCATATGCAAATATTGAGGTAAGAGTGTTGTTTTGGTGTGACGCCTTGAATCGAGCTCCCGACTAACTGGTAACAGAAACCATTAGTCGATCATTGCAAGCACCGTCGTTGATAAGCCTTGCATCAATTTATACACTGGAATCCTGTACACCAAATGACAACACATTCACCCTTCAATATAGATCGCTTATGGTTTTGCAGCTAGGCTAAACTCCGGAGTAGGCTATTAACGTAAAAGAATCTTGTTAGACATGGTTACTTGTCTGGTTGTTACATGTAAGACTAGCTCACTGAGCTCTAGTTTTCTTTACTTACTTTTTGCGTAAGCTATTGACTTAAATCATTATGTAACTTCATGTTCTGAGGCATTTTTCATTCTGTTTGGATTTTCCTTAGGTTTTGTGACTGCGCCGCCCGGTTCCTGAGATTTCTCCCGCCAGCTACAGCTTTTGTTTGGAGGTTTCTCTTTGTCTAATGTATCCGCAGCTTCTATGTATTTTGATTCAGTACTGTTGGGATTTTTCTGTTTATGTATTAGTTATCATCAGACATTTTCTCTTGTATCGTGGACAACTATTTAGGGAAAAACATTGTACTAGTTCATTTCACTCATGATATTCTACCTGTGTGACTAATTGCATTCATTTAGTCTTAGCACTACTTGTGCCTTAGTTTTTATAAAAGAAATGCATGGCTTCCGCACTAATCTAAAAAATCTTTTAAAATTCTTTCAAAAATAGCTGTTTTAAAAAAAACTAGTTGTATAATTTCTGGTCCCGCCTTAGCAGGCATGGTTTTTTTTTCTGCATGCCTGTGGCATCACGACCCGCCCGAAGCGCACTCTGATCTTGTTGAGACGGGTCGTGACAAAAAGTTTAGTATGTATCATATTCCTGGAACTTGGAAGTTTAATTTTATTTTCAATTCTAGATGTGAGGACTAGAAGTGAAGGTATACTCAATGTATATATTCAAGGTGTATGATAAATTTAAGAAAAGCAAAAAATCTAAAATAACAAAGTAACAAAATTCATATTAACACTCTTTAAACCTCTACACATTGTCATTGAGAAGAAAAGATAATTCCTCTCTTTGTATTCAAATTACCAATCAACACTTCGTAAGAAATTCAATTGTACATAGCAGCTTTACAATGAGCATGGGAATAAACCTAAAACAGATCCTAGTAATACTTATGAATCTCATGACACTATTTGGATTTACCTATTCTAAAATCTGGAGGGCCCAAGTTAATAACCTATTGTCCATTTTACTTTTTGAGAAGCTCATTACTCAAAAGGATCATTAACATTGAAGAATTTTTAACAATCAGTCTATAGTTGCCATTTAAATGGCCGATTCAATGGAAGACATAAATAAAAGCAAAACAAGTGAGGACAGAGATGCAGTTGGTTTATGCATGCAATAATGAACTTCAACGAACTTAACTAAAGGAAAAAACATTTCCTTAAAGGGAAGACTAATACTGGAACATGAATAATTGAAATTATGACCTGTTGACGTCGCTTCACGGGGAGCTCTGAGAGAACTTCATTTTTTAATCTACGAATCATAACAGTGCCTTTGATCAAACTATGCAATTCATCATGGTTGCTGGAACCTTGGTATAATCCAAAAATCCCCTAACAAATAAATTTGCATCATCAGCATTGTATCCCAGAGATTGCCATAAAGTTCGGTATTATTAATAAAGAGAAAACTAGACACTTACACCTTTGCAATATCGATTACCATACTCATGCACACTTCTATACACTTCAGGGTGTAAGGCCTCGAGCTGCATTTTGAACAATTCAAGAAAATTTTAAACAATGTTGACAAAACTCCAGGTTGATCTTAAATAAATAAATAGTTTATTGACACTCTAGCAGCCTACAAAGAATAGGAACAGTACCTGTTTAAATAACTCAATAGGTCGTGATAAAGCAGGAGTTCCACTAAGCAAAATTGCATATTGAGCCTTCTACAGTCATGATAAACTCAACTGATTTAGCTTTACAAAATTCTTGCCGATACAATATAGAAAACAGATTTGTTTGTGTGGAGTAACGCAACTAACATAGTGTTAACACGCTGAAGCACGAATGAGGTACTTTCACAGGTGCTAGAGAGGCATAAAAATTACTAGATTCAAAGAAGAAGTATTTAAGATTGAAAACAGATTGAAACATTAATATTTCTGCTGACAAGGATACGATTTACAAATAGATTGATAATTTTGACACTTACGCTAAAAACAGTAATTGCACTGGTACTGATCTTGATAAATATGAGAAAATAAATCTCGTCTTTAGAAGTTGCTAAAAGATAAAAAAATGTACTGGATCAAAAGATCTAAGGTATATTGCATTTCAAAGGTGACAATGACACTTTATTCTTTCAAATAGTAGCTAATTTCAATGGGAAAAGGAATTTCATCCACTAAATCACAGTTAATTTGGAGGTTTCTATCTCAGCTCCTGAGACAGATGCAGTGCATTCACATCATACTACGCAAAACCTATTAATGGACTTTCTCCTTATATGTACATGGTAATTCAAGCTCTATAAAAAATTATGATCCCCTGTTTCTTTCTGAGGTAGATTCTCCATTTCCTTTGGAAGAAACTGAAGAAACAACTTTTAACTTGGGATCTAATAAATAATCCTGATAATTTCTCTATCAACTTTTAAGTTTTATGGGAAACTGTTAGATATGAGCTTTTGAATCCATTTGGGAGTTAGGTAAATCTATATTGGTCAATGTGCTAATAGGACTAACTCAAAAGTAACAGTACGGGAAGATAGAAAGCCAAATCAGTGAGGGAATATGGAGAAGCCAGATAACTAGGACATTAGGGCATAAACTCACATATAGCTAGGATATAAAAGGTAAAGCCTGGAAACATCACTATTCACATAGGAGCCAGAGCAGGGTGTTAATAGAAAAAAACTCAGTTCGTGGAACAATAGAGAGGAAGTCAAGTAGGAAGAGAGGGAAAACAGAAGAAGATGATGAAGATACAAAAGTGTTAGAATAGCCCATGTATTGGGCCCATCTTTTGGGCCCATTTTTGTTCTCTCCTCTTTAGTCCCACATCTTGTATAGGATTTATTCCCTCTCTCTTCCTCCTATATATTTGTATTCTCTCCTTGTATTTACATACACAAGCAATACATACAAGTTTTAAGCTTTCTCAACATGGTATCAGAGGGTGCGGTCTTATAGCTGCGGTTTCCCCTTTTCTAACCGCCCAGCCCACCCTCCTTCTTGTCAGCTGCGGTTTCCCCTTTTTTAACCGCCCAACCCGCCCTCCTCCTTGTCCGCAGATTGCTCTGCGACCTCCCTTCTCCTACCCACCTATATCTGCGGGCTCCTCTCCTGCGGACTGCAGGTCTATCCGCTCCGGTCTCCTACGACCTGTTTATCCTGTCCGCTCTTCCCCTTATCCGCGTGGCTTCTGCGGACTGCAAGTCTGCATCCGCTTCTCTTCCCTCTCTCCGTGGTTCCACCCTCCTCAGGCTTCTTATAGCCATCTTCTGCTCTGACCCGTGGGGGCTGATGATACTTTTTACATAACATGGTAATAACTTGATGCGGATTCATTCTACAATTTAATAATAACTATGTAGACAGACATAAGCTAAATTGATTTAACATTTGAGGCAAGTGCACCTATCAATCATAGTATAGGAGAAATCTACATCTCCTGTCGTATTCCACAAGGCCTTTTCAAATACTCGTACTCACCCTCACTCTATTATCATACCGATAATTAAAATTGAATTCTAACCTACATTAATCTAACTATGACTATTTAGATAAAAATACATTGGAGTGTTAAATTCATGAAAATGTGAAAGTTAAGAGCTTTCACATGAAACTACTTTCGCATTGATTCAAATCTATCTAATCATGTAATAGCAACATTATCAAATCCATTTTAGTGCAAGGGTAAAACATCCATTAAATTCTCTCTCGAGCAATTCAAAATCTAACTTAAGTGAGTAAATTTTCTCTCGAACAATTTACAATACTCAAATTTGCATTAAATACGTTACCTTATTTACTACACAAACTCATGAGATCTTATCTCTAACATATCATAAATTCATTTATACGTATCAAAATTATACAATTAACATATCTCTCGATCATGAAAATTGCAATGTAAATAGAAATAACACCTAATTATGAAATTATTAACATCATTACAAACATCCAATTTCTCAATCTAGAGGTTTGAAATTCATGAATAACAAAAGCTAAATTCATATTTAGGATAATCAATTTTTTTCTAAGGATTATATTCGCATAAACTACCACAAATTTGATGAAAACAATACGATGCATGATTAAACAAATTGTTCAAATACAAAGTTCATGTAAAATATAAAATAAGGAAAGTTGAATCACCAAGATAAGCTCAAAATTAAGAAGATACATGAAGGATTAAAGACATACAAAAATCCTCTTAAATTATCCTTCTCTTGGGTGCTCCACTTTCGTCCTCCAGAAAAGCTCCAATGCAAATTGATCCAAAAGTGCAGAATAAAATTCTCTCCAGGTTTTTATAATCTCATAGCAAATATGGTCGAACACGGGTTCCAACACGGCCGTGTTACAGGCCGTGTTGGCAGTTCCAGGGCGGTTCCACACGATTAGACGTGTTTGGTCGTGGGCCGTGTTAGCTGACATGGGTACTGACACGGCCGTGTTGTTCTTCATGTTCTTCAGACACGGGTTGGCGGGCTTAAATACTTCATATTTGTCCCGAAAAGAACACGGGCTGGGAACACGGGCATGTTCCCACCCGCGTGGTGCTCTGACTTCTCCTCTGTCTGCAGCCGAAATGGAACACGGGTAGGCACACGGGTGTGTTCCTACCCGTGTGTGACCAATTCTTCTCTGTGATCAGCCATGTTGGACCCGTCAACTCCCCTGTTTGCTCCAAGACTTTTAGTTCCACTGGTTCGCAGTACCTGTATTAGAAAATGAAGTAGTAAGTGAATTACTCAATACATGAAATAAGAGAAACTTCAAACTATGTTCTACTATTCATGATAATACCAATTCCTAAATATTCTCGTGCAATTACTTGATAAAGAGGTAGAAAACAGTGGACATGATTACAATTATGATAGTAAAAGGCATATCATAATTGTACTCATCAAATACCCCCATACTTAAGTGTTTGCTTGTCCCTAAGCAAACTAATTCAAACAATTGGGTTACCAATACATAATTCTTCTTCCGCACACTGGTTGTTTTGAGTTCAAATAGAAATTTTATGTTGCAATTGTATAGGAAATAGTATAGCAGACTTTTCTAAATATAACTTTATCTTAAAATTCCTCCAATATATATCTTAACTATTTTTCGCTCTTTCTTAAAATTAGGATTATAGTTATCCATAACCATTGTGAGGAGAAAATAACAATCTTAATAAAATATGCATTAGTATTTCAAAATTAAAAATACCCATATTGATAGTCATACACTTTCCTTTACACACCCTCTCCACGACACAAGTGAGAATTAGTAAGGTTGGATCCTTAGGACTTGTATTATGGTAACCTTTTTGGCTTAGGATAGGTGATTATAGGTGGGGTAAGCAAAGATAACTCGATGGTTTTTTTCATCACACCTAGATCACAATTGAGCCCTTTGTATGGTAAATACCTTAACATACATCGATATTATAAGAGCACCCCCAGACTTTGCACTTATTATTCTTCCCATATTTTTTTTGGGATACTCTATATTTTTTTCTTAACCAAGGGTCCATAGTAGAGATCATTCCGAGTGGGTGCCAATATACACTCACTCAGGCCACATATCACTATGTTTTTCTTTTAGGGGATTCATAGTAGGGATCATTCCAAGTGGGTGCAAGTGTACACGCACTCAGGCCACATATCACCATGAATAAACTCATTTCATGAAGATCTCAATGATAGGTGTGCTACTAGGCGATGATTGACCTTGGTGAATTTTAGTGGTGGAGTATCAAAAGGCATAGGGATTAGGTCCAAATTGGGTGTGCAAGGGTATAATGTTTAAGGTTTTGGGATTGAAAGGCTCAAGCTAACCAAAAAGAGGCCTAAGTCATTTCCACCCTTACTAATTAACTTGTGCAAAAGGTTTGAGGATCGCTAGTAAGTTCTAGACACCAATAGAGCGAATTCTATATTTTGATTTCCTAATACAAAATTATCAAAATATTACACTCATCGACTCACTTTAGTATAGATAAATATATTTTCTAAAATAGAGTGATTATTAGTTAATAATATAAAAGACGAATCTTTGTAAAATAAATTATATGGAGAAAAGTAGGCTAATGAATTTCTATACGTAATTACTAGACAACAAATTTGAACACGAATTCATTGTAATCAGCGTGCGAAAGTAAATTAGATAGTTATACTTCCAAATGAGTGAAGTAATGAAAGCTTAAAGAGAAGTAAAACAAAAATTTTGAGGGGTGTATAACAACATTGAGTACTATGATAGAGAAAGTATAACTAATTGTAATCATGTCCATCGTAGAATTTTTAAAAAAAAATTGAAAGAAAGACATCCACCCCCAGACTTAAATGTTGCAATGTCCTCATTGCAATGTAAAAAAAATTTGAGAGAGCAATTGCACCAGCATATAAAGAACTGACGATCATGAATATAAAGGAGCACAGAAAGGAACAAGGGGGCATTTTATAATAGATATTGAAATTGATAATACATGAGCATATAAAAAAAAACTACAACACTACATAGCCAAATAGACAGTGATATATATCAGAAGTACAAAGGAGCGTCATCCTGGTCATCCTGGGGAGGAGGCTTGCGAGGAGCTAGCCGTGGTGGGCTGGTGATACTCAAGTGATGCCGGATCTGGTATATGGCGTCCTCCATACCCTGCAGTCGCGGCGAGAGCTGAGTGTCGTAGAAGTGATGTAGCTCCTGCGCGTACCGAGACTGCCGCGGAGGCTGGGCAGTAGAGGACTCCCCCTGAGTATAAGTCGAGCGGGCTGGGGGGATGAGAGGCTCATCGAGGTCAGGATCGACCTCATCGTCGGCGTCAGGGACAGGTGCATGCCGTCCACGGCTCGCAATGGTATAAGTGATTCCACTCCGGCCCTGACGGGCGGTGACGAGGCAGATGGAGCGAAGGCTGGCCATGGTTATGGGCATGGTCTTTGCCACAACCGTCATCTGAGGAAGAGACAAGAATATGCCCATATTCCTCGCCAGGCGCGTGATGTAGGGAGCTACACAAATAGACCCTATACGTGAGTTGTCGGCCTGATGAAGAATGAACTGGGCGAGCATATACCCCAGGTGGACAAGATAGCGTGACGACATGCTATATAAATATAGAATATCCTATCTACTAACAACGCCGGAGCTTTCGCCCCGGCCGCTCAAGGTATGGCTAAGTAAGTGGTGAGTATAGTGGAGGGCGGGAGAATCCAACTTTGAGGCCTTAGACCTCTTGGCTTCATAAGGATCGACATCGAAGGAGAGACGGGCCCAAATATCGCCCGCATGGTCGCGCGTGGGGAGATCAAAGTGAAGGTCAGCGTAGGCAGGAGACGAGATGAAAGACTCCTCATACACCCCTAAGTATTGGGTGAATTGGAAGAGGGCGAGTGTATGAAAGATGCCCGCTAGCCGAAATGAAATGATTCCGTCTTGCGGGGTTCCATGCTCCATCAAGGAAGGTCTAAGATTTAAATAAAAGGTAGACAAGAACTCTAGTGTGAGTTCTCTAAATCCTAGTTCCTCGATGGCGAAAAATTCTTGCCACCATACAACGGAGATCAGTTCCCGGACATCTCCTGCAAGATTGATCTCTTCCAAGACGCTCCAGTCGATTGTACGAATATCCTGGAATTTCTTCGATTGAAGGCGGTTGTAGCGATTATTATGTGTTGGGTCTGTGAAGATTAGCGGTGAAGCGGCGTCGCGCCTCTCCGTAGACAATGCTTGAAGCTCCGGGCGACGACGGCGACCGCCTTGGTTGCGTGAGGAAGACATGATTTGTGGACAAAAGGGAGGTTTATTTTGTTTGAATAGGGAGAATAAAAGGAAAGAAGAGAATGACGAAGAACTAAAAACAAACAAATTACAAGAACGTAAACCCAAAAATTTTACCTAAGAGAAATGGAAATGGGGGATGATCCACGAACTTGGAAGGCAGGCAATGGAAATAGAAATGGGGGAAGATGGGGAAGAGGATGGAGAGAAGAGGAAGCCGGCCCCCCTATTTATATAGGGCGAACACGGGTGGACACACGGCCGTGTGTTCACCCGTGTTAAGGAATCTATTAGCGTGGGAAACACGGACTTCGAGGGGACGTGTGGTCAACCGGCGGGAAAGCTGTGCGCGATCAGAACACGGTAAACAACATGTCCGTGTTGCCAACCCGTGTTCTGAGTTTGCAGAAAATCAAATTCTACACGGCTATCGACACGGCTGGGTGTCGAGTCGTGTCCTTCTCGGGTGGATATTGTGAAATTTGACACGGCAGAGCACACGCCCAGGTTTTCACCCGTGTTCTGCTCTGTATAAACACGTCCAAAATTAGATTGCTCACACGGGCCCAAACACGTGTGGGTGGACACCCGTGTCATTCTCTGGACGAATATGGGTAAATGAATGCTCGCGAACACGACACCACACACGGGTGTGTGTTACGCCGTGTTGTGCTCGGGAATCGTCTAATAAAGACACGGCCACGAACACGGCTGGGTAGTATGCCGTGTGGTTCTCGGGACGAATGCAGCCAAAATACGAACACGCACACGGCCCGACACACGGGTATGTGTCAAGTCTTGTGGTGCTCGGGAAAAACTCTTCTCCGTTGGTTTTTTCACTGGACACGGCTGGGTCCAGTGCAAAGCTACGGACACGGCTAGGTCCAGTGCAAAGCTACGGACACGGCTACCCACAAAGATGTTTATCAGGTACCCGTGTTCTACTCTGATTGTGAAAATTCTCCCTATTGAAATTTTATTATTTTTTTTCCGTAAGTCTAGATTAACAGTCATCTAAGATGTTTATCAAAAATTTGACAAACTATAAAGAACATTTATTAAACTATATGTACTCCTAGTCTAGGAAGAGGCAAGTTTCTAAACGAGTGAAGTTTGAAGGAAATGCACCGTAGTAAAGTTTTAATCGGTGCCCGTTGACTTAAAAATCTCTTTTCTCAGGATGAGATAGCTCAACGGTACCATAGGAAAAGACGTCTTTGACTATGAAGGGTCCGGACCACTTAGATCTCAATTTCCCTGGGAATAAACGGAGTCTGGAATTAAAAAGGAGAACTTGATCACCCTTTTGGAATACCTTGGGTTTTCGAAGGTGACGGTCATGAAATAGTTTAGTCTTCTCCTTATAAATCCGGGAGTTCTCATAGGCCATAGTTCTCCACTCATCTAATTCATTAAGTTGAAGTTTCATTTTCTCCCCTATAGAATTGGTATCAAAATTTAAAGAGCGTATTGCCCAATACGACTTGTGCTCTAATTCTATAGGTAAGTGACACAATTTACCATAGACTAATCTAAAAGGGGTGGTCCCTATAGGTGTTTTGAATGCGGTCCTGTAGACCCACAAACAATCGTTTAGTTTCCTAGACCATTGTTTCTTATTCCCTTCTATGGATTTTTCTATGATTCGTTTAAGTTCTCTATTTGACACTTCAACTTGACCACTAGTTTGTGGATGGTATGGTATGGCTATCATATGTGTAACTCCATATTTTTGTAATACCTTATCTAGTTGTAGATTACAGAAATGTGTACCCCTATCACTGATAAGTGCACGTGGTGTGCCAAATCGTGCGAATAAGGATTTAAGAAATTGGATTACTACTCTACTATCATTAGTAGGCAAAGCTTGCGCCTCAACCCACTTTGATACGTAATCTACGGCTACCAATATATACTTATTCCCGAATGAAATTGGAAATGGACAATAAAATCTATCCCCCACACATCAAATACTTCGCATTCAAAAATAAAGTTTTGCGGCATTTCATGTAATTTAGAAATATTACCTGATTTCTGACAAGAATCACATGAAAACACATACCTTTGGGCATCCCTGAATAGAAAAGACCAATAAAAACCCGAACCAAGAACCTTTTTCGCAGAGCGATTTGTTCCATAGTGACCACCAGTAGGACCTGAATGACACTGCTCCAGGATTCTCCACCCTTCCTCCGTTGATACACACCTTCGGATCACGGAATCTGCACATATCCGAAAAAGAAAAAGGCTCCTCCCAGAAGTAATATTTCAAATCAGAGAAAAATTTCTTTTTCTGCTGATATGAAAAATCCTTTGAGAGGACCTTAGCCACAAGATAGTTTGCATAATCTACAAACCATGGATAATCAGGATTTACATTCGAAGATAAGGCAAATAACGATTCCTCAGGGAATGTATCAGAAATCTCAGATTCATCTAACATTGCTCGTAGTGGGTTTTCTAGACGTGAAAGATGATCTGCCGCTAAGTTTTTTATTCCTCGTTTATCCCTAATTTCCAAATCAAATTCTTGCAATAGAAGAACCCAACGGATTAAACGAGACTTTGCTTCCGCCTTGGCTAGCAAATATCTAAGGGCAGAATGATCTGTGTAAACTACCACCTTAGACAATGTTAAATAGGATCTAAATTTATTAAAGACAAAAAACCACTGCTAGAAGTTCTTTTTCAGTAGTAGTATAATTCTCTTGTGCATTATTAAGTGTTTTACTAACATAAAATATAGGATGAAAATGTTTGTTTCGGCGTTGTCCTAAAACAGCTCCTATCGCAAAACTGCTAGCGTCACACATGATCTCAAACAGCTGAGTAAAATCAGGCGATATCAGAATAGGAGAATTAATTAATCTCTCTTTTAAGAACTCAAAAGCATGTAGACACTTTTGATCAAAGATAAAAGGTGTGTCCTTTTCTAAAAGTCTCGTAAGTGGTTTAGCAATTTTGGAAAAATCTTTAATAAACCGGCGGTAAAATCCGGCGTGTCCTAAGAAACTCCTCACTGCCTTAACGAATATGGGTGGCGGTAACTTTTCTATGGTCTCTATCTTCACTCTATCTACTTGAATTCCCTGATTGGAGATTTTATGACCTAGTACTAACCCTTCTTGTACCATAAAATGACACTTCTCCCAACTAAGCACTAAGTTTGTCTCATCACACCTCCTCAGAACTTTCTCTAAATTATTCAAACAAAATCAAAGGAATCTCCAAAGACGGAGAAGTCATCCATAAACACTTCCATAAACACTTCCATGTTAAATCATCGATTAAACATGGAATTGAAAATGAACCGGGATCCTTAAGTTTTTCAGGCAATTTATTTTGCAAAATAGCAGAACATTCTTCACTAACTAACGATAATTCTTCTATTTTTCTTTTATTAGATATCAAATCCTTTAAAAATTTTGCATACTTAGGCATTTGAATAATTTCAGAAAAAGGTAAATTAACATGTAATTGCTTAAACATAGATAGAAATTTACAATATTCTGCATCCATGCGCTCCTTGTTCAGCTTTGCTGGATATGGTACGGCTGGTTGATATTCCATTAATGTCACGTTCGGTGCTTCGCCGCTAGACTCCTCTTGAGGTGCTTCCTGTGCAAGCCTGGTCTTATAACTCCTTCCCGCTCCTCAACTGAATTGCTCTTGCATGCTCTTTCGGGTTTGTCTCAGTATTACCCGGAAGTGTTCCTTGTTGTTTTTTCAGATACCATCCTTGCCAACTGACCAATCTGATTCTCCAAATTTTGAATAGAACCCTCTTGATTACGGAAGGCAACATCGGCAGTTTGCATGAACTTAGTTAGGACATCTTCCAATGTCGGCTTCCTTGGCTCCAATTGTTGTTGTTGTTGTTGTCCAAACATAGGTTGTTTGCCTTGCTTGTCTTGCCCTCCCCAAGAGAAATTGGGGTGGTTCCTCCATCCTTGATTGTATGTAAAACTATATGGGTTGTTTGCAGGGTTGAAAGGTGGTCTGGGATTATTACTCATATAGTCTACATGTTCTTGCACTTGAGGTTCACCATTAGGCATTCCAACAAGGGAAGGGTCCCATTGTTGAGGTACCATGGAGGGTGTAACTAAAGAAAGGTTGTCAATCTTTTGGTGAAGCTTTTCCACTTGAATTGCTAAGGCTGTAACGACATCCACTTCATACATTCCGGCAGGCTTATTAGGCTTTGGCCGCACGGTAGTCCATTGGTAGCTATTCATTGTCATTTCCTCTATCAACTGCTGAGCCGCCTCAGGTGTCTTATTATTCAAGATGCCTCCACTAGCCGCATCGATCATCTGTCTGGTGGTTGGATTGAGACCATTGTAGAAAGTCTGAATCTGAAGCCAAGAAGGTAAGGCATGATGGGGGCATCTCCTTAATAACTCCTTGAATCGTTCCCATGAGGATTCAGCTTCTAATTGAACATACGTAGAGATGTCGTTCCTTAACTTTGCAGTCTTTGCCGGTGGAAAATACTTCATCAAAAACTTCTCAACCACCATGTCCCATGTAGTAATGGACCCTCTAGGTAACGAATTGAGCCACTGCTTTGCCTTATGCCTTAATGAAAATGAGAACAATCTCAATCGAATGGCATCGTTGGAGACACCATTGATCTTAAAAGTATCACATATCTCTAGGAATCCGGCTAAGTGTGTATTGGGATACTCATCTTGCAAGCCATCAAATTGGACATATTGTAGAACCATTTGTATAACACTAGGCTTTAATTCGAAATTGTTGGTTGGAATGGGTGGTCTAACGATGCTTGACCCAGTTTCTTGGGGATTGAGTCTAGCAAAATCAGACATGGTTTGCTCATTTTGATCAGCCATGGTATCTAGTGGATGATTCTCTCCCTGGTCTACTGTGTCCTCTTCTAGGAGTTCGTTTGAAATATCTGTGGTGTTCGTGCCCACGTTCCTTTGATTGGTGTTATGAATAATTTGTTCTGGGTCAGGATGGAAAGGTGCTAACTCAGAATTTCTCCCCCTGGTCATAGACTAAAAGACTACAAAACAGAGATTAAGTAATATAATTACATTATAAACTAAGTTACAAATATTTATTAGTAAACAAAAATGGTAGATTAATAGAGTTAAAACTTTTAAAATATTGAAAAGATTCCCCGGCAACGGCGTCAAAAACTTGATGATACTTTTTACATAACATGGTAATAACTTAATGCAGATTCATTCTACAATTTAATAATAATTATGTAGACAGACATAAGCTAAATTGATTTAACATTTCAGGAAAGTGCACTTATCAATCATAGTATAGGAGAATTCTACATCTCGTGTCGTATTTCATAGGGTCTTTTCAAATACTCGTACTCACCCTCACTCTATTATTATACCGATAATTAAAATTGAATTCTAACCTACATTAATCTAACTATGACTATTTAGATAAAAATACATTAGAGTGTTAAATTCATGAAAAGGTGAAAGTTAAGAGATTTCACATGAAACTACTTTCGCATTGATTCAAATCTATCTAATCATGTAATAACAACATTATGAAATCCATTGCAGTGTAAGGGTAAAACATCTATTAAATTCTTTCTCGAGCAATTCAAAATCTAACCTAAGAGAGTAAATTTTCTCTCGAACAATTTACAATACTCAAATTTGCATTAAATACGTTACCATATTTACTACACAAACTCATGAGATCCTATCTCTAACATATCATAAATTCATTTATACGTACCAAAATTATACAATTAACATATCTCTCGATAATGTAAATAAAAATAACACCTAATTATGAAATTATTAACATCATTACAAACATCCAATTTCTCAATCTAGAGGTTTGAAATTCATGAATAACAAAAGCTAAATTCATATTTACGATAATCATTTTTGTTCTAAGGATTATATACGCATAAACTACCACAAATTTGATGAAAACAATGCGATGCATGATTAAACAAATTGTTCAAATACAAAGTTCATGTAAAATATAAAATAAGAAAAGTTGAATCACCAAAATAAGCTCAAAATTAAGAAGATACATGAAGGATTAAAGACATACAAAAATCCTCTTAAATTATCCTTCTCTTGGGTGCTCCACTTTCGTCCTCCAGAAAAGCTCCAATGCAAATTGATCCAAAAGTGCAGAATAAAATTCTCTCCAGGTTTTTATAGTCTCATAGCAAACATGGTCGAACACGGGTTCCAACACGGCTGTGTTACAGGCCGTGTTGGCAGTTCCAGGGCAGTTCCAGGGCGGTTCCACACGATTAGACGTGTTTGGTCGTGGGCCGTGTTAGCTGATACGGGTACTGACACGGCCGTGTTGGAGAACACGGCCTTGTTGTTCTTCATGTTCTTCAGACACGGGTTGGCGGGCTTCAATACTTCATATTTGTCCCGAAAAGAACACGGGCTGGGAACACGGGTGTGTTCCCACCCGTGTGGTGCTCTGACTTCTCCTCTGTCTGCAGCCGGAATGGAATACGGATAGGCACACGGGCGTGTTCCTACCCGTGTGTGACCAATTCTTCTCTGTGATCAGCTATGTTGGACCCGTCAGCTCCCCTGTTTGCTCCAAGACTTTTAGTTCCACTGGTTCGCAGTACCTGTATTAGAAAATGAAGTAGTAAGTGAATTACTCAATACATGAAATAAGAGAAACTTCAAACTATGCTCTACTATTCATGAGAATACCAATTCCTAAATATTCTCGCGCAATTACTTGATAAAGAGGTAGAAAACAGTGGACATGATTGCAATTATGATAGTAAAAAGCCTATCATAATTGTACTCATCAGGGGCCCACCTCTCTTGTCCGTTGCGGTCTCTCCTCTCGTCCGCTGCGAGTTCTTCTCCTCCCTTGCTGCTTAAGTTCTTCAAACTCGTGGTCTCTTCATTTGTCCGCTCGAGCTTCTCTACTCGCGGACTTCTCCTTCCCGCTGCGGAGTCCTCCTTAACCGCTGCGGGCTCTCCTCTTGTCCGCTGTGAGCTCTTCTCCTTCCCGCTGCGGACTCCTCCTTAACCGCTGTTGGCTCTCCTCTTCATCCTGGCGCTTGAGTTCTACTCGCGTCAGTCTCCTTGCGGACTGCTCCTGTCTTAACCGCTGCAAGCTCCTCTCTCTTGCGGACTGCTCCTGTCCGCTGCTGTCTCTCTCTCTTGCAGACTGCTCCTGTCCGCCGCTGTCTATCTCTCTCCCTTCTTACCGCTTGAGTTCTCCTCGCGGCTTCCTGTGCTCTGACCGCTGCTGTGTTCACCTAAACCGTGCGGACTCCTCTCTTTCCACATTTTGGTCGCGATCTGACTAATCGCTGGAGTCCGGCGTGACCGTGCAGACTGGTGCCTTCCCGCATTTTTGGTCGCGGTCTTCTCCAGTCCTTCCCGCTGCGGCCTTGTCGTGCGGCCTCCTGCTCTTCTCGCGGCGGTCTCCCTCGGTGGTTTGTTTCTGCGGTCTGCATCTATGGGTTCTTCTGGTAACTTCACTGGCTCGGCGGCCAGTCCGACTATTGATCGCCCGGCCTGTCCTACAGACCGCTCGGTTTGCTCTGCTGAAGTCCGTGACGAGCTGAGGATCACTGCCATCTCTCTTTCTGGAAAGAAAAACTTTACCCCTTGGGTGCACTCAGTTAGACGGGTTCTTCAGGCCAAGGGCCTTCTGCCTCACCTTACAAAGGCACCTCCGTCTCCTCCTACTAATGATTGGCTCCGCAATGATGGCGGCGTTCAGACTTGGATCCTGAATTCATTGGATGGTGAGCCTTATCAGATGGCTATGTACCACGACACCGCCAAGGCTATGTGGGATGAGCTGCATTCCTTATACTCAGGCCGCGACAGCCTTCAGCATCTCTACGACATACTCACTGACCTCTTTGCTCTCGACACTGCGGGGCTTCGGATATGACCTCTTTTGTCGCTCGGGCTAAAACTCTTGCTGAAGCCTGGATCCAGTATCAGCCGTCCACCAATGATCATGCTGCTCAGCGAGCTCAGAAGGAAGCCACATACATTGCCATCATAATGGCTCGTCTTCCACCTCACCTTCAGAGCATTCGTGCTCAGGTCCTGGATTCTCCCACCACACCATCTTTCTCTGATGTATGCTCCATGATTCTCCGTGTATCACCTCCTCCGGATACTCCTGCTCCTTACCCCCGACCCTTCTTCGGCAGGCCCCTCCGCTCCTACCATCCCCTCCTACTTCTGCTCGGGGGGGGGGGGGGGGGGGGGGGGGGGGGGCGTGGCCAGGGTAGGCCGAAGTGTTCCTTCTGCGGGAAAGATTGTCATCTTGAGGCGACCTACTACAGGAAAATTGGTTATCCTCCTCGTCCGACGACATCTGTTATTACTGACGCCAGTCCTCCTGATCTTGAGACCAACCGTCTTCAGCTCCAGCATCTCCAGGGCCTGCTCAACCCACTATCTGCCTTCATCGCCTCCGTCTCCAACACAGGTACTGCTTGTCTATCCACTATCCTGGGCTGAATTGTGGACTCTGGTGCTACTCATCACATTACTTCGCGACGGCCTGCGCAGTACTCAGATTCTCCCTATCTGAAGTCTATCACTGTGGCCAATGGGGCGATGGTTCCCGGCTCCGGCTCGGCAGATCTTTCTCTCAACCCGTCAATCTCCCTTCGCTCGGCTCTTCATGTTCCGAGTTCACCATTCAATTTACTCTCTGTTGGACGTCTTACGAGTGATCTTGATTGTTCTGTTATATTCACCTCCTCTTCCTTTTTTATACAGGATCGGCGGACGCAGACTACCATTGGTAAAGTCCGGCTGCGGAACGGGCTCTACCTTCTCGACGACTCTCCCACCATTCTGTCTTCTGTCTCTTCCACTGCGTGGCATCGTCGCCTTGGGCATACCCCTCTGCCGGTCCTCCAGCAGGCTCTTCCAGATGTCTCTTTTACTCCTTTTTAGTGTGACTCATGTATCCTCGGCAAGCAGCCGCGTTCTTCTTTTCCTTCGCATTGTACTCGGAGCGCTGCTCCCTTTGATTTAGTACATTCTGATGTATGTGGCCCTTTTAAGATTACAAGTATATCTGGTTTTCGCTATTTTATCACATTTATTGATTATCACTCTCGCACTACGTGACTATACTTTCTTTGTGATCGCTCCGAGCTTACCCGTGTTTTTCAGGCATTTGTCCTCGAGACCCGTACACAATTCCACACCACCATCAAAATACTACGCACCGACAATGCTCGTAAGTACACCAGCCACGAATTTACCGTTTTGTGTTCTGAATTCTGGATTCTTCATCAAACATCATGTGCTTACACACCCCGGCAAAACGGTGTTGCCGAAAGGAAGAACCGCCACTTACTAGATGTAGCCCGCTCCCTCATGCTTCAAATGCAAGTTCTCAAGCCTTATTGGAACTTTGCGGTCTCGACTGCCTGCTTTCTCATCAACCGTCTCCCTTCCTCCGTCCTCCATTATGCTACTCCGTTTAGCCTATTGTTTCCCTCCACTCCGGCTTTTCCTCTCCCGCCTCGTGTCTTTGGCAGCATCTGCTACGTCCACCGTCTGGGGCCATCCTCGGATAAGTTGGATCCCCGGGCGGCTAAACACATATTTGTCGGCTATTCGCGCACCCAGAAGGGCTATGTTTGTTACTCTCCAACTACTCGAAAGATCTCCGTTTCTGCTGACGTTACCTTCCGGGAAGACCAACCGTTTTTTCATGCTCCTTTACCCGCTGATCTACCCCCAACTCCCCTCCCGCCATCCATACCACACCCAGTTATTCCCGCTACTACACCACCTTCGCCGGTTTCCCCTGCACCGGCTTCTGCTCCCTCCAAACCACTCGTTATCCGTGTCTACACTCGTCGTCCTCCCAGTTCTGTTGCCCCTCTGCAGATGACCTCTACCACGGATACTCCGCGTCCTGCTGATCAAGTACTGCCTTCCACTGCTCATCCTCTGGCCAACTACGTCTCTCTTCATCGCCTCTCTCCCCTTCTGCACACATTTGCTACTTCTCTCTCTTCGGTTGCTGTTCCTAACTCTATGCAAGAGGCGCTTCAACATCCAGGCTGGCGGGCTTCAACATCCAGGCTGGCGGGCAGCCATGGAGGAAGAAATGTCTGCTCTCTGGGCTAACTAGGCATGGACCGTCGTCCCCCTTCCTCCGGGTCAGAAACCGGTTGGGTGTAAGTGGGTCTTTGTTATCAAACATGTTGCTGATGGGACAATTGATCGTTTAAATACTCGTCTCGTGGCTTGTGGTTTCACCCAGCAACAGGGACTCGACTATGAGGAAACTTTCTCTCCAGTCGCCAAGCTCAATACCGTTCACGTCCTCATCTCTGTCACTGTTCATCGCCAGTGGACCCTATTTCAACTGGATATAAAGAATGCTTTCTTAAATGGGGATCTCCAGGAGACGGTGTACATGCAACAACCACCCGGGTTTGAGACCACGGGGGAGTCTCACGTCTGCCGCCTTCTAAAGGCTCTGTATGGTCTCAAACAATCTCCACGGGCATGGTTTGAAAAATTCAGTAAGGTCCTTCGTGATATCGGTTTTACTCGAAGCTTGACCGACTTCTCGCTGTTTACTCATCACCGACCAACAAGGACGGTCCTTCTGTTAGTATACGTTGACGATATCATCATTACATGAGACGACTCACAAGGGATACAGGAAGTCAAAGTACATCTAAACTCCGTCTTTTAGACAAAGGATTTGGGACCTCTACGATATTTTTTGGGTCTTGAGGTTGCCAGACGACCGGATGGGCTTACTCTATATCAACGGAAGTACTGTCTTGACCTTCTTCATGATGTTGGTCATTCAGGTTGTAAGCCAGGTGATATCCCTATGGATGTAAACCACAAGTTGTGCGCCCAGGCATCTGACTCGGATCTACTTCTCCAGAATCCTGAATATTATCATCGACTCGTTGAAAAATTGATCTATCTCACGGTTACCAGACCAGATATTTCTTTTGTTGTTGGTCTTGTTAGTCGATACATGCACTCTACTCGAAGATCTCATCTTCAAGCTGTTGAACGTATTCTCAGGTACCTTAAAACAGCTCCTGGTCAAGGACTTGTTTACCGGACCTCTTCTTCTTCTCCAACTTTGGTGGCATGCTCAGATGCTGATTATGCTGGTTCTCTTAATTACCGGCGATCTACTAGTGGTTTTTGCACCTACTTTGGAGGATATTTGGTTACATAGCGAAGCAAGAAACAAGCGGTCGTTGCTCGATCATCAGCTGAGGCAGAATACCGGGCAATGACATCTGTTGTATCGAAATTGACGTGGCTTGAAAGTCTTCTCACTGATCTGGGTGTAAAATTACCGTCACCGGCTCTTCTCCTTTGTGACAGCCAAGCTGCTATACATATCGCCAAGAACCCAAACTTCCACGAAAGAACGAAGCACATTAAAGTCGATTGTCACTTCATTCGGGAAAAAGTTCAAATGAAGAGCTCGATCTAAAGCATGTCCCAGGGTCTAAACAAGTTGCGGATGTCCTCACAAAGGCTCTTTCCAAGGCACTCTTCTATCAATGCTTGTCCAAGCTTGACGCATACGATTTGTACGCTCCAGCTTGCGGGGGAGTGTTAGAATAGCTCATGTATTGAGCCCATCTTTTGGGCCCATTTTTGTTCTCTCCTCTTTAGTCCCACATCTTGTATAGGATTTATTCTCTCTCTCTTCCTCCTATATATTTGTATTCTCTACTTGTATTTACATACACAAGCAATACATAAAAGTTTTGAGCTTTCTGAACAAAAAACAATAGATCATTCACTGCGTAGAGGAAGAGAAGCCAGAAGCTAGCAGTGACACATTAGGTTGAAGAGAATGTCGTTATTAAAACTTAAAATGATTATAGAATATAAGTAATACAGATTAAAACCAGCGCTCGAAATATATCAATTTGCATGTAAATGTCTGCCTATGCAATCCCCCTCCAAAATCGACATGCTGGTCAGCATAGACATGCTGACCGACTTCTACATCCTTGAACAAGACAGTAAGCAAACTTTTTGGCAATGACTGAATTGTGAATAAAATCATTGTGAAGAAATGTTGAGTTGTTTGCTTATGAGCTAAAGTTCAATGTGTGAGACAATGAAATCATCTATAAACAGCCACATAATTACAGAATCTAAGAGAGAACAAAAAACGATTATGTTACAGGCCTACTTCCGTAGCAGCGGTAACTCACCAGAGAGGCGAAGAAGATGGCAGCGGTGGAGGATACTGTGGAGCCGGAACTGCGGCTGCCTAGGTGGGGTTACTCGTTAGAGGAGAGAGCCACCAAGATCTCACATTCAATAGATGAGAACTAGAATTCTTTCTTGCTTTTTTCCTACAACACATCTAATGCCTTTATATAGTCTACAACATATAAGAAGACAAAACACTAATGATGACACCTAATACTAGACTCGGGGCTCGAGCCTCCAACATAATGATCACACTAGAAACCTAGATAATAGAAATAATTATAATAATACGCATCATGTAACATCTCATCCGCCCTTGAAATCGAGTTTGCCCTCAAGCTCAAATTCCACGTGATGACCGGAGTATCTGGCAGCTTGATCTCCCGCCAGAACAATGCATGATATTGCGTAGCGACGACGGCGGCGTCTGTGAGTAGCGGTGGCGTCGTTGGAAAGGCGAGCGACCAGCAGAAGGAACAGATCTAAAGGCGAGGAGGTGGCCGGAGGCAGGATCGAGTCCCTCGAAGTTGGCAGAGCGGGGGCCAACAGAGCGATTGCTGGAGGAAAGGCGGTCGTGGTGTTTGGCGAAGGGGGCCCAAAGTGGGGTGGCACCACCATGGTAGGTGATGGAGGAAGGGAAATTACTGCAAAGAGCGGTTGCACGTCAGTGGCCGACACAGATGCCGATTGCACGAAGAGAGGCGGCGGTGGAAACGGTCGGGACATGGGCTGCGGCAGATAGGCGGCTATCAGATTCTTAATGTGGTGGAGTGCGTCGGCATTCCAGAGGAGTGTGTCCATGGAGCTCATCATTTCTCGTAGCTTCGATTGGATGACGGCGGCATCCGTGACAGTCAACTTGTTGGTCGCCATGATAACACTTGATGACTTAATTAATTCTTTGGAAAGGGGCGACAACTCATTTAATAGTGAGTGGAGCAAACAAAATGAAGAATAAATGAGGAGAGGGTTACTGGGACAGGCTGGCAGGCTGGCAGGCTGGTGCGGGTTAAAGAGGAAATAGGACTGGAGGAGGGTTTTAAATAAAAATAATAATAAAATAAAAGAGTAAAGCTGGTGTTGGGTGCTGAAATAATTAAAAAGAAAACCAGGTGGAGGAATGGTTGGGGTTGCTGTATTGAAAAGGAAAAGGGGGGCCCACAAATCTTAGTAATAAGGAGGGGGCTGCTGAAATAATGGCAGGGAAATACTCAAATTGTTATGTCTATGAGTCACGGGCTCCGAAAATGATGGCCGGCTGAGTCCGTTTAATTAAATAAGCGGCACAGGGCTCAAGAGATTAAAAGGAGGCAGCGTCAGAGGCGCGCGGGGCTCGAAAACAGCGGGGGCGCGTGAAGAATTTTGTCGACGACACGGGAAGAGGCGGGTGAGTCCGTCATCGTTGGATGGCGAAAGCGAGTGCGGGTATCGATCTGCCGGATGAATCAACGGCGGAAGCGAGGAGTTGCAAAAGGTCTCGGAGGAGTTGGGCGCTCTTCCTCGTCGATGGTGCAGGAGGAAGGGCGATGCGGGTAGGCGCGCTGGATCGACGCTGGAAAGGGACACAAGTCACACAACGGCGATGGCGATGAGATCGAACTGGAAGAGGAACAACGGCTGAAGGTACGGTCGATGCAGGTGACGAGAATGTTCTGGAGACCGATGGCCGTGGAAATGAGTAGAGCTTGTAAGAGATGAAATAGATAGCGGCGGAAATGGCGATGTGGGGTGGACTAAGGAGAAAAAAAAAGGAAGGCTCAGGGTTGCTGGACTGAGGAAATCGAACGGCTCTGATACGAAGTTGTTACGGGCCTACTTCCGTAGCAGCGGTAACTCACTAGAGAGGCGGAGAAGATGGCAGTGGTGGAGGATACCATGGAGCCGGAACCGCGGCTGCCTAGGCGGGGTTGCTCGTTAGAGGAGAGAGCCACCAAGACCTCACATTCAAAAGATGGGAACTAGAATTCTTTCTTGCTTTTTTCCTACAACACATCTAATGCCTTTATATAGGCTACAACATATAAGAAGACAAAACACTAATGATGACACCTAATACTAGACTCGGGGCTCGAGGCTCCAACATAACGATCACACTAGAAACCTAGATAATAGAAATAATTATAATAATATGCAGCATGCAACAGATTAATCGCACTATTTTATTTGTTTTGTAAACAGATTTTATGTTTACATTGAATATGTCAGTTGTGCGCCATTCTAAATGAATTTGAACCTTTTCCAGACCCTCAGAAAATTAGACAAAAAATGTTTTTATGTCAAGTATTTAATAATACTTGACCTCCGTAAAATTAACTTGAATTCCCACAATCTAAGGCCCTTTAGCACCATTCTACGCCTGCACAATTAATTTGATCAAGGAAACTGTAGGTCACACTGGATATGATTTAAAAATATCAAAGATGACCAATACAAAGATGCCATCAAACTGAAAGAAAAAGTAATGCATCAACATAATTATGAAATCACCAAAACTTCACAGAGAAAATATGTTTTTCATTTCATACTACATTTATGCAAACAAAATCTCCAATACCTGCAGAATTGGAAGTGATGCATTTGTTCTCTTAGCTTGAGCGTTCTTCAAAAAATGAGACTCGTCCGCAATTACAATCTAAGTAAAAGAGATGCAACGTAGTTAGGAAGACAGACATAAACAATAACGAAAATCCAACAATCAATAAATTACACTGAACATAGTCAGGATGATAAAGGCACAAACAATGAAGCACAAAGAACTGGGAAATGTGGAAGAATGGTGATCTTTTGAAAATAACATATGGCATGCCGCTTGTGGACACAAATGTAATCTCGATTGATAATGCAGGTTACAATATAGCAGTTTCCATAATGACACTGATAATTATAGGGCGTTGATATTAGCACTACAAATTTGGCTATCCGCACTAACGGCTAACCGCAAGCACTATTTTGAGGATTGACTATTCGCAAGCAATATTTATACTTACATATCAATATGTTTTGATATTTTTTAATATTTAGAGATGTGGGACTTTAGGAAATGACAAAAGAAACATACATCATAATTAAAATGCCTAAAACTTAGGGAAACAAGATAGCAAAAATATTGTAGAATTTTTGACTCCATAAATCTTCCATGACTCCACTTTAACTCTTTAACTTAAATGAAAAAATATTTGTTAAATAAGAATACAAGTACCATTAATTAGGTGTAAGATACTATAAAAGTTAAAATTAGGTACCTCCTTTCATTTAACATCATGCAATTTCACCATCCCGGTTGATTTGTTAAATTAGCATACAAGTATCATTAATTAGGTTGTAATTTTTTGTTTGTAATTGGGAATCAAATCAAAGTTGGAATAATTTGTGGTATTGGAGAGCAATCTTTTAACATCAACTGAATGTAGTGATTATCATTTAAAAAACCAATGCAAACAAGATTTGGTAACTCCGACATAGATGAATGTAGCGGAATAAAATTCAAGCTTTGTACTTTATAAAGTTGAACTAAAGAAATATTATAGCATGAACTGATAATCAGTCTTATAGCTGGCATTGTCATCCACTTGGTAAATGGAGCTGGGGTTTCCGTGCATTGTACAAATAGCAAAGTTCTTCATATATTTTGCGGTCGAATATGAGACAATATAAAGCACTTTGATTTTCAAGTTCTCATTGTAGATCTACTCTTACTCGTGACCAACCTCCGATAACATCCAAAGCTCGATTGATAGCACGGTACCCATAATTCCCATCGCCCTGCACGGTCAAAGCATTCATAATGTGTTCTGACCAATAAGGTCCAAACTTTGGACTTACCTTGTCCACAAACTTGATGCTCTTACGAATTGCCAACTTGATTCTTTTTTTTGTTTTTATTACTTTCCATGACCTTGTCTTCCAACAATGCATGCTCAAATTGTAAGGGTAGTCTTTTGGTTGATACAACCTCCAATTTAAATTTCTTATTACTACCCTTTTGTCTACCTCAACTTTACTGGAACAAAAGGTTCCATGATTTGGGTCAATGTTGGAATGATGAGCTCTTTTAACTTTCATTTTAATTTCTTTTTTTTGTTGTTTGTTCGAGTCATAGAATTTTTGTGTGATTCCTGCAAGTTCGCTGTCTATGATGTCTCCAATATCTACCTAAAATCTATTATTTAATGATAACTTTTTCCAATGTCTGTTAATCAACCATAAAGGAATTACATTTGAGTTAGTAACATATATAAGTAATTCATGTGCGCATGATAAGCTCAAAGTATATCTTTTCAAATGTGAGCATTCATTAGTTTGCTTGAAGTGTCCCTTTTTTTAATTAGATCTTCTTTAATGTTTTTTAATGCTCAAAGTATACTGATGCAAAAATAAAAATAAATTGCAGAATCCGGTCACAAGAGAAATTGATCGAGCAGACGTCATGTCAAGGTACAATTATTAAGAGTAGTTGTTACACGTTGATTAGTAATTTAAATGGAGTTAATATAATTTATTTAGGGCGCGATTTAGAGATGCGCAGGAACCTTAATCTCATGACTTGAGTGTTTTAATAGTGCTATGACAAATTAGTAATTAGGAAAGAATTCCCCCATTAAGCCTTGATACGCGGCAAAAATCAAAATCAAAACCGATTTAATAACCCCCCCTAAGACCGTTTCCTTTCTTAACTGACGCTCAGCCCACGCGTCTCCTTAAATTTTTGTAGGTGCCCTTCCATATGAGGCACAACGACCTGTCGGTTTTAGAAACCGCAACTCTCCCCCTCCAAGATTCCAGCGGGTAAATTTTAGGGCAGCGGTTTTCTCATCGTTGCCGATCGTCGACGCAGGAACCCCACTCATCTCCATCGACGACAGATGCTAGCACCAGTTCCGCCTCTTTCCCTCTTATGCTTCAGGCAGCGACGTCCGTGCGATTTTCCTCCATCACCAGTAGTCGTTCGATGATATAAGAGTTTCTTCTCGTCCGGTTCCAGTGGCGATTTCTAGCAATAAGCCAGGTTTTCACGTTGGAAGCCCTAGTCGCCACCTTCCTTAAGGAAAAATCAACACACATTCTCCACCGACCGTCTCCTTTTTTAACCATTACTACATTGGAGACCCAGCCAGGGTATTGAATTTCGGATACAAAACCAGCCTTCAGGAGTTTGACCACCTCCTCCCTGATGGACTCGGCCAGCTTGTCCGCGATGGACCTCTTCTTCTGCTGGATGGGGCGAGCCTCTGGATCCAGATTGAGGCGGTGGCAGGCGACGTCCGCATCGATCCCTGGCATCTCTGTCGCGCTCCAAGCGAAGATGTCCACGTTCTTCTGGATGCATGCCAACATCCTCTCCTGGTCCATCGGGGTCATCCCCCCGCTGATGCGCACCTTCTCCACCTTCCCCCAAGGGTGAGAACTTCCATCTCCACCACCTCTTCCGCAACCTCCAGACGAGACTGCTCACCCCATTCTCCAACGTCCCCCCTCCTAGGACAACGACCTCCTCCTCAGCTTCCTCCACGGCCATTGCCTCGGTCGGCTCCTCCTGGACTCCATCCGCCACCTCCACCTGGGTGCAGTTCTCCGCCACCTCCATCTCCGCTCCACCTACTTCCTGCTCCGCCTCCTCCATCCTCCGCTCCATCTCGTCGGCTCCCTCCTGCCAAGAGATGGAGTTCACCGCAGTGACGTAGCACTCCCTCGCCACCTTGGGGTCTCCTCGGACCTGGATCCCTTCGGTGTTGAACTTCAAGCATTGACGGAAGGATGAAGGGACGCAGCGGAAGGCGCTGATGAGGGGCCGTCCGAAGATGACGTTGTAGCTGCTGTCCACGATGACGAACCTGCAGTTTCGGGACTGCCCCCCCCCCCAGAGTGACATGGAACCCCACTCCTCCTTCCACCTCCTTCATCTCCCCGGAGAACCGAAACAAAGGCCCGTCCGAGGCAAGCACCCTCTTGGCATCCACTTCCGACCGAACTCCCGTTGTCAATGAGGATCCTAGAGACAGTAAACCCTTTGACCGCAGTCTGAATGACCAACGCGTCGCAGAAGGGATCCTCATGATTTGCCACGACGCTCCTAGAGAAGGTGATCTTCTCCTCCGGGGGTGGGGTCTGGGATGTGGAGCCAACGCTCCTCCGGTACAGGGTGTGGAGGCTTGCCTTCTGGGAAGCCTCAACTCCCACCCCCCCCCCCCCCCCCCACGGATCACTCTGATCCCGCCTTGGTCCCCAACATTGGCCCGGTCCTCACACCTGTCCTCCTCTGCCCAAGGCAGGACTTCCTTGATCCGAACCTCCCGGCGGTCTCGCTGCTCTGCTGCTCCCTATTTCCTCTCACCTTGAGGAACTCCGGGCACGTGGTCGTAGCATGCCCCTCCTCCTGGTGGAAGTCACAGTAGGGTAACTCTATCTTGACTTTCCTTCTTCTCCTCTGTTGGCCTCTCCTTTGCATGGCTATTGACATTGCCTGATGCTGATCGGGGAGAGGAGGCCTCTGACCCTGCCTCCAGCCTGGAGGATGGAACTGACCCTAGACCCCCTGGCGGTTGTCTCCTCCATAGAAACCTCTCTGCTGGCCCTGATCCTGCCACTCCTGCTGCCTCCAGCCGAGCCGATTATTCGGCTCCTGGTGCCCCTACCTCGGCTGTTGCAGCTGTTTTCGCTGTCGGGGTTCAGTTCTCCTCACCTCCTGACCTCGGCCTCCTCCTGTCCCCTTCTCCTCCTCTGTGGCCCACCTGGCCAGCTTCTTCGCGAACTCGGGGTTTGACGCCTCCCCATCGACTTCCCTTGCCGCCCTCTCCATCAACTCCTCGTAGGAGAGGGGTGACACCCTCTTCAGCTCCATCCCGAAAAAACCCTGTTGCAGCCCCAAGGTGAAGGCCATCATCAGGGTGTGCCCTGACATCTCCTGGACCTAGGTGACCTCCTCCTGGAACCGGTCCACGTAACTCCCCAAGGTCTCGTTCACCCCCTGCTTGATGTGGAATAGAGACTCCGACTCCTTCTTCCTCTTCTTGAAGGCGGTGAACCTCAACATGAATCCCCGGCACAGGTCCTCAAAGCAGTAGATTGAGTTGGCCGGCAGCTGGTGGAACCACTCCCTCGGCTTTTCCTTGAGGGTGATGGCGAAGAGTCTGCACTTGAAGGCATTCGACATCTGCCTTATCGAAACCACATCCTCAAACCATTGGATGTGTTGGACCGGGTCATCCTTCCCGGTGTAGTAAGACATCTCCGGCTCCCCAAACCCCTCCGTAACTGGAGCAGAAGAAACAAACTCGCTAAAAGGGCTGCCTCCCCATGCTGGGCGAGCCGGAGGTTCTCGCACCCCCAACTCGCCGAACTGCCCTCCACTTGCCGAACCGGGGAAGAGCACTCGCCCGGGGAGATCGCGCTCCCTCCCCTCCTCTACAACCTCCTTCCAAGCTCACCGAGCTGGGGCATCCTCGCCTAGAGCCGGGGCAGCGACGACTGGGACAGCTGGTGTCGAGCACTCAGCGTGTGCGCCGAGTGCGAACCTGACGAGGCCAAGTACCTCCTGTCGGAACTCCTCGAACATTCCCACCGTAGCGAGAGGGGGAGGGGGTTGCGAGTCGGCAATGTCTGAACCTTGCCCTTCTCCTCCAGTCATCGAGGATACTGCAGATTTTCTGTGTTGACCACGATCCACGCTCACCACACCAAAATGTTGAAACTGAAAACTCGGTCTCTGTGGAGTTCACCCTTGGGAAAGGGGTGATCGCACACTTACTTCTCTCTCGCGAGCCAAATGACTAAGGAAAAAGAACGGGGGACAGACCCAAGGGCTCGACGTGGAGGTCCCACCACACACCCGGAAGATCTTAGAGCACTTCCCCTACCTAGCCAGATGCCGAGTTAAGAATACCTCAGAAAGCGCAAGAAGACCTGAGCACAAGTAAGCGTGTCCTCTGAGGTACCCCCTTGTGATGTGAACCTAAACCTAGGGCTACAATTTTGAAAATAATAAAAATGCGATTTCTCAAAATATTTGTGGCACGGGAGGCATTCACGGGCTAATTTAACGAACTAAACGGTCGAGACGTCGTTCGCGAACGCAAGACTACCGCACAAACGTAATAACATCACAAACCCAATTCCACAGACACAGACATAAGGTGGTGGCATGTACGTGCTTGAAAACGACGGTAATCAAGAGATGAAAATTGACTTGGGCAAGCTCAAATTTATTACTATTCATTAAAAGCTTTAAGCATATAATTAAATCATGGGTTGAGAGTTGGAGGAATGGAGAGGTATACCATGGAGGGTGAGGGGCACAGTCGGCCGGGAAGATGGTTGCGGCTGACTGGAAACAGGGAGGGTGCTGGCGGCTGGCTGGACTGGCGGAACAGGCTCGGTGGAGGCGAAAGCACGCTGGAATCTGGCCGGATCTGCTGGAGAAAGGTGCGGGGGAGGTCGTCGACACCCAAGGAGGACTCTGGTGACCTTGTCGGCGGCGATCGGAACTGGAGGAAACGGCTTCGTCGAGGAAGGTCACTGTAGCTTCAGGCGCCCGTAATGGTGGCTGGGAAGGGATCGACCGGCTTCGCAACTGGCCGGGGACGCAGCAGGAAGCTTCGCCGGCTTCGGGAAAGGACACCAGAGGCGGCGTCGGGCTTCGTCGAGCAAGAGTAAGGCGGCGTCGGCTTCGTCGGGCGTGAAGAGGGGCGGCGGGAGAACGACAACAGGAAAAGGAATTTTCCTGTTCGTTCTATTCCAGCCATACCTTCCTTTAGGTCCGCTCGTCGGACAAAAAACTGATTTTAATCATGTAAAAAATTTTGTTTTCTAAAATAAATTATAAAATCTTAATTAGATTATTTTATCTTTAATTTAAGACCTTATTTGTCTTTAAAAAATATTTTTTTAAAAAAAATCCAGTCGGATATTCCATTTTTAAAAATCCGGTCGGATTTCTTTTTTTTATTTTTTAAAACTGTGTATTTTGCTGACTTTTTGATCAAAAAATGAACTATTAGATCTCATCCGGACCTTCCTTTAGGTCCTCCTGGCGGACCCAATTATTTCTCCTGAAACAGTGGGAAGGGTTGCTTTTAAATGGGTGGGGGGGTAGGTTTAGGTTTCTCATTTGGGAATACTTTGGAGTTAGGGCTATAGGCACACCAAGTGGAAGATTTTAAAACTTAAAAATTTTAAAATGAAATAGTTAAGTAAATTAAAGCTTGTCCTAAGCTAACCCTTCTCCTAATTAACGGACATATGCATTTAAGGACAAGTTGGCCGGTCACACCAACGCGCCAAACAAAATTGCGCGAACAATATGCTTGATACCAAATTACATCAAAGCGCTAATAACATGCGCGACAAAGCAAAAATACAGGTACGATAAAAATACAATAACAAGATGCACCACAGGTTGCATCAATTCCCCCAGGGTTGAGAGAACTCGACCCCGTCGAGAATGCAATGCAACCAATCACTATCAAGTCCAAGACGGTGGTCAAAGAGAAGCTACGTAGGTGTCGTGATGGTGTCGTGGCTGCGACCCAAAACCTGGAAGTAACCTTTCATCCCAAAACTCACAACCCATTAGCCAAATTTTATGCAAATCATTTAAAGAAATAGTAATTATTTGAGCTTGCTGAGGATGAAAGGGGCGGTGTGTGTAGCAAACCAATGGTGGAAGGGAAAACGTGAAGCAAATGGAAGCAAGCCGTGGAACCAGTAATTCATGACGCAACATGCTCTCGCATGGTAGACACTCACGATCGTCCGCTAGACCAAGTTCGTCCATCGCTTTGGTTTCACCCGATAAAATCTCACTCGAGTCACAACATTTTACGCAGATTCCAAATCTATCGATTATGATCTTCCACAAAAACCCATGGAAACGGGTGTCCCGATGAGGAGTATAAAACCTACGGGTCATCTCAACTCTCCTCGTACAACTTGGCCTAAAAATCTCAAATCTCAAACGATCGAGGGGAGGTGCCTCAATGTGCTCGGCTGCCACCAAGGACCAACGATGCGGGCTAAACGTGTGCTCATCAAAAATGAAGTCAATAAAAGGCGACGCTTCTAGAGCACCCAAAATAGATGACTCTCGAAAATCAGACGTCACTTCCTGGAGTGAGGGCCCAGGCCGAAGCGTAGCACTAAATAGGAGTGGTGTAGTGGAGACTAAAGACGACAACGTAGATGCAAGTGAGGACCTCCCAGGTGCTCTAGGAACAAGACCGTTCTTCTGGGGAAGAAGAATAATCTTGCGCCCATGGTGATCAAAAGAATGGGAGTTCCGCACACCATCATGCAGAACATGTCTGTCATACTGCCATGGTCGTCCTAGAAGTATGTGACAAACGTCGATGGGGGCGACGTCACATATCACCGAATCACGATACACGTCCCCGATAGAGAACTCTACCTGACAATGATGAGTAATGGGTATAGTCAACGGACTACTGACCCCAGTCAAATGGTACGGCTGCTCTAAGGGGCGTGTCAAAAGTCCTAACTTCTCTACCATACGCTGAGACACGTAGTTCTCCATACTGCCGTTATCGATAATAATAGAACAGAAATGTTCCTGAATGCGGGCGGTAGTGCGGAAAATTTCCTTTCTCCGAGGATCATGCTCAGTGGTCTCGCCAGAGGTAACCAAGCCAGAGTGAAGAACACAGACTAGGTGCTCTGCTTGCTCGCCCTCAAGCTCGATAACACTATCAGCCTCGGGCAGGGGCTCAGGCTGGGGGTCACTAGGAAAACCCCATACTCGAGTTCACCCCCGGTGGTGGAATCAATCACTGCTACAAACTGGCGTCGCGGGCACTCAGAAGATTTGTGACCGGGCTCCATACACTTGAAGCATCGAAATACTCCAGTGTGGGGTCGGGCTCCCAAGGGCTCCTTACCCCGGGATGGGCCAGGGTGAAGAGTCGGGGCTCCAGTAATGACAAGAGGTGGGGAATCAGTAGTAGAAGATGTGGGTGTAGTAGTGGTGGTGCTCGAAGCGGGTCTATCAGTAGACCTAGGTCCATCAGTAGACCTTGGACCAGATGTCCTCTCCTGGAGGGCCTCCACTCGACGCGCTCGGCTGGAGATCTCTCCAAGGTCCCGAAAATCATGAAGCTCTAACTGGTCTTGTATCGCGTATCGTAGCCCATTCAGATAACGGGCCACAACCATGTGGTCTTCCTCATTCAGATCTAAGCATGACTGGGGGACTAAGAACTCATTCGTGTACTCGTCGATAGTTTGCTTGTCTTGTCGTAGGTTGTGATACCTACGATACAAGATTTGCATGAAATCAGCGGGGACGTATCTCCTCTTGAGTTGAGTTTTAATCTACACCCAAGTGGTGATAGGTGGTTGTCTCATCGTGTATCGCATCCGCTCGACTTGCCCCCACCATGTGAGTGCGGGGCCCTTCAGCTTCAGGGTAGCATACTCCACCTGCTGGTGGGCAGGTGTGCGCTTCCAGCTGAGGAATCGCTCAAATCGTTCGCACAAATCAAGGAACACCTCAGACTCGAGGGTGCCCTCAAAATCCCCAACATCTAATTTAATACATGCATACCACCTAGGTGGATGCCCGTGTTCATGATGAGCTGGTTGGGATTCTGGCAGTGGAGGTGTAGGAGGTCGTGCAGGAGGAATAGGGGGTTGTGCAGGAGGACCCCCTAAGTGATATTGTGCTTCCAAGTTGTTGATCGAAGCGCATAAACCTAACATGACCTGATTCGTATCTCTTACGGAGACAAGGAGTGTAGTGACAGCGGCCATGAGTTCTTCCAGGCGTTTACCCATGTCTGTTAAACTTCCCTCGATGTGTCCCACTCTAGAATCCATCGATTAATTTGAAAAAAAATCCTAAACTTAATATTTGTGGCGCGGGAGGGATTCGCGGGCTAATTTAACGAACTAAACGGTCGAGGCGTCGCTCGCGAACGCAAGACTACCGCACAAACGTAATAACATCACAAACCCAATTCCACAGACACAGACATAAAGTGGTGGCATGTACGTGCTTGAAAACGACGGTAATCAAGAGATGAAAATTGACTAGGGCAAGCTCAAATTTATTACTATTCATTAAAAGCTTTAAGCATATAATCAAATCATGGGTTGAGAGTTGGAGGAATGGAGAGGTATACAATGGAGGGTGAGGGACACGGTTGGCCGGGAAGATGGCTGCGGCTGAATTGAAACAGGGAGGGTGCTGGCGGCTGGCTGGACTGTCGGAACAGGCTCGGTGGAGGCGAAAGCACGCTGGAATCTGGCCGGATCTGCTGGAGAAAGGTGCGGGGGAGGTCGTCGACACCCAAGGAGGACTCCGGTGACCTTGTCGGCGGTGATCGGAACTGGAAGAAATGGCTTCGTCGAGGAAGAAGGTCATTGTAGCTTCAGGCAGCAGTAATGGTGGCTGGGAAGGGATCGACCGGCTTCGCAACTGGCCGGGGACGCAGCAGGAAGCTTTGCCGGCTTCGGGAAAGGACACCAGAGGCGGCGTCGGGCTTCGTCAAGCAGGAGTAAGGCGGCGTCGGCTTCGTCGGGCTTGAAGAGGGGCGGCGGGAGAACGACAACAGGAAAAGGAATTTTCCTATTCGTTCTATTCCAGCTGTCTGGAACAGTGGGAAGGGTTGTTTTTAGAGGAGGGGGGGGGGGGTAGGTTTAGGGTTTCTCATTTGGGAATACTTTGGAGTTAGGGCTATAGGCACACCAAGTGGAAGATTTTAAAACTTAAAATTTTTAAAATGAAATAGTTAACTAAATTAAAGCTTGCCCTAAGCTAACCCTTCTCCTAATTAATGGACCTATGCATTTAAGGATACATTGGCCGATCACACCAACGCGCCAAACCAAATTACGCGAACAATATGCACGATACCAAATTACATCAAAGCGCTAATAACATGCGCGACAAAGCAAAAATACAGGTACGATAAAAATACAATAACAAGATGCACCACAGGTTGCATCACCTTAGGTCTATTCATAGTTTTCTGAAAACGGTCTGCCAACAGTCAACCTTCGCTGTTCTAAACAGCTATATGCAGCCAAAAGTGGTCTGCCAACAGCGTAACTCCGCTGTTCTGGAAAGCTATTTACACCCCCAGCAAGGGAATCTAGGTAATTTTGCCTCTGGACCCCCTGGGCGAGTGCTGAGGGACACGGGGTCAGCTAGCCATTCTACTGGGCGGACGCGGCCTGGCTTCCGCAGCTCGCCTTCTATCTCTAGGGGAGCGCGAGCCGGGCCGTCATGGCTCGTCTTCCCTATACGGAGGCGGGCCGGCGACAAGGTCGCCTAGGCAGGCGCGGACTGGGTGGGCTGGCTCGCACGGTTCGCTCGCCTAGCCTTGGCGAGGGCGAGCCGGCCATCTGGGTTCGCCCGCCTAATGTACTGATGTGGGCTGGTCTCCCTGGATCGCTCGCCTAGCCTGATGGACCCACTCGGCGAACACGGGGTTGTACATACAGAACAATTTAGAGATTGAGTGATATTGCTATTTGAAAGTAATCTGCGTGGAAAAAGGGGAACATATAACATAGAAGAAAGGGAAATTGAAGGAGAACAAAAAATGTGGCCCTTGCCCGCAATGGGGGACAAGGTGTCATTTGTCGAGATAACCATATCCTTACTAGACTTGAGAGAGTAGAAAATAAAACCTAAGGCTGAGAAGGATCCTGTCATATGATCAGTGACTCCAAAGTCAATGATCCAATTAGATGGATGAGTCATAACAGTATGAACATTGGGCAAAGAGGCAGTATCAAAGGATGTAGGAGTACCGAAGGCAACATCAGACTGTGAGTGGAGAAGACGACGGAGAGCGCCCAATTTATGAGCAGTAAATGTCTTGGAGTCTGACAGATAGGCTCTTCATAGATCTCTGTAGAGTAAGCAACATCATGAGATCGAGAACCACCCTGTCGAGACCCCCCCTCCCAGTCTGAATCCACAACCACATCCACGATCACGTCCGGGTCCTGATGGAGCAAGTTGAGGATAGAGTTTGAAGCAGACATCCCGAGTGTGACCCCTACGGTCACAGTAATCACAAGTAGGAACAGTGTTGGTGGAGTTGGCACTATCCCGACCAACACTAGTAAAAGTAGAGCAATCAGGAGTAGCTATCGTGTTGAGGGATTGACGACGGTCTTCATCACCGAGAACCATACTGAATGCCTCTCGAAGAGATAGGAGAGGAGAGCGGTGAAGAATATTAGTCTGTACTATACCTAATTCCATGTTCAAACCCATCATGAAGACATGCAGGCAGAAACGTTCTTCCTTTTTCGCAACGGGACTGCATCGGCAGTACAAGTAGGGGTAAACAGTTCAAAGTAATCCAATTCCTGAGAGAGACGCCAAACTCAGAAAAATAGGTGGACACAATCATAGATCCATGTCTCAACTCCAATATACGACGCATAAGATCGTAAATATGGGTGAAATTACTGATCTGAGAGTATGTTTCGTGAGCTTGAGTTCAGATCCCATGGGCAGAATTCATCAACAGATAGCTCTGGTAGACCTTAGGAGACATAAAATGGAGGAGCCACGAAACAACAAGGGAATTTTCAGAATCTCAATGCTTCCAAGTAGAATCATCCTTAAGGGGTTCCACCACCCTCCCATTTATATATCCAAACATCTGGGGCGTCACAACACTTCATGATGAAACCGAAGACTCAACCATGGTTGCTCGATGGAAAAAAAGAGAAATTGGGAAAGGAAAAGTTATAGGAAGTCAAATTTGTATCGACAAGAACTCCAGGAAGGCATAGTGGGAGCATTTTTAGCCAGTGATAAAGAAACAAGAATTATTGAAGATTCCAACAGCAGTCAACGAAGGGATTTACGGTTGGAGTGAGCAGTCACAGGCTGGAAGCATGCAAAGCAGTCGAAACGAGTCCCTAGAAGAAGACGATCAAGACGCAGCATCCAGTCGAAGCGGAGTAGTCGAAGCAGACACTGCAGGCGCTAGAAGAAAATAAGGCAGAAGTCGTCGATCCAGAAGCATACGAAGCAGTCGACGGCCAGGAATGAGGAAGACGACCTAGATCTGGTTGTGAATGAGGAAGTCGACCCAGATCTGGCTACAGCGGAAGGTAGAAGGCGTCGACGGAGAGGCAGCAACCATCAATAGGAGAGGCAGCAGTCTCCTTCAGTGAAAGCACCCCGTGATGCGAGAGTCGTGTGGGTTAGCATGGAGAAAAGCTCAAACCAGGAGAAACGGGAAGATGGGAAGCGTTTGTGAGATTTCCGCAGGAGATTTAGCGAGAACGACGGGAAGAGGGTTTTGGCGGTGAGGGATTAAAATTGGCTCTAATACCAAATTGAAAGGAAGAATGATGATAAGAATTGAAAGGAAACCCTTTACTCATACATATACTTAAGGGGTAATACAAAAGACGAAAGAAACCCGCACGAGTAATACATGTAACTCCTCGATCTACTGTGGGTGCACTACAAGTCTGCGGACCAGTGAACCCAACTCATCTTCACGGATGAGGACCGGTTTTGAGCTCTCTTATCTAGAAGATCTGGATTCAAGCCCCAACCTCAACAACTCGCCATTGGAATTATCAGTTGCGACCAATCAGATCCGTGGAAATGGGTTAGGTTCACTGGTCTGCAGACTTGTAGCGCACCCACAGTAGACCGGGGAGTTACATAAAAAGTACAGCTCAGTTGGTGATGAGGACCAATTTAGAGCTCCATTATCTAGGAGGTCTTGGGTTAAGGCCCCAACCTAATAACCCACCATTAGAATTAGCGGTTGTGGCCAATCAAATCTGTGGAGATCGGTTAGGGTCACTAGTCTACAGACCTGTAGCGCACTCACGGTAGACTAGGGCGTTACAAAACAAGATAAACACGACTTGAAGAAACAATAATAAATACAACTTGAACTATTTTAAGCATCATCTCGGAAATGTTTAGGGATATGAAACTCTCAAAAACCATCCACAAAAAAACTCATTCTTTATTTTAATTTTAAATAAAAAATGCCTTGGATGCACACAAGTAAATCTGAGATACCTCATGTACGCATGAAAACAAATGAAAATTGTGTATAACGTAATAATGATATGGAGAAGAGTGGGTATGTTAAAAAGAATATTGAGAATCCCTGATGATTTGACTTAAGAAAATATCTTGTTGAAGATAATTCATTGATCTAGAAGCCCTAGTTATGTTGCATAGGATAAGGCTAGTTCTAGCTTGTACTGTGTTTGTAATCGTCGAGCAAGTTCTGTTGAGCAGGCTTGCTAATTGTCGAGCAGTAGCAAAGTTGATTCGATATACTAGAATACTTGAGCAAAGATTGAATCATTGGGCAGCATGCGTCAACCAGAAGATAGTTCGTCGAGCAATAGAGAGATTAAGAGAACGATGATCCATTGGAAGAATCGTCAAGTAATACTTAAGCTTCCATCATCAACGGTCGACGAATCTATAACAGAATGAGACATTATAGTCATTGAAGATTCATCGATTATTGTAGTAAAAAAAGAAGAATTTCTATTGGGCAAAGATGACGATCGTTAGAATCTATGAAGCAAGCAGAAATCAACAGCATATATAAGTAGTTGATCGTGTTCATTCATAGTGGGATGGTTCAACAATCAAAAAGATATTAGGTTTTTAGGATATTCTCGTTTGGGTATTCTCAAAACCATGTTTGCCACACCTTGTTTATCAAAAGAAGAGAGCATAAGCTGATGACATGGTGATAATAGGTGATGATACTCAGAGAACAAAGTATAACCATGATATATTTGAACAATTTAGTATGAGTGGATGTAGGCATGCTAATACTCCAATGGAGGACAACCATAGACTTGTAAAAGATGATAAGGGAGCAACAAAAGACATCACATGTTTCCAAAGATTGGTTGGACTACTGTTTTGTCTATCACAAACTCACCTTGACAATGCTTATGCACTAGGTGTTATTAGTTAATGTATGTGTAATGGCCAGTCTAGGCTGCCAAAATTAACTATTTAACCTCTTTATTTGGCCTTAATGTAATTTCATACTGTAAAATGTATACACTGGATGATGCACTATGTAAATTGTATATATGTGAATAGCTGGTGTCATGTTTATCCAATGTTGTACTAATATGATAATGGATGTATCTTTTGACTTACAAGCTATTATAGTATTGTTAGTTTATATCTCTTTACATGTCACAGTGCTCATTTATCTGTGCCTTTGTTGCTATAGCTTCTTCTTGGTCGAAAAAAAAAACACAACTAAATTATATTTATGTTTGATTGTGGCGGCCTAATCTGGCCCTTACATGTTTTAGATAAAAAGGATGCAGAACTGGAGACCAAAAAAATTTATTGAAAAAATAAATAAAACACAGGAAGAGAGACGAGAGAGAGGGCACCTTAAAAGCACAAGACAAAAGAACATCTTGTAATTTTGGGACTGTATCATATGAAATTATGTTGAAGGTGCCATCCAATTGAATAGCTGTCTTAATGCTTGAGAAAACTACCTTAAAGCCTTGTCTATTTGATCCAGCTTGAGATAAGACTATCTGCAAGTATTACAAGTACTATGAATAAAAAATAAAAACAAAATTATCAAAAATTCATAACGATCATACTTAAATGTTATATGTGCATGACCCATTCGTATGTTAACTACAGTGCTAAATTTTGTGTTGTGACATCCTTTTTATTCAAAATACACAACTGCGAACTTCAGCAACAACCAGTAATGGAAACAAAAAAAATGACAAAAAACAATTTGGAATTAAATGAATTTTGATTCAAAGTTGTATAAATCCGATAATTACAGGGATGGAGATCTTCAACACTGCCAGTAATCTCTTTATCCAAATCACTTCCCAAATTCCATGAACATTGTCTTCTCTTATTCATGGTTGCAATGCATAATTAGCCCTTATATCAGCTAGATATAAAAAACGCAATCTTCCACGGTGATCTTATAGAAGAAGTCTACTTGGAGTAACAACCTAGTTTTCTTGCTCAAAGGAAGTCAGGTAATCTCGTTTGTAAACTACAAAATGCTTTATATGCTCTCAAACAATCTTCTCGAGTTTGGTTTGGACAATTTAGTTCGGCTCTTCAACAATTTGGAATGATTCGAAATTGAGCACATCACTCTGTCTCCAAACACTTTCTAATGGTTGCAATATTTATCTTGTGGTTTATGTCGATGTCATTTTCATTAGAAAAGAAAATCACGAAGAAATTATGAACCTCAGAGAACATCTACTTCGTCAATTTCAAACCGAAGATCTTGACTAATTACACTATTTCCTTGGAATTGAAGTGGTTCAATCAAAATCTGAAATAACCATATCTCAAAGGAAGTATGCCCATGACATTTTGGAAGAAACCGGGATGATGGATTGTAGGATCACTAACACGCCTATGGTGTAAGACCCGAACTCGATCTTGTATATTAAATAATTTTATATGTTTTCTTAATTAATAAGAAAAAGAAAAGAATTCCCCTATGATAAAAAACCAAATTCAGCGTAGATTCGACGTCGCACAAATTATTTTTGAAGTTTGATCGTTTCAAACTAATTTTAGGACGCTCGTTTCGTTTTTGTTTAAATTCCGTTATTAAGCTTGGGCTGGCCTGAATTCATACATGTTGGCTAAGTACTTTGGCTCGATTAAGAGGGAGAGCTTGGTCGGCTATTTGCTTACGCGGAAATGAATGGATGATTGGTTATGGCTGGGTGCTGGTTTTGGTCGATTATGAATGATATTTAATATAATATATTAAATGATAGGGGGTGTATTTGATTGAGGCGGTGGTTCTTTGGACTTTTATCCAATTCTCGGTTGGCTCTCTTTCGATACCTCATTTCACCGCCCGGAGTTCGACGCGCCGAGAAGAGTTAGGGCCGGCTGCACTTCTCCATTCTAAGTGATGATTCGCTCTGTTCTTTCTCTCATTTTGTCGTCAATTCTGGGAGTACTTAAGAAGCTTATTGCTGCCTCCTTCTTACTCTGTTGCTGGTTGGTGGGTTCTGTACTTGGCAAACAGATCTGGGCTTCGATCTCTCCATTGTAAGCTATTTTCCTTCTCTTTAGTAGTTTTGGTTTAACTAGATGGTTACTCTCCCTCTATTTCTCTTGCTCCTACCGTCTATTACATGTGTGCAGAAGATGTGAGTGTTGTTGGCTGTCTTGTTACCTTGGAATTAGGTTGTTGTGTAAACCATTGAAGGTGGTGGTATGGGCTGCCCCTTGTTGCCTATGTTGGTCGGTGGCGTGTTGGAATTTGATGGTTGCCCCATGTGTTGGATGGTTGTTTTGAAGGGGGTTTGATTTGCCTTGTACTTGGTGACTCTTGTTGGCAGCCTTTGATGTTGTTGTAAGCAGCCCTTGGTGTTGTTGTAGGCAACCCTTGGTGCTTTTGTAGGAAGCCCTTGGTGTTGCTGTTAGCAGCTCTTCATGTTGGTGTTGGCTGTCCGACTGAATATGAATTGAACTGAAGAAATTTGAAGATTTGAAATCACTGAAAATATAAAATCGCTAAAAAGCTAAACATTGATTAACAAGCGATAGAAACTATGAGGCGAAATTTAAATAATTATTTCCTATATTTTGAAAATGAATATGAAAAGAATATGAAATTGAGTGTGTGTCGACGCATAGAAATGCTAAGGGTCATCCTTTTAGGGGGTACAACTCCTACACCCCGTGTGTATGGGGGGGGGGGGGGGGGGGGGGGTAGAACTCCATCCCTCGTAGGGGGGTCAAACTCCTATAGAAGTTGATACTGAATTGTCAAATCTAGGAGGCAAATTGTCTACAGATATTTGAGAAAATTGAGATCGGCTCTCAGCATTTTGAAAGAACAAATTATGAAATAAATCCTGAACTGAATATAGAAATGAATAAGAATGCAAGAAATAAGAATTTGATATTATAAATTGTTTAATTCTGTTGTATTAGCTCATTGTACAATACCTTACTTGATTCCTTTACATGCTATTTTACTACATAAGTTCATATAGAAATTTATAATTGCATGTTGACGATGACTCTTCGTGTTTTCATGTAGTGCAGTTGAAGAGGTAAGATACTCACTTAGTTTTCTAATTTAACTGATTGTTGATTTCTCTTTTTAGAATCAGACCGCCAGCGCACCAGGCCCCGCTAGGAGGATACATAAGGAGGCAGATAAAAAGCAAAGGGAAAAAGTGGTTCGCCCACAATTTAGATTTGTTTTCATTTATTTTGAGATTGATATAGTTTGTATATATGTATGTCAAGTTGTTTTTTAATGTACCTGAGATAGACATAATGTGCATTATCTTTAATGAATACAAAATTGTTTTATTATCTCTTCTGGTACCACTCTTGTGTTTTAAATATTATAATTGTTGTGTTATTTAATTGAGAAAACCAGCTCAGAATAAAGTTTTAAATTATGACGAACTTTGGGCCGTTGCATATCGATCCAAATATTAAACTTGTACCAAAACAAGGAAATCCATACTCTGTCCAGGAAGATATCGACAGTAGTTGCAAATATGACTTACCTAACAGTGACAAGACCTTATATTTACTTTATAGATAGTGTTGTGAGTCAATTCCTTAACTCACCATACAATAGTCATTAGGATGATGTTGTCTGAATATTACGATATCTCAAAGGATCTCCAAGTAAAGGAGTTGTCCAAGCAAATTAAGGGCACACAAATATACTTACTTACATTGATGCTGAATGGGCCAGTAGTCCAAGTGATAGACAGTCGACATCTGGATACTATGTATTAATTAGAGGAAAACTCATTTCATGGAAGAGCAAAAGGTAAAATGTTGTGCTAGATCAAGCGTTGAAGCTGAGAATCGGGTCATTGCAGTAACTACATGTCAACTCATATAGTTAAAATAGCTTATCTCTGAATTAAAGGCCAATGATATCAACTCTGTCCCTCATATGTGGCAATCAGGTAGTCATACACATTGCATCAAGTCTTGTATTACACAAACAAACAAAGCAAATAGAAATTGGTTGTCCTCTTATTTGTGAAAAGCTTTTGTCCAAAAAATTAACTACTAAATCAACTCAAATGATCATCACGATGATATCTTAAATCACTTGAAAGCCCCTCGAAATCTTATATTTGTAAAAGGCTTGATGGATACGATATATATGTTGCGGCTTCAGGGGGAGTGTTAGATATTTTGCTTCTTTGTATTTATGTTTTAATTCCACATTGGGTATCTTGTAATTTGGTTTCCCCATTATCCTTTATATAGAAGGTTTATGCTGTATTTGAATTAAAAGAAAAGCTTCTTTTATTTCACAAATATCTTAGATGGAATTAAATTTTTTTGCTCTTGGTGAAAGGAGAAAAATTCTGGCAACACTTACAACAAATGTTATATCAGGACGAGTATGTGAAAAATAGATGAGTTGATACATAAATCTTTGGTACTTCTCCATCTGTACCGTTTCCTTGGATTTGGCAAGACACAATTTCTGAATTTAGATAATTGGTTCAACAGGAATTTTGACTACCTAGTTTTGACCTTAGCTATTGTACGCAAGGCAACATATTCATCGCAAAATAGATGCAACCCTCCCCTGCATATTACGATCTCACAAAACTATCGGAGATAATCTTCCATAGTGATGCACATAGCTTTGATTAAGCTTTTTGGCTTTGTCTTCTTCGACGTTCTCTAACACAATCTCACGTCTTCTTCAACTAACAGATCTGATGCATAGAACAACAAAAATCGCATCTTTTTCTCATATCATAGAGGAAGTTTTCCTTTTCATCTCTATTGATTTTGTTAGAAAAGCTTTAGTAAGGGCCCGTCTAAGGGTCCATTTTTCTCTTTTTTCTCTCTCTCTTTGTATTTGTCCCACATCTTGGATTGGGATTTCTCTTCTTCCTCTCTTCCTATATAATGTATCCATACTTGTAATTATTTATTCAAGAAGTATATACAAGGTTTGAGACCTCTCTTTACATGGTATCAGAGGAACCGTTCTCCTCCTTGGGTATTCGTTCTTCTGTTCGCGGCTACTCGCGGTCTCATTTTTCCTAACCGCCCGAGCTCGGTTAGTCGGCCAGTCCGTTTGCAAACCACCTGTTCTCCCGTCTGACCGCACGGTTTTTCCTTCTCCTGCTTAGCCGCAGTATCGAGCGGCCTGTCCTTTTTCTAGCTGCTGTCTCCTTTTCTCTGTTTACCTCGTGGCTTCCACGTCTCCTCCTCCTCCTACCTTCCCTTTTATAAACTTTTCTCACACGTGGGGTCCACCCTCTCTTGCTTCTTTCTCTGACCGCCCGGTCTCCCTTCCTATCCGCGCGGCCTCTCCCCCATGCTATCAGCGCGGCCTCTCTTCCCGCTTGTCGCGACCTCTCTCAAAGTCTCCGCGGTCTCTCCCCTCTAGCCGTACGTAGCGCCTCTTGCTCGCTGCGATTTCTTCCTCGTTTCTCTTTATCGCTTCAGTCCGCATCTAGGTCGTGGCATCTCTCCTTGCCGCTGGTGGACTCACCGTGACCGTGCGGACTTCTCCTCTAACCGCTTCCCGCTAGTCGCTGCGACCTGTCTTGTCGCTAGCGGCATCTCCTCTTCCCTTAGCCGCATCCTGGTCGCGACTTTCCTTGTCCTTGGTGTGTCTGCCGTGACCGTGCGACTACTTCCTCTGCCGACTTCTCTCTCTTCGGCCTCTTCTCCTTCTAGACGCCCGAACTTCTTTGCCAAGCCGCCCGGCCTCTCCTGCTAGCCGCCCGGTTTCTCTTACTGGAAGCCCGGCCTCTTATGTTAGCCGCATGGCTTCCGATACATCCGCTGCTACTTCTGCTCTGCCAGCCCGTGCGGCTGCTATGGCTTCCGAACTCCGTGATGAGCTACAGATTACTACCATCTTTCTGACTGCGAAACGAAATTTCGTCGAATTGGGTCACTTTGTTCGTCGTGTTCTGCAGACGAAGGGTCTTCTTCACCACTTGACCTGAGCTACCCCTAATGCTCCTTCCAATGACTGGCTTCGCGATGATGGTCGGGTCCAGTCTTGGCTCCTCAACTCTATGGACAACGAGCCCTACAGGATGGCCATGTATCATGACACGGCCAAGGCCATGTGGGAAGAGCTTCACTATTTTTACTCTGGGCACAACAGTCTTCAGCACTTATATGATATTCTCTCTGTCCTTCAGAACCTTGCTCTTGGTGCTCCCGGCGATATGATCACTTTCGTTGCCCAGGAAAAGACTCTGGCCGAGGCTTGGATTCAACATCAGCCTCCCACTACTGATCTAGTTACTCAACGGGCCCAGAAAGAGGCTGTCAACATCGCGATGATGATGTCCCGTGTTCCGCCCCACCTGCATAGTGTTCGGGCCCAGATTCTTTCTTCCACGACGACTCCTTCACTATCTGATGTCTACTCAATGCTATTCGAGTTACGCCTCCTACTGAGGCTCCTCCCGGATTTGCGCCTGCTCTTCTTCAACAGCCTCTCATTCCGACCCCCTCCTGCTCGTGGATCTTCCACTCGAGGGGGCCTACCTCCGTCTCGGGGACGAGGACGTGGTGGTCGTTCGTCTATGAAATGCACATATTGTGCCCGGGGTGGTCATCTTGAGCCTACTTGTTACAGCAAGCATGGGTTCCCTCCCCACCTCGCTACTACTTCCTTTGCTGCTCCTGCTCCCACTGGGGATTCTGCCCAAGATCCGGCGTCCACTACCCGCCAAGATATTGATGAGCTCCGCACCCAACTCCACCAGCTACAGGGTGTCGTCGACCGCTCCTCCAGCTCGGTTGCGTCTTTTCTGCGTAAGATATAACCTGTCTCTCCCCTAGCCCCCACTAGATCGTCGATTCCGGCGCTACTCACCATATTACCTCCCAGAAGCCCTGCCAGTATCTCCAGACAGCTCATCCTTCGTGTATCACTGTGGCCAATGGTGACACCCTACCGGTCTCTGGTGCCGCTGCTCTCCAGCTCACTCCGACCCTTTCTCTTTCCTCGGTTCTTCACGTTCCGGGGTCCCCTTTCAATTTACTTTATGTTAGTCGCCTGACGCATGACCTTGATTGCTGCATAACCTTTTCTCCTTCTTCTTTTCTTATGCAGGATTGTCGCACCCGGAGTATCATTGGTAGGGGGCAGCTGACAGCTATTGAATGGGCTCTATATCTTGGATATCCCACCCACTCTTCTCTCCGCCGTCTCAACTGTCGATTGGCATCACCGTCTTGGGCATGCTCCCCTTCCGATTCTCAAGCGGGCTCTTCGTGATGTTCCTTTAAGGGAGTTCTCCTGTGAATCTTGTATCTACGGCAAACAACATCGTTCTACCTTCTCCCCTGCATGTACCAGGAGCAATACTCCTTTATCTTTAGTTCATTCTGATGTATGTGGCCCTTATAAAGTCCCTAGTATCTTTGAATTTTGTTATTTTGTAACCTTTATTGATGATTACTCGCGTACTACATGACTATATTTACTACATGATCGTGCTGAACTTCCATCTGTCTTTCGTGCCTTTTTAACTGAGATGCGTACGCAGTTCGTCACCCCCCTCAAAATCATCCGCACTGATAATACTCGCGACTATACGAGTCGCACCTTCTTCAATCTCTGCACCGAATTTGGCGTCATCCATCAAACTTCGTGTGCGTATACCCCTCAGCAAAACGGGGTGGCCGAACGAAAGAATCGTCATCTACTCGATGTTGCTCGGTCCCTCATGTTTCAAATGAAGGTTCCGATCGAATATTGGAATTTTGCCGTCTCCACAGCCTGTCATCTCATCAACCTCCTACCCTCGTCTGTTCTTGACTTTGTCTCACCTATCCAACTCCTCTATCCTTCCACCAATCCCACCTCTCTCACTCCGCGGATCTTCGGGTGTGTTTGTTATGTTCATCTTCTTAGCCCCCCTTCCGACAAACTTGCGTCTCGGGCGGCCAAATATATGTTTGTTGGCTACTCCCGTATTCAAAAGGGGTCCTTCGGATGGCATGCTGATCGTCTCAGCGGATGTCACCTTCTGCGAAGACCAGCCCTTTCACTTACCTTCCACCACCACCCCCCCCCCCCCGTCTTCCTCTCCTCCTCTTCCCCGGTCTGTTGAACCTATCACGCCCTCTTTTCTGCCATCTCCCTCCTCCTTTATCCCTGCCCCCCCCCCTAAGGTTCCTCCGCCCGTTATCCATGTCTACACTCGTCGCGGCTCCAAGGATGGTTCCCTGCACCAGCTCCCAGCGACACTCCGGCAACGGCGGATCCGGCTCCCGCTTCTACAGCTCATCCCTTGGCCAACTTCGTTTCCCTCCACCGGCTCACTCCACCTCTCTTTCCTCTATTTTTATTCCTAACACTGTGCAGGAGACGCTTCAACATCCGGGGTGGCAGGCGGCCATGGACGATGAAATGCGGGCTCTCTGGGCCAACAGGACCTGGGATCTGGTTCCTCTTCCTGCTGGCCAATCCTTTGTTAGCTGCAAGTGGGTCTTTGTTATTAAACATGCGGCGGATGACACCGTTGAGCGTCTAAAGGCCCGCCTCGTAGCCCAGTGTATAATCCCGTATTCGCAGAGTAGGGTCCCCTGGGCAGGCGCAGGACTAGCTTTGTAGTTTTAAGCTTTTTGAGGGTTTTGCACTTTTGGGGCAAATTTATGGTGGATCTGGATTTTATACTAGTAGGAGGAAAAAAGGAGCCTAGCTTGCTAGTGGTTGGAGTACTCTTCAGGGGGCGAGTACGGCGGGAGGAGGGCACTCGCCCCGGCCCCTCTTTAGGGTACGGGTAAAGCGGAAGACCGACACCCGCCCCGACCCCTCTTTCAAGGGTTTCGGCGGGCCTGCTCCCATGGTCTCGGCGGGACAGTTCCCAGGGGTTTCGGCGGGACTACTCCCACGGTCTCGGCGGGAGAGCTCCCAGGATCTCGGCGGGACAGCTCCCAGGGTCTCGGCGGGATAGCTCCCAGGGTCTCGGCGGGACAGCTCCCAGGGTCTCGGCGGGACAGCTCCCAGGGTCTCGGCGGGACAGCTCCCAGGGTCTCGGCAGGACAGCTCCCAGGGTCTCGACGGGACAGCTCCCAGGGTCTCAACGGGACAGCTGTCAGGATCTCGGCGGGACAGCTGTCAAGGTCTCGGCGGGACAGCTCCCAGGGTCTCGGCGGGACAGCTCCCAGGGTCTCGGCAGGACAGCTCCCGGGTCTCGGCGGGACAGTTCCTAGGGGTCTGTTATTTTGCCACTGGTGGGCTGCGAATAGCTGTTCAGAACAACGGAGTTTGGCTGTTGGCAGGCCAGCCCCTGGGTATTTTGGTAATTTCAGAACATTGAGATTTGATTATTGGCAGACCATCCCCAAAAATCTATAAATAGACCCTTTAGGGTGTCTTGTAGAGCATTGCTTTTTAGCCACTAAAACCCCCTTGCTCTCTTCCTCCAAGGCACCTAGCTCAAGCATTGGCTAGAGAGGGGGAGACCTCAAAGGTATTTCAGGTGTGAGGTGGGACCTCCACGCTAGAGCCAAGGGTCTGTTCCTAGCTTCTTGAGCCTTTGGCCTGTGACGTTCTCTTGAGTGTAGTAGGTGTGAGGTCACCCCTTTCTTGGGACCCCGAACTCCACATATGTCAATTTTTGGCTTCAACAATTTTGGTGCGGTGAGCGTGGAGAGTGCCAGCACAGAAGATCTCGGGAGAGAGTCATGGCTGGAGATCAGGGAGGTGGTGATGATCTCGACGAGCTCCCCAACCCCGGACCCTTCGTAGGAAGGGAGGAGTTCATGGCTTCCATCCAAGGCATCATGGAGATGCTGAGAAGCATTGCCCCTCGGGCTTACAGCTCAACCCCCACCCCCCAGGTACTGGCTCCCATGGGTCTCGGCGAGCTAACCCAGAGTGGTTTAGGCGAGCTGCCTCCCAGGGGCACAGGCGAGATGACCCCAGCAGGGGGAGAAGGAAGTGCACAAGGTAGGCGACCCGGGAAAGAAAGGATGGGAGAGGGGATCGAGCGAGACCTCCCCGGCCAGGAGCTGTTCCCCAGCCCGGCGAGTGCTAGCCCTCTAGGCGAGCAGGTCGCGCGAGTAGAGGTGGAGAGAGAACCCCTTAGGGGGTCACCCTTCAGCGAGCTGATCATCTCAGCTCCCGTTCCCGAGGGGTTCAGAGAGCCAGACATGGCTTACTATACCGGGAAGGATTACCCCGTCCAGCACCTACAGTGGTTTGAGGATGTCGTCTCCATCAGGCCGATGACGGATGCCTTCAAGTTCCGTCTCTTCGCGATCACGTTGAAGGACAAGGCAAGGGACTGGTTTCATCAACTCCCTCCAAGGTCGATCTATGAGTTCGAGGACTTGAGCCGGAGCTTCCAGCTCCGCTTCTCCACCTCCAAGAAAAGGAAGAAGAGTCCTGAGTCCATCTTTCTAATAAGACAGAGGGTCGAGGAGTCGCTGGCTCACTGTGTTGACAGGTTCCAGGAGGAGATCATGGATATCCAGGAGATGTCGGGGTATGCCCTCCAGATAACGTTCACGGTGGGGTTGCGCGAGGGGTTCCTCAAGATGAGTCTGACCCGAAAGGCCCCCCTTTCCTTCGAGGAGTTGATGGAAAGGGCGGCTGAGAAGATAGCCATGGAGGCGGCCAACCCGGCATTCGTCAAGGAGTTGGCAAGGCTAACGGAGGCGGAGCCGAAGGAGCAAGGCGGCTCGAGGCATCAAGAGGGAAGACGGAGAGAGGAGCAGAGAGCTCAGGGGTTCCAGGGACAGGAGGGTCCAGAACCAGGCTGGAGGCAGCAGGGAGGACCTGCCCAGGGTCCAGGAAGAGCTCTCATCCAGGGTGGGCGAAACTTTCACGGGGGCCAAGGGAGGTTCAACTTCCAAAGGCAAGCCCCGAGACAGCTCCTGCCCCCACCCCAGCAAGCCTTGGCGATAGGAGGAGGGGGAAGAGGTAACAGGAGAGATCGCCCAGCCCGCCGAAGGAGGGGAGGAGCACTACCATACTGTGACTTCCACCAGGTGGAGGGCCACGTCACGGCTACCTGCCCCGAGTTCCTGTAAGTGAGGGGGGCGAGAGGCCCTGCCCAGCAGCAGCCGCCGGTGCAAGTTGAAGAAGTTCCACCCCCAGTGGGGGAAGAAGACATATGTGAGGATCGGGTCGACGTCGGACCCCGAGGTGGCATAACAGTGATCCACGGTGTAGTAGGGATCGAGGCCACTCGAAAGGCAAGCCTCCATGTAATATACCGACGGAGCGTCGCTTCAACGTCCCAGACCCCGCCCCAGGAGGAGAAGATCACCTTCTCGGTGAAGGACCTGCCAGATCATGAAGATCCGTTCTGCGATGCGCTGGTCATCCAGACAGCCATCGAGGGCTACACCGTCTCCCGGATCTTGGTTGATAACGGGAGCTCCGTCAACATCGTTTTCAAGAAGGCGTTTGACGAGATGAAGGTGGAGCCAAGAAGGGTGTTAGCCACAGATGGCCCCCTGTTCAGTTTTTCAGGGGAGAGGAAGGAGGTTGAAGGTGGAGTAGGACTCCAAGTGAAATTGGGAGGGACTTCAAGGAACTGCCGGTTCGTCATAGTTGACGCTCCGAGCAGCTACAACGCCATCTTCGGAAGGCCCCTCATCAACGCCTTCCGTTGCGTGTCGTCTTCTTTCCACCAGTGCCTCAAGTTCAGCTCAGGAGGGATCCAGGTCAGAGTCAAGGGAGACTCCAGGATGGCAAGACAATGTTATGTCACGGTCGTCAGCACCATCTCTTGGTTGGCCAAGGCAGAGGAGATAGAGAAAATCATGGAGAGCTTGAGCAGGATGGAAGTGTCCGACGAGAAGGAAGCGGATGACGGCCATCATGCAAAGATCCCCCTGAAGAAGCCTCGCCTTGGTGGAGTCTTTCTTGTAACAAGCTCTACCCCTGACCGGCTGAGTCAGGGGATCATGTAACCCAAATTTTTCCCCCGTTTGAGAATGTTGGATTTGATAAAATTCAGGTGACAGGCCTAGTTCCCACCCCCGAGAGGATCTCCTTATCCAGGCTCTCACTAGCTGGTTGGGTCGAATGTGCCTCGGGGAGTTCAAGTCCCACCACCGAGAGGATCTCCTCATCCAGGCTCTCACTAGCTGGTTGGGTCGAATGTGCCTCGGGGAGTTCAAGTCCCATCCCCGAGAGGATCTCCTCATCCAGGCTCTCACTAGCTGGTTGGGTGGAATGTGCCTCGGGGAGTTCAAGTCCCACCCCCGAGAGGATCTTCTCATCCAGGCTCTCACTAGCTGGTTGGGTCGAATGTGCCTCGGGGAGTTCAAGTCCCACCCCCGAGAGGATCTCCTTATCCAGGCTCTCGCTAGCTGGTTGGGTCGAATGTGCCTCGGGGAGTTCAAGTCCCACCCCCGAGAGGATCTCCTCATCAATGCTCCCACTAGCTGGTTGGGTCGAATGTGCCTCGGGGAGTTCAAGTCCTACCTCCGAGAGGATCTCCTCATCGAGGCTCCCACTAGCTGGTTGGGTCGAATGTGCCTCGGGGAGTTCAAGTCCCACCCCCGAGAGGATCTCCTCATCTAGGCTCTCCCTAGCTAGTTGGGTCGAATGTGCCTCGGGGAGTTCAAGTCCCACCCCCGAGAGGATCTCCTCATCCAGGCTCCCACTAGCTGGTTGGGTCGAATGTGCCTCGGGGAGTTCAAGTCCCACCTCCGAGAGGATCTCCTCATCCAGGCTCCCGCTAGCTGGTTGAGTCGAATGTGCCTCCGGGAGTTCAAGTCCCACCACCGAGTGGATCTCCTCATCCAGGCTCTCACTAGCTGGTTGTGTCGAATGTGCCTCGGGGAGTTCAAGTCCCACCCTCGAGAGGATCTGGTCACCCAGGCTCTCATTAGCTGGCATGGCAGGTTGACCCCTCAGGGGGGCCAAGTGTTTTTCACCCGGAGGGGATCTCGTCACCCAGGCTCTCATTAGCTGGCATGACAGGTTGACCCCTCGGGGAGGCCAAGTGTTTTTCATCCCGAGGTCGTCTCGTCACCCAGGCTCTAAATAGCTGGCATGATAGGTTGACCCCTCGGGGAGGCCAAGTGTTTTTTATCTCGGAGGGGATCTCGTCACCCAGGCTCTCATTAGATGGCATGACAGGTTGACCCCTCAGGGAGGCCAAGTGTTTTTCATCCCGAGGTCATTTCGTCATCCAGGCTCTCATTAGCTGACATGACAGGTTGACCCCTCGGGGAGACCAAGTGTTTTTCATCCCGAGGTGGTCTCGTTACCCAGTCTCTCATTAGTTGGCCTGACAGGTTGACCCCTCGGGGATGCCAAGTGTTTTTCATCCCGGAGGGTATCTCGTCACCCAGACTCTCATTAGCTGGCATGACAGGTAGACCCCTCGGGGGGGAAGTGTTTTTCACCTGGAGGGGATCTCGTCACCCAGGCTCTCATTAGTTGACATGACAGGTTGACCCCTCGGGGAGGCCAAGTGTTTTTCATTCCGAGGTCGTCTCGTCACCCAGGCTCTCATTAGTTGACATGATAGGTTGACCCCTCGGGGAGGCCAAGTGTTTTTCATCCCGGAGGGGATCTCGTCACTTAGGCCTCATTATTTGGCATGACAGGTTGACCCCTCGGGGAGACCAAGTGTTTTTCACTCCGAGGTCGTCTCGTCACCCAGGCTCTCATTAGCTGGCATGATAGGTTGACCCCTCGGGGAGGCCAAGTGTTTTTCATCCCGAAGGGGATCTCGTCACCCAGGCTTTCATTAGCTGGGATGACAGGTTAACCCCTCAGGGAGGTCAAGTGTTTTTCATCCCGAGGTCGTCTCATCACCCAGGCTCTCATTAGCTGGCATGATAGGTTGACCCATCGGGGAGGCCAAGTGTTTTTCATCTCGGAGGGGATCGTCATCCAGGCTCTCATTAGCTGGCATGACAGGTTGACCCCTCGGGAAGGCCAAGTGTTTTTCATCCCGAGGTCGTCTCGTCACTCAGGCTCTCATTAGCTGGCATGACAGGTTGACCCCTCGGGGGGGCCAAGTGTTTTTCAACCGGAGGGGATCTCGTCACCCAGACTCTCATTAGCTGACAGGGCAGGTTGACCCCTCAGGGAGGTAAGTGTTTTCTAATCGGAGATGCTAAGTATTCTTTCAACCACGAGAGAGAGCTACACTCAGCGAATACGTTGGGTTGAATGTTTCTTTCCGAGCGTGGAACTCGCTCGAAAAGAGCGGGGATTGTGTACAATCCCGTATTCGCAGAGTAGGGTCCCCTGGGCCGGCGCAGGACTAGCTTTGTAGTTTTAAGCTTTTTGAGGGTTTTGCACACTTTGGGCAAATTTATGGTGAATATGGATTTTATACTAGGAGGAGGAAAAAAGGAGCCTAGCTTGCTAGTGCTTGGAGTACTCTTCAGGGGGCGAGTGTGGCGGGAGGCCGACACTCGCCCCGACCCCTCTTTAGGGTACGGGTACAGCGGGAGGCCGACACCCGCCCCGACCCCTCTTTCAGGGGTCTTGGCGGGCCTGCTCCCATGGTCTCGGCGAGACAGCTCCCAGGGGTCTCGGCGGGCCAGCTCCTAGGGTCTCGGCGGGACAGCTTCCAGGGTCTCGGCGCGACAGATGTCAGGGTCTCGGCGGGACAGCTCCCAGGTTCTCGGCGGGACAGCTCCCAGGGTCTCGGCGGGACAGCTCCCAGGGTCTCGGCGGGACTGCTCCCAGGGTCTCGGCGGGACTGCTCCCAGGGTCTCGGCGGGACTGCTCTCAGGGTCTCGGCGGGACAGATCCTAGGGTCTTGGTGGGGCAGATCCCAGGGTCTCGGCGGGACAGCTTCCAGGGTCTCGGCGGGAAAGCTCCCAGGGTCTCGGCGGGACAGCTCCCAGGGTCTCGGCGGGACAGCTCTCAGGGTCTCGGCGGGACAGCTCCCAGGACCTCGGCGGGACAGTTCCTTGCCCCTGGTGGGCTGCGAATAGCTGTTCAGAACAGCAGAGTTTGGTTGTTGGCAGACCAGCCCCTGGGTATTTTGGTAATTTCAAAACATTGAGATTTGGTTATTGGCAGACCATCCCCAAAAATCTATAAATAGACCCTTGAGGGTGCCTTGGAGAGCATTGCTTCTTAGCCACTAAAACTCCCTTGCTCTCTTCCTCCAAGGCACCTAGCTCAAGCATTGGCTAGGGAGGGGGAGACCTTAAAGGTCTTCCGGGTGTGAGGTGCGACCTCAACGCTAGAGCCGAAGGTCTGTTCCTAGCTTCTTGAGCCTTTGACCTGTGACGTTCTCCTGAGTGTAGTAGGTGTGAGGTCACCCCTTTCTTGGGACCCCGAACTCCACAGAAGTCAATTTTTGGCTTCAACACCCGAGGTTTTACTCAGCAACATGACCTTGATTATGAGAAAACCTTCTCTCCGGTGGCCAAATTGAACACGATCCGAGTTCTTCTCTCCTTGGTTGTACATCGTCATTGACTTCTTTATCAGCTGGATATTAAGAACGCCTTCCTCAACGGCGTTCTGTAGGAAACTGTGTATATGCACCAACCTCCCGGGTTTGAGACCAAGGGGAAGTCTCCGGTTTGTCATCTTCAGAAAATCTATTTATGGTCTCAAACAGTCTCCGCGCGCTTGGTTTGAAAAATTCAGCAAGGTTGTCTGCGATATTGGCTTCATTCGGAGCTCGGTTGATTTCTCTCTCTTCACCCGACACCGGTCAACCGGAACTGTGATCCTACTTGTCTATGTTGACGATATCTCATTACTGGCGATGATACTACAGGGATACAACATATCAAGCAACAGTTGAACTTCGCCTTTCAGACCAAAGATCTTGGCAACCTTCGGTATTTTCATTGGCTTGAGATTGCCCGACGTCCTAATGGTCTTGTGTTATCCCAAAAGAAGTATTGTATGGACCTCCTTCATGATGCCGACTATTCTGGATGCAAACCTACGGATACTCATATGGACGCTAATCACAAGCTCTCGGCCCACAACTCTGACTCCGATAAGCTGTTACAAATCCAGAATACTATAGACGTTTGGTTGGGAAGCTAATCTATCTTACGGTTACTCGACCAGACATCTCTTTTGCGGTGGGAGTCGTGAATCGGTTTATGCATATGCTCTTCGGACATCTCATCTTCAAGCTGTCGAGCGTATTCTTCGATATCTCAAGAACGCTCCAGGATAAGGGCTGGTGTACAAGCCATCCACATCTCTATCCCTTGTTGCGTACCCTGACGCTGACTATGCATGATCCATTGATGATAGGCATTCCACAACTGATTTTTGTACCTACTTCGGTGGACATCTCATAACTTGGCGTAGCAAGAAACAGACTGTGGTTACTCGCTCTTCTGCTGAAGAGGGGTACCGGGCTATGGTTGTTGTTGTTTCCGAGTTAACTTGGCTTGAGAGCCTTCTGGGAGACTTGGGTGTTCGTCTCTCATCACCGACAACCCTATTTTGTGATAGTCAAGCAGCAATACATATTGACAAAAATCCGGTCTTTCACGAATGCACAAAGCATATTGAAGTTGACTGCCACTTTATTCGGGAAAAAGTACAGTCAAAGAAGATAGATTTGGAGCATGTTCCTGCTACAAACCAAGTTCCTGACATCCTGACTAAAGCTCTCTCCTGACCGCTATACTACCAGTTTTTATCCAAGCTTGGTGCCTACGATTTGTACGCTCCAGCTTGCGGGGGTGTTAGAAAAGCCTTAGTAAGGGCCCATTTTTCTCTCTTTTCTCTCTCTTTGTATTTGTCCCACATCTTGGATTGGGATTTCTCTTCTTCCTCTCTTCCTATATAAATGTATTCATACTTGTAATTATTTATTCAAGAAGTATATACAAGGTTTGAGGCCTCTCTTTACAGATTTCATGCCACTGCTTTTTCGCAACAACAAATTGAACTGTTATCATGCTTAATAATTTAATCCTATCAATTGTTGTATTGGATCTCTTGTCAGACACCAATGTTAATGCGAGACCTCGATTTTTTGAATTAAAATGGTTATACAAATATAAATAAACTAAAACAATCAAAAAATAATTAATTATGATATCTCTAATGATGAATGCTGTTAGAAAAGACAATGTAAAGGCCCATATAATGACCCATTTAGGTATATTTCTTCATCTTTGTATTTAGTCCCACATCTTACATTTGGGATTCTTCTCTCTCTTCTCTCCCTATATATTTGTACTCTTACTTGTATTTAGTGACACAAAGTATATACAAAGTTTCATATTTTTTCCTTAAGTGTTCGTCTACATGGTATCAGAGCTATCGATCCCTCTGAGCGGTCTCTGTTCTGCCTAACCGCACCTCCTTGTGGTCTACTGCCTTCACACTCCTAGGCGGTTTACACTTTTTAACCGTTGGTCCTTCCTCTCTCCGCTCCGCGGTTCCGCCTCTTCTACCCACAACATTTCTTCGCTCCTGTGGCATCCACTTCTCAGTCTTCTTGGCTCTTTTATAGTCTTCTCTAATCTGACAAGTGGGACCCCCTGGTCTTTTTGTTGTGTGCTCTAACCGCAGCTCTTGCGGTCTGCCTTCTCTTGCCGCCCCTTGAGATCTGATGTGTCCACCGCAGTTTGCCCGATAAGGCATCATCTTGTCGGCTGCTCTTCAGTGATCGTGCGGTCCGTCCCTCTATCCGCTGCGATCTGGTCCTTGACCTCACCATTGCTGGACACTGCCTTTGTTCGCTACGGTCTACCTTCTACTTGCGGCGGTCTGTTCTTGTCGCTGGTTTGTGCCCGCCGCGGTAATGATTTCTCTCAGCTCGTCGCGCTCTCTTCTCTAGACGCGGCTTCTCAGACTGCAGCGACCTTCCCGGTTTGCATGCTTCAAACCGCACGTCGTCTTCTCTGCTCGGTGCGATCTTATCTCCTGTTCGCTGACGGTTTCTCTCCTAGCTGTTGCGGCCTGCTGCTCGTTGCGGCCTTCCTGCTCGTTGCATCCTACCTTGCTCGTTGCGGTCGTGTCTCCTATTTGTTGCGGTCCTTTTTAACCGATGTGCCTCTTGTCGCAGTCATTTCACTCTTATCGCTGTCCTCTTGCCACAGTCTTCTGCTTAGCCGCATCTGGTTAGCCGTGGATTGTGCTTAGTCGCGTCTTGCCCTTATCTTCTGGTGCTCGCAGCTGCCCTTTGTTCTGGTTTGCCGCAGATTTTTGTTGTACACCTTCCCGCAACCGTTGTTGTCGGCTCGCTGCTACTACGACGACATCTCTTAGCCGCGACTTCTGTTAGTCGTCGTATTCTTGCAGCGACTTCTCTTAGTCGTTGTCGATTCGCTTGCTCACTGGTTGTGATTTCTCTGTTGTTCGCGACCTCTCTGCTAGTCGTTGCTTGTCGCTCATCTGTTCTCCGAGGCTGTTCGACTGTTCCGACTAGTCTTACTCGCGGCTAATCTTGCTCCTGGCCGCTGCGCCACCAGTTTGGTCGTCATACAAGGGTCGTCCATGCTCCACATAGTGTTAAGGCTGACATTGCCGCTCTACGCACTCAACTACAGCAACTTCCAGATCTACCTTGTCGCTCATCTGGATCTGTTGTGTCTATTTCTGATGGGAGTATTTCCTGTCTTACCCACGGTTCTTCCTGGATTCTGGATTCCGGTGCAACACATCATATTATCCCCACCAAAACTTCAAGATACTTGAACTCTGCGTATCCCAAGTTCATTACTGTTGTCAATGGGAATTCTACTCCGGTTGCTGGATAAGCCGACGTGGCCCTTACCCCATCTTTCACTCTTTGCTCGGTTCTTCATGTTCCGGGCTCTCCTTTCAATCTCCTCTATATTAGTTGTCTTATACACGATCTTGATTGTTGTGTGACTTTCTCCTTTACCTCTTATGTTGTGCAGGATCGTCAGACGCAGACTGTCATTGGTAGGGGAAAACTGGTTAATGGTCTTTACATTTTGGACCACCACCCCACGCTTCTCTCCACTACGAGTTTTGTGGATTGGCATCGGCGTCTTGGGCATCCCCCTCTTCGCATCCTCCAGAAAGCTCTTCCAGACACCTCCCTCACCGACTTCACCTGCGAGTCATGCATTTACGGCAAACATCATCGTTCTACTTTTTCACTGCATTGTACTCGGAGCAGTGCTCCTCTTTTTTTGGTTCATTCCGATATTTGGAGACCCTATAAACTGCTAGCGTCTCTGGTTATCGTTACTTTGTTACCTTCATTGACGATTACTCTTGTGTCACTTGGTTGTACTTTCTTCATAATAGCTTAGAATTGCCCAGTGTCTTTCGTTCATTTATCCTTCTAACTCGTAACCAATTCTCTACAATGATTAAAACTCTCTGCACCGATAATGCTCGTGAATACGCAGGTCATGCGTTTACCGACTTGTGCACTGAGTTCGGCATAATCGACCAAACCTCATGCGTCTATACTCAATAAAATGGTGTCGCCGAACGCAAGAATCGTCACCTTCTGGAGGTAGCCCGCGCCCTTAAGACTCAAATAAATGTTCCCACCATATACTGAAATTTCGCTATAACTATGGCCTGCCACCTCATTAACCTCTTCCCCTCCTCTATTCTCCATTTTCAAACTCATGTTTCCCTTCTTTTTTCGTCCACACCCCTATTTGCAGTCACTTGAGTTTTTGATTGTGTCTGCTATGTTCAACCTTGGCCCCTCTACTGACAAGCTTGCCCCACATGCAACAAAATATATGTTTATTGGGTGTTCTTCCACTCAGAAAGGTTGTCTGCTACTCTCCCACTCTTCAAAAGACTGTTACATCGGCCTACGTCACCTTTCTTAAGGACCAGCTCTATCATTCTCAACCCCTTGACCCTCCACTGCTGTTACCATCCCCTCCACTGCGGCCAGTTGTTCCCGTTCCTTCGCTGCTACCACCTCTCCTCCCCACACCACTCCCACCCCAACCACCTAAACCACTTATAATCCATGTGTACACTCGTCATCCTTCCTCTTATGCTACCCCGAGCCTGTTACCTTCTACTAATGACAGTTTGTGTTACAATGATCCGACGGCGCCTTCTACAGCTCACTTAATGGCGAATTATGTTTCTTTACATCACCTGTTCCCAGCACTCCGCACCTCTGCTACTTCATTATCCTCTAATTTTGTACCTACCTCTGTGTAGGAGGCTCTCCAACATCCGGGCTGGCGAGCAGTCATGGACGAAGAAATGAAGGCCATCTGGGCTAATCGGACATGGGATCTGGTTTCTCTCCCTCCTGGCCAGACTACTGTTAGTTGTAAAAGGGTCTTTGTCATCAAGCATGCTCCTGATGGGACAATTGACCGTCTTAAAGCCCGTTTGGTGGCTCGCGGCTTCGCACAACAACAGGTTTAGATTATGAAGAAACCTTCTCTCTGGGAGCCAAACACAACACAGTTAGTGTCCTTCACTCCGTGGTTGTGCATCGCCAGTGGTCCTTACATCAACTGTATATCAAAAATGCCTTTTTAAATGCTGATCTTCTAGAAACGGTATACATACAACAGCCTCCCGGGTTTGAGACCACGGGGGAGTCCCGAGTTTGTCATCTGAAGAAGTCAATTTATGGTCTCAAACAATCTCATCGGGCTTGGTTCGATAAGTTCAGTAAGACTGTTCGGGAGGTTGGCTTTGCTCGGAGCTCGGCAGACTTCTCTCTATTCACTCGACATCGAACAATATGAACGGTCTTTTTTTTTGTGTATGTTGATGACATCCTAATCACAGGCGAAGATTCAAAGGGAATACAAGAGGTCAAACAACAGCTCAGTTCCGTTTTTCAAACAAAAGATCTGGGGAACCATCGATACTTCCTTGGCCTTGAGATCGCAAGACGTCCTGATGGCCTTGTCTTATCTCAACGGAAGTACTGTCTCGACCTCCTTCAGGATACTGGATATTCTGGATGCAAGTCGGTTAACACTCCTATGGATGTCAATCACAAGCTGTGTGCACATGTGTCTGATGCAGATCTTCTTCTTCCAAATCCAGAATACTATCGACGACTCATTGGGAAACTGATTTACCTAACGGTCATGAGACCAGACATATCATTTGTTGTTGGGGTTCTCAGCTGGTTTATGCATTCTCCTCGAATGTCTCATCTTCAGGTCGTCGAACGCATCCTGAGATATCTAAAAATAGCTCCTGGTTAAGGGCTGACATACAAAACCTCTTCTTCTACTCCAACATTGATTGCGTATTCAGATGCAGATTATGTTGGTTCCCTGGATGATCAGCGTTCTACCAACGGATTTTGTACCTACTTTGGAGGCCACCTTGTTACTTGGCGTAGTAAGAAACAAGTTGTGGTTCCTCAATCTTCAGCTGAACCTGAATACCGTTCAATGGCGTCTGTTATATACGAGCTTACTTGGCTTGAAAGTCTCTTAAGTGATATGAGAGTAAAACTTTCCTCACCAACTACCTTACTCAGTGACAGTCAAGCTGCTATACACATAGCTAGGAACGCGGTCTTTCATGAAAGAATGAAACACATTGAAGTTAACTGCCACTTCATTCGGGAAAAAGTACAAATGAAGAAGTTGGAATTGAGATATGTTCCGGCTACGAACCAAGTTGCTGACATTCTCACCAAGGCCTTATCAAGTGCTCTATTTTATCAGTTCTTGTCCAAGCTGGGCTCCTATGACTTATACGCTCCAGCTTGCGAGGGAGTGTTAGAAAAGACAATGTAAAGGCCGACCCATTTAGTATATTTCTTCCTATTTGTATTTAATCTCCCATCTTGTATTTGGGACTCTTCTCTCTCCTCTCCTTATATATTTGTATTCTTGTATTTAGTGACACAACAAGTATATACAAGGTTTCATATTTTTCCCTAAGTGTTCATTTACAAATGCAATTCGAGGGTAAAGTATCAAGTACGTTCCAAGTTGATTTTCGTCATTTTGAATTTTAGGCCTATATAACAAAATTTATCTAAAGATCTATTTTGGCGATTACAACTTTCCAAAGACAAATTTTTTTCATTAATAATTTTCCTTTTCTCTCTTTGTAATTGTTTAGTCTCACATCTTAAAATGAGATTCTCTCTTCCCTCTCTCTTATAAATTTGTGCATTGGCTTGTATATCAGATATTGAGAAAATAATAAAATTTATATTTTATTTCTTAGTTTCTGTAATTTTCCACATGGTACCAGAGCTGACGACGCCTATAATTATTTTGGTTCTCCTTTAATTCACTCCCCCAGTCCGCATAAGCCTTGAGAATTGCTATCACTTCTTTTTCTGACAGCCTCCTCTATGGCTCCACGCCTCCCATTCTTTTTGCGCTCTTCCTCCGGTTTTTATAGCTTGGATTTGGATCCCTCCCTGGGCCCCACCTTTCAGTGTCTGTTCTGGATTCTCTTCTACCCGCGTGGTACCCTCCTACGAGCTCTTTGTCGCAGAAGTCTCCTCATGCGAGCTCCCTAACGCCGCAGTCTCTCCCCTCCTACGAGCTATTTGTCGCAGCAGTCTCTCGCGACTCTACGAATACTTCCCGGTAACGACAAGCAACCCTTATCTCTTCTGCGAGTTCTCAGTAGACAAGAAGTCTGCAACTTCTCTTCTAGTTGTGCGGCATCCTCCTGCGAGCTCTTTGTCGCAACGATCCCCTCCTGCAAGCTCTTTGTCACAGCAGTCTCTCCTCCTGCGAGCTCCCCAACCTCGTGGTCTCTTACATTGGTTGCAAGCCCGCAAGACTAGGTACTCGCTCGCTTCCAGCTCGTGTGGTCACTCGTTTAGGACTTTGCTCGCTTCTGGCCGAATGTGATGCCTACTCTCTTCCAGCACGTGTTGCGGCCCTCCTCTTGAAGTACGTGATGAACTACGGATCACCACTATCTCTCTTAGTGGGAAAAAATTTATGCACTTCTTTCATTATGTCATTCAGACCAAAGGTCTTCTTCATCACCTGACCAAGGCTACTCCTGAACCCACCGAGGAATGGATTCGTGATAACGGTCGTGTCCAATCTTGAATTCTCAACTCGATGGACAGTGAACCCTACCGTATGGACTTATATCTTGAGACGACCAAAGCCATGTGGGAGGAACTTCACTCTCTTTATTCTGGCAAGGACAACTTGAAACACCTCTTTGACATCATCACAAAGCTTCAATCTCTTGAGCAAGGAGTGACAGGAGACGTAACTTCTTTTGTTGCTTAGGCCAAAACTCATGTAGAGGCATGGATTCAACATCAGTCCCCAACTACGGATTTCGCTGTCCAATGTGCTTAGAAAGGAGCGGTCAGCATTGTAATAATGATGGCTCACGTTCCACCCCACCTCCACATCATTCAGGCTCAGATCCTCTCCTCCACCATTCCTTCTCTTTCAGATTTTTGCTCCAGGCTATTAAAGGCCACACCACCCCCTGATGCTCCTGGGGTTCTATCTCCGACCCTTCTCCAACGATCATCATTATCTCCTTCTCCCTTTACACCATCCTCTCGTAGAAGTCGCGCTTCTTCTCGTGGTAGGGATTATAATGGTCGTACTCCTTTTAAGTATACCTTATGTGACAGGGAAGGTCATCTCAAGGCTACTTGTTACCACAAGCACGGTCGGCCTCCCTCCCAGCAAGCCTCTATTGCAGTCAATGCTCTCACCAACCATCAATGCGATATTGATGCTCTACACACCCAACTCCAACTTCAAGGGATGATCAATCGTTCTTCCGGCTCTATTGCGTCTATCTTAGATGAAGGTATCTCTTGTCATACCCATAGTTCCTCCGGGATTTTGGATTACGGAGCAACACACCATATTACCCCGAAGAAACCTTCTCAATACTTAGCCTATGAGCATCACGAGTTCATCAAGGTTGCCAGCGGGGATACTGTTGGGTTTTCTATACAAGAGTGGAACAACACATCACATGTGCGCGACGAAATAAATATACAAGAAGAACCCAAAAGAATAAAGAATCTTGTGATATCCATGAATCAAGAAATAAATGTATACAACAAGGCATTGTACCTGAGTGTGATTGAGTGTCTACTCAACCAAGATGCTCCAAAGATCCAATCCAGAAACAGGCGGCTGGGTCCACACAGAAATAAATCTGTGACTCTACAGGTATCCACACGAGTGAAAGAGAACCCCAAGGTCTTGTCCCACAAGAACTGGGTCGGAGAATGAGTGCTCTTTACGTCTCCACGAATTGCTAGATTCGTTTCCAGTAGAGACAACAACAAGATGAAGTCACGACGGGATCTAGGGTTAAGCTCAAGTGACGGCTTCAAAAGCACACTTTGGTTATACAGGAAAACCATTTTCAAAGTCTATTTATACCAAAGAATATCAAACAAACAGAAGCTCTTAGAAATCCGCCAAGAACTCGACTTGCATCGATATGCGTCGACGTGCGTCGATAAGAACTCGACGCAACGTCGAGAAGCATTCGACGGCATTTGACGCAACCTGCGTCGACAAGAATGTGTTTCGACTTCGAGTCCAGCTGCGTAGATAAGCAGTCAACGTGCGTCGATACGCACTCGACGTGCGTCGACACACACTCGACGTGCGTCGACACACACTCGACGCAACATGCTGATTTTCTCTATGTCATAGGATTTGTTCTCTACTAGTATCTCATATGAGTGAGGCCAACACTATCCTTCCTCCAATTTTTCCAAACACTCTTATGTTCAATCCTATAGGCTCAAATTGCGTTGGCAGTGAGGCTAACTGTTTGACTACTTCCAGATCACGATAGAAACACTAACAGATACCACCACGGTGTCTGGAACAGTTGATGCCACTCTTACTCCCTCCATCGTTCTTCGCTTGGTTCTTCATGTTACGAGATCTCCTTTTAATCTACTTTCTATTAGTCGTCTTACTCAAGATCTTGATTGTTATGTAAGTTTTTCTTCCACTTCTATTTTTATGCAGGATCGCTTATACTCCTCAACAAAATGATGTCGTAGAAAGCAAGAATCATCACCTCCTAGAGGTCGCCCACCTCTTATGTTACCTTCTTTAAAGGTCAGCCCTATCACTATCTACCTAGTGACCAGCCTCTGTCGCCTCTGCTTCCGAGACCTACTATTCATGTTACGTCTACCCTACCACCCCTCCTTCCAACCCCACTCCCAACCTAAGTTATCAAAGGCACAAGGCGCACCGAGGCACAAAGGGCCCCTGGAGCCTAGGCGCAAGGTGCAGGCGCGCGGCTGAGGCACGTGAGGCGCAAAAATGGGGGGAAAAGGAAATTGAGCGAATTGGACGCCCAAGTGCGCCTAGGGGTGCCTCGGGTGCGTCTAAGGTCATGTTTTTGCCCAGATCAAATTTTTAAAAAAAACACCTTGAAAGGCACATCGCCCGCCTCAGCCGTGCTGAGGCGCGGCGGGCTGCGCCCGGCGCCTCAGGCGAGCGCCTTGACAACTAAGCTCCCAACCAACCCACCGAAACCCCCTCTCCTTCGAGTGTATGCTTGTCATTCTCCATTGTCTGCTGCTCTACGAGAGGTTCCCTACTAATGATATATTACGATATGCAGATCCGGCTCCCGCTTCTACTGCTCACCTGATGGAGCATTACGTTTCCCTCCACCGCCTCTCTGGTACTCGAAAATTTTCCACTTCTTTATCCTCTATTTCTACCCCTAACTCTGTGCAGGAGGCTCTTTAACATCCGAAGTGGCGGGAGGCTATGGATGAGAAAATGTATGCTATTTGGGTAAATCACACTTGGGATCTTGTCCCTCTTCCTCCTAGCCAGACCTATGTAGGCTGTAAGTGGGTCTTTACCATCAAACATGTTCATGATGGGACTCTTCAACGCCTCAGGGCTCGTCTTGTGGCTCGTTACTTTACTCAACAAGGTCTGGATTATTATGAAACTCTCTCTGGTCGTCAAACTGAATATTGTGCGTGTGTTGATCTCCCTCGTTGTTCATCGCCACTAGCCTTTGCATCAATTAGATGTCAAAATTTTTTTCTCAAAAGCAATCTGTAGGAGACCGTCTATATGCAACGACCTCCCGGGTTTGAAACCACAAGGGAGACTAATGTAAGTCGTCTGAAGAAATCGTTTTATGATCTCAAACAGTCTCATCACACATGGTTTGACAAGTGCAGTCAGGTTTTTCATGTTGTTGGTTTCACTCGAAGTTCCGCCGACTTGTCTTTATTCACTCGTCAGACTCCAACAGATATAGTGATTCTCTTGGTATATGTCGATGATATTTTGATTACGGGAGATGATCTTAAAGGAATACACATGATTAAACAACACCTAGCCTCTGCTTTTCAAACTAAGGACCTTGGAAATCTTCGATGCTTGGTCTCGAAGTGGCTTGGCGTTCAGATGACCTTGTTCTGTCTGGACTTGCTTCATGATGTTGGCTACTCTGAATGCAAGTCTGTTGACAATCCTATGAATATCAATCACAAGATCTGCGCTCATGCCTCAAACTCCGATCTACTCCTTCAAAACTAGAGTATTATCATCGCCTTGTAGGGAAGCTGATATATTTCACTGTCACGAGACCTGACATATCTGTTGTTGTTGAAGTTGTCAGTCGATTCATGCATGAACCACGGATCTCCCATTTTCAGGTAGTTGAGTGTATCCTTCAATACTTGAAGACTGCTTCTGGACAAGGGCTTGTGTGTAAACCTTCTTCGTCTCCCTTATCTCTTATTACATACTCTGATATTGATTATGCTGGCTTCCTAGATGATCGATCTTCCACAAGTGAATATTATACATACTTTGGTGGACACCTTCACCTGGCGCAGGAAGAAACAGTCGGTAGTTGCTCGCTCATTTGCTGAAGTTGAGTATCGGTCAATGGCTTATGCTGTCTCTGAGCTCACCTGGGTAGAAAGTCTTTTAAATGACCTTGGTGTTAGATTTCCCTCACCGACTACTCTCTATTGTGGCAGTCAAGCCACTATACATATTGCCAAGAATGCTTTATGCATGCCATGAACATACCAAACACGTCAAAGTTGACTGTCATTTCATTAGGGAGAAGTTCAACTGAAGAAACTAGAATTACAACATGTTCATGTTGCTGGTCAAGTTACTGATATTCTCACAAAGGCATTACCATGGCCGTTATATTATCAATTCTCATCCAAGCTTGGTGCCTACGATCTGTATGCTCCAGTTTCCGGGGGAGTATTGAAAAGAGTGTAAATAGGACCAAGAATAAAGGTCCAGTTAGAGTCCACTTTCTTTGTAATTGTTTAGTCTCACATCTTAGAATGGGATTCTCTCTCTCATCTCTTCTTATATATTTATACATTGGCTTGTATATCAAATATTGAAAAAATAATAAAATTTATATTTTATTTCTCACTATCTATAATTTTCCATATCCTTTAACCACCTTATTGTACTTTACAAATAATAGCATACTTCCTTTTTAATTTTATTTGTTAATTAACTAATTTAAGCTTGTCTTGCTCTCATAAACTATCCTAAATTACCGGACCTCTTTATTCATGCTCTTGTTGGTCGAACAATCCAGTAGGTTGTCTTCAAATAAAAAACATTTACGTGTGAATACAAAAAACATACATAATAATTTAAAGAGTAGTCAGGCGCACAAAGCATCCCCACGCAGGCAGGGTCCGGGGAAGGGTCCCACCACAAGGATGAAATGTCGCAAACCTTACCTTGCATTTTTGCAAGAAACTACTTCCAGGACTCGAACCCTTGACGTCAAGGTCATATATTGAGAAATGAAGTTCTTCATATTATCACTCTCAATAATAATAAAACAAAATTGTCCCTAGATGTGTACAATAGTGTGAAAAATGTCATGTCTTATATAGTCATCTCAGTAGACTCGCTATAAGTGATCAAGCTATAACGAAGGACACAGACTAAGTGATCAACATTTTCTCTTTCTAATTCTAATACATCCTCAGACTTTGGTTTGGGTTAAGGGTTGGAGTCACTAATATAAATGTCATACTCAGCATCATGTCCATCAGTAGAAACAATAATAACGATGAAGTGGTGTCATGGACACAAATGATTTGCGCCCCAACTCCGTGCACTTGAAGCATCAAAATACTCTAGTGTTGGACTTGGACCCAATAAATTGTGCCATGGTGCAAACCATTGCAGACAACTGTCGACCCTGACTTCCCTCATTCCAATGGTCTGTTTTGATTTCCTCTGCCTACTATATCTTCAGTCACTCCCAGTGCTGCTTTAAACTCGAGTGTGTCAATCTTCTAAAAGTTGCAACAATTACATGCTCACGGTAAATTTCACTTAATCTCTCATGCTTAAGATTGATTAACATATTTTTATTTGTTTCTTTTAAAAAATACTGAGCTTGCCTAAATCTCCCAAATTATTCATGATTGTCGTTATTTTTCATAACATATTTAATATTATTTTGTTTGTGGAAGTATTGGGTCATGTTAAAATTCAAGCTGTGAAGATTTCTGATGCAGGGTAGGCTAAGGGGTGCATGAACCAAAACTACTAAGGGTGGGGTTGGTGAACATGACGCACAAAACCCTATTCTATATTCCATGCAGTCATCGTTGATGGCGACAAATCAGTACGAGCAATAATAATAATTAACTCATGCAATAGTAATTAAAGGAAAAAATATTCAGTTAGCAAAACATTTAATTGTTTTCCTCCGCTCGGAGGGCCAAAGCAAAATGTGTGACAAATAAGTCTCACCTGCAAATCACAAACGATTCGAGAACGATCAATCTACAGGCAATTTATTTAAGCATAAGATTCAAACTGATAATAATAATGCTGAAAATAAACGTCCAATACAACAAGTGGCTCACCAAATAAGGGGTTATCTAAGGCAATGGAGATTTCAGAGAAGGAAGCGTTTTGACGGCGATCCGTGGTGGAACTAGAGGTGGGATGATAAAGTAGACAGTTGAATTCGACTGTGGGGAACGAATCTGGGATGAAGAGGGGTAGATCTGGTGGTTTAGAAGCGGATCTGGCTGCGGGAGAGTGGATCCGGTGGTTTGGAAGAGGATCCGATGGTTTGGAAGAGGATCCGGGATGTGAGGGGGTCGATCGAGTAGGAGGGGGTTGATGGTGGCTCCACGGAAGAGGGATGGTGGCTGCGGGTGGCTGGCAGCAGCGACGAGGCAAGGGAGGGCGGTGGTTATAGCGGGGAGGGCTGGCGGTAGCAGGAAACAAGGGCTGAGAGGGGGGAGGAGCGACATCAGTAGCAGAAGATAGATTGGGTGGGGGAGGCTAATGGTGGTTCCATAGAGGATGGGCGGTGGCTGCGGGTGGTTGGCGGCAGCAGGGATACAGGGGAGGCGGTTGTAGATGGCAGCGACGGCGGCTGTAGACAGCAAGGGGGCGGCAGCTACTGTTGGGGCTGTGGAGGTGGCGGTAGAGGGATTAGGGGTGGGGGGAAAGGTGGCTAGGGTTAGGTAGTACTTTGGGGAAGAAGTTGAGCAGTAGTTACCTAGGGTTCTACGGAGACGGCAGCGTGGGATGATAGCGGGATTCCCACCATCGACGGCTATGATTGGTCAGGGGTGGGGTAACCAGATAACACCAAAATAAATGCAAAAATGACAACATAATATATGAAATCGAATCGGAACACGGATCCAGACGTATCTGCGGGGTTAGATAGGCGATCCAATCAAGTTCTCCGACACGAGTGCACGAAAGTGGGTCCCTTCTTGCGGCGAGCCCCTCCTGGTTCAAGCTCTGATGGATCCCCATCATTTTCCCTCTCGAAATTTGCCTAATAACATTTAAGATAGTTATCTACTTAGATGTTGATAGCATAACGAACTGCAAGCTAATTTCCTTATTGTTGTCACTGATATTATAAATCGGACTATAGAAGGCACAACATTTTTGCACTACTGAACGCATTCAAGGGCATTTTTGTTAGATTATTATTGACAGTGAAAATATGGAGAACATCGTTTCTTAACATATGATGGGTATATTAGGATTTAAGATGCACCCATTAGAACAACCCTACAGTCAACCGGAGCTAATAGTCACCGAACTATACTCGTTATCCACCATTGTCTTTTTACTATGACATCTACCAACACCTCACAGGATGTGTAACCAGGGCAGCAGTAATGCACATTTTTCCCTTCAGTATCAGGCTGCAAAAACTCTCCTAAATCACACACTATGACATGGACTCGGCCTTGGCTGATGCACACGACATGTTATATGATTAATGAAGGATGTAACATGAATAGTAAACATAAATAAACTTTAATGTTAATAACACTTTTGGGCAAAATTACAACGTAAAGGAATACAACGATTCAGTTATTATAATAATATATGTTGATACAAGAGTTCAATAGTTCTTATAAAATCTCAAATTTAAAAAAAAGGTAAGCTATAGAGTACCTCAGCAATTAAAATAATATTCTTATGAACTAGTGCAAGCAAATAGACTCACAAGCTGCACTTAACCCAAAAAGGTACAAAACTCAACCCATACAACTCCGGATCAATGTAGGGTGGGATTGTAGCACCCCAAAATTAGCTCTTTGCAATTGTGTCTATCAGTGATCCTATAGCAAAAATAAGGGGCTTGGTAGATGCTATAAAAAAGGTGTGATGTCAGTGAAACTCCTGAGTATCGCAATCTGATACACTTTAAGTATGGGGGGATGATTCATATACAACAAGAGATTTCATAGAATCACAATCAGTGACCCAATGGGAATCAGGGGCTCGATACAGCTCCAACTTGTTGGTGATATTTTCTCTAGTAAGTTGCTATCGGGGACACGATAGCCTATTGGGCTATTGCTTGAATCCATAATTTGCCGAAATCTAAACTGTGGGACTTTTAAATTTTGAACCCATGGTCATTATTAAACCCCAAAATGACCATGATTATAAAAGCAGAGAGTTAGCGTTCATTTTAAATTCAAAATTCCAAGCTTCCCTCCTCTTCCCTTCTTCTCTTTCTCATCCCTCACGTAGATTTCCAAGGTGCAATTTAAGAGAGATTAAATGGACTCTAACAAGGACTTGCTAATAGTAATATGTTATAGTGAAGGAATTTTGGAAGAATTTTGAATATCAGCACTGAAACTAGGTGAAGCACAAGGGTAATCATAATGTTTTATGTAATCTAATGTACGAATATGTTGTATTTCACATTATCACATATTTTTTAATCTCACAGTTGTACTTGCTAGCATGGTTTATGAGAGCACTATTGCATTCTTGTTACAACTTAATGGTCTGACTAACCAATAAGCACCTAAACGAGCAAATCTGTCAATTTTGAAGCTAGGGGCCAACACAAGCAAGTTTAATCGGCTGTAATTAAATGTAAACTAAATATTTTATCACAATATGTTATAATGAAATATTAAAGTATTTTTACAATTAATCAATAGCGTGGTCAATTAGAAGGACAAAAATTTAATCTTTTGATACTACTATGGTAGAGTTCGAAACTCAACTTTGAAAACGTTGCACACTGTCATGGATCCAAGTTGGGGACGGATCTATCAGTGATGTGCACAACCCACCAAGGAATAATCGCCCTTGTACCTTAATTTTTTTTGCGTATTTTAGTTTTATCGCATCGTAACTCACTTGTAGTATGACCTAGGTCAGGGTCATTTTGGACCACGAATATCTTAAGACCATTCCCTACTTGAGGGAGAGGGTTGTCGAGTTTGGAAAGAATCAAATGAAATTAATCATTTTTTCTCTTTTCCTCTCTCTCTCTCTTCTCTTCCCCTCTACCTATGTCTCTAACCCCAACTCCCTAACGCCCTACCTCACGGAATTCCCAACCCGCCTCCCCCATGCGCAGGAGCAGTTGGTCAACTTCGCTCCGAAGTTTCGATATTTTGCCCTCTTCCAGCCACTGCCACTTGGCTCCTCTGGGTTCTAGGAAGGGAACTCCAACCCTCTCTGAGAATTCTCCCTCATTCGCTCTAACACGAAGTCTCACTCGGAAGCACACAACAATTTGGTATCAGAGCCAAATGTTGTCGATGATGGCACTAATGATTTGAGTATGGACGTGCCCGCTGCCCATCTAAACAATATGCATCAACGGGTTGCTTCTCCTCCTACAATGGGCCGCTCGACAACCATCGCTACGAAGCTTCCAGCCACCGGCTGGAAGGAAGAGACGTAACTTGCTATGTCAAAATGAACTTCCCCATTTCTAATGGTTGTTAAGACCCTCTCGCATGGCTCACATGTTGCGAACTCTTCTTCACGAATCAACGAACTCCATGGGAAGAATGGATTGGTGTCTCCCACATTCACATGATATACACCACCCAACTCCAGTTCATACAACTACAGCGGGAATATCCCCATTTGATGGAGGAATGTCCCCATATTCTAATAGTTCATGCTCCCTCTGTGAGTTTCGAGCAATATATGTCTATCTTCACGATGGCCTTCATGAGCATCTGCATCTTGATGTGGAATTCCAGATGTCGACAGATCTCACTACAATGATGAGTCTTGCATGGGTTTGTGAGAAACAACGGTTTATGGGCTGGACACAGGGTGGCCGATGGGAAGCGACTGGCCCCTCTCGGGGAAGTAGCAACCCTGCAACACCAACACCCACCAGTTCTACCAAGTGGGCTGATTTGTGTCGTCCCCCATTCCAACGACTCTCACCCACCGAGATGGACAGTCGTCATGCCAAAATCCTATGCTTGAATTGCGATGACCAATTCGGTTGAGGCATCGATGCAAATGCCTCTTTTGGCTAGAGGTGGACGACCCATCAAATGACGACAAGGATGAGGAAAACACGGGAGCCCCCGAGATTTCCCTTCATGCCATTATAGGATCCAAGGCGGTCATACGATTCAGATGTTCGACACACTTGGGAGACATCATTTGCTTGCGTTTATGGGTTCGGGAAGCACTCATAGCTTCCTTAGCTAGCTCGTCATGCGACATCTGCATCTTGTAATGACGCCTCGTCTGCTACTTGTAATGAAGCCTTGACGCGTGAATATTTTATGGAAAACAGAAACAAGATGGCATGCATTGGCATTTGTCACACATGGGTCCCTAATGTAGTGGAGGGGCATCACTCCCAGGTCAACCTCTTAGTAGTGGATCTTTGGGAGTATGAGGAGGTATAGGAGTCCGATGGTTACAAATTTTGGGACTTTTGACATGGACTTCAATTGCCCCACCATGTGTTGGAGACAAGGATGCCAGATGGTGGAGTGGCATGGGTGCCCACATGAGACATGGACAACTTCCTACCATGTAATGACCACCACGCTCAAGGTACCCCATGTTGCACCAAGGTGGGACCAACCAGAGTCTAAACAAATACTACAAGAATTTGGCGATACACTTAAACCACCAGCAGGGCTTCCCCCAATCGATCGCTAGGACCATCGTATATGCCTCTTGTCAGGAATGATGAACATGGTCGTACAACCCTATCGATACCCCTACCCCAAGAAGAACGAGATCAAATGCTAATGCAGTGCTACACTCCAACAAGGGATCATATATTGGTGCACAAAAGGGATGGTATTTAGCATTTATGTGTGGATTGCAAGCTGAATGATAAAAGAGTGACCGACAAGTTCCTTTTACCCATGGTGGAGGAACTCCTAGATGAGTTACACAATGCATGTTTCTTCTCGAAGCAGGATCTATGATCGGGATACCATCAAGTGTGCATGGCTCCCGCAAACGTGGAGAAGACGGATGTTTGAATTCATCATGACCACTTCGAGTTTTTTGGTCAGACTGTTTGGGCTCACGAATGCCCCCTCCACTTTCCAAGCATTGATGAATAAGGTATTGCAGTCCCTCCTATATCCATATGTGCCGGTATTTTTTGATGATATTTTAGTGTACAATAAGACATGGGCAGATCACCTTGAGCACCATCGCACTGTATTCAAGCTGATATGTCGGCATATCCTCTTCCTCAAGGCTACGAAATGTTTATTCGGCACAGGTAGCATAACCTACTTAGGGCATGTGATGCATGGTCATGGGGTATCGGAGAACTAGAGAAGAACCAAGGCGTGACCACGTAGTCTGTGCCTCAGACACCGCGTGAGCAAGCGGGTTTGTTAGTCTCACTAATTACTAACACTGCCTTATTTGTGGTTGTAATGCTATTGCTGACCCACAGGTGGATTTGCTACAGAATAATGATTTTGTTTGGAGGGAGACATCAACTAAGGCCTTACGGGAGCTCCAGCAAGCCTTAATATTGGCACCAGTCCTACTCCTTCCTAATTTCTCTCAAGAGTTCAAGTGAAATATAATGCCACGGGGCAAGGGAGCAGCGTCGTTTTGCAACAGGAGGGGAACCTCATTGCTTATTTCAGCAGGAAGACAACCCTACACCCCTAAAATTTTCCCTTGTATGAGCAGGAAATGGTCGGCCTAGTCAAAGCAGTACGGGCGTGTAGCATCCGTAAAATTTTGACGCAAAAATTTATTTTAAATTGTAGGGTCGTGTCGCGATGATTTTTGATCGAGGCAGCGCGTCGACCAGGTATAATGTTACTTTTCCTTTGGATAACGTCTTTTAGTGGTGAAGTGAGTTAATCATAGTACGTAACGCATTTAATATTAGATGTGTCGCGCACGCCGCAAAATTTGTTTAATTTTTTTCTAAGGAATTGGAATGGGTGTGTCAATAGCATTTCCCCCCCCCCCCTTTTCTCCTCTTGCGGTTACTAATAAGCCGCTAGCAGCCCCGATAATAAAGACCCGCACACATATTCTATCGGGAGAAACCGCAAACCGCAGCCCTCCGTTTCTCCCGTTCCGCGCGACCGACGCTCGCCCGACGACGCCCGATCGGCGGTCCCGCTGCCGTCCAGCGCCCGTTTCCTCTCCAGAAGTCCATTCCGACTTCTCCTCCCTCCTCTGAAGGTGCCAGTAAGCATTCCTCTTCATTCCTTGGCCTTGGAAGATCCGGGTTTAACCCTAACATAAGTTTTTGGTGTTGTTTTGGTTCCGGTGAGTAGTTTCCTCCCTTACCTCGATTTCCTCTTGAAGATCCCTCGTTGTAGAGGATAGACTAAACAATAATTTTGTTCCTGTTGCCCTACTCTAGGTTTTGGTGGTCGTGATCCTCCGCGGGTTTTGTGTGGGACGCTTTGAGAACCCCAATCTCTCCGCATATAGGTAATATGCACAGCTAGCACTTATATTCGTGCAACCTTAGATGATTTGGTTTTTTCCACCGGAAACCCTTAGGGGAAAATAATGAAATTAGGGTTGACCTATCTTGCAGGACTTCGTTGGGGTCGGGGCAGCACTTTGAAGGTCCCCAGCAGTAGGTTTACCTTCGGAATAGAAGATGTCGCCGCGCCGAGTCTACGAGCGCCGTAGCACCACTGTAAGGAAATTTAAATTCTTTTTAGTTAGATATATCAAGTATTGTATTTTTTTATACCCATTAATAGATTTATTTCAAGTATCATGACCATGCATAGAAAGGTGTGGTGATAGGAAAACGGTTACGAAAAATGTGTAGGGTGACACGATTTCCCCAAGACCCAAGTAGTCGGATAATGAACAGAAATATAGAGTACGGAAGCGTTAGCCGTGTTCGTAGGTTGGGAAATTGTCCAACCAAGGGCGTGAATGTCCCTTCAAGTCGACCACAAGAAAGTCAAGGGTCGCTTAGTAGTACACCAGAAAAGATATCCCTTGCAGAGTAGCGTCAGACCAAAAAGGTCAGCCAGCACACAGAGTTTCTTCCGTGCTAGGTAGAGGCGCACTACCTTTCTCATAAGGCACATGGAACCTTATGAGTAGTACAGACTTGGGAAGTGTTTTCCCTTGAGCCAGCTAGTAGATTCGAGACCGTGTCCGCGTGACACTAGAACAATTGGGTTTGTAAGTTGGTCTCGGGTCGTCAGTTTTAGTTGCGCGTTAGGAGCTACTCTGCCTAGAGCCTTCCTAGTAGATGAGCAGGTTAGAAGCCACCTAAAACTCAAGTATAGACCTGACATGAGACAGTACGCTAGTTAGTGAACGCCAGGACTTGAGTTAGTAAAATAACAGTCACGTGCTTAGTACGAGTAGATGTGTGACCGGAGAATAGTGCGAAGGCATGCATAGCACATAGCATAAAAGTTTTAAATGCATAAAATTATTTTTCAAAGACATACATGCATTCATATGTAAAACTGGCTTTTAGTGTCACTAGGAGGGGTTATTTTTCCTTACTCTGACCCTTCGTGGGCACTGTTTTTCAGGTGACCCAGGTGGGAAGTTACGTCTAGGATGAGCATGTGGTGGCGTCAGTTTGTACTATTTATCTTTTTCAGTTTACTCTATTTCAGCATGTACCTGTAGATGAGAATATTGTAACAAATTAATGTTTTGTCTAATCTGTATCAGACTATTATGCTTAACCAGATTTTCAGTTAATTCAGTTTTACTTCCTGTTTAGTGGCTCTGTGAATCCAGATATCAGGTATGTGGTTACCCTTAGTTTTCTTTATTCAAACTTCCGCTGTAAGTCTTAATGTGCGTAGTATAGATTTTATTACCTGCTGCTACTAGTTTTAATACTGTTTCCTAGTTTTCTTTATATCGCTGACCCGGCCGGACGGCTGATTTCTGAAATACTGGGAAGGGGTGTTACAAATTGGTATCAGAGCCAGGTTTAGGATCCCTGGACCCTAGAAAGAATTCACAGAGCCATAGGAGCGTTTAAGAGTAACTTTTGTCAATAAAATACTTCAAGTTGCGATTAAGCCTTAGTGTTCGCTAGAGTACAAAATAAGTTGCTAGATCAGATTTCTTAAATGCTTGATAAATAACCAGTTTTCCTTTATATTTTCTATCAGGCACCACGAGTTAGTGAACCAGGTGAATCTTCACGCCAGAACCCGATTCCTAATGCAACCATGGGAGACGCTGCCATGCCACAGGTACCGCTAGTTCCAGCAGCTCCAGAGGGCACTGACATAGCGTCTCAGATTGCCAGGGCGGTTACTGTTGCCTTGATGGAGTTTCAGAGAGGACTGGCTGCAGGGTTTCCAGCTCCAGTACAAGTACCAGTCCCTGCACCAGCTCCTGCAGCAGCACCTGTGGAGATGACCCTGGAGCGCTATTTGAGAAATTTCAGAGAACTTCAGCCTTCGAACTACAGTGGGGATGAGACCCCGATGGATACAGATGATTGGATAGCTAACACCAGAGACCTGCTGAATGTGTTGGAGTGCCCGGAGAATAAGAAAGTTCCTCTGGCAGCTTTCCTCCTCCGAGGAGAGGCAAAAGTCTGGTGGGACAAATACCGGACAGATGATCCTGCAGGTAAAGTGTTATGATCAATTCCTTTATTTTAGGAAGTAATGTGTAAATTTTAATATGGTATGATCGTATTTTTGGTTGGCCAGGCCGTACCCCAGACATGTTCACTTGGGGCGAGTTCTCTAGAGCTCTTGCTAGTTGGTTCGTGCCTCCTTCCGCACGACGAGGTCTCCAAGAGAAGTATCTGAGGCTTTTCCAGGGGGACAGGACAGTTACTGAGTACGAGCGAGAGCTGACTCATCTGGCTAGATATGCGGGCGTGATGCAGGGAGATCAGACTGAGAAGTGCAGTCGTTTCGTGGATGGCTTGCGTGACTCGTTGAGGCAGCCGCTGATGACTATGGTCAACGCTGATTACAGGAGCTTAGTGGATACAGCTCGCAGACTGGAGGCTGACCAGCAGAAGGTTCAGAAGCGAAGTAGTTTCCGTGCGAAGCGATCTCAGGATTCGCATCAGCCGCAGCAGAACAAGAATGACCAAGGTAAGAACTGGAACAAGAAGCCGAAGCCTGATGCTAAGAAGAATGGTCAATCTGGTGACCGAAGCAAGGACTATCCCACGTGTCCCAAGTGTTAGCGTCGCCATTCAGGAGAGTGTTTGGCCAGTGCAGGCGTATGCTACAAGTGCCGACAACCTGGACACATAGCTCGCTTCTGTCAGGAAGCTGGGATAAATCAGGTAATCAAGGTCCTCTTATTTTCATTACTTTTATGTAATTACGATAGATTGTTAATGAAAGTTATTCCTGCAGTCGAAGTTCGAGGTTGGTGGCTCTAGCAGGGTAGATAAGGGCAAAGCTTTGATGCTCACTGATGGGAGACCACAGCAGGGTCGAGACTTAGTGCAGCCCAGAGCTTATGGGCTGGGTCAGCAGGAGGCGAAGGATCAGGAGGATGTGGTGACAGGTAAGTGTTGTTTGCTTAACAAGTTAGTTTAAAATCCTCCGTAGTGACACATTAAATTTTTCATCCTTCATAAATCATTCATGTAGGCATCCTTATGATTCGAAATTTACCCTCTAAGATTCTGTTTGATACGGGTGCCTCGCACTCGTTTATCGCGGAATCTCTAGTGCGTAAGTTGGAATTAGAAGTCTTCCCAGAGTCAGTACCGCTGGAAGTCATGATGCCGAATGGATCCCTTCTGCAGACCAGAGACAAGTGCAGGGTGCCAGTGCAGTTTAATGATGTTGAGATTATCGTGGAAGCTTTGCTGCTACCCATAGCAGGGTTTGACTTGATCGTTGGAATGGACTGGCTTTCAGCAGTCAACGCCAGGATTGACTGCAGGGCGAAGCAGATTCAGTTCGATGGCCCCAACCAGACCTCTTTCTCTTTTCAGGGATTGAAGGGAGTAGTGAAGATGATCATATCTGCAGTCAAAGCGAGAAAGTGCATTAGTCAGGGTTGTGAAACCTTCGTAGTACTGATGAGCGCGGAGTCTAAGGCTGATTTGTTAGAGGTACCAGTGGTGCAGGAGTTTCCAGATATTTTCCCGGAAGAGCTCCCTGGTGCCCCTCCTGATAGAGAAATTGAGTTCCCGATAGACTTGCAGCCTGGGGCTACACCGGTAGCAAAATCTCCCTATCGGATGGCTCCAAGGGAACTAGCAGAGTTGAAGAGCCAGTTGCAGGAGCTGCTTGATTTGGGTTTTATACGCCCTAGTACTTCGCCTTGGAGTGCTCCAGTACTGTTTGTGAAGAAGAAAGATGGTAGTCTGAGATTGTGCATAGACTACCGCGAATTGAATAAGCTGACCGTAAAGAACAAGTACCCGATTCCTAGGATTGATGATTTGTTCGACCAGTTGGTGGGAGCGAGCACTTTTTCCAAGTTAGATCTGAGGTCGGGCTATCATCAGCTGAGGATTCGTGACGCGGATATACAGAAGACTGCTTTCAGTACCAGATACGGACACTTCGAGTTCGTGGTCATGCCGTTCGGGCTGACCAATGCCCCGTCAGTATTTATGGACCTGATGAACAGGGTATTTCGGGAGTATTTGGATCGTTTTGTCATCGTCTTCATAGATGATATCTTGGTGTTCTCTAAGAGTGCAGAAGATCATGCAGCACACCTCAGGATTGTTTTGAGCACACTCAGGAAGAACCAGTTGTTTGCTAAGTTTTCAAAGTGCGAATTTTGGCTTTCAGAGATTGCATTTTTAGGTCACATCATCAGTCAGAAAGGGGTTAGTGTTGATCCGAAGAAGATAGAGGCTATTAAGAGTTGGCCAAGACCGTCGACAGTTTCAGAGGTTCGCAGCTTTTTGGGTCTTGCTGGATACTACAGGAGATTCATCAGGGATTTCTCGAAGATAGCCTTACCACTGACTTCCCTCACTAGGAAGGGAAAAGGCTTGGATTGGACAGTTGAGTGTGAGTTAGCTTTTGAGGACTTGAAGGACAGATTGATGACCGCACCGATTTTGAGTTTGCCTTCAGGGCCAGACGGATTTCAGATTTATAGTGATGCTTCAGGTCAGGGTTTGGGTTGTGTTCTCATGCAGCATGGAAAGGTCGTAGCCTATGCCTCGAGACAGTTAAAGGTACATGAGAGGAACTATCCCGTTCATGACTTGGAGCTTGCAGCAGTCATTCATGCTCTGAAAATTTGGAGACACTACCTTTATGGAGTGCGTTGTGAGATCTTCACTGATCATAAGAGCCTCAAGTATATCTTTGATCAGCGAGAGCTCAATTTGAGACAACGCAGATGGTTGGAGTTTCTAGCAGACTACGATGTAGACATTCAGTACCACCCAGGAAAGGCGAACGTGGTAGCTGATGCTCTTAGCAGGAGAGGCTCGTGTTTCTATCTTCTCACTCAGCAGGAGGAGTTAGTACGAGAGCTGGAGAGACTGGACATTGTCGTTGTGCCCCGTTGCAGTTTTGGTTCAGCTTGGTTGAGTTGGATGGAGATTTCGTGCGATATTAGAGATAGGATCAGGACAGCTATACCGTTGGATCCAAAGATGGCAGAGATTTGGATCTCAGTGCAGTCAGGACAGAAGGAGAGGTTCTCTATTCAGGATGAGTTATTATTGCATGATGGCAGAGTGTGCATCCCAGATGTTAGTCACCTTCGGGAGGACATTTTGTTCGAGGCACACAATTCTAGATATTCGATACATCCTGGTAGCACGAAGATGTATGCAGATCTTAAGAAGACTGTCTGGTGGCCAGGTTTGAAGAGTGATGTTGCGGATTATGTAGGGAAGTGTGAGACATGCAAGTTGGTTAAGGCCGAGTGTCAGAGGCCTGGGGGCAAGTTGCAGCCACTTCCCATTCCCGAGTGGACATTTGAAGATATATCCATGGACTTCATTCATGGTCTGCCGAGATCGCAGAGTGGGAATGACTCAGTGTGGGTTATAGTAGATCGACTCTCTAAGGTCGCTCATTTCATTCCTCTTAGAAAGACAGATCAAGGTCCGAAGCTGGCCCAGTTATATTTAGACGAGATAGTTCGACTTCACGGTGTGCCCAAGACTATAGTTTCAGACCGAGATGGCAGATTTACCTCCAGGGAGTGGCGTTACGTACAGGAGCGGTTGGGTACCAGGTTACATTTCAGCACCGCATTCCATCCTCAGACAGATGGACAGACCGAGCGCACAAATAGGACGTTAGAGGATCTGCTACGGATGTGCATACTAGATTTTGGAGGAAAGTGGGAGAAGTATATTACTCTTGTTGAGTTCTCCTACAACAACAGTTTTCAGGCAAGTATTGGGATGGCACCGTTCGAGGCCCTCTATGGTAGACGTTGTCGGACACCGCTATGCTGGGCAGAGAGTGAGGAAAGATCTTCTATTAGAGAGACGTGGATTGATAAGACCACGGGCAGGATTAAGCTCATTCAGGAGCGTATGAAGACAGCTCAGGATCGCCAGGCCAAGTATCATGATCAGAAGCACAGGTCAGTAGAGTTCAGTGTTGGAGACTACGTTTATTTGAAGGTCAGACCAGTCAGAGGAGTCTCTAGAATAAAGCGGATGAAGAAGTTGAGCCCCAGATTCGTTGGTCCTTTTGAGGTACTGGAAAGAGTTGGTGAGGTTGCATACAGGTTGGCCTTACCTGAAGAAATGAGTGGTGTACATGATGTATTCCACGTCTCCTATCTGAGGAGAGCAGTCAGAGATTCCAGTCAGATCATCAGTACCAAGGAAGCGCCAGTTGAGGCAGATCTGAGTATTGGAGTTAGACCAGTCAAGATAGTGGACTCAAGGATTCAGAAGCTCAGAAATAGAGAGATTCGCATGGTCAAAGTTCTTTGGATGAACTGTGGCCGTCCAGAGTATACGTGGGAACGAGAGGTTGAGCTTAAGAGCAATGCAGACTATTCTTTTCTCTTCGTTTCAGGTATGGTTTCAATTTTCGAGGACGAAAATTTTTGTTAGGAGGGGAGATTTGTAGCATCCGTAAAATTTTGACGCAAAAATTTATTTTAAATTGTAGGGTCGTGTCGCGACGATTTTTGATCGAGGCAGCGCGTCGACCAGGTATAATGTTACTTTTCCTTTGGATAACGTCTTTTAGTGGTGAAGTGAGTTAATCATAGTACGTAACGCATTTAATATTAGATGTGTCGCGCACGCCGCAAAATTTGTTTAATTTTTTCTAAGGAATTGGAATGGGTGTGCCAATAGCATTTCCCCCCCCCCCTTTTCTCCTCTTGCGGTTACTAATAAGCCGCTAGCAGCCCCGATAATAAAGACCCGCACACCTATTCTATCGGGAGAAACCGCAAACCGCAGCCCTCCGTTTCTCCCGTTCCGCGCGACCGACGCTCGCCCGATGACGCCCGATCGGCGGTCCCGCTGCCGTCCAGCGCCCGTTTCCTCTCCAGAAGTCCATTCCGACTTCTCCTCCCTCCTCTGAAGGTGCCAGTAAGCATTCCTCTTCATTCCTTGGCCTTGGAAGATCCGGGTTTAACCCTAACCAAAGTTTTTGGTGTTGTTTTGGTTCCGGTGAGTAGTTTCCTCCCTTACCTCGATTTCCTCTTGAAGATCCCTCGTTGTAGAGGATAGACTAAACAATAATTTTGTTCCTGTTGCCCTACTCTAGGTTTTGGTGGTCGTGATCCTCCGCGGGTTTTGTGTGGGACGCTTTGAGAACCCCAATCTCTCCGCATATAGGTAATATGCACAGCTAGCACTTATATTCGTGCAACCTTAGATGATTTGGTTTTTTCCACCGGAAACCCTTAGGGGAAAATAATGAAATTAGGGTTGACCTATCTTGCAGGACTTCGTTGGGGTCGGGGCAGCACTTTGAAGGTCCCCAGCAGTAGGTTTACCTTCGGAATAGAAGATGTCGCCGCGCCGAGTCTACGAGCGCCGTAGCACCACTGTAAGGAAATTTAAATTCCTTTTAGTTAGATATATCAAGTATTGTATTTTTTTATACCCATTAATAGATTTATTTCAAGTATCATGACCATGCATAGAAAGGTGTGGTGATAGGAAAACGGTTACGAAAAATGTGTAGGGTGACACGATTTCCCCAAGACCCAAGTAGTCGGATAATGAACAGAAATATAGAGTACGGAAGCGTTAGCCGTGTTCGTAGGTTGGGAAATTGTCCAACCAAGGGCGTGAATGTCCCTTCAAGTCGACCACAAGAAAGTCAAGGGTCGCTTAGTAGTACACCAGAAAAGATATCCCTTGCAGAGTAGCGTCAGACCAAAAAGGTCAGCCAGCACACAGAGTTTCTTCCGTGCTAGGTAGAGGCGCACTACCTTTCTCATAAGGCACATGGAACCTTATGAGTAGTACAGACTTGGGAAGTGTTTTCCCTTGAGCCAGCTAGTAGATTCGAGACCGTGTCCGCGTGACACTAGAACAATTGGGTTCGTAAGTTGGTCTCGGGTCGTCAGTTTTAGTTGCGCGTTAGGAGCTACTCTGCCTAGAGCCTTCCTAGTAGATGAGCAGGTTAGAAGCCACCTAAAACTCAAGTATAGACCTGACATGAGACAGTACGCTAGTTAGTGAACGCCAGGACTTGAGTTAGTAAAATAACAGTCACGTGCTTAGTACGAGTAGATGTGTGACCGGAGAATAGTGCGAAGGCATGCATAGCACATAGCATAAAAGTTTTAAATGCATAAAATTATTTTTCAAAGACATACATGCATTCATATGTAAAACTGGCTTTTAGTGTCACTAGGAGGGGTTATTTTTCCTTACTCTGACACTTCGTGGGCACTGTTTTTCAGGTGACCCAGGTGGGAAGTTACGTCTAGGATGAGCATGTGGTGGCGTCAGTTTGTACTATTTATCTTTTTCAGTTTACTCTATTTCAGCATATACCTGTAGATGAGAATATTGTAACAAATTAATGTTTTGTCTAATCTGTATCAGACTATTATGCTTAACCAGATTTTCAGTTAATTCAGTTTTACTTCCTGTTTAGTGGCTCTGTGAATCCAGATATCAGGTATGTGGTTACCCTTAGTTTTCTTTATTCAAACTTCCGCTGTAAGTCTTAATGTGCGTAGTATAGATTTTATTACCTGCTGCTACTAGTTTTAATACTGTTTCCTAGTTTTCTTTATATCGCTGACCCGGCCGGACGGCTGATTTCTGAAATACTGGGAAGGGGTGTTACAGGGCGTACAGTACTGGCGCCCTTATATATATGGTCAAAAATTCTTGATTCACAACGATCATTTTAGTCGGAAGTGCTTCCTCAAGCAGCACATTAGCACAATTCCAGAACAACGGTGGATTAGCAAACTCCAAGGGATTGATTTTCTCATAGAATACAAGGCAGGAGGCTTGAACGGCGTCGTTGACGTCTTCTCCCACAGAGATCACGTATACGGGCCAACTGATGTAAGGTAGACTTGGTAAGTGTGCTCGGGCACTAAAGACATAATGCCTAGTGGTGATGGACGTGTTGGGCGAACTCGTGATTAATGTGCGGGTGGAATGAAATCAAATGCATTGAAATATTATGTTGGTAGAATAACACTTTAGCAATCAAATGATAAATGTTTAGCAAATTTTTAGCAGCTAGCAATTATAGTGAAAACAAGAAAATGTAATTCTTCCATTTGGAGTGCACAAGTCAGAAAACCAAGCAAATAAATCCCACAAGCTTTATTGATTAATTTTGGAAACAAACAACTATAGATAAAGCTTCACTAAACAATGCAAGCGCCCAATGCGCAATATAAAGGAACAACACAATCAAAACTACAAGACTTACAAGTGTTATGGTTATTTTGAAGTGGTCGGTGGATGTGAAGAGGTGTCTGGTGGCTGCAAGATAGGGAAGGAGTGTTGGGCTAGAAATTGCTTGTTGGAGGTGCTAAATGTGATGGGTATCGAGCGGAGAAGAAGGGCTAGTAATGGGGAAGAGTTGGAGGGTTGGGATTTTGGTTGCGTTTGTTTTGGCGGTTTGGCTCCGGCGCGGTTCGAGAAAACGTTGTTTCCACTAAAAGCGGTGTTTGGGGGAGATTATTTGGAAAACGCTGTTTATTAAAAAAATGAGCCGCTAAGTCAAAATTCAACCACAACACACACCTCCTTTTCCCTCCGTCTGAAACAGCGCGTCTGCATTTTCGTTGTTGTCTCTCTCGCCAGATGCCTACACCTTTCGAACCAGCAACTAGGTGTCGGTCGGCTCTTTGGAAATGATCAGGGCCCATCCACCTCATGCACGGGCAATGAAGAAACGATAAGGATCAAGAAGCCATGAAGCCATTCCGACAGGCCAAGAAGCAGTGCTGGCTTTCGGCAGTGGCTCCGCTTGGCGATCTTCTGGTGTCGGGCTTCTAAAATCACTCCATCTTTCGGTTCCGAACTGAATAGAGCTTCTAATTATCGTCGTTGTTGTGTTTCTTTCCCTTTTGTCTCCATTGACAAAGCTCCCTCCCAATCTCTTTCAGCTCGACGAAGAAGCTCCACCTCGCAGATCTGCTCTCTCCAGTATGCAGAGCGCTGAACAGCTCCACCTTGCAGATCTACTCTTTCTAAGTAATGTAAAGCGTTGAAGAAGCTCGACCTCCAAAATTTCCAGTTTTTGTTTAATTAAATTGCATTTTTTCATTAAAAGACTATTTTGGTAGGAAGTTGTGAACCTGTAGATGTTTTATGATCTATTTACCGTGTTGTTATTTGGTGCTCCTTCAGCCGAAACCACTTTGCATTTTGACAAAGAAACTGATTTATTTTAGTAACGAAGAAGTGATTAAGGGTGTGATACATAATTATGGAAACTAAATGCCCATATAGCACCCATTCATTCATTAAAGAGATTTTTAACTAAGTTTTTCAATCTTAAACCTTACTTCACCAATAGTCGTGTGCAGAGTAGTCATTTGCATCTAAAGTTATTTAACGATGAAGATTTTCAGCCAGTGTGGTAAGAAAAACATTCATGTCAAAAACTATATGCCCAGGTTCTTCAAATGCAGTTCCGATTTCTCTACACTTGGTGAGCAATAATTCGTCCTAGCTTGAATTTGCAACCAGAATATTCCCACTCATTTCATTCATTCTGAATCATTGAGGTTCATTGAGATTACGTGAACATCTCCTATGCATTTTATAAGATATTTTACAGAACTCGATTTTCACCAAACAATTTTTGCATTGTTTTTCAAACAGCTCTGCAAACAGAATTTTACCCAAGCAGTTTTTAATACAACTCCATTTTTCACAGACAGATCCTTTTTTATGCTTGATTTCTGATAGCTCCCTTTCGATCGGTAAAAGCCGAAACAAACACACCTTTAGAGGGTGGAGGAGCTAAAAGGAGGGAATTAGCAACAGGAAGGAACTAGATGGCAGATTGTTGTAGCGGAGAAGGGGCGGGTGGCAGGATGTTGAAGTGGAGAGGAGCAGGCTAGATCCTGTAGTTGAAAGAGGAGGGGGCAGTTTTGAGGTGGAAGGGTCGTAGAGATGTGGATGTGGGGAATGTATGTCAGTGGCCTTTTGGAGTGGGAAAAGGATGGGGATACTCAAGTCGATGGCAGGGAGGATTAAAGAGATGCAGAAATCTGTGGGATAGATATGGGTGGCGTTTTGGAGGGGGAAGGGGAAGGGAAGCCCGGATCAAAGGTGGTGGGGGGAGCTGGAGAGGCGTAGGATACCCGGTAGGAGGCAGGGAAACTCACTACCTAGGAGTCGGCACCAAGGGAGAGGGGGGTCAGCTTCAGCATCGGAATCCACGCATGAAGAAGTCTCGTGAAGCATGGATGACTCCAAATCTCCCTAATATATATACATAATAGAGGAGTTTAAGGCTTCCATCATGGACGAATCAGATCGTGCATTGATAACGAATGCCTAAACCCTCAGAATAGGCCAAAATAAAATACAAAAAAGTATCCAAAAAACATAAAACAGTGGGCATGATGAAATGTGGCCCAGATCGTCAAGATGCAACTCTGACCAGCGTCCATAGCACGTATAAACGCACACGTGCTCTGGATGGTGATTCCATTAACTCCCTCCGACTCGAAAGCATTTATCTTTGCTGAATAAAGATGATCATATTGTTGTCGTAGGGCAGGGGCAAGTCGATCCAGCTCGAAAAGCATGGTCCATGTATAATCAATGGTTGGACGTCCTCTCCGACAAACTAAGTATCTCCAAGCCTAACAGGTAAGAGTGGCGGCGTACTCATGTGTCACGGCATCAGTGATACGCTCCATCAACTGTCATGTACTCATGGGACTCTCACTATGCTTTGGTGGAAACAATGGATTCAGCGGTGATGCCTCGGTACCCTGGAGTATGCGGGGCCTGGTATGGATGGGTGAGAAGGCTGGGAGGAGGAGAAAGTGGGTATTGTTGAGGATGGGAAACGGAAATGGCTTCGGAATGCGGATCCTTGTACTCACGCAATTCATAGTATGGTGTTAGGTACTCTATATTGAACACGTGGCGAATGTCAATATCCTTAGGAAGGTCTAACTCATAAGCGTTTGTCCCAATCTTTCTCAAGATTGTAAAAGGACTCATTCGCTTAGCATTCTAGTCAGCTCGCGAGGGAGTTACTCTGCACTAACGCAAATCATCATGTCTATAAATATCTACATAAGCCTTAAAGATATCATTGCTAGATGTTATCTTTCGACGGATTGAATCATGCAGCGCATGCAAATGAATGACTTGGCGGACGCACTAGGTCGTGACTCAAGGGGAACCGAGATCCAGTCAATCGGCTTCCTAGACTCGTACCCTAATACTACGTGAAATGAGCTTAGATCTGTGGACCTATTTACAGAGCTATTATACGTGAATTAGGTTATACGAAGAATCGAATCCCAATTACACACATGTTCACCCACTAGGCATCGCAATAGATTTCCTAAGCTCTGGTTTACTACCTCCGTCTGGACGTCGATTAAGGGGTGGTAGGCAGATGAAAAGTAAAGGGTCATCCTAATTTTTTGCCATAGAGTCTTCCAGATGCGAGAAGGTCGTCTAAGATAGCTTGGACACGTACAAAGGAGACCATTAGAGGCACCTGTTAGGCATTGTGAGAGTCTAGTCACTATGCATGTTAAACGAGGGAGGGGTAAACCAATAAAGACTTGGAATGAAACTGTAAGGAAAGACATGATATACTTAGGCATTAGTGAGATTATGACAAAAGATAGGGCACAATGGCGACAAAGGATCCATATAGCTGACCCCCACTATAGTGAGATAAAGGCTTGAGTGTTGTTGTTGTAGAATTTTCCAGAAGTAATTCATAAACCGAACGTCGCGCGCATGTGTGCGTACACGTGCGCTGGAGAGTATATATATATATATATCTGAGCAAGGGAGTATTAAAACATAAAAAGGAAATACCTTTTAGACTATCTTAGTCTCCTCTCCTACTCCTCAGCTAGGGTTAAGGTTAAGAAAGACTTCCTTCATCCTCCCTTTCTCTCTTGGTCGAGCTTGGTCCCACTATATCCCCATCATTGGAATGGCTAGATCAAAGAAAGGTGGTGAAAATCTTCTCTGGGACTTCTCCCTAACTCGACTAGAGCTGTCACGGTTCCGGTTCGGTTCCGGTTCTACTAAAACCATGAACCAAACCATTAAGGTAACGGTTCTTCAAATTAGAACCAAAAACTTATTTGGATTTACCGGTTCCGGTTCTGGTTCCGATTCCAGCTTAATTTTTGGAACCGTCGTGTCAACGGTTCCGGTTACGGTTCAACAAGAACCAAAACCAAACCGACCACTATCGGTTCGGTCCGGTTCCATGCGGTTCGGTCCGGTTCCAACTAAAACCAAAATCAAGCTTGACAGGATGAAATAAAAGCGGGCTGCAAATAGTAAAACTCAAAACAACATCGAAATAGAAATAATTATGTTGCGCACTTCTCGACGATCTTTTCCGCGATCGGTGGGATAGTATCAATTGCCTTCCTACCCGTGTAGACTTGCCACGAATTCTAGTTGGCTTGCGAACGTTTCATCGGCATGCTCAACCGTAACAACTGCCTACATTTAGTTGTCTTTCATGATTACTAATAAATAGTAGTTGTATATCTTCTATATTTTTTAAATAAATTTTTTCAAAAAAAATATGTAAGTAAAATTGAAAATATATCATATAACTGTATAAAAATAAAAAATGCACTGCAAAAATTAACTCAAAACCGCACCAATTTCAAACCATGCCATACGATTTTTATGAGGTGAAGTTTTGTTTGGTCCAAAATCGATCCCCTTTAGTGCGATTACGGTTTGGGTTCAAACTGCATCAACTTCACTTATGATAGTAAGTATAAATATTATAGATAAACTATAAAATAATAACAATATAATAATAATAATAAACGGGTTGCGGTTCGGTTCTACTTCGGTCCGGTTCGGATCGGGTCTAAAAATCTTAAAACCGCTTGAGACTTGTATGTTGTGGTTGCGGTTCCGGTTCCGGTTCAGATAATAAAATGTAAGAACCACACCCGGACCAATGTTGTTCACGGTTCCAAAATTCAAACCGGAACCCGAATAATTTGCGAACGGTTCGGGCCGGTTCTTTGCGGTTCCGGTTCGTTTCCGGTTTGGTTTGCGGTTTTCGGTTTTAAGTGACAGCTCTAAACTCGACTGCACACAAGATCGCAATCCAGATCCCATATAGTTATGAAAAGAAAGGAATAATAATGGGATTCCTATGTCAGTTAACTAAAATTTCTACTTGTTACAGTTAATACATGGATTCGGTTAGTCTGAAAATAATCAAAAAGGCAAACAGGGGATCAAGCAAAAAAACCATGAAAATCTACCATATGTTAAAAAACAGCACAAGTGAGAAGCGTATATCGCAAAATATGTATCAGTTATATTGAAAAATTATAATCTAGTGCTCTAATAGAAATGAGAAAATTATCAAGAACATGCCAGTATATCTCCTGCGGGGATGCCAAGCCATTGTTGTATCATCTACAAAAATTAGTGAGGTACGAAGGAATCACTATTAAATTACAAAAATAGAATTATGGAAAATATATTAAAACTGACAAGAAGGTAATGGTAAAAGGTCTTACAGTAGCCCAATGCAAACGTAAAGATGAGGGAGTCAGAACAAGGACAGGCCAGGAGTCGCTAAGACAAGAAGCAACTGCAATTGCCTGCATTAAAAACAAAACTCAAGTATATTGAAAAAATGAAAAAGGAAACAATATAATTATTCAATCTGCAGTTTAATTAAGCAACCCAAACCATAATCAAGTTTGATTAAATTTCAATTTAAAGTTTATTGTATCCTATCAACCAACTTAACAATGAAACGCAATACCAACATATCATCATCAATATGCTTATATCCCAATGATTTAGGGATAGCTTTATGACTCCTCATTTTCCACGAAATCACGTTGAGTGGTTTTCTTGAGGTGTTGTTGGTTGTAAGTTGTAACTATCGGATATCGGTGACATGTCAGATTGAGTTTTAAAATGTGAAACATAGGATTTCAAGGATATTTTAAAATATCATATTTCTATCGCATAAATATAAATATATTAAGTATATTCTAAAAGTAAAAAAATCATCATAACAAGTAGATAAACAATAAGTAATGTATATCAAAAAATAAAGTTGTAGAGTATTCAAAATAAAATTTTAGTTACACACTACAGCTATTACTAACAAGTATCCAAAACAAGTAAAAAGGATAAATTGTGAAAAGACATCTTAGAATAACTTTATTTGAATGCACAAAGTTTTACAGTAAGTGAATAAAATTTAAAAATTAAATGTTTTGGTTGATAATTGTAGAGAAGTACACAAGAAAAAAGGAACAGAATGATTTACCTTATATATACTTCTTCTGTATGTGAATACAATGTATGAGTACATATTTTTAGGTTGAAAAGAGGAGAAGAGTCCCTTATACACAATGTGGGACAAATACAACAAGAGAGAAAGAAAATAAATTGGTCATTTAGATGGGCCTTTACAATATCTTTTCTAACACTCCCCCGTAAGCTAGAGCGTACAAGTCGTAGGCACCAAGCTTGGACAAGAACTTATAGAATAGAGTACTAGGCAGGGCCTTTGTGAGAATATCAACAACTTGGTCAATAGCCGGAACATGTCTCAACTCTAGTTTCTTCATTTGAACTTTCTCTCGGACAAAGTGACAATCAACTTCAATGTGTTTTGTTCTTTCGTTGTGCGATGTCGAGTAAACAAAGAGAAGTTTGTCGGGCTTTGAGTAAAACCAATCTCTTGTACAACTCTACTGAATTTATCGAACCATTCCCGAGGGGATTGTTTGAGACCATAAATTGATTTTTTGAGATGACAAACTCAGGACTCCCCCGTGGTCTCAAGCCCCGGAGGTTGCTGCATGTAGACGGTTTCTTGCAGATCACCATTCAGAAAGACATTCTTGATATCCAGTTGATGTAAAAGCCATTGGTGATGCACAGCAACAGAAAGGAGGACACGAACCGTGTTGAGCTTGGCAACGAAAGTGAATGTTTCTTCATAGTTTAGACCCAATTGTTGAGTAAATCCATGAGCCACCAGGAGGGCTTTGAGACGGTCAATTGTCTCATCAGGAGCATGCTTGATGACAAAAACCCATTTGAACCCCATCGTAGTCTGGCCTGGAGGAAGAGGAACCAGATCTCACGTCCGATTAGCTCAGAGGGCTGTCATTTCTTTGTCCATAGTTGTCCGCCAACCTAGGTGTTGAAGAGCCTCCTGCACAGAGTTATGGACAGAAGCAGAGGACAATGAAGTAGCAAAGGTGTGAATCGTCGGGGAGAGGCGATGTAGAGACACAGAATTCGTCATGGGATGAGTGGTGGAGGTCGGTGTCGGATCATCCGAAAAGTGTCAGAGGTCGAAGCTGATTGCACCGGGACGACGGAGCGAGTAGGGCGACTATAGACACGAATAAGGGGGGGATCTTGAAGACCGGGAGCTGGGTCGGGCAGACGTGGAAGTGGAGAGGTAACAGGAATAACAGGTCAAGGTAAAGGTTCGAATGACAAAGGTGATGTTGGAGCGTTGAAGTATAGTTGATCTTCCCGAAAAGTAACGTCAGCAGAAACGGTCACCTTGCGGGTAGTACGAGAATAACACACATAGTCTTTCTGGGTACAAGAATATCTGACAAACATGTATTTGGTCACCCAAGAATCCAACTTGTCCGATGACGGACCAAGTGTGTGAACATAGTAGGTGCAACCAAAAATGCGAGGTGGGAGAGAGAACAACGAAGTAGACGGGAAAAGTAGACTAAACGAGGTAGCATTTTGTAGGACGGAAGAAGGGAGACGGTTAATGAGAAAACATGCTGTCGAAAGGGAAAAATTCCAATAGACCTTGGGGGCGTGCATTTGAATCATAAGGGAGCGAGCAATATCAAGGAGGTGTCTATTTTTACGTTCGACTACACCATTTTGTTGCGGTGTGTAGGCACAGGAAGTCTGGTGAATAATGTCAAATTCAGAGCAGATATTTGCAAACTCATTGTTAGTGTATTCGCGAGCATTATCAATACAGAGAGTTTTAATGTTGGTGGAAAACTGTGTTCGAGTTTCAAGAACAAAAGCCCGGAACACACGGGGAAGTTCGGAGCGATCACGTGGTAAGTATAACAAAGTCGTCCGAGAATAGTCATCAATAAAGGTGATAAAATACCGGCAGCCAGATACACTAGATATTTTATACGTGTCCCAAACATCAGAATGCACTAAAATAAAAGGAGCAGAGCTCCGAGTACAATGAGGAAGAAAAGATGAATGATGTTGTTTTTCCAAAATACATGAATTACACGTAAAAGACGGAAGAGAAATATCAGGTAGAGCCTTATTGAGGACTGGTAGAGTAGCATGCGCAAGACGCCGATGTCAATCAATGGAGGAGACTGATGAGAGGATGGTAGGAGAACCATCAAGAAAGTAGAGCTCGTTGTGCGATCATCCTTTACCAATGATACTCCGCGTCCGTCGATCCTGCACCATAAAAGAAGTAGAGGTAAATGTGACAGAACAATTTAAATCAGCAGTGAGGTAGCTAACAGACTGTAAATTAAATGGGAAGCCCGGGACATGAAGAGCCGAGCAGAGAGATATAGAGGAATTCAAAGGGATATCAGCAGAGTCGGAGACAGGGATGGTAGCGCCATTGGCCACAGTGATACACTTGTTATATGAGGAACCCAGGTAGTGAGGTGGTTTCAGCGAGGTGATATGGTGAGTAGCACCGAAATCCACTATCGAGCATGGACCAGTGGAGAGGCAAGTGATACCTTCATCGGAGACGGAGGCAATAGAGGCAGGCGAGTGACTGAGTAGCCCCTGAAGAAGCTGGAGCTGTCTGCGGACGTCGTCAAGGCCAGCACAAGTGGCGGAGGGACTGTGATCAGCAACATAAGCAGTCGGACGAGGAGGACGACCATGTTTGCGGAAGCAGGTTGCCTCAAGATGCCCATCTTTACCGCAAAAAGAACACTGAGGACGCGGTAGGACACCGCGACCCCTTCCCCGAGAGCCAAAACGTCCTCCACGAGTGGGAGGAGGAAGAGGTAGCAATGACTCGGAAGAACGCTGGAGAAGGGCCGGTGAAGGAGGTCCAGTAGTATCAAGAGGTGGTGACACCTTTAACAGCATGGAGCATACATCAGAGAACGAGCAAGTTGCAGCAGACGAGAGAATTTGAGCCCAGACACTCTGAAGATGACGCGGGACACGAGCCATCATCATGGCAATTCTGACGGCTTCCTTTTGAGCACGTTGGGCGGTAAGATCCGTAGTTGGGGGCTGATGTTGAATCCAGGCTTCAACAAGAGTCTTGGAACGAGCAACAAATGAAGTTAAGTCGGTAGCATCGCCGATGTCGAGAGTCTAAAGACCAGTAATGATGTCATACAGGTGCTGAAGATTGTCCTTGCCTGAAAAAAGGGGATGAAGCTCGTCCCACATGGCCTTGACCGTCTCGTGATACATGGTCATGCGGTAAGGTTCACCATCAAGAGAGTTGAGAAGCCGCGTCTGAACACGCTCATCGTTACGAATCCAGTCATCAGTAGGAGTAGCGGGAACATCTTGTGTTAAGTGATGCAAAGAGCCCTTAGACTGAAGAACTCGGCGAACGGAATGTGCCCATTCAACAAAGATCTTCTTTCCTCTCAGAGAGATAGTCGTGATGCGTAACTCGTCACATTGTTCAGGAGCCGGATCAGAAACTGCTGCAGTAGAAGTAGTAGTAGACGTATACATGAGGAAGAGAGCAGCTGGTTACACAGGACAGCTAGCCGGCAGACCGCACAGTAGGATAGGAGAATTCACTGGGCAGACCGCACAGCAGAACAACCCGCGGGCCAAGCGGCAGCGAAAAGAAGAGGAGGTCGCAGCGCCAGCGACAGTGGGCTGACCGCGCGGCAAGAAGAGGAGGTCGCAGCGGCAGCGACAGTGGGCTGACAGAACACACCAAGCGGCCAAGCGGCAAGGAAGAGAAAAGTCACAACGAGCAGGCCGCGCGACAAGCAGACGCACGGGTAGAAGAGAGAATCAGACCGCGCAGGTAGATCACAGAAGCGGTTTTAATTATCTTTTCGCTTCTCTTCTGTAAACCATCCAAACAGACCGCGCGGTTAGACAGGATGAGAAGAGGTCGCGGCAAGAAGAGACCGCGTCAGAGAGGGGGCAGCGAGAAGAGACGCGGTCAAAGGAGAAGAAGGCGCCGCGACAAGAAGAGAGCAGTCCGCGTGAGAAGACACGTCCCGCGGGTAACCGCAGAGACAGGCGGTCAGAGCACCGAGGCAAACAATCAGGAAGTCGCGCAGATAGGATGAGAAGACCACGCGAGGGAAAAAAAGAGGGGCCCACCCCGCAATAGCAGAAGACGGCTATAAAAGTCAGGCGAGAGACGAAAGGGGAGTGGTTCCATGGAAGGAGAAGAGAGAGTGGGTAGAAGAAGGAAGACCGCAGGAGATGAGCGGATAGCAGGGCGGGTAGAAGCCGCTTGAAGTTGGCGGGTAGAGGGCAGAAGCCGCTAGAAGCTGGCGGGTAGAAGGAGGCCGCAGGAGAGGCGCGGATAGCCAGCGGGTAGACCGCAGACACGAGCGGTTAAAACAAAGGTAGCCGCCCGAAGCAAGAGGTAGGATCGTATGACTCTAATACCATGTAGAGAAGTAAACAAGAAAAGAGGAACAGAACGATCTACCTTGTATATACTTCTTTTGTATGTGAATACAATGTATGAGTACATATTTATAGGAGGAAAAGAGAGGAAAAGAGTCCCTTATACACAATGTGGGACAAATACAACAAGAGGGGATGAAAATAAAAGGGTCATTTATATGGGCCATTACAATATCTTTTCTAACAATAATAAACATTCTCTAGTTTAATAAATTTGTGTTAAACATCAAAATTGTTAACAAACAATGTGTCGAATGTTTTAATATTTTCTTAAATATAAAATAATAAATGTATAATGTGAAATGATTAAACAAACTTGATTGTAAGACTAACACTTATGGAAGAGAATAAACATATATAAGCATATATAACAAAATATATAGAGGTGATTTAAGCATATATACAGCTAACATAACCTAAAATAAAATAAAAGGGAGATATTTGTAAAACTTACATTGGAAAATATATTAAAAAAACTGAAAAGTCAGCAGACAACCTATTGTATAAAGAAAAAACGAAGATTTGCCCTAAAAACCTATATCAGACAGGTCGGAGGACATTTAAAACAATAGGTGTTAAACATAAACTACACAAATTATCTTGAACAACTTTGATCTATGCTAATTTAGGTCTACATCTTCTCCCATCTACGTCTAGACAATGACTCAATCTGCTTGTCAAATTACTGCATTTTCGAATCTTCATTGTTCATGTCCAATCTATCTCAATTTAATTTTAATTATCTTATCATTGATAGATGTATTCAAGAGGAATTTTTCTATGTTAACCATCTAGCCTAAGTGCCTAACTCTAAAAGTTAAATCCTCATTCTTCTGAATAATATATCCAAGGTACTTGACCATATCACACCTAAGTATCTCATTATCATCTAAGAGAATAGATTGATAATTGTTAATATCACGTCATTAAAATTACATAGCGTATATTCAGTCATTGTTTCACTATTTCTAAACTCTCTTTCTTCTAAAAAAAATTTAAAGCCTCAGTAATTCGTTTAATTGGTTAAAAGTTGTACCAACTACAAGTAATATTCTATTTATTTTATTTTTATAAGACAATAACTTTTACAAATTTTTAAACCAAGTGCAACATCCATGTTGATCAGGATTCACAACAAAGTTACAGACGTCGGATGTCGGGAACACGTCGGTTTAGGTTTTTCATATCGTTTTAATATGTAAGGTAATATATCGGAGAGATAACATGTCATGTTTTAATAATTAATTATTTATATATATAATTATATATAAATTTAATCCTTTTTATGTATATTTATTAATGTATTAATAATTTAATATTGATTGAACTTTTAAATCTATCAAAATAGTATAAACATTTTATACTATACAATTAATAATAGTATAATGCATAGAAAAAAAGCAAGAGGAAGTTAGGAAGTCATCAATAACAATGGATCAATGGAAGATAAGGAACCTTCAATCTAAAATCCAAAGGCCAAATAGAATCGAAGTCAACGACAGACGAGCGCAGTTGCAAAGGGAAAAAAGTCAGATGAAGGGCACAAAGTAACTTAGCAAATAAACCGTTTCAGTTTATCGTCTATTAGACCATAGATACTAAATAAAATAAATTGAAATAAGTTAGCCGGTATAACGTTGGGATATATCAGTCGATATATCGACAAATATATTGACTGATAGCGAATAGATCGGTTGATATATTCCAAAATGATATTTGGTAAAAAAAAATATTGGAAACATGTTGTTTTGTCCATGAAACCTTTATATGGGCCGACAAGTCAGCCATGTCAAAAGATATGCACACCATTGATTCACAGAAATAGTTGAAAAAACAAATATGTTATGCTCGTACAAAATGAGCGACATTAAAAAGGAAATTTGTCTTGCCCTTTCTTCCAAGTAGGAGATGTCTGCTTATTGATTATAATACAAAAACTCTTTAAGAGCAAAAAAATGTATCAAAGATAAGGGAGGGGCTTTCAACATAGGAACTTGAGAAGGAAAAGGAACTTGAGAAGGAAAATTAGAGAATCCAAATCCAATGGGAAAATCGCACTTGGCCCGCCCTAGGCTCCACTTAGCTTCCAAATCCAAGATAAAAGATGCTCAAATATAAGAGAGAGACGGGTTATATATGCCATTTATGCAAAAGCGTAAATAAGAACAACAAATAAAAGTGATAATAAAATAAAGACACATCACTCGCGATCACGCCATATTATGTCAGCGTTATGACCACCAGCCTCTTCCTCCGAGAATAAGCTTGTCATGTTGTTGATGCCCCTTCCTCTGTGTCGTCCTCCTCCGTGTTCTTAACAATACCACCATCTGGAAAATTTGAATTGTACTCAACGCAATACTCAGAAAACCGACTGCGAAAATCGTCGTGGTCCCACACGTTGTAATACCCGAAAATTTATAAATATTTATATTTTGTAAAATAAAAAGTATGAGAATACTCCCCTATGATGAGAATATTATTTCAGTACTGATTCGACGTCGCATGTTAATTCTGGTGTTTGATTTTTCGTTCGATTCTGCGACAGTCGTTTCGTTTTCGTTTAATTTTGTATAGCTTCGGTTGGCCGGATTTTATATAAGCATTGGGGGCTTGATTTGGTTTGGACTTTGTTTTGGGGTGAACTTGGGATAAGCTGCTTTTATATGGCTTGGCTGATTTTTGTGCTGGTGCATGTTTCGACCGGCTGAACCGGTGAAGTTACCGGAAGGCTCAGTTCAACGGTGGATAAGTATTCGGGCTGTGTTCATCTTCTCCTCATTTCTCTCCGACGGGACGAAATTTGCGGAAGCCGCTGCTCCCGATTTCCGCCGCGTGCTCCACCGGGCTTGTTTCTCCTCCGATTTCAGTGATTTTTCTTGCGATTGAAAGGTAATCTTCTTTCTTTCACTCCTCTTGTGTTGATTTTAGAGTTTGTGTATGGATTGGAGGTGGTTGGAAATCTAGGGTTTTGGGGTTTTTGAATTTCTTTACTCTCTTTTGTTTCCAAAAGCTTCTTAATGGCTTCCAAAACCCCACCTCTTGATTTTGAGCCATTTTTGGGTAAGGTGAAGTTAGGGTTTTGTTTTACCCCTTTTTCTGTGATGTTGTCGGCTGTGTTGTGATGCCAGTTGTGTGTGTGTGCCGGCTATGTTGTTTATGTGATGCCAGTTGTGTGTGTGTGCCGGCTATGCTGTTTATGTGGGCTGAGTTGTGTGTGTGTGTGCCGGCTGTGCTGTTTGTGTGGGCTGATTATGTGAGATATGATGGGACTATCCCTTATGATGAGCTGCAATTCACATCCCTAGGAGTTGCCTTGACGGCAACCCTTGCGGTTGTATGTTGGAGCAAATTGGAATGTTACACTTTTAGTAAGGAGTCACCCATGCTAGTCCTTCCCTAGGCAACTCCTAGAGTCGTAGTTGTGACCGTTTTAGGAGTCTGCTCGTGTGTGTTTGCGACGCAACCCTAAAGTAAATGATTTATTGATACTGCAGAGGATGGCGTCCGGCGATAGACGCGGCGAGAATCCTACGAGGGACAAGGGCAAAGGAAAACTTGGGGTGAGTCCTTACTGCTTTTTCTTCTTTTCCTGTGAAGCTACTTACTTTTCAGCTGTTATTAAATTGATGAATCGCCGAAAATGCTAACACAAGTTAGCTAGCGATAGAATTCTGAGGGGAAACAAATAAAAACATATCCTATTTTGATATAAAATGAATGAAAGGAACTGATAGAAATAGAAATGAAATGAACTCGCGTCGACGCAACGAAATGCGAAGGGTCGGCCTAGTAGGGGGGAAGTTTCAGACTCCTACACCTCGTGAGGGGGGGTAGAACTCTCACACCTCGTAGGGGGGGTCGAACTCCTACGGATGATATGAATTCCTTTAGGAGGCGTTGAAGCCTTGCGCGTCGAAGCGCCCTAAAGTGGATACAGATATGATGGGTCGACGGACCCGGATGAATGAAATAGTTGAATGACCCTGAGTATTTCGCGAATGAAATGTGAAGAAAGGAAATTGATATGAAAATATGAATTGAAATCAGATATAGATGATTTTACCTGTTTAGATTAGAAATATGATTATACAGATTTATTACTGCTAACTCTTTTGTCTGCTTGCAGTGCGACGCTACAGGTAAAAAGTAAGGATTTCACTTAGTTTTCTAAACTAATGAGATGCTTAATTTATTTTAGGAACCGAGCACCAGCGTACCAGACCCCGCTAGACGGGCTCAGGCAGATGCCGATCAGATACCAGTTGAAGACGTGGCTCGTCCACGGGTTAGCGTGATATATATATATACTTTTTGTACTCTGGTTGGCTTGATTTGTAGTAGAATACTTGTAGATAGTGTATATTTTGGAAATAAATGAAATGTGATGTTATGTTTGCACTGGTACATTTTAAATATTCATTTTGCTGCGCATAATTATGTGAAAAACCCGCTCGAGATAATGATTCAAATTGTGGCGGTTTTTGGGCCGTTACACACGTCGCATCGAAGTGACGGCGTTGTCTCCATGGAACTAACACTCGCTCCTGAATCCTACTGTCCACGATGACGGGTTTGCGGTCCAATATAGCCTCTGTAATGTAAACAGTGGAGTCGTCTGATACAACGTCTGGTGGAAGGGTCTCTTCGACAGAGTGGTCGCCCACCACCCGCTTGAGCTGGGAAACGTGGAAAACTGGATGGATCCGATTGTGGGCAGGAAGGCGGAGGCGGTAAGCCACCTCACTGATATGGATGATCACCTCAAATAGGTCGTAGAAGTGAGCAAATAGCTTGGGATGGAGACGTGTCGCCACGAATACCATTTCCCCCACCTGAAACAGGAAATCTCGACAAGGCTCGTTGGCGTGGTGGAGCATTTTTTGCAAAGCGCGGAGGAGATGGGTCTTCAAGACCCATAGTATTGCGTCCCAATCCAAGAGCTGAGTGTGTAGCTCCCTGACATGACATTCCCCTGGGAGGTGTTGAAGCACTATGGGTGGTGGGCAGCCATAGACGACCTAGAAGGGAGTAATCTTGGCCGAATAATGGAATGAGTTGTTGTAAAAGAACTCGGCCCAACCCAACCATCTGCTCCAATTACGAGGGCGGTCGGAGATAAAACAACGCAAGTAGGTATCCAAGCAGCGATTCAGAACCTCGGACTGTCCGTCCGACTGGGGGTGGTAGGCAGAACTCATCCTCAACTGTGTCCCTTGGAGTGTGAAGAACACCTGCCAAAAAGTACTCATAAAAATCGAATCTCGATCACTGATAATGGAAAGAGTAAAGTCGTGCAGTTGGAGCACACCGAAAATGAATGCCTTGACAACCACTTGAGTTGTGAAGGGGTGCCACAAGGGTAAAAAGTGACCGTACTTGGAGAAAAGGTCCACCGCCACAAGGATGCAAGCATACATGGATGAGCATTGGAGGCGCGCAATGAAATACATCGACAAATCAACTCATATGAGGTCGGGAACAGGCAAGGGATGCAAAAGGCCTCCTGGAAAAGCGGTCTCGTACATCGAGTGTGGGGATATGAGGCAACTTATCACAAACTCCTTCATGTGCCGCACCATTCCTTTTCAATAGAGCGTCATTGAGAGGTGGCGGTAGGTACGAAACGCTTATGAATGACCTGCGGTCAGTGTAGTGTGGAACTCTATGAGCAGGCATGGAATGATAGTTGAGGTTGACAAAATGACCAACCAAACCCGATATGTACGAGGGGAAGGCGTCGGCATTAGCCCATAAGCTCTCCATAATAGTGGTTTAGGTCGAGTCGGTCTCCACCTCCCTATGTAAAGTTTCTGTTTCCAGGCAGATCGGACGTGATCAAGCTGTCAACTCCATGGATGTTGTCTGGCATGATAAGGCGCCCGCCACTAAGTTGGATTTGCCTAAACAAAACTCAACCGTAAAGTCATAGCCCAATAACTTTGTCACCCAAAGCTTTTGAATGGGTGGTCATCTTCAGACTTAGAAGGTACTGAAGACTGTGAAGGTTCGTGTAGACGATAAAATGAAGCCACAAAAGATATAGACACCAATGCTGGACCGCCAGAACAAGTGCCATCAAATTGTTCTCGTAAGCGAAACGGAACTGAATGGTGGAGGAAAAAGACAGGCTAAAGTATGCAATAGGACGCCCGATCTGCATGAGCATCGCACTGATGCCGAGCCCGAGGATCGCACTGCACAATGAAGGGTAGAGAGAAATCGGGCATGGCCAGAATCAGAGCTGTCACCAAGGCATATTGTAGAGCCAAAAAAGCGGTAGACGCCTCTGGGGGCCACCGAAATTCCGGATCGATCGTAATGCGCAAAAGACGTGTAAGAGGAAGTGGCAGCTTGTCGTAGTCGCAGATAAAATGACAGTAGTAGCCGTCATGCAACACCTCCCCTGCAACAACCACTTAGTATGGGTCCATCCAGGACCCCACAACATATAGTCATCACAATTTAAGTATTATAAAGTGATATAAGAAGCAACCCAAGCAATATATCAAAAAAACATGGCAGAAACACTAAACCCAACAACTATGAGTTTGTACACGTCTAATAAGAGAGTTCCAGTCTTATGGCCTTACAAAACATTAATCCAAAACAAGCATCCAAATAGCGGTACATGCATAACCAAACTCCCACTCTAGCTCGGCATGCAAGTGGGAACAAAAGCTACTAAAAGCGATAAAGAAAGAGGATAAAAGCTTTATGAGTCTTTGGCCTTTCGGTCGGCGAGCTAGCTCCACCTTGATATCCTTTCCCTGCAACCATCACAAAAGAAGCGGTACACAAGGGTCAGCCAAGACTAGCCACAACTACGTAACAACACCCCTCCTTCCAGTCTCCCTAGCGGACCCCTGGGAACTACATCATCCTTCAAGTCAAACAGGGAACTACATCACCCTGCAAGTTTAATAAGAGAGTTCCAGTCTTATGGCCTTACAAAACATTCATCCAAAACAAGCATCCAAATAGCGGTTAGGCATAACCAAACTTCTACTCTACCTCGGCATGGTGGGAACAAAAGATACTGAAAACGATAAAGAAAGAGGATAGACACTTTATAAGGCTTTGACCTTTCGGTCGGCGAGCTAGCTCCACCATGAGATCCTGCCCTGCAACCATCACGAAAGAAGCGGTACACGAGGGTCAGCCAAGGCTGACCACAACTACGTAACATCACCCCTCCTTCAGGTCGCCCTAGCGGATCCCTGGGAACTACATCACCCTGCAAGTCAACACTTCATATGCAACATGAAAACAAACATATAAAAATCTATATGTCACAAACATCTAACATATTTTTATGTTGAGCATGTTCTATCAATGTATCATGCATGCAACCCGGGTTTCACACAAGGCTCTATATCGCGTGTATGAGACTAGCACATCATCATCACACAAACACATCACACTGTTCAATGAGGTACTCAACCCCTTAAGGCACACCATCTATTTCAAAGAACTTCATTTAGGACCTTTAGCCACACATGGACCTTCACTCCATGGGGACTCGTCCACCAGCATAGCTGTTCTTATCAGTTTCACCAAAACCGCAACAACTGATACTAAGAACCCCATATGGGACCTCTACCCGCACATGGGCAATCTCTCCATGGGGACTTGTCAACCAACGTAGTTGTTCTCGTTAGTTTCTCACACTTCACGGGGTCCTACCCGCACATGAACGACCATGCCATGGGGACTTGACAACCGCACCTAGAGTTTCCACATAAGGGAACTTATCTCCCCGGGACACCTAACGCACGTGAATGATTGCATCATGGGGCTAGGCAACCGATCACCAAAATGAAGCCACATTTTGAGCATACAATTTCATATCATTCACAAGTGACCATCTTCCAAACCCTAGGATTTTCCTTGTGCGCTCCTCGTTCCAACCTCCTCATCTGCTAATTTCACGGAAAATGAGCATTACAACAGCGTCTTCGCCGCAACCGCGCGTCTAGCAAAATCCATAAATGCACGTCAAACAATCATCACCGAATCGAGCCACCGGCCATGAGTTCAGCTCCACTAGGCCGCGCGAAAGAGATGTCCAGCCGCTGAGGGAGGCATCACCCTGAAGTGCGCAAGGCCGATCGGCCCACTAAAAGGTCATATGCATGGAGATCTAGTTGTGGTTGATGTCGCCAAGTGTTTGCCCAGGATGCCATCGACACCGCCTAAGGGAAAGACAGAGAAATTAGCGGAGGCATGATTCTTGCCCAACTGGAGAGAAAGATCGTGGCAGAGGCCACTAGGTAGGACAGCTGGGGTGGCTTAGAAGATGATCGCGGGGTTAGACTCTTTGCCCCTGACGTCGTGATCAGCCATAGGAGGGCGCAAAAACCCACATAGTGAGTCCGCAGGGCCGCGCGAGAAGAGATGGCCAACCGCTAGAGGGAGGCATCAACTTGAAGTGTGTAGGGTTGATCGGCCCATTGAAAAGTCATATGCATGGAGCCCCGGTTATGGTTGATGTCACCGAGTGTTTGCAACAGCGTGATGCCAAGGATGGCAATGACACCGCCTAAGGGAAAGATAGAAATCAGCGGAGGTGCGATACTCGCCCAACTGGAGAGAAAGGTAGTGGCAGAGGCCGTTAGTCGGGTAGCGACAACCATCGGCGAGGTAGACTTGTACCTCCCCAAATCCTACTGGGATGAAGTTGTCCTTATGGCGGCCTACCTCATTAACTGTCTTTTGTTCATTACGCTACAATGTCTTTCATATCTCTCCTTTGTCTACCAAATGAGTCTCTTACTCATCTCCCACCACGCGTGTTTGGCTGTATATATTTTATCTATATTCATCAACCCAACCAAGATAAATTGGATCCTCGTTCCCACAAATGTATTTTCGTAGGTTAGTCCAGTACGAAAGGGTATAGTTGTTACCACTCTTCCTCTCAACGTTTTTTTTATATGGACATTACAATTCAGAAAGATGAACAATTATTTGGTACTCGTCAGAAGGAGAGGGACACTGATATTGACACTCCCATTATTCATCTTCCCATTACGACCTCACATATTCCTCCTTCCACTACTCCAACCAACAGGTCTACTCCTATCATTACCTCAACTTTTGTGGTCGAGAAACGTATTCCTCCTCTCTTCCTCATGTATATCAGCAGCGTAACACTGGTGTTCAGGGATTGTTTTAAATGTCCTCTGATATGTCTCTCAACATGTCATTTTTAAGGGCAAAATGATATATTCTTTTAAAAAAACTAGATTATGTTCTTTTGTAAAATATAGGATGGCATATCCGATTTTTTAGAATAGATCGACTAACACGACTTTTAAATATATTGTCCACTATTATATTTTTATATTATATTAGCAAACTAGTAGCATATGTTCAAATGATTTATATATATTATATTATTTATATTTAAATCGACTAAATTTATTGTTTAGATTTTTTTAAGTTTTATTCTTACAACCAATTTTGTAATAATTATTTCACAATTTTTTAATATCATATTACAAAAATATGAAAACATTTAATATATTTATTAGTTGATTATTTGCATATTTTAAATATAAATTTATAAGTTTGAAAAGACTTATAATAAATCAAGGATTTTTAACTTTTAAATTTTCTTTATTTGTAATAAACTTATTGTTATCAAAATAAAATTCTTGTATAATATTAAATATGCTTTACAATATATCATTTTGTATTTGTTAATAATATTTTATCTTAGATATTATTTGATTTTATTTTGTAATATAAATGACTCATTTTTTATCTGTTTGTCAAATTATTTTTCTATTTTTATAACATATAATTATAGTTAGTATTCATAAAAATAAAAACTCAATTTGATATATCGCTGACATCCGATATTTACAACATTGTGTTCAGGTAATGCAAATCTTTGAATGACAAGTACGAATTTCAGAACTGGGTCGTGACGACAACCTCCATCAAGTACGTCGGCATCTGCAAAATAATATATTTAGGGGTGCAAGCGATTCTGTTTGGATGGTTTAAACCCAAACCAAAACGAAACTGGAAAGGTTCTGTTATTTTTTTTTTCAAACTGAACCAAACCTAAACTGCTTGGTTCAGTTCAATAGCCCGATGGTTTGGGCGGTTTTCGGTTTTAAAAATTCTCCTTAACCATCGGGTATACGCTTTCAGTCAAATCACAAATCAATTATCTATATTAATTTACTATTACAAGAAGGAAAAATGTTTAAATATTTCAGTAATCATGTAAAAACATGATTTTTCTCAAGCATACTGGTCACATGCTGACAAGGGATGTTCACACACCGCATATAAAGGCAGCTACCTAGTAGAGAGAAGGGTAGATATTTGTTTTGTATTGAGAAACAACTAAGTTTACATGAAAAAATGCATCATTTGTTTATATATTTAGGAGGAAGGGAAGCGTGAATATAAGTTATGCACGTGCACGTAACTTACTACTATATCTTGTTTGTTATTTATTGATTTAAGGTTAATATTATGTGAATCCCCCCCCCCACACACACACTCCCTATATAAGGAGGTGGCATGAGAGAGTTTGTATCATCTTTTGATCATTTGGGATTGGATCTCTCACTTTGGAGAGGAACTTCTAAAAGGAACCACCCTCCAGAAGTTGGGCACGAGTACCTCGTGATTGTATCCATATTATCAATTAGTATAAGTGTTTTCTCCTTCCCGTAACATTGGTCCAACTTGTCGCCCCGTCTGCACATCTCATCATGTGCCACCGACTTTGATGCCTCTGTTCACCTGGCCATCAGCGATCCAGCCCTCTAACCTGATCGAGCCCGACATCCGCTACCGCCTTCACCAACAGCGCATCGCGTGTCCGATCGAGCATCCAGTTCCATCGTCCAGCTCGACCCAGACTCCGATCGGACATCCCACCTGCTAGCACCACCGTGATCGCACGCCGACTCCAGTTTGCACCGCCCAAATCCCGCCGGATTTACCTACTGCCTCCCAGATCGCACGTCTTGGAGTCTCATGTCTGCTTCTGTGCCAACTCCTCTCCTATGTAAGTGTCGACTGTCTCCTTCAGTGTCGCTCCCTTCCTCTGCTGCTTCCTCTCCAAATTCGGGACATACTCCTCCGTCCAACAGCCGTAATCCACTTCCTTCTCCGTAATGTCGGTTGATTCATATGCCAAAGGGCTGGATGGAATCCCACGTAAAGCCCTTGAACAAACCCTTAGCACCATCAACTCTCGTCTCGAGGCCCAAACCGAGCAGTTCATGTTGATTATGACCATGCTCCACAATCTGCAACCCAACCAGACTTCTGGTCCTACTGCTGCCTCTACCTTGAGATCCCCTGCACATTGTCCCCTGCAGATCCCGCATTGATGGAATTGCCTCTACATCTCCCATGCCTCAACATCCCCACATTCAATGGGACTAACCACCTTGGGTGGAACTGCACGCGCCGAACGGTTTTTTGACATTCACTAGAAACCTCAAACGCAGCAGGTCTCCACAACAACTATTGGGATAGAAGGGTCTGTCCTCCATTGGACCCGCTAGCTTCGTCAGTCCTCCCCTGGCCTCACTTGGACAGCTCTCACGGAGGCCCTCAATCAGCGGTATGATCACCGCTACTCTGGCTCCATGATTGAGCACTTTTGAGGAGTCTGTCATATCAGCTCCATTGATTCGTGCGTGGATGCATTTATCAAGCTGGTCACCCATGTTCCAGGTCTTCCACCCGACTATTACTTGGCCTACTTCAAGCACGGCCTACAACCTCATATTCGAGTCCGCCTCCGCACCCTTCAACCCTTAACTGTCAACCAAGCCATAGACCTTTCCCCACTAGTGGAGGCCGAATTCCTCGCAATATCGGGGAACTTTACTTTATCATAGCCTCCTTCCAAACCTCCCTACCAACCATATTTTCCTCCCAGGTCTAAATAACCATCACTGCGACCTCCTCTACCTCGGCCACCCATTATGGGACCACGCAACAACCGCCATATCCCTACTCACCGCAAGTCCAACCAAGAGTACAATGACTTACGGAGCAAGGGTCTGTGCTACCGTTGCAAACAACCTTACTCGCCTACTCATGATTGTCATGTGAAGGATTTCCAGTTCCTCATCGGGGAGGACGTGAAGGAGATCAGCATGACTGACTTTGACGCTTTTATGATCACAGATGTACAACCAGACGGAGCTCTGGGCACCTCTACGGCGGCCCACCTGCAGCCATATCACTACTAGTTGGAGGGCGGCACTCTGACCTTGAGGTGAAGGTCGATTTTTTGGTGGGGTGTATTTCTACGCACGTGTGCGTAACTTACTATTAAATTTTGTATTGTTATTTCTTTTTTAGGGTTAGTGTTATGGAGGTAGCATAGGAGAATTTGTATAATCTTTTGGTCATTAGGGTTTGGATCTCTCACTTTGGAGAGGGAGTTCTAGGAGGAACCAGCCCCTAGAAGTTGGGCACGAGTATAACTCGTGATTGTATCCGTATTTTCAATTAGTGCGAGTGTTTTCTCCTTCTCGTAACATTATACCATATATCCATACAATTATAAATTATTTAATTATTATATATAGATAAATATTGATGCACATCCGTCAAAATATGATGGTACGGTTGTTTTCTAATAATACGACATACACATAACTACACAAAATGCAACATTTCATGAGGAACTAAAATACATTTATGCAATTCCCCCATCAATTTATCATACTTACAAAGTGGAACTAAAATACAAAGTGGAACTAAAATACATTTATGCAATTCCCTAAAATACATTTATGCAATTCCCCCATCAATTTATCATACTTACAAAGTGGAACTAAAATACAAAAATTTCATACTTACGACTCGTGCAAAACCGCAATCAAATTTAATGGCCAAGGAGTTTTGCTTTGCTTCGTGAATATATATACAATCAAATTTGTAATCTCCGTAAATATGATCCTAAAATACAAAATCCTAATAATAAAATTTCTCGGTTCAGTTCAATTTTCTCAGTTTATTGAAATTGAAAACAACACCAAATTGAAAGGGGGTGGTTATCCAAAATGAAAAAAATGCACCTACACTGAGCCGAGTAGTATGGTTAGAATATCGGTTCAGTTCAGGCGATTAAGTCGGATTGAGCGGTGCTTTATTTTTCGTTCACACCCCTAAATATATTGCTAACTATATCTCATATCGCAATCCAAGTCGTTATCTCCTCTTTATAATTTGTTCGTACTCCCAAAATTCGGCAGAAAGTGATAGATATACCATAAAGTAGAAAGAGCAAATGAGGAAGAGATGTGTCCATTGGGAAAAAAGCAGATATGAGAACTATCTCTGCTTCAAGCTGGGAAAAAACTTGTTGGATCAAAATGGATTTTTTTTGTTAAAAAAAAGAAGGGTTATAGAGAGACACAAAGCATGACTAGTCGTTCAAGGATATACTCAAACCCCAGTATTGACTATCATGTAACATTCATGCCAGTTTCTATGATCAATTCCATCTGCATCATTTTATCATGTGTGGCATGCCTAGGATAAGACCTGCATCATTTCATATATGACGGGAAAATAGTGGGTGGGACTCCTACAAGCAACATAATATGAGATCCAACGATTTACTTGCAACAATTGATATTTATAAAGGAATATTAATTTGATTGACCACAAAGAGTTAAATCTTTCAAATATGAAAACACCTTAGATCGTATGAGCGCGAAAGTGCGCGAAACCAAATTCTATTTAAATGAGAAATCACAAAAAAAAAACAATTGAAACAAGACTTACAAACCACTATCTCTACAAGTAGAGATCAATCATGAGACCTGTTGAGTGAGTTCAAAACTTGTATGTATTGTTTGTGTGTCAAAATACAAGGAGAGAATACAAATATATAGGAGAGAAAAGGAGAGAAAAAATCCTATACAATGATGTGGGACTAAAAGGAGAAGAAAGAGATAAAATAGAACAAGGGCCCACTAATGGGCCATTTACATGGGTTTTTCTAACACTCCCCCGCAAGCTGGAGCATACAAATCGTATGCGCCAAGCTTGGACAAGCACTGATAGAAGAGTGTACTTGGAAGAGTCTTAGTGAGCACATCCACAACTTGTTCTGTCCAGGGAACATGCTTCAGGTCGATCTTCTTCATTTGAACCTTTTCTCTGATGAAGTGACAATCAACTTCAATATGTTTAGTTCTTTCATGGAATACCGGGTTCTTGGCAATATGTATAGTCGCTTGACTATCACAAAGGAGAAGGGCTGGGGAAGGAAGTCTTATACCCAGATCGGTAAGAAGACTTTCCATCCACGATAGTTCAGAAACTACAGACGTCATTGCCCGGTATTCAGCCTCAGCAGATGATCGAGCAACAATAGCTTGTTTCTTGCTCCGCCACGCAATCAAATGTCCTCCAAAATATGTGCAAAACCCACTGGTTGATCGTCGATCATCAAGAGAACCAGCGTAATCAGCATCTGAGTAAGCTATCAATGTAGGAGCTGAAGATGAGGTCTTGTAGACCAATCCTTGACCAGGGGCCGTTTTGAGGTATCTGAGAATGCGTTCAACGGCGTGAAGATGAGATCTTCGCGGGGAATGCATATACCGGCTGACAATACCAACTGCGAAAGAGATATCCGGTCTAGTTACCGTGAGGTAGATCAATTTTCCAACTAGACGGCGATAGTATTCAGGATTCTCGAGTAGTAGATCTGAGTCGGAAGCCTGAGCACATAACTTATGATTCACATCCATTGGGGCATTGATCGGCTTACAATCAGAGTAACCCGCATCATGAAGAAGGTCGAGACAATACTTCCGTTGAGAAAGGACGAGACCATCTGGCCGTCTAGCAACCTCAAGGCCTAAAAAATACCGGAGGGGACCCAGATCCGTTGTTTGAAAAACTGTACCGAGATGTTGTTTGACCTCCTCTATTCCCCTTGCGTCATTTCCCGTAATGATGATGTCGTCAACATAAACTAACAGAAGAACTGTCCCGGTTGTTCGGTGACGAATGAACATCGAGAAGTCTGCTGTGCTGCGAGAAAAACCAACCTCCCGAAGAACCTTATTGAACCTGTCGAACCATGCCCGTGGTGATTGTTTGAGGCCATACAGAGTTTTCTTAAGGCGACAAACCTGAGACTCTCCCGTGGTCTCAAACCCGGGAGGTTGCTGCATATAGACAGTTTCCAGCAAGTCGTCATTCAAAAAGGCATTCTTAATGTCCAGTTGCAGTAAGGGCCACCGACGATGGACAGCCACTGAGATAAGAACCCGAACGGTGTTGAGTTTGGCCACCGGAGAGAAAGTTTCTTCATAGTCCATCCCTTGTTGTTGGGTGAAGCCCCGGGCGACCAGCCGAGCTTTAATCGTCTCATCAGCGGCATGTTTGACGATGAAGACCAACTTACACCCAACCGGTTTCTGACCCAGGGGAAGTGGTGCGAGAGTCCAGGTCTGGTTGGCCCAGAGAGCAGTCATTTCCTCCTCCATGACAGCCTTCCAGCCAGAATGTTGTAGCGCCTCCTGCACAGTGTTAGGAACCGAAATGGAGGAAATAGAAGTGGCAAAGGTGTGTAGTTGGGGAGAGAGACGATGCAGGGAGACATATTTGCCAGAGGATGGGCGGTGAAGGGAGATACCTGATCAGCAGGGCGCGGGGTAGCCGAGGATGAGGCCGACTGCAGCGGGGTAGCGGAACGAGGAGGAAGGAGACGAGTGTAAACCTGGATAACTGGTGACTTGGAGGGTGCAGGAGCAGAAGCTGGAGCAGGAGCAGGGTTAGAAGGACGTAGGGAAACAGGCGCAGCAGTAGGGATGACGGGTCGAGGTAGAAGCATTGGTGGAGATGTCGTCGGGGAGGAAGGAGCTAGAGGTGGGGAAAAGAAAGGTTGATCTTCCCAAAAAGTAACATCTGCGGAGACGATGACCTTTCGGGTTACCGGAGAGTAACATAGGTAGCCCTTCTGAGTGCGAGAATAGCCGACGAAAATAGTTTTAGCTGCACGGGGATCCAACTTATCCGAGGGACCAAGGAGGTGAACGATGCAAGTGCAGCTAAAGACCCTTGGGGTGATAGGGAAGGCCGGAGTAGAGGCGAATAGGAGGCTGAATGGAGTGGCAGAGTTGAGAACCAAGTAAGGGAGTCAGTTGATGAGAAAACACGCACTGGAGACCGCAAATTTCTAGTAAATTTTTGGAACATGCATTTGAAGCATGTGGGAGCGGGCAACGTCAAGGAGGTGGCGGTTCTTTCGTTCGGCAACGCCATTTTGTTGGGGGGTGTAAGCACAGGAGGTTTGATGAATAATACCAAATTCTGCGCATATATTGGCAAATTCATGGCCGGTGTATTCACAATCGTTATTGGTGTGCACTGTTTTGATTGTTGTGGAGAATTACGTTCGAGTTTCTTGTATAAAATCGCGAAATATGCGAGGGAGCTCGGAGCGATCACGAAGTAGGTAAAACCATGTTGTGTGAGAATAATCATCAATGAAAGTCATAAAATAATGATAGTCAGAGATACTTGTAACTTTGAAAGGACCCCAAACATCGGAGTGCAGTAAATCAAACGGAGCAGAGCTCCTAGGACAATGAGCAGGAAAAGAAGTGCGCAGTTGTTTGTCGTAAATACAAGAATCACATTTGAAAGGAGGAAAAGATACATCAGGCAGCGCCTTTTGGAGAACGGGTAGAGGGGCATGCCCAAGACGGCGATGCTAATCAACAACGGAGACGGAGGAGAGGCATCAAGAAGGTAGAGCCCGTTCTGCAGTCGACCCCTACCAATGGTAGTCAGCGTCCGCCGATCCTGTATCAAAAAAGTATATGGAGTAAATGTGACGAAGAAATCCATATTATGAGTGAGACGACCAACAGAAAACAAATTAAATGGAGAGCCCGGAACATAAAGAGTCGAGCGAAGAGAGATAGAGGGGGCAAGAGAGATGTCGGCGCAACCGGAGACCGGAACAGTCGCATCGAGGTGATGTGATGAGTAGCACCTGAGTCCAAGATCCAACGCGGACTGCAGGAAAGACAAGTAATACCTGCGGTAGAGATGGAGGCAGAAGGAGGGCTAAGAAGCCCGTAGAGTTGCTGTAGCTGGAGGCGAACGGCCTCAAGGTCGGTACCAGTGGAGGATGTTGAAGTATGAGACCGGGCGGTCTGGCTGTTTAAGCCTGGCGGGTTGTAGACCGCGCGGTCTAGCGGTTACTCTTCAGCGGTTTGATATCCAGGCTGTTGTTGTTTGTAGTCCGGCGGTCTGACGGTTTATCTCCGGTGGCTTGGAAACCGGGCGGTCTAGCGGTCTCCTACCGCATCTCCCTCTCTTGCTTTTGGTATTGCCGAGCGGTTAGCCCATTATCTAACCGCGCGGCCTGTTCGGTCTGTTTTTCTAGCCGCTCAGATTCTGTATAGGTTTAGTCTCACATTGTCAGTTTGTACTCTCTCCTCTCTCCTTCATTCTATAAAAGGGAGGTTATACCTCTGTAAATGATATCTTTTTGAATAATAAAAATTTCAATTATTCAAGTTTCCGGTTTGTTTTTAGTCGTTTGTTTGCTACTTTAACATGGTATCAGAGGACTCGATCTCCTCCTGATTCTGTGCGGCCTCTCTAACCGCGTGCCCTAACCGCGCGGCTTGCTTCTTCTCGCAACCTGTCCTCGCGGCTTATTTCTTTCGTCGGCTTGTGCCCTGTTCGCGCGGCCTCCTTCTCTCCTTGTCGTTGCCCTTTGTGTGCGCGACCTCTTTGTTTCCCCGTCTTCTCGCCGCGACCTGTCGCCGCGATCTGTTTGTCTCCAAGCGGATCGTCCTTCTGTTTGCGCGGGCTACCTTCTAGCCGCTCGACTTCTTTCCCTCTGCTTGGTTCTGCAGCTTGATCGTGGCTATTCTGGCCGCTGGTGTCTGACATCGTGACCGCTGCCGAGCTCCTGTTTCCTAACCGCGCGGCTTGTTTCCTAACCGCGCGGCTTCCCGTTACTTTCTCCTATGGCTCCTTCTGAGACTTCAACTGCCACGACTCCTGTCGCCAATCCGGCTCCGCCTCCTCCTACTCCTTCCGGGAACCTTGGCACGGTTTCTAAACTTGTTGGTTCCAATTATCCGGATTAGAGCGTCTCTTTCACCTTTCTCCTTCGCTCTAAGCGCAAACGTCATCACCTCACCGATGACCCTCCTCCTTCAGACTCTGCTCAATTTGAGGACTGGGATGCGAGTGATGCTCTTGTCCGTACTTGGCTGGCAAACAGCCTCTCTGATGAATGCCTTCCCGTCATACGCCATGATGAGACGGTCAAGGCCGCATGGCTTCACCTTGCTGCTCTCTACTCGAAGGGGGCCCAGACATCTCGCATTTATACTCTCTATGCGGACCTCTTCGCTCATCCTTTCATGTCTCCTGCTGCGGCTTATCAGCAAGTTCAGGCTCTTGGCGCTGAGATCCTCCAGAATCGCCCCTTCTACGCGGACTTGGCCAAGCAGCACAAACACTTCCATGAGCTTTTGGTTGTTTGTTATCTTCTCCGACTCCCCGAGTCTTTTAATATGATCCGCCAGCAGATCTTTGGTGAAGCAGAGTCTCCCACCTTGGGTGCCACTGCGGCTCGCATCGCCGCTGTTACTTCGCTGCTCCAGCGCCCTCTGTTGTCCTCCCCTCCTCCACAGGACTCCTATGCTCACCAAGCTCAGCGGGGTGGCCCTAGTGGTCGTAGCCAGTCTGGAGGGCGCGGTTCGTCATGATTCCTCTGCTCTCACTGTGGTCGTACCGGCCATTCTGTTGACCGCTGCTGGCAGAAACATCCTCATCTTCGCCCTTCTGGTGACACATCTTCCTCAATCTCCGCCTCCTCTCGGCCATCTGCCTCTGTGGCCACGACCTCAGGTAGTGCTCACGTTGTTACCCAAGGTAAATGGCTGATTGACTCTGGTGCTACAAATCACATGACCGGCAATCCTCAATGCTTCTCTCTCCTACAAACGCATGATCGGTTACCCCCAGTTCTTGTTGCGGATGGTTCACCGTCCCCGGTTCATGGGACGGGCACGGTTCAAGTCACCCCGTCGCTTCGCTTAGCAGACACCCTCTATGTCCCGAAGTTCTCTTGCAACTTATTATCCGTTACTACTTTATGCAAGCAACTTCAGTGCTGTCTTATTCACTCCTACTTCTTGTTGTTTTCAGGACCCGAGGACCCAACGGACGATTGCTACTGGGACTGAGAGCGGCGGCCTTTACTTCCTCGACAACGTTTCCGCTCTGTTCGCCTTCTCTTCCTCTTCTACCGATCTGCTTCAATGGCATCTCGCATTGGACATCCTCCTCCTCGGATTCTTCGTCAGTTTCTGCCCCACTTACCTAACACCATTCTTCCGCTCGACTGTGATGCGTGTCAGCTTGGCAAACATCACCGCTCCTCCTTCCCACCGAAGCAAGGCCGTGGTTCCTCTCACCCGTTTGATCTCATTCATTCTGATGTCTGGGGTCCTGCTCCCACTCTCACCGTTGGTCAGGGTAGTTCGTACTTTGTAACTTTTATTGATGATTTCTCTAGATGTACCTGGGTGTATCTATTAAAAGATCGCTCTGAACTACTTTCTGTATGGCAATATTTTTATTATATGATTAAAACTCAGTTTGATCTTTCTATTAAAGTACTTCGCTCTGATAATGCTAAAGAGTATCTCAGCCATGAGTTCTTCTCTTTTTGTATGCAACATGGTCTTATTCATCAGACCAGCTGTGTTTATACCTCCCAGCAAATGGGGTGGCGGAGCGTAAAAACCGTCATCTTCTCGATGTCGCTCGCACCCTCATGACGCAGATGCAGGTGCCTCGCTCCTACTGGGGTTATGATGTTCTCCTCGCATGTTATCTTATCAATCGCATTCCCTCCACGGTTCTCCATGGCAAGACCCCCTTCTCCATTCTCTACCCGGGCAAGGAACCATTTCCTCTCCCTCTCCGTATCTTTGGGTGTACGGCTTTTGTGCATGCTCCTTCCGCTACCCGTGACAAGCTTTCCCCCCGTTCCACAAAGTGTGTCTTTTTGGGTTACTCGATCACTCAAGTCACCTTCTTCGAAAATGCGTCCTACTTCTCTTCTCAACCCCCCCTTCCTCCTGATGTCTCTGACTCTCCACCATCACTTTGTGTTCCTTCCACGCATATCGACATCTGCCCTCCTCTATCATCTCCTCCGCCGTCTCCTCCTCTCTCTGTTATACTCCCTTCTCCGCAGCCGTCTCTCTCTAGTCCCGGGACAGCTTTCTCCGCCACGGACGCTCCGGTCCCTGAGACACGAGTCGACCTGGATCTTCCCATTGCTCTTCGCAAAGGGGTGCGGGCGTGTACCCAACACCAGCTTGCGGCTGTTGTTTCCTATGATCGGCTTACTCCTTCTCGCAGGTGTTTTGCTTTGGCTATCTCGGCTATTACCACTCCCCGCACCTACCAGGAGGCTCTTGTTATTCCTCATTGGAAATCTGTCATGGATGAGGAAATCGCCACTCTTACTGAAAGGGGTATCTGGAACCTTGTTCCTCCACCAGTAGGTACTGATGTGGTTGGCTGTCGTTGGGTGTTTATTGTGAAGTTTCGCCCAGACGGCACTGTGGAACGCTACAAGGCCCGGCTGGTGGCCAAAGGCTTTACTCAGACTTATGGAGTTGACTACTTTGATACTTTCTCCGCAGTTGCTCGCCTCAGCACCATCCGGGTTCTTCTCTCTGTGGCCGTCAACAGGGATTGGGTTATTTCCCAGCTTGATGTCAAGAATGTCTTTCTCTATGGGAATCTTCAGGAGGACGTCTACATAGAGCAACCTCCTGGGTATGTTGCTTAGGGGAAGACACGAGTATGCCAGTTGAAAAAGGTCATCTACGGCCTAAAACAGAGCCCTCGAGCATGGTTCGACAAGTTTAGTGGCATTGTGGCTGTCATTGGCTTTACAAGAAGTTCGGCCGATCACTCATTGTTTATTCGCAAAACCGCATCGGGACTTCTGGTTTTGGCGATGTATGTGGATGATATTCTTCTTACCGGCGATGACCAGGCTGGGGTGGACTTGACAAAGAAACACCTCCATCAACACCTAGTCACGAAGGATATGGGCTCCCCGAAATATTTTTTGGGAATAGAAATCTCTCGGAAGCCCGACTCGTTGGTTCTCTCCCAACGGAAGTATGCTCTTGATCTTCTACAAGAGGCAGGATTGACCGGTGCCAAACCGGCCCGGTATCCCATGGCTACTGGAGAGGACAAAACATGGACAGATGACTCACCTCTTATATCCGATGTCACGAGGTATAGACGTCTGGTAGGCAAACTCATTTATCTCACGGTGACCAGACCCGATATCGTCTATGCTGTAGGCAAGGTCAGTCAGTTCATGCAAGCTCCTAGGGAATGTCATCTTCAATCTGCTTTGAAGATATTAGAGTATGTCAAAGCAGCACCGGGAAAAGGGCTACTCTTTCAGAAGCATGGTCATCTGAGAGTTGAAGCCTACTCAGACTCAAGCTATGCGGATGATAAAGGTGACCGTAAATCTACATAAGGTTTTTGCACATTTATTGGAGGTAATCTTGTGAGTTGGAAGAGCAAGAAGCAGTCTGTTGTCTCAAGGTCCAGTGCAGAAGCCGAATATCGGAGTATGGCGTCAACCACGTGTGAGTTAAAATGGTTGCGGGCTCTCATGCTTGACCTAGGAGAGGTCTATGACTATCCTCTGTCTATGTTCTGTGACAACAAGGCCGCTATATACATATCCAAAAATCCGGTCTTCCATGAGAGAACGAAACATATAGAAGTCGACTGCCATTTCATCCGAGAAGAGGTCTTGAAGAGACAGATTTGCACTCTGTTCGTCACTTCCGACAAAGAGTTGGCGGATATCTTCACCAAGCCGGTTTCTACTTCCTTCTTCCACATTTGTGACAACCTGGGCATGATTGATATCTATGTTCCAGCTTGAGGGGGAGTGTTGAAGTATGAGACCGGACGGTCTGGCGGTTTAAACCTGGCGGGTTGTAGACCGCGCAGTCTAGCGGTTACTCTCCAACGGTTTGATATCCAGTTCCAGGCTGTTGTTGTTTGTAGTCCGGCGGTCTGGCGGTTTATCTCCGGTGGCTTGAAAACCGTGCGTTCTAGCGGTCTCCTACCGCATCTCCCTCTCTTGCTTCTGGTATTGCCGAGCGGTTAGCCCATTGTCTAACCGCGCGGCCTGTTCGGTCTGTTGTTCTAGCCGCTCAGATTCTGTATAAGTTTAGTCCCACATTGTTAGTTTGTACTCTCTCCTCTCTCCTCCATTCTATAAAAGGGAGGTCATACCTTTGTAAATGATATCTTTTTGAATAATAAAAATTTCAATTATTCAAGTTTCCGGTTTGTTTTTAGTCGTTTGTTCGCTACTTTAACAGAGGAGGAGGCATTAGTGGCAGCAGCCGCGGTTGGGCGAGGAGGATAGCCATGTTTCTTGTAGCAGATGGCATCAGTGTGGCCATCTCGGCCGCAATATGAACACTTGGGGCGTCCCCGACCCCCACGCCCCCTGTCGCGAGAGCCGGAACGTCCACCGCGAGCAGAGGCCGGTGGGGGAAGCAAGGGGGGAGGGTCTGCTGAAGGAGGGCCGTAGAGGGGGGTGCCGGAGAATCCAAGGGTGGTGATACTCGAAGGAGCATAGAACAGACATCAGAGAGGGAGGGAGTAGAGGCCGAGGCCAACACCTGAGCCCGGATGCTCTAAAGGTGAGGCGGGACACGAGCCATCATCATGGCAATGCAGACGGCCTCCTTTTGCGCGCGCTGAGCAGCAAGGTCGGTGGTAGAAGGCTAATGTTGGATCCAGACCTCCGCAAGAGTCTTGGCACGAGCAACAAACGAGGTCATGTCAGCAGCCCCGCCATCATCAAGAGTCTGAAGGTCGGTAATAATATCATAGAGGTGTTGAAGACTATCCTTTCCAGAGTATAAGGAGTGAAGCTCCTCCATTATAGCTTTGGCGGTCTCATGGTACATGACCATTTGGTATGGCTCACCCTCCAGCGAAATAAGGAGCCTTGTTTGGCCGCAGCCGTCATTTCGTAGCCAGTCATCAGTAGTAGGGGAAGGAGGTTTGTTAATAAGGTGAAGCATAAGGCCTTGGCCTGAAGAACACGACGAACCAAGTGGGCCCATGGAACAAAATTCTTCTTCCCAGATAATGAGATAGTTGTGATCCGCAGCTCATCTCTGAGGTCTGGAAGAGAAGTCGGGCGGTCAGCAGAAGGGTTAGCCGCCTGTCCGGTATAGTCGATGGAGGAGCCCATGGAGACTAGGGAGGCCGCAGCGAATAGAAGAGCGCGCGGTTAGACACAACGCCTGCAGCGGGAAGAGGAGGAGGCCGCAGGAGAAGAGACCGCGCGGCTAGGGTTGTGATCCGCAGGAGAAGAGAAGCACGACAAGCCCACGTGGTTAAAGATGAGGCTGCAGCGGGTAGTCAAGGCGACAAGCCCAGGGGAGAGAGAGACATGAGGCCGCGACCAGGTGCGGAGTGAGAGCAAGGACAATCCGCACGGTCACTGTGAGAACACCAGCGGCCAAACAAGAGCGAGAAAAGAAAATAATGCAGATAAAATGACCGCCCGACCAGAAGAGGGAAGTAGAGGGCAGAAGGCCGCGAGTAGGGGAACTCGAGCGGCAAGAAAAGAGATCGCGAGTAGGAACTCGAGCGGCAAGAAAGGGCAGAAGGCCGCGAGTAGGGAACTCGAGCGGCAAGAAAAGGGACCGCGAGTGGGAACTCGAGCGGCAAGAGAGGGCAGAAGGCCGCGAGGAGGGAACTCGAGCGCAAGAACATGGACCGCGAGTAGGAACTCGAGCGGCAAGAGAGAGAAACCGCAAGCGGCAAGATAAGCCGCAAGAGGAGGCCGCGAGTAGGAGCCCTCGAGCGGCAAGAAGAGGAGGGACCGGGCGAGAAGAAGCCTGCGCAGTAAGAGGAAGACAGCTGGCAACGAGAAGTGGGGCCCACGGGTGGAGAGGAGAGGCTATAAAAGGCACTGAGAGGTGGATCCACGGGCGGGAGGGAGAGAAAGGAGAGCAGGCAGCGGGTAGAAAAGGAGAAGCCGCGGAGAGAAAGGGCGGGAAGAAGCGTCCTCTACCCGGTGCGAGTAGAAGAGCAGACCGCAGAGGAAAGCGGAAAAAAGAGGCAGACGGGTCGGGCGGTTAGAGTAGGCGAAACCGCAAGGACCGAACCAGGTCCTCTGATACCATGTTGAGTGAGCTCAAAACTTGTATGTATTGCTTGTGTGTCAAAATACAAGGAGAGAAGAAATCATATACAATAGTGTGGGACTAAAAGGAGAAGGAGATAAAATAGAACAAGGGCTCACTAATGGGCCATTTACATGGGCTTTTCTAACAAGACCCAACATTAAAAAAAAATAACACACCTTCAACTTTACAAACGAGGGAGAGGGGAGAGCTGGAGGAGTTTTTTGAGGGCAACCAGGACTAATTTTCAGCAATAAACAATTGCAGCTCGCTGTGTTCTAGGTCAGGAAAGCAATTGGGAGGATGAGGATTGTTGTATGAAGGTGTGGAGGCTTGGACGAGGAATTTGGATGGCTGTAGGGTGGCTGAACTGCACCCAGAGAGAAATTCTGGGGAGGTTTTGGAGCTGCTGGAAGTAGTAGATGGTGGTTCCACGTGAGGCTCAAATGGAGGGTGTTGCAGTTGGGAAATAGAGGGAAGAGGGCCATTCAGCCTAGCAGTTAGAGGAGGAGCCCGCCTGTTTCTTTTTCTTGATAGGAATTGATGCAGTGTAGGGAGTCCACCTGCCTTCCACCCCGGGACAAGGAGTCCACCTGCCCAGGGGTCCCTCCGGGAGTCCACCTGCCCAGGGGTCCCACCGGGAGTCCACCTGATAGGCTTTATCAAATATAAAGGTCAATAGTAAAATGTTTTATAAAGAAGAGCAAATACCTAGAAATTATCATTGTAAGTTATATGAACCATTCTTAGGATACAACCCAAAAATATAATGAAGCAAGGAATATAATTAATAGAAAAAAAAAATTCTAGCATATTGGAGTTAAAGTTGAATTTCCTGCAATGTCTTCCCAAGTCCCATCTCATCTGCCAGTAGAGCTCGTCCACCATGCTGTAACACAAACCTATAACATTCGAAGAACTAGAATCAGATATATAAAAAGCCAGATATGAAAACATTAGGATCATTCAACAGTTCACAAGCCTTTCCATGGAAATAGAATGTTTCCTCAAGGCTTGCTCGGTAATAACTATTCCAAGGCTCAGTAAACCATTAGAAAACTGAAATCAAATTGAAATTTAAGCTTTTGAATTTTCAAAATTCAAATTTAAACTGACTACAAGTACATGTTTGAATGTTTCTGTGGAGGATATTATAAATGATAAGGAAAAGTAGACGAATGGGATAACATGCTTTCATAAAAATATAAGATAATCGCTTTAAATTTAATTTTAACTTCAACTTTAATTTTTTTTATTGAAACTTCAAAAAGCAAGACAAATTTATAAGGATCTAAACTTCAAATTGAATTTATGTTTTTTATTTGCAAATTTAATTTTCTAAATTTCACAAGTTTTATGGTGACTTGGCTCTGCTTGTTTCCGCATTTTTTCTCCATTGGCGGTAGGGGAAAATGTCAAAGCTGAAAAAACATATTTGGTAAAACTCCATTCTTCATATCCAATGCTCCAAAATGTCATTTTTGGCCTTCAACGGCAAAGCTGCCCCTTCCCTCCATTCCCGCAGCCTCATTCCCAATGCTTCATTCCCAACGCTCCAAAATGTCACAGCCGAAACAAACGGAGCCTATTAATATTTCTTTATCCACCTTTAATGATGATCACTTCTTTTGCACCTCCATTTAGTTACTTAACTATCATAAGGAAAATGATATCTTAAGGTGTAGGATTTCACAATCTAGATTTAACTTGAGGAGAAGTGATGCTGGAGGTGACTGACACTGACCCAACTAAATGAAAATGTAAATGTAGGTATGTGGACAATCAATGATCAAGATAGACGACTAACCAAACCCTAAATATAACACAATGCACCAATACGAGTCACACCCAAATCTAAACAGGGAAATCAAATAATAATGGTAAGTAAATGAAAGTGTAAGAAATTAAAATGCAGGAAGAATGGATTACACGTATAATGAAATTAAATTAGCCAAAAAAAGTTACAGTAAAAAATTATTGGGAATAAAAGTACATCCACACAATGCTAATAAATGAAAATAAATGTGAGGGCTCACCGAGTAGTTGAATATGAGACGCATGGGATGTAATTGGTGGATTTTGGTGAGAGTGGGAGAAAAACATAGGCTCGAGTTTCCTATTCGACGGGATATCCATGGCTTAAATGGTTTGAATATAGGGGGATTTGGAGGCTTTTGAGGGGAGGGTTGTGGTGAAGTGCTAATGGTAATAGGATTGAGACGAGGGGCTGGCAGAACTCAGAACAGAGGGATGACAGAGGGATACAGGAAGGCGGTGCACAGGACAGTGGGGTGGGGTTGGCAGAGCTCGGTCCAAAGGAATAGGGGCTCGATATAGCGGTATAGATCATCGGCCGATTGGAGGGAGTGGGGAAGGGATCTAGTGGAGCAAGGGAGGAGAACCCTGGCTCGGGAAGGCTTGAAGAGGGTTCTTGGGTGGGTCGACGAGACTGTGAGGCTATTGCGGTCTTAATTCGGCATGTTATTGTGCGTCTTTATTACAAGTCTATGTTATGTGAGTCGTTATGATTCAATGATGTGTGTCCTGATTTCAATTCATTATCGTTTAGATTATTTTAATATCTTGGGCAGTTTTACGGTTGACTTAATTTATGGTCCTTGCCAACATTCTAAATTATATAATAGACCCTTGGGTCATAACTATAGGGAAGCAAGAAGAATCTCTCCAGTTGTCTTCTTTAATTTTTCATAATTAGATTAATGGGTTTTGGATCTCCTCATCAAGCACCTCATCTCCGATAGACATGGTAAGACATCGTTTATTACGACTCTATATTATGCGAGTCATTATGAGTCAGTGTTGTGTATCTTTAATTCGAGTCATTGTCTTTTACGGTCAGTTCAATTCGTGGCTTTTGGGTTCTGGTTTTTTTGATTTCACCATAAATAAAACATTTCAAGCGTTCAGTTCGAAGGATTTGGCGCAAGAATAAAAATTCTGTAAAACCTTGGGTTTTCATCTTTGCTTGTCCGCAATTCTTGTCTCCCTCGACAACTTTTCTGTTGTTTTGCCATTTACAAAGGAACCAACGAAGCCGTGTCGGGAGGCAACACTGGAAAGCACCTTGGAGTCGTATCGCAGGCCGAGCTGCTGCAGAGAATCCGATCCTCCGCCATCCTTGAGGATTTTACCGCCGTAGATAAAGCTGATGCAGTCGCGGGAACCGCCCGATCGTCGGGCAACCTCCTCCTGGAGCATCGGAAGCATCCAGGACTCCAACTGCACCTCGAGAACCCCGGCCCATGTCTCGGTGATCTTCAGCTTCGTCGTCGTTGGAACTGTCTTCTCCAACTCCATTGAAGGTCTTCCTTTGAGCCTGATTAGACCCCTGCGAGCAGTTTCGCACGCCGGAAAAAGCTAACTATGGTGTCACCAAAAAATATATATGCATTGTTTTTAAATCTAAAGAAAAATAAAAAAATAAATAATGTAGATCCGCATTTTTGGTCACTGCGTCGTTATACATTTAGAGGAAAAATTTGCAAAGCAAATTTGGTATGTTGTCGGCGAGGAAGGTGTCTTATCGTCTACGGCAGAGGAAGATCCTAGTCCTAATTTTTAATTCCAATTCTTGTAACCTACCGAACAACAAAAATGAAATTCAGTAAAAAAAAACCTGATTACGGAGTTCCAATTCCTCAAAACAAAAAACCACAACCCGAACGGACCTTTAGTGTAGTTTTAATAAGTTTAGTTTTTAAATTTAGACATACTTACAATCTCTGCTATCGCTGTGAGTTATGTAATAGACGCTTGGGTCATAAATAATGGGGAGGAAGTTGAATTATTTTAGTTCTTGTCTCTACGTTTCATAATGTTAATGAGGTTTGGAGCTCCCCCTTGAGCATCCCATCTCTAGTAGTCACAGTAAGAACTGCTTATTATCGTGGACTTTGCCTCCGCCTCACACCGTCTAGAGTTGATACCTCCATCTCCACCGACTTCTCACGACAAACACGAACCGTCCAACTAGGTTTGCAAAAGGCCTCCTAATAAGTGTTATATATATAGTGTTTTAGGCATGTTTTTTGCTCTGTACAACATGATTATGGTTTTTATATTACATGATTTACCTAAATTATCTCTAGATTTCTCAAAGTATATCAGGAATCACGGGTGAGTAAAAAGGAGGCTATTCATGCACTAAGGGGTTGTAGGGAAACATATCATATACTTTGAACATGGTGAGGATCCTTGTGCTAGCCTTGGCTCGAAATCCGCACCCCAATAATATCTCTACCTCCACTATATTTCATGACATATGTTTGACTATAACTTTATAACTTAATCTTGTTGTCCTGGAGGCTGATCAACTCTTCCCTCAGAGCTTCCCTCTTATGCTTACATTTTGTCGGGAAACCCACGGTCGTGCAATTTTCATGGCATCTTCCCCTCAAAACCACACTCTGAGGATTGCCATGCGCTATTCTTCTCCCACGACCCGTCTGATAATCGCAGGATGAGTTGCATATAGACAACCCGCACTGACATACGTTTCGGATGCTTAAGAAATTCTTCAATTACGGGTCGTTTTGAGGACGCTTGTGTGTTCTTTTCACGCATGACAGTGCGAAGAACGCACAAGGGTCTGCTAATAGTAAAAATTAATCACACCTTATTTTGTCTTCCTACTCATCGCTTCTTCCTTCTCGCACAATATGGCACGATCATGTGCCCGGTCGCGCGAGAACAAAAATTTTGGACCAAACTATAAAGGTTGGTCCGATGAGGGGATTGACATCTTCAGCATTTTTTTGTTTTGCTTAACTTAATTTCACCTCTTCCGGGTAAGGAACTCTGCCCTAAGCTTCTCATCATCCTAAGTTTCCCATCATCCTAAGCTCACAAGAGGAGGATTTCGGTGTTCCAATCTGTCAATCTAGAGAAGGAGAAGAGAAATGGAGAATGCACTCCCAACAAGAAGATTGGAAGCATTGGAGAGTTGGTGACAGCGCAGTGAGGCTCAGATTGACGACCCAGCGTTCTCATCGGTACCTGAGGTATCTTGTGCATCGGTACCTGAGGCAATGATCGGAATGAGGCAGCTGGAACAAAAAAACTAGGCGGAAGGCGAAGAGAATCAAGAAGATCGGATACTATCGACTAGAGGGAAATCGGTTTCTATCGACTAAAGAGAAGTCGGCTTCTATCGATGCAGACGGGAGGATAGGTAGGCTTCAATCGATAACAGGCAAGTTTCGATTGATGGCAGGTAAGCTTCAATCGATGCAGCAAGAGATAAGCCTTCATCCACGATGCAGACGGGAGGATAGGTAGGCTTCAATCGATAACAGGCAAGTTTCGATTGATGGCAGGTAAGCTTCAATCGATGCAGCAAGAGATAAGCCTTCATCCACGATTGGATCGGAAGGGAACGCTTGATCCTTCAAAGATCATCGGCAGGATTCACCCGCCTATGGTATTCGACGAGCTTGACACCACTCCAGAACCCATAGAACACCACAGGCGGCTCGTGCGAGAGAGGCGAGAGACCCTTGATTTTATCGAACAAAAAATGAAAAAGAAGTTGTGGTCGCAACGTAAAGAGGGGATACGACGGATTCGAGTGCTCGGGTTAGGACAGGGGAATGCTCTGATACCAACAACAACAACAGAACCCATATAGTCCCCAATCATTGGGGGTATGGGAGGGGGAATATTAGAAATAGACCTAACCTTGGGCACTATGCACAAAGTGGATTCTCTCAGAGGAGAAAGACCTAACCTTTGACAATAAATGCACAAAAGTGGCTACTCACAGATACCACTGAAATAGTGACCCCTTATACCGTCACGTTTCCTGCGGAATAATGCCCTCAAATCAAAGCCAAAGACATCGGAGAGGGCAGACCCAAGAATTCATTTTGATTTATGTGCACATAACCATGCTTATACATATACATAAAAAATGGAAAAAATATATTATTTGATTGCTCAATAACAAAGGCTTACTCATACATATACATAAGTGAAAGGAACTCATATGACTAAATTACCCTTATCAGGTTTTGCACGTATATGACATAAAACTGCGACATGATAAAACAATATAACATAAGAACAATTATTTGAACTTTTGTTGTGGATCTTAGAGAAACGAGAGATTTTTGTCATTTACCAGCAATGCTGCACGATTCCCCCATGCGTAGTATATGGCATCAACAGGGCAAGACCGTTGTTCGACATCCTGTGTTCGATAAGAAAAACCTCACAAGAGACATAGAACGACAGTCGGATACTATTGTTGATGCACATTGCACGCGGGGGACTCCCATGCACCTTAAATTGTTCTTCTAAGAAGATAGGTTCATGGACGGGCAGAGACTAAAGTAGACTATAATCTATTTTCTCACCTTCCTCTCCATTGTCCCCTTCTCTACGAAACAAGAGACCAGAAACTGAGAAACAAAATGGAAGCAGAATAACCAGGACTGTGTCGAGAACAAAAATAGAGAAACCACAACTCAATTTGGGGAAGAATAAAAGCAGAGAAACTGCTACTATGGGAGAACTAACACAAAGAAATCGCAACTGCAACTATGGGAGCAACCACCAAATCTTTCAGAGACTACAATTGCGAGGACCATGATTATGTGATAAAAGAAGAAACACAACAGCAATTTGCAAGAAAGATGGCATGTATCATGAATTCAAGAGTTCATCCAAGTTGTTAAGTGATGGAGACGATGGAAAAAGCATGGCGTTGATGCCATTAGTAGCATAAAGCTCAAATAGGACCATTGCAATAGCTCTAATTCCATGAATAAAAGAATGAAAAGAAACAGGGTACTTAAACCACTACCCAGGGGAGTCGTCATAGTGCCAAATCTTGATTGTGTGGTTCACTCTCACTTGGTCTTTAGTTCTCTGTAAAAAAGATCAAATAGAATTTTTGAAAATGACCCAAACACTCTTTGCCTTCACTGGTTATGTTTCTAACACAAATAACCAAGGTTTTGAAAACTGGACCGGACATCGAACCGGCAGAGGGAAGAGTTCAAGGTTGAACCGGTCCAACCGATTCAACCGGGTTCGAACCGTTATATATATATATATATATATATGTAAAAAAATTAATTAACACTACATTAAAAACTTGCATATGAATTGTTAATTTTTTATGACTATATTGTGATACAAATAAAAATGATATATCCATCATCACTATATTAGTATACTTTTAAGACTCTGGCGCAACGTTTTTCTCTATTAAGTTAGGACAAAAACACCACAGTAATAAAATGGATGTTTGACATGACAATGGTTAAGGCCACAATCAAAATCAAAAAAGTAAAACTAATTTTGACTTTTAAACATAAAAGTTGATGAAGTTTCTTAAATAAGATTGGATGATAAAGAACGACATTTCATAATCACCGTGTTTATGACCGTCATCGCCGTGTCAAAGAGAGTCTAAATATATCATAAACTTCATTTTTAAAAAATAATTATAATAAATTAATAATATATTTAAGAAATATTTAATTATATCATTTATAAATATTAATAAGTATATTTTATAAATATTAATAATTATATCATTTATATGTATATAATATAATACAAGTGAAAAGAACAAGAGCCAAGCGGTCCAGTGGTCCGCTTGTCTTCAAAATAGAAGCTGACCTGAGTTCGAAACCCCATGGTTTCGAATTTCTTTGATTTAAAATTTTGGATTTGGCTCGCCCGGTTACGTGAAACCCGCCCGGTTCCCGGCCCGCCGGTCCGCCCGCCCGGTTCTGCGGTTCCCAAGCGGTTCGCGGATGGAGCCAGTTTCTTAGCTGCACCGGACCGGCTTTGTGTCCGGTCCGCGGTTCGACCGGTCGGACCGGCCGGTCCGGTCCGGTTTTCAAAAGCTTGCAAATAACTATACATGACCTTAGGACTACTTTACACTAGAAAATACAGTAGATAATAACACATCTTCACTAGTTGCAGATGTTGGATGTTGGGGACGCGTCAATTTGGGTATTTCATGTTGGTTTTGAAATGTTGAATATATCGGAGATATTTCATATTTCGGATTTCAATATTTTATTGTTTCTATACATAACTATATACAAATATAATATTTTTTTAATTTATACATATTGACATATTAACACTTTAACGTTTATTGAACTTCTAAATCTATCAAAGTAGTATAAACATTCTATGTTACACAACATAAAATGTGATGGGTATCCGGTGGATGAGGGAGGTGGGCGGCGGTATTGAGTCCGGAAGAGGGAGAGAGAGAAGGAGATAGGGAGGCGGAGAGAGAGAAGGAGATAGGGAGGCGGAGAGAGAGAGGAGTTAGGGTTATAGATTTGGAAGAGGAAAGAAAACATGCATTCATCTAACATGACGATTACAACGTTCGTGCGCCCTCTTATAAAGATGAGGAGAGAATACAAAAGGAAAACTTGAAATACTAAAATTGCGACATCCAAATATAGAATAGAATAAATGTTAAACATAGAATAGAATAAACGTAAATATTCTCCGTGATCTCAGTGGGCCCATGTGATATTCTCGCCCGGTGCGTGTAGACTTGCCATTTGGGCTCGTGCTCAAGCAGATCCGTAACAATGCCGACATCTGGAAAATGTGTTTTGTCCTCAAGGCAGTAATCGGCGAACTGACGGCGAAAGTCATCCCGGGGAAGGCACGTCTCGTCTGAGTCGGGGCGACCGGTCCAAGCCACAAGAACCTCCTCTGATGTATGGTCCCCCGAGGAGCGGCATCGGCGATCGAGGATCGAGGCGGGGTAGCAAGGCGCCTCTCTGAAAAGGTCGAGATCGGCTGGGATGTGATCCGTGGTGGTATGCTCGCCCACCACTCGTCGTAGCTGTGAGACATGGAAGATCGGGTGGATGCGACTCCTGATTGGGAGGCGTAGGCGATAAGCGGCTGCCTTGATGCAAGCGAGGACCTAAAATAGCCCGAAGAATAGGGGGGCCAATTTTGGGCAAGGTCGGCGGGCCACCGAAAGCTGACGGTAGGGGTGGAGCTTCACGAATACCTTTTCTCCTACTTCGAAGGAGAGGTCCCGACGTTTCCTGTTGGCAAAGGAAACCATCTTTTGTTGGGCCCGTTGGAGGTGGTGCTTCAGATGATCCAGAATAGTGTCCCTGTCGCGCAGAGCGGTGGCCAGGCTTTTCACCTGGCATTCCCCTGGAAGGTGGAGGACGATGGACGGGGGAGGCCGACCGTAAACGAGCTCAAACAGAGTAGTGTCGGCCGCCTGATGGTGGGTGGTGTTGTACGAGTACTCGGCCCACCCGAGCCACTTGGCCGAACTGCGCGGTTGCTCCCCCACGAAGCAGTGGAGCTAAGTCTCTAAGCATCGGTTGAGGACCTCTGACTGGCCATCGGTTTGGGGATAATATGTTGTACTCATGCGTAGCCGGGTGCCCTACAGGCGGAACAGTGTCGTCCAGAAGGTACTCAAGAAGAGTGGGTCTCGATCTCTTACGATAGACCGGGGAAACCTGTGGAGGCGCACAACCCCCTGGATGAAGCTGTCGGCGACTATGGCTGTCGTGTAAGGATCGCGGAGGGGAATGAAATGAGCATACTTCGAGAGTCGGTCGACTATGACCAGAATGCAGTCGTACCCCTGGGAGCGGGGCAGCCTTGTGATGAAGTCCATGGCGATGTCGTCCCATACGCGGTCGGGGATCGGAAGGGGCTGAAGTAGACCACCCGGAAAAACAACTTCGTACTTGGCCTTCTGACAGACGAGGAAGGCGACCACGAAGGCTTTGACCTGTCGAAACATGTGAGGCCAATAGAGCGAGGCTGCCAGCCGTCGATACGTCCGGTAAGCACATTTGTGTCCCCCTGTCGGGGAGGCATGAAACTCCGCTAAGAGTCGGGGAATTCTAGGGGAGGATGGGGCGAGTACGAGGTGGCCCTTGAAGAGTAGGCGGCCATCCACCGAGGAGTAAGGTGGGTGTGCGGAGGCATTTGCAAGGAGAGCTGTCCGGATACCGTTGAGTGTCGGGTCCGCTTCCACTTCCCGTTGGAGGGCATCTGCATCCTCCCAGACCGGCCGGGAGATGGCTGCAAGTACAAAGCCGCACGAGAGAGCGTCGGTTGCGCGGTTCGCCTTCCCAGGCCGGAACTCGATGCTGAAGTCATAGCCCAGTAGCTTGGCCACCCACACCTACTGGGCGGGCATAGCAATCTTCTGCTGCAGGAGGTAGCAGAGGCTGTGGTGGTCGGTGCGGACCACGAATCGTCATCCCAGGAAGTAGGGACGCCAATGCTACACTGCGAGGACGCGGCCCATGAGCTCATTCTCGTACGCTGATCGGTTGCGGATGGTATCTAAGAATGCGCGGTTAAAATAGGCCACTGGGCGGCCACCTTGCATGAGTACGGCCCCCGCACCCACACCTTACGCGTCGCATTCCACAAGGAAGGGCTGGGCGAAGTCCGACATTGCTAACACCGGGGCACAAACCAGAGCTTGCTGAAGAGCGACGAAGGAGGCAGAGGCCGTTGTCGACCACTCGAAGAGGCCCTCGGCTAACTTCTTCAAGAGCTAAGTGAGGGGTCGAGCAATCGTATCGTAGCCCTGGATGAACCGCCAGTAGTACCCCGTCAAACCCAGGAACCTGCAAACATCGCGGAGGGATGATGGGGTTGGCCACTGGAGAACCGCCTCAATCTTGTTGTCGTCCATCGCGACTCCTACAGCGGAAATGGTGTGCCCTAAGTAACACCCCTGGAACCCCAAAACAGCACTTTGTTAGGTGGAGCTTGAGGTGGTGGTGTCGGAGAGTAGCCAATGTCTGACAGAAGTGTTGTAGATGATCCTGCCAAGAAAACTGTAGACCAAGATGTCATCAAAAAAACAAGTACATGCTGGCGAAGTACCGGCCGAAAGATGTCGTTCATCGTGGCCTGGAAGGTGGCCGGCGCGTTGGTTAGGCCGAATGGCATAACCAAGAACTCGTAGTGTCCATCATGGGTTCAGAAGGCCGTCTTGGCGACATCGGCTGGCCTAACGCGTATCTGGTGGTAGCCCGCACGGAGGTCCAACTTGGTGAAAACGGTGGCATCGTGGAGCTCGTCCAAAAGCTCCTGGATCACTGGGATTTGGTACTTGTCTGAGACTGACAGACTGTAGCTTTGTTGAGCTCCTGATAGTCCACGCAGAAGCACCAGTTGTCGTCCTTCTTTTTGACCAAGAGGATCGGGCTGGAGAAAGGGCTTGAACTGGGGCGAATGAGGCTCCCCATCAACATATCGTGTACGAGCCTCTCGATCTCGTCCTTCTGCACGTGCCCGTAGCGGTACGGGCGAACCGAAATTGCCGCCACGCCGGGCTGAAAAGGGATGGCATGATCGTGTGGTCGGGTCGGCGGTAAGCCGGACAGTGCCGTGAAGAGGTCCGTAAACTCTGACAGGAGGTCCTGCATAGCCGGTGGCACCGCATCCGAGATGGACCAGAGCCATGCAGACATCCTCTGGATCATGCGGAAGGAGACGGGGGAGCGGAGCAGCGCAACATCTCCCATTAGGCAGCACTCCCGTCCGTCCTGGAGAAACCTCATCGTCATGGACCCCCAGTTGACCCGTACGTCGCCCAGCGTGCTGAGCCATGCTACGCCCAGGATGACGTCGATCCCGCCAAGGCCGAAAACGAAGAAATATGCTATCACTGAGTAAGGTCCCACTGAAATCAGAACGGATGGGCAACGACCCTGAATCGAACGTCGACGATCATCGCTCAAGCTGATCGTGAAGTCCGGGAAAGGTTCCATCGGCAGGTGGAGTTGCTGGGCCAACTGAGAGGAGAGGAAGTTATGGCTCGCCCCGTTGTCGACCATAATGACGATGTGGCAGTCGCCCAACTTGCCCGCTAACATCATGGTCTGTGGCCCTGAAATGCCGCCCACGGAAAAGCACGGAAGTTCCAACTAGTGAAGGCCCGCGTCAGTAGCGCCCTCAGTGGAGTCCTCCTCGCGGATTTCGAGGTCTTCGAAATCCGCCAAAGTGATCTACAGTTCGGGGTCACCAATGATGGCGCAAAACTCTTTGACTGCGCATACGTTGGTCGGAGAGTAGGGCAGCAGGCAGCGGAAGCATAGCCCTTTGCGTCGGAGATCGTCGAACTCGCGGTTGGAGAACCGCTGGGGGGGCTGCCAGCCGGGCTGGCCAAACGGTTGGAGGAGGGCGAGGTGCTTGTGGCTCTGGAGTAGCAGGCTGCCATGGTCGGCCCCCTAGCGGGGGTCTGCCTAGAGGTGGCGGGTTTCGCGGCGCTAAATCACCAAAGTAGCACTACAAGAACGACTAGTACTACTACAGCCCATGAAACATCCCAGGTAGAAATACTTGAATGGATTACAAAAACCACCAAAGAAGTTATCTAACATATTTTATGTGTAACTTAATCAAAGATTGAAAATGGTGTTATTGCATAGTTGTCACAATGTAGATTTTCAAATCATATGTATTAATGAAATACCAACAATTATACACACCTGATGCCTTCACGCTGAAATGGCAAAAGTTTTGATTCCATAGAACTCGGTATCCTATCATAAAAAGCTGATGAAGTACAATTTAGTCAATCACAAAAAACAGTTACAACAAATAATAATCATTTAAAGAAACAATAATACATCCTAAAAACTTGATAACATACAAATTTGGATATTTAGAAGTACCATACGAAACATTATTTGCTATTATACAGCAACTACCCAGAAAGAACTATAAAAGAGAACAAACAAAGAAACGGGACAATTCTAGGATTAACATATTATCCTATGCATCGACCTCAAATATACTTGCAAACTCACCACGAAGATCTGGAGCAGTATTTGTAGCAATAAGGGCACGCCGTACCAATGGATCTAGACTGTGTATCTGTAAGATATGCAACCTTTATAAGCTAATTATAACATTTTTGGGATATAGCGTAGATAAATAAAAGCATCATGATATCATTACAATCAAATTACTAAACTTGTTGGACTCAATTATGTGTCTGGATTTTATTTAAGTCCAGCTTTGATCAAATGAAGAATGATAGAGAGGACCTTGAGGCTGGATTTCAGAAGAACACTTTCTATTAGAACTCATGCGAACAAAAAAAGGAACCCAAAAATCGTACAATCAGTTCGAAGCAAGAGAAGATCAAAAGCGCAAAAATAATGGATTGCAACCTGTACCCTATCCTTCGTCCCTCAACGTGGTGAGCAGTGGCTTTATTATAGGGTGTTCGCCCAAGTTGAGGCTACAGGATGGCAATATGGGAGAAAGTTATAAAAAAGACAGCCCTTGATCGTGCATACACATGTCAGAAAGCATGATTAGTGTAAAGAAGTGCCCAACAATATGCAAGGTATTGTCCATTTCGGTAAAACCAGTATCATATTACTTTATGATTTAACATTTTATGAGATGGTCCATGAGAACATCCAAGTATGTTACAGGTTATGGTAATACTCCCACCCAATGTTTATCTGAGTTCATAAATGAGTTCCTCCAACTCTCAAAAATGTCTCACATATTCATGATCTAAACTATACCTACATAGTAGCACCGTAATACTACCTTCATTAGTGATGTGAGATGTAGTTCATTTGTACACTCATTTTCTCTTAGAAGTCTATCTTAGACATAAGCCAAGATTCGCACCTTATTATGCCGTACTACTTGTGCACCACTCTCCGGCCTCATTGAATTGCCCTTATGATTCAGGATGTCACAAGCCCACAGAGTAATGACATCCACAAAGAGGAAGAGGAAACAATTCCACTCAATTATCGATTGAATAAAGTTAGGTAAAAATACAATCCCTAAGCATTGTATGGCTATGGTTAGGAAAAAGTAAAGTGCAAGAAAATCCTCACAATATAGGAAATTGCTAAAATTAAATATACAAAAACAAAAATGCTTAAAAATAAACAAATTAGACACGGTTTAATTAGCCTGCCTCTTGTTCTTGTTTAGTTGTCCTAAGATGTTGCATCATCCTCTCCGGGTAGTTAAGTACTTGCCAACAAGTTAAATATTTGACCTCGACACTACTTCATCTTTGTCGGCTTCATAGGATGCAGGTAAGTTAAAAATGTTGAATGGCAGTAACAAATGTTATGCAGCTGACATGCTATACTTGCATGCATAGTAGTAGGTCCACTAGAAACACAAGAAGATCATCCAGGAAATAATATGTTACGACCCTTGCACTTGGATCGTGCCACCGGCGGAGGAGCTATGGTGTCGGGAGGAGATGCCCGTGATCGGCGAAGTCGAAGGGGTGCGATGTCGGCTAGGGAAAACACGAAAAAGAAGAACCTGTGGGGTTTTAGAGAGAGAGAGAGGGAGATGGAAATAAGAGAGAGATAAGGATATTTGTTCTAATTTTCTTCTTAACAAAACAAGGCACAACCGGCCACTTAAATAGGTTCCCACGGGCCCCCCATTTGGGCTTACTACATATGGGTAATAAATTACTAAAAATTAACATAACATAAACAACATAAGTTTAAGATAATTGGCGTCGTCGCGCCTCATAACATCGCTACCCCTGTCCGAAGACAGCTTGTCCTCAAGCTGGATCGAAGGGAAAAGCAATGGCCTCTCCTCCTGTCGCGTCGTCATCCGAAGGATCATCCACTTCGAGCCAGAATAAGCGTTTGCATCGATGTCCCGGTATGAAATGGTTATAACAATTGTAGCACAAGCCTTTATCGCGACGCTCTGCCATCTCGGTGCGGGACAGACGGTGGCGAACCGTAGGCAGCGGTGTATCGTCCCGGGATGGAGCCCTATCCAGCAAGTTGGCCTGGGAATAAGAGCCTTGATAGTCCCGACATCCCAAAGGCGGCCGATCAAGTAGCAGTCGCCGCTCACAAGCCCTAGCGAGGCTCATAGCGATGTTGAGATCACGAGGCAGAAGGAACTCCACATCCCAACGTAAGCGCTCGTGGAGGCCGGCGGTGAAGAGGGGAACCTGCTGCTCCGGTAAGACAGATGTTGCCCTAGAAAGTAGTATTTGGAATTGTTCCAGGTAGGTGTCGATAGAGCCATCCTGTTTGAGGTTTGTCAGATCGCCGAGTGAGTTGCCCTGTAGGGCCGGGCCGAACCGAAGGGTGCAGGCCGTGCTGAAATCTGCCCAGGAAATGGTGGGACATTCGCACAGAAGTTGAGTGAACCATAATTGTGCGGGGCCGAGTAAATGGAAGGAAGCGATGCTGACGCGTTCTTCATCTGGTGTGCGGTGGTTTGCAAAAAAAATATCGCAACGCGTAATCCACGGAAGGGGGTCTTCGCGGCCCTTGTAGATGGGAAATTCCATCCGAATAGTACGTGTGTAGGAGGGATAGTCCACGCCCGGAGGAGCGGCGGAGTCCACCCGGCTTGCCGAAGGGTAGTCGGCCGAGGTCAGAGGCGAAGGAGACGGCATACCTTGTAGGGCATCCAAACGGGCGTTGAGGGCATCCATCTTGGCGTTCTGAGTCGCAAACATAGAGTGGCAAAGAGCCATGAGCTCGGCAAGGGAGGGAGGAGCATCGGCCATCGGAGATAGGGCAGTACGGTGGGCGGTGGGTGTTGGAAGGAGGCCGGCGGAAGAGAAAAGACACGGAGCTGTAGGGCCGAGGCTGGAAGGCCGGCCGGCAACCGCCAAATCGGCCGGAGCGAGGTCGGCGATGCTGGACGACGGGCCAGCAAGCGGTTCTGGCGGGCCGAGGGTTGTCGCTGGACTGGAGGAGCGGTCTCGTGCGCAGGAGGACAAACCCGCGGATTTTGCGGAATCGGCGGAATCGCGCGACTACGGGTGCGGGCGAGCGGAGGATAGACCCTCTGATACCAAGCTATTACGACCCTTGCACTTGGATCGTGTCACCGGTGGAGGAGCTATGGTGTCGGGAGGAGATGCCCGCGATCGGCGAAGTCGACGGGATGCGAGGTCGGCTAGGGCAAACACAGAAAAGAAGAACCCGTGGGGTTTTAGAGAGAGAGGGAGAGGGAGAGGGAGATGGAAATAAGAGAGAGGTAAGGAGATTTGTTCTAATTTTCTTCTTAACAAAACAAGCCACAACCGGCCACTTAAGTAGGTCCCCACGGCCCCCCATCTGGGCTTACTACATATGGGTAAAATATTACTAAAAATTAACATAACATAAACAACATAAGTTTAAGATAACTGGCGTCGTCGCGCCTCATAACATAATACCCACTAACAACCAACCACATTCATATTTGGGGGCTGATGGGACTAAAAGGCAAAATTGATAAAGTTGAGATGAAAGATGGTTGTACTATAGGATGTATAGACAAGTTATCAATAATATCTTGTAACCAAGCGGTGAGAGAGGGAACACTTTAGCCCGATGAGAGAAATAATGATGCTCCTTGCAACCAGCATGGAAAGGAACGGGAGTATTCTCAGGAAAAGTGTCATGCCATGTGTCAGATAACAATGGTAGAGGTAACTCAAGGTAGTGTAAGGAGGTATATATGGAGGAAAATAGGACTAATCCTCAAGAAAAGTGGCATCACATGATACAGTAATCTGGGAGAAGAAAGGAGTTGACAAACATACCATTTTAGGGATTTAAAGTATCTTACATGTTAGAAACCACGGTGGGGCCCATTTGAGGGGGGCACATGATATCCAGATCCGTGGCCAAATCTCCCGGTTGATAAATCTCGGTTAGGTTGTTGAGACCGGGGATAGAACCCGGAACCTCCTTTATCAAGCTCCTAAGCGGAGACTTGATACCCAATTGAGCTACCACAGTGGGGCCCATTTGAGGGCAGCACAAGATATCCAGATCCGTGGCCGACTGCAGCCGAATGGCTGAGATCATCATCAAGCTCCTACCTACCCGGAATTTATAAACCGGGAGATTTGGTTGGAGATGATCTCAACCATTCGACTGCAGTCGGCCACGGATCTGGAAATCATGTGCCCCCTCAAATGGGCCCCACCGTGATTTCTAACATTACAAATACCATTCCTTGAACCCAAAATTTTAGTTTATCTCATGTGGTGAGTGTAATAGATTTAAATACCATTCATTGAACCTAGAGGTCTAGTTTATCTCGAGTGGGGTGAGTAAAAAGAGAAGGAATCACTTTGGGCTCTCCTTTCGACCAATAGTTACTCGCGTTGTTCTACCTCCACCCGTTCTTGGAGAACTAGGATGCATTCAAGGTCCTAAACCCGCTGCCCTAGCTCTCGTCGAACTTGTGGATCGTGTACCTATGGAAAACAACAACGTTCGTCGTTTCACTCTCATTGTACTTGGAGTGATGTGTTACGGTCCCGCTTTGGCCCGCCTTGGTCGCGCATGTCGCGGACCTTTTATCTACTTCTATTTGTATCTTATTATTATGCGTATTTGATCATCCGTGTCTAAGCCAAAGGAGGGGGCACTTGACTATTAATACTCGGTGGGGTGAACCAAGGTGGGTAGACAAGGGAAGTTTTATTTTAATTTTCCTATTCCTCTCTCTAGTTCTCTCTCTCCACCATTCGTTTATTCTGTCGGGTTTGCACTAGCCACAAGCCGCACCATCTTCCGCATCGCGATACGCCGATTGTTGAAACCGGCAGAGCTGGTTTCTCCTAAAAGCTCGGATCTAAGGCTGCAGCTCACGCTTACTTTCTTTGAGCCACGCTCCTAACAGAACTCCTAAAGGAACAGACCGGGGGCTTCAGCTCGGAGGTCCCACCGCTTACCCGGAAGAACTGGAAATTCTCCCCCTCTCTAGCCAATGCTGAGCTAGGTGCCTGAGTAAGAGAGAAAAAGAAGGTTCCCCACACCTTTTCTCAGACACCTTACCGGTCTATTTATAGGCCTCAGGATTCGAACTGCAAAAAACCAAATCAAGCAACTGTGAAATTACCTGAATACCCTGGGCTATGAGCAGACCACCAAGGGTAAAAGAGTAAGAAAGGCTAAAAAGGATGAACCGTTTGCCAACTGAACCGGTTCCCACCCAGTTGCTGAACCGGCCTTATCTCTTCATGTCGAACCGGTGCTTGGCGAGAGGACCACCTTGCGGCTGAAAGCACCACCTCGCGGGCGAGACCCTCCATCACCATATAGAAAATCTTCCCTTGACCCCCGCCTGTCAGACGAATGGACTCAACTTTGGCTCCTCCTGCCTAGCGCGAGTGGACCCACCTTTGGGCTCCTCTCGCCTATCGCGGGCGGACCCAGCTTTGGGCTCCTCTCGCCTAGCGCGAGTGGACCCAGCTTTGGGCTCCTCTCGCCTAGGGCGAGTGGACCCACCTTTAGGCCCCTCTCGCTTAGTGCGAGTGGTCTTTGCTTTGGGCCCCTCTCGCCTAGGGCCCTGTCTCCTCTTGAGGATTCTTCTAATCCCCTCTCTGCTGAGTTCCCTCCCGTGAGCCCGAGGTTGTACACAATCCCCGCTCTTTTCGGGGTTGTCCAAGCTCGAAAAGAAAAGTCCAACCGAGGCTCACGTCATCTCAGCGACTTTATAGCGGAATCTTTTTCGGGTGGGATTCTCCCCCCCCCCCTGAGTCTATAAATACTGGGATCCTTCCCGAGTGCAACAGGCCTCCTCTCTTCATTTTAGCCCCCTTTACTTTCGCTGCTATGTCTCTTAGCAAAAACTTCCGTGATCGTATCGCGTTGGTGCGCCAGCGGAACAAGGCGAGCGCGGCGGCCTTAAACCTAATTCCCGCTCGTACTTCTTCCTCACCACCGCCCTCTTCCTCTCGCCCGAAGAAGGCGAGAACAACTGATCTTGTTCCCCCGTCGGGAGGACCCTTACCAGATCCCCCGGAGAGACGCATCCCTCCTACACCATCGTTTCCCAAGGGAAAAGAGGTAAGATCCTTGTATACCTCCCCTGTTCGCTATCTATCTTTCATTGCTCCTTTTGCTGTTGGTTTTCAGAAAAGTCATGCACCCCCCATCAGTCTGGTAGCACACAAACTCATCTCGCCAACCACCATCTAAACTCTGTCTCGCCTCCTCCTTCCACTCCTCCTTCTACTCTTGGTGGGAAAAATGGCGAGCCTTCCCATGTCGCTGGGACCTCCCGCCACTCTGGTTAGGAATCTTCTGCCCTGGGCTTCGGCCTCTCTTGCTGCCCACCTTTGATTACGGCCCTTATTCTGTTTTAGCTTTGCAGACGTGCAAGTAGACTCTTCTGCCGAGGACTCGCCTACTGAGGAGCGCCCGAGGCGAGCAGTCTCCTCCCCTCCTCCTCCTATGGACGAGATCGAAGATTACCTTGGCGACCCTATGGATCCGTTGGCGATGAAGCGCAGGGTGGCCGAGATGTTCCGAAAACATTCGATCATGATCCAAGAGTTGGAGAAAGACAAGCAAGCGGCTGACCGGCAGATTGATTGGTTGGAGGTGGAGGTTGCTCGCTTGACTTCTGAAATTGACGCTGATATTGAGATGGATGAGACCGACCCCCAAGCGATTCTGAATGAGGTCGACCAACAACTCCGTCTCGCGCGTCGCGGCGTAGATGCGGCTCGTGCTTTTCACCTCCCCCACCGTCCTCCCTGCGCGAGGTCTCGCGGTGGGGGGCGCTGGCGATGGCAGAAGGATTGAATCCTTCGCGCCGCCTCGCGCCCTCATTTTCGGCATTGCTCTGTGTTTTGTAATAATGCTTCCTCTCGCGGCTGTCGCCCGAACCCTTTAGATCTAACGAATAGGGTTGCTTGATATATGCGGGACAAACAATTTAATAACCCCTTTTAGTAGTTTCTTTGAGTGTCATATCTATGCTTAAACCATTTTTTACTATATTTTTATGGTGTTGTCTCGCCCCCGGCTTGGGACTCACGTTAGATTACGCCAATCGAGGTTAGGAGAGAGAAAAGGACGGCCGCCTCTTCCCCTTCCTCTACACCATATTTTTTTTTCCCTCTTCGTATTTTTTCTCTTTACCCAACGGGCTATAAATACCCCCTATCCCTGGGGCCCGGATCATGCTCTCGATTTATCTCGGCGCCCTAAACCTTGCCTCTCTCTCCTCTTCCCCTCGCGAGCAGATCCTGTCGGCGCTTCGTCTCGTCTATTCTTCTCGCATCCCCCTTTCGCTCTCTTTGCCTAGAATGGGGAAAAAGAAGGCTGAAGAAGGCGAAGGGCGAAGCCGATGCGGGAGGCGGTTTGGTGACCATGATTTTCCTCCCGGCCGGATTTCCGAGGAGGACTACAGCGCCTTCACTCGTGATTTCTTGTCGGAGGGCTTTGAGTCACGCCCTCCAAGGGTGGGCGAGTCGATCAATACCTTTTATCCTGGTGAACTCGCCTTCCCTGTCCCGCATTTCGAGGCGGGGCTGAGATTGCCCCTCTGGCCAGAGGTGAAACAGGTTCTAAAATACTTTGGGACTGTCCCTGCGCAACTGAATCCAAACGCTATCTCGGTACTTGTTGCCTTTGCCTGCTACATGCGCCGGGAGCGAATCGAATTCAGCCTGAACTCCTTCCGCAAGCTTTTTATCTACCATGCCAACGCCGACGGCGTGTCCTACTTCACGGGGCAGGGTCTCAAGGTTTGCGAGACGCCCAACAAGAACCATCACTGGCTTACTCGCTTTGTCTTCATTCGCGGCAACATGGGAGGCATCCCGCTGGCGCCCGTGTCACCAGCCGAGGTGTTCTATACCACTCCCCAGGTTAGCGGCACGGACAAGCTCCTCTGCGACTTTTTCATTGGCAAGAACTTCGAAGTTCAGTTCTTGAGGCGGGGCCTCGACTCCCTCCTTCCTGTGCTTCCAGGCGAAGGTAAATGCTGGGGCCCTTTATTTTCATCTAGGTCTAACGAATAATATTTGTAAACGCCTCGTCTCGCCTTTTCCAGGAGAAAGAAATGTTCCCGCCCGCCCGCCTTACAAAAGCAACATCAAACCCTCCAAAGATGTCGCCCTTGCCACGATGGCAGCTGAGGCGGCGAGAGAAAACCTGCCCCCCTCCCTGAAGAAAAGACCTGCCGAAGGCTCCGCCCCATCTCGCCAGAGTCCTTCAAAGAAAACAAAGGTCAAGAAAGGAGCACCTCTTCCTTCTGGAAAGGCGAAGCAAGTTCCTGCTGAGATGGTAGACGTGTTGGGATCCTTATCCCCCATCTCTCTGGGGTCCCAATCTCCCCAATCCCCTTCTCGGCTTCTCAGTCAGCGGGCCGTCTCGCCGATTGGCGGGACGGGTCAACCTGATCCTCTTGCTGACCACCTCCCCTCTAAATCTCCTACTCGAGAGGTGGGCTCCTCCAGCCGCCCGGCTCCTTCCACCCATCTGAACTTCAACATGGGCCCTGTGATCCTGGATGCTGCTGGCGAGCCAACCCTGATATGGGACAAGGAGGCGAACCGGGTCTCCATCTCTACCCTCCTTCCCCCCTGGATAGAGCGAGACCAACCTACGGCTCACGCATTTTCTCTGGGCTTTGGCCTCTACGGTGGCTCAGAGCGAGAACCCGCCGCTGAGCCCCCCTCGCGGGACTTGATCCTGAGGGGCGCGCAATCCCAGCTGCGCTCGCTGGAGCTCTCGCACCAGGTCTCGCGCCGTCTGATTTACAATAACAAAAGCTGGAGGGATTCAGAGGCGAATCTGGCGGCCGAGCGCGAGAAGTCTACGGACCTCGAGAAACGGTTGGCCGTGGCCGAAAACCTTCTCGCCAAGGCTCGGGGTGGTGTGCTGAGTTTTTTCCACTCTTGATTCCTTCCCTTTCTTTGTCTACCTTCAACTCCCTCTAATAAATAAACCTCTCGCAGGATGCCGAGACGGCCGACAGGATGCACTCGCGCATAGCCACTCTGGAAGGGGAGGTTAAAGGCATGGAGTCCGAGATCACTCGGACTTCAGGAGGCTGCTCTCTCGCCTTCTCGCGTGGTGATTCCCCAACCTCCTCCCTCTCATTATTCTCATGCTGAGGTTGTGGAACTCTGCAAAGACGCCAATATCCGGACCGCCGAGCTAATCGTGAAGATGATGAAGGAGATGGAAGTCATCAGGGAAGGCTGCGAGGAGGTCACTGCCCGCGACCTGGTACCCGAGATTTATGGCGAGGAGGAAGACGGCCCGTCCTCCAGCGCGGAAGAATAGAAGAATTATTTTTCAGCTCTTTTGTATACCCCCCCCCCTTTTTTTTGGACACTCAGTACTGAGGCATTTTGTACTACGGCCTTTTTTCGTATATACATATTTTTGTGTTTACAACATCTCGTCTTTCTTTTCATCTTTCCTATACGCCTACCTTTTTCTTTATTTGCGGAACGGGATCACGACTTATCTCGCCTACCGATAGAGGGGCTAGCTTTACCCGTGGTGCGAGTGGGCGGACCCTCGTTGCTCTCGCGCAGGGATTGTACCACTTCTTCTCGCCTTGCTTCTGGACACCCCTGGCGCGAGTGGGTCTCGAATCGCTCTTATAACTAGTTTCATTTGCGAGACGAGGATACTCTTCTTCTCGCCCTTTGGTCGAAGAGCAGACCCCTTACTCTAGGTGCGAATAGTCATGTCCTCGCCGCAGTTGCGCGGGGATTGTGCCTCTTCCACTCGCCTTGCCCCTGGACACCCCTGGCGCGAGTGGATCTTGAGGGACCGACTCCTCCCCCCCTCTTTTACCTTTAGGACAAGGACTCTGCCTTTGCTCAAATTATGGGTTATCTTTGCAGGAAGCCCCCACTCATATGCTGCCCATTACCCAACCTCCGAGTGAGCCTACAGACCTGCCCGCTCGATGGTAGCCTGGACAGCGGGTCTTCTCGGGGTCTCCTCTCCAAGACCAACTCCAACCACCGAGTGAGCCTACAGACCTGTCAGCTCGATGGTAGCCTGGACAGCGGGTCTTCTCGGGGTCAACTCTCCAAAATCAACTCCAACCGCCGAGTGAGCCTACAGACCTGCCAGCTCGATGGTAGCCTGGACAGCGGGTCTTCTCGGGGTCTCCTCTCCAAAACCAACTCCAACCACCGAGTGAGCCTACAGACCTGCCAGCTCGATGATAGCCTGGACAGCGGGTCTTCTCGGGGTCTCCTCTCCAAAACCAACTCCAACCACCGAGTGAGCATACAGACCTGCCAGCTCGATGGTAGCCTGGACAGCGGGTCTTCTCGGGGTCTCCTCTCCAAAACCAACTCCAACCACCGAGTGAGCCTACAGACCTGCCAGCTCGATGGTAGCCTGGACAGCGGGTCTTCTCGGGGTCTCCTCTCCAAGACCAACTCCAACCACCGAGTGAGCCTACAGACCTGCCAGCTCGATGGTAGTCTGGACAGCGGATCTTCTCGGGGTCTCCTCTCCAAAACCAACTCCAACCACCGAGTGAGCCTACAGACCTGCCAGCTCGATGGTAGCCTGAACAGCGGGTCTTCTCGGGGTCTCCTCTCCAAGACCAACTCCAGCCACCGAGTGAGCCTACAGACCTGCCAGCTCGATGGTAGCCTGGACAGCGGGTCTTCTCGGGGTCTCATTTCCAAAACCAACTCCAACCACCGAGTGAGCCTACAGACCTGCCAGCTCGATGGTAGCCTGGACTGTGGGTCTTCTCGGGGTCTCCTCTCCAAAACCAACTCCAACCGCCGAGTGAGCCTACAGACCTGCCAGCTCGATGGTAGCCTGGACAGCGGGTCTTCTCGGGGTCTCCTCTCCAAAATAAAATCCTCTTGCTTTGAGAAGACAGCTACTTGAAATTGTATGGTAGTACCAGAAGGCCATGCCAAGTTTGGAAAAATGAAAAGAAGAATAGATAATGGACATAAACAAAAGTATTAAGGATAAAATCGCTTTAGATCGTCGCCGCTTCGGGCGCGATCGAGGGGCGTCCCGTCTACATCTTGGAGGTGGTACCCTCCTGATTTCAAGACTTCTTTTACAATAAAAGGACCTTCCCAGTTGGGGTTGAGCTTCCCTACAGAAGCCCCTCTTCCTGCTGCATCCACTTTCTTGAGGACCAAGTCTCCCTTCTCAAACTGCTTGGTCCTGACGTGCTTATCAAAATATCTTGACATCCGGCGCTTGACCTCCTCCTGCCGGATAGATGTCAGCTCTCTAAGCTCCTCCACCAAGTCAAGGGAGAGCCTTTGCTCTTCCCCATTATCTACCAGCCACTCCTCATCTCCCCTCCTCGCCGCAGTTACCCTGGGTGACTCAACCTCGAACTCAACAGGTATGACGGCCTCGGAGCCATGGGAAAGTTTGAATGGCGTTTCTCCCGTGGCGGAACTTGGCGTGCTCCTCAAGGCCCAGAGGACGGAGGGGAGCTGCTCCACCCAACTTCCCCTCAAGTTTTCTACCTTTTTCTTTAAGAGATTCACGATGACCTTATTCGCGGCTTCCACCTGCCCATTGCTTCGAGGATGATGTACTGAAGCAAACCGAAGGTCTATACCTAGTCGTACGCAGAAATCCACGAACTCTCTACTGGCAAATTGCGGTCCGTTATCTGTGACAATGGCCAAAGGGAGCCCATGCCTACAGATGATTTCTCCCCATACGAAACTTTTGACCACCTGAGACGTCACCTTTGCCAATGCCTTCACCTCCAGCCATTTTGAGAAATAGTCTACCATGACCAGCAGAAACCTCCTCTGGCCACTGGCTTGAGGGAATGGACCCACCAGATCTAGCCCCCATATGGTGAAGGGCTATGGAGCTGTAATCGTGCGCAACCTTTGGGCCGGGAGGAGCTGAAGAGGAGCAAATTCCTGGCACTTCCTGCACTTCCTTGCGAATTCCTCGGCATCCCTCCTAAGGGTGGGCCAGAAATAGCCTTGCCTCAACACCCTTCCCTCCAAGGTCCGACTCCCGGAATGGCTACTGCACTCTCCAGAGTGAATCTCTTCCAGCACCCTTGCGACCTCCTTCTCGGATACGCATCGAGCCAACAGACCCGACAACGTCTTACGATATAAGATCCCTTCTTTCAGCAGGTAGTACGCCGACTTGTACCTGACTTGCTTCTTCTCGAGCTCTCCCTCAGGCAGACGTCCCGTCGTCAGGTAGGTGGTAAATGGATCCATCCAGGATCCCTGCTGATCTACTTCCATCAGTTCTCCCTCTTCGATGGAGGGCCTAAAGAGCTCTGTCATGGTTCCTCCGGCCCGAGGACCGTGCTTGGCGAGCAGGTCTGCCCGAGTATTTTCCTCCCTTGGGACGTGTTGAACTGAGAAACTGCGGAACTGCCCAATGATCCTCTTTACCTTTGTTAAGTACAACTGGAGGGTGGGCTCTCTTACCTCAAATTCCCCTTTTATATGCCCTGCCACTACCATAGAATCCGTGGAGACCTTGATGTCTTGTATACCGAGCTCACGAGCTAGCCTCAGCCCTGCTATAATGGCCTCGTACTCCGCTTGATTGTTGGTGAGGGTGAAATGAACCTTCAGGGCTTGTTCGATCCGTGTTCCCTCAGGGCTTACCAAAACCATCCCTCCTCCAAAAGAATTCTTTCCCGAGGCCCCATCTACCAGCATCTCCCAAGCTACTACGGGAGACGTCTCAGCCTCCTTGACCTCCACCGTATAATCTACCAAGAAATCTGCTACAGCTTGCGCCTTGATAGCCATCCGAGGGATATAAGAAAGATCAAACTCACTGAGTTCTATCGACCATTTAGCTAACCTCCCTGAGTGCTCCACCCCTTCCAAAATACGGCGGAGAGGGTGGTCCGTCACGATCTGGATGGAATGGGCCAGAAAATATGGCCTGAGCTTTCGGACTGAGATAACGAGGGCAAAGGCTAGTTTTTCTAGGATAGGGTACTTTAGTTCTGCCTTTTTGAGAACTCTACTTACATAATAAATCGGAAATTGCCTTTTACCATCTTCCCGCACGAGGACCGAACTCACTGCTCCTGCTCCTACTCCTAGGTACAAGAATAGAATCTCTCCTTCTCTCGGACCTTGGAGTAGCGGTGCCTTGGTGAGTTGCTGCTTCAAGGCCAGAAAAGCATTCTCGCACTCGGAGGTCCACTCGAATTTCTTTCCCCCCCTCAATGTTCGAAAGAAAGGTGAGCACCTCTCTCCTGCTCTGGAAAAAAACCTACTGAGCCCCACCAACTGGCCGGTAAGACGCTGGACCTCTTTGGTATTCGTTGGAGACTCCAGTTCTAGGATAGCCCTTACCTTATCCGGGTTAGGCTCTACTCCTGATGGGGTGAGGAGATGTCCTAAGAACTTTCCCCTACTGGCCCCGAATACGCACTTCAACGGATTGAGCCTCATCTTGTACTTCCTTACAGTTGCAAACGTTTCTTCAAGATCCGCAATATGAGACTTGAGATCTTGGCTCTTGATCATTAAGTCGTCCACGTAGACTTCGAGGTTCCGTCCCTTTTGCTCTCGGAAGATTCGATCCATCATCCGTTGGTAGGTCGCCCCCGCATTCTTCAACCCAAAAGGCATCATGTTATAGCTGAAGCATCCATCCTCGGTGATAAAGGTGACATCCTTGATGTCCGGAGGGTGCATGCGTATTTGATGATATCCTGAAAAGGCATCTAAAAAACTCATTAGTGAAAAACCGACGGCTGAATCAACCAGCGCGTCGATTCGAGGCAGAGGGTAACAATCCTTGGGGCATGCTTTATTCAAAAGAGAGAAGTCGATACACATTCTCCACTTCCCTTCCCTTCCCCCTTCTTTACCATTACAACATTGCTCACCCACCCCGGATACTTGTTTGCTGATATGAATCCTACCTGGAGCAGCTTTTCCACCTCCTCCCTGATAGGCTTGGCCATCCTGGAAGCGATGGCCCTTTTCTTCTGCTGGATGGGACGAACCTTGGGGTCAAGGTTGAGACGATGGCATGCCACATCTGCGTCAATCCTTGGCATGTCAGCCGCGCTCCAAGCAAAGATATCAATGTTTTCCTGCACGCATTTTCGGATCTCCTCCTGGTCCTCAAGGCCAAGCTCTCCACTGATTTTGATCTTTTCTTTTCTTCCTTCTTTTGTTAAGATGTCCACCTCCTGTAGCTCGACTGCAGCCCTCAGCCTCGAGGTCTCTTCTTCTTCCTCCTGATCTTTCGGAATCTCCTCTTCCTTCCCCAGCCCCTCCTCCTGGCTTCCGAGCTCTTGCTCTCCGCCCTCTTTTTCCTCCACTGCCATGTTTACTCTCTCTACGAACCTCTCCTCCACTTGCACAGGGCCTCCTCCCAGCACTGACTCTTCCATCTCTCCTACCTTTCTTTTCCTCCTTCTCACTTCTTTCCCTTCTCCTCCGACCCTTAACTCCCCTGCCATTACTGGCTCCTCCGCAATGCCACCTCCCAACTCCTCAACTCTACTCTCCTCCTGCTCCTCCCGCTCCAGTCTTCTCTCTAACTCCTCTGCATCACCCCTCCAAGAGATAGTGTTTACTGCCGTCACGTAACACTCCCGGGCCGCCTTCGGATCTCCTCTTACCCTGATCTGGGTTCCTCCTGAATTGAGTTTCAAACATTGATGAAAAGATGATGGTACACATCTAAAGGCACTAATCAAGGGGCGCCCGAAGATGGCGTTGTAACTGCTGGGAGCGTCCACTATCACAAAACGACAGTTCCTGGACAGCCCTCCCAGAGTTACCTGGAGACCGACTCCCCCCTCTACTTCCTTCCTTTCTCCTGAGAATCCAAACAGCGGTCCGTCCGCTGCTAACACCCTCCTGGATTCCACTCTCATCTCATTGAATGCCTTTTTGAAGATAACATTAACCGAGCTCCCATTGTCCACCAAGATCCTCGATACCGTGAAACTCTCGATAGCCGTCTGAATCACTAGTGCGTCGCAGAATGGATCTTCGTGATCTGGCAAGTCCTTCCTGGAGAAGGTGATCTTCTCATCCGGGGGCGGGGCTTGCGACGTCGAGGCGACACCTCGACGATACATTGTATGAAGGCTGGCCTTTCGGGCGGCCTCGATTCCCACCCCGCCATGAATCACCCCGATCCCTCCTCTATCCCCCACATCTGACCGATCTACACATCTATCCTCCTCCCCCACTCCGGTCATCTCTACTATCTGCGCTGGTGGCTGCTGCTCTCCCGCTCCTCTTCTCCCCTTCAGCTCTAGAAATTCTGGACAAGTAGCTGTCGCGTGACCTTCCTCCTCATGGAAGTCACGGAATGGCATAGCTACTTCCCCCTCCTGCCTCCCTTCTTGGTGATTCCTTCTTCTCCCTGCTCCTGCTCCTCCCCTTCCTCGCTCTCTTCCTCTTCCTCTTCCCCGGCCTATAGCCATAGCTTGTTGAGGCGGGGGTGGGAGTGGCCTAGGACCATGTCTCCACCCCAGCTGTGGTAACCTTCCTGTTCCTCCCTGGTAGTAGTTCCTTCCCCCCGGGGGAAGACCTCTCCATTGCCCTTGAACCGGGCCTTCCGGTTGCTTCCAACCCAACTCCTGATGTGTCGGCCCCCTTGGCTCCTCCCTTCTCCTCCCTTCCTGCTGCCTCGCTCCTCCTGGTTCTCTGGACTCTACCTCCGTCAACCTTGCTAGTTTCTTGGCAAAAGCCGGGTTTGCTGCCTCCATCGCTATCTCCTTGGCTGCCTTCTCCATCAACCCTTCAAATGATAAGGGTGCCTTCCTGGTGAGGCTCATTTTGAAGAAGCCTTCCCTGAGACCTACAGTAAAGGCCATTTGGAGAGCAAATCCCGGCACCTCCTGAATGTCCAGGATTTCCTCTTGGAAGCGATCCACGTACTGGGCTAAAGACTCGTCTGCCTTCTGCTTGATCAGGAAGATGGACTCCGGGTTTTTCTTCCTCTTCTTCGAGGTCGAGAAGCGCAGCTGGAAACTCCTACTCAAGTCCTCAAAACCATATATTGACCCTGCCGGGAGTTGATGAAACCAGTCCCGGGCCTTGTCCTTCAAGGTGATCGCGAAAAGGCGGCACTTGAATGCATCCGTCATCGGCCTGATGGAGACCGCATCTTCGAACCATTGCAAGTGTTGGAGGGGATCATCCTTCCCCACATAATAAACCATCTCAGGCTCACGGAACCCCTCCGGGACGGGAGCCGAAAGAACCAGCTCGCAAAAGGGGGACCCTCTCGCCAGGGGTCTCGCCGTCTCCACTCGCGCGACGAGGTCCACTGGCGAGACGGCGCTCGCCGGGCTGGGGAACAACTCTCTTCCTGCCAGATCTCGCCCGTTTCCTTCCACCATCTTCTCCTTTCCAGGCCGCCCCCCTGGCGCATCCTCGCCCACCCTTGCCGAGACGGCTCCTTCCGGAGGCGAGAGGCCCGGCGCCTGAGGTAGGGGGGTCACGCACTCGCCTCGCTGCGAGATCTGCTGCAACATCCCCATGATCCCCCCGATGGACGCCATGAATTCTTCTCTCCCAACATATCCTCCTGGGTTTTGGGACCCGCCCTCATCTCCCCCGCCCTCATCTCCTCCTCCCAGATCTCCTGCCATGAGATGATCCAAAGTTCTTCGGCGTAGGCTGCGATCCACGCTCACCGCACCAAAAATGTTGAAACCGGCAGAGCTGGTTTCTCCTAAAAGCTCGGATCTAAGGCTGCAGCTCACGCTTACTTTCTTTGAGCCACGCTCCTAACAGAACTCCTAAAGGAACAGACCGGGGGCTTCAGCTCGGAGGTCCCACCGCTTACCCGGAAGAACTGGAAATTCTCCCCCTCTCTAGCCAATGCTGAGCTAGGTGCCTGAGTAAGAGAGAAAAAGAAGGTTCCCCACACCTTTTCTCAGACACCTTACCGGTCTATTTATAGGCCTCAGGATTCGAACTGCAAATAACCAAATCAAGCACCTGTGAAATTACCTGAATACCCTGGGCTGGGTCTGCCAACAGCCAAACTCCGCTGTTCTGAAGGGCTATGAGCAGACCACCAAGGGTAAAAGAGTAAGAAAGGCTAAAAAGGATGAACCGTTTGCCAACTGAACCGGTTCCCACCCAATTGCTGAACCAGCCTTATCTCTTCCTGCCGAACCGGTGCTTGGCGAGAGGACCACCTTGCGGCTGAAAGCACCACCTCGCGGGCGAGACCCTCCATCACCATATAGAAAATCTTCCCTTGACCCCCGCCTGTCAGGCGAATGGACTCAACTTTGGCTCCTCCTGCCTAGCGCGAGTGGACCCACCTTTGGGCTCCTCTCGCCTATCGCGGGCGGACCCAGCTTTGGGCTCCTCTCGCCTAGCGCGAGTGGACCCAGCTTTGGGCTCCTCTCGCCTAGGGCGAGTGGACCCACCTTTAGGCCCCTCTCGTTTAGTGCGAGTGGTCTTTGCTTTGGGCCCCTCTCGCCTAGGGCCCTGTCTCCTCTTGAGGATTCTTCTAATCCCCTCTCTGCTGAGTTCCCTCCCGTGAGCCCGAGGTTGTACACCGATAACCTGTGCAATTCTGCATTCCGCTCCACCATCTCAAGCCGCAAGCTCCGTCGGTCACCATTGCTCCTCCCAGCTCCAAGAAGGTTTCTCCCTCCTCCCTCGTGAACTTCCTTCCTCTTCCTACGTGCACGCGCTCACAATCAAGAGCACGTAACAACTTGGTATCAGGGGAACTCTTCCCCCCGCCGCCGACACTCCCAATCCACCATGATCTACCTCCTCAGAACACTTCGCACCGCCGGCTCCGCCCCGACCGAGCTCCTTCACGACTGGATCCATCCCGCACAGTCCCGTCCCGACTGGAAACGTCCTGCACATCCCCACCCCAACCTGCTTTGGCCCGCACTGCTCCTCCCCGACCTGCGTCGGGCCGCAGCCAACTCCGCCACGACCGGCTTCGCACTGGCCGCTCATCGCCGACCCTATTTCCTCACGCATCCTTCTCGGCTCCTCCATTGACGAGGGCCCCTTGCTCGTTGCCTCTAGCGGACTACTTCCGCCGCAGGACCCTCTTTCCACCATCCCCTCCGGCGCCGACAACCCACAAATTTCGTCCCACGCGATGGCCGACCAACCCTCCCTCTCACAAATTTTTGAGTCTCTCGCCAAGCTCCTCACAGATAACAACAAAGCCACCATTCCCGTAGTCACCACCCAACTAGCGGCTAACCGACCGGCCCAATTGGCAACGGGTTACTCCAGTGAGGTGTCAATTCCGCCGACCCTACCGGAATTTTATCCCCCGCGACACGAGGTCAACGGGGTGTCATGATACTTACGGTTGGACTTTCCAATATTCGACGGTCACAAAGACACCTTAGTCTGTCTCTCTCGTTGTGAGCAGTTCTTCATCCACCAGCGCAGCCCTTGGAAAGAGTGGCTCAATATTATTGTCTTTCACATGATGGACCCCGCGCAATTTTGGTTTTCCCACCAGCAACGGGAGAAACCACTCCTCTCTTGGGAAAAATTCAAGGTCAACTACACCCTCTGCTTCGGCCCACCGCTCCACAGCAATCCCTTGGGCGATCTCACTTCTCTCCGGTAGATCGGTCCGATCGACGAGTACCTCGAGCAGTTTCAAGTTCACCTGGCTCGCACGACCTCCGTTCTTCCAGCACAACAGATGTTCATCTTCACAGTCAAACTCCATGAGCGCATCCGCATGGACGTGGAATTTCAGGAACCCGCAGATCTAACCGCTGCAATGAGCTTGGCTCGCGTCTGTAAGAAGCGTCTGCTTTTGGATCGCACTTATCTACATCACCAGGACGCTGAGGGAACCAGACGTACTCTGAGCACTCTGTCATCGGCCAAAGCCAGTCTACTCGCACTGGACCGCGACGCCGACCGCCCTGCTTCCATTGGCCGACTATCGCCACAGGAGATGAGTGACCGTCGTGCCAAGGGCCTCTGCTACAATTGCGACGAACCATTCTTCCGTGGATATCGTTGCAAGCGCCACTTCTGGCTGGAGGTAAACGACCTGGCTGTTGTACGGGATGTTGACACTGATACGGGGGATCCGAGGCCGACCGTCACCACAGACCAAGCTTGAGGGCAAGCTTGTCGTCGAGCAGGGTGGGGATGTTACGGTCCCTCTTTGGGCACTCCTTGGTCGCGCATGTCGCGGACTTTTTATCTACTTCTACTTGTATCTTATTATTATTATGCGTATTTGATCCTCCGTGTCTAAGCCCAAGGAGGGGGCACTTGACTATTAATATCCAGTGGGGTGAACCAGGGTGGGTAGACAAGGCAGTTTTATTTTAATTTTCCTATTCCTCTCTCTAGTTCTCTCTCTCTACCGTTCCTTTATTCCGCCAGGTTTTCCCTAGCCGCAAGCCGCGCCATCTTCCGCATCGTGATACCCCGCGCGATTCCGCAGTCCGCTCCGCCATCTCAAGCCGCAAGCTCCACCGGCCACCATTGCTCCTCCCGGCTCCAAGAAGGTTTCCCTCTCCTCCCTCGTGGACTTCCCTCTACCTCCGTGCACGAGCTCTCAATCAAGAGCACGTAACACGATGTTGCATTTCATATATTTGGAGTTCACATAAAACTGCTAGTTTATTTGGAACGAACGCAACACCTCCCTGGTTCACTGAACACACCAACAGCAGGCCACTCCACTAAGGCCCTTAAACCTAACCTCCTCTTTTCCCGCCTCCTCAGAATCACCACCTTCAACAGGCAGTCAATACTGGCATGCTGCTCTGCAAGCTAATCCATCCCCAAGATCACGTCAAACTCAGCACAACGGTATTGTGTTACTTGTTTGATGATCAATCGCGCATGATGTGGGTGTATTTACTTTGTGAACAATCCAAGATAATACTTGTCTTTTGCTCGTTTATTGCAGAAACTCGCAATCAATTTTCCACTAACATCAAAGTTATTCGGACAAATAAATCACGTGAGTACATTACAACAACAACAACATTCAATCCTTTATCCCACTATAATGGGTCGGCTATATGGATCCTTTGTCGTCATTGTTCCCTATCTTTTGTCATAATCTCACGAATGCTTAAGTACATCATGTCTTTCCTTAGAGTTTCATTCCAAGTATTTATTGGACTACCGCTCCCTCGTTTAACATGCCTAGTGAGTAGACTCTCACAACGCCTAACAAATGGCTCTAATGGTCTCCTTTGTACATGTCCAAACCATCTTAATTGAGTTTCTCGCATCCTCTCTGGAATTGGTGATACTCCTATCTTATCCCTGATACATTCATTCCTAATTTTATCCAGTCTCGTGTGTCCATCCACCTAAGCATTCTCATATCCGCAACTCTCATTTTTTGCTCATATACACAATTCACTGCCCAACACTCAGAACCATAGAGCATCACTGGTCTAATTGCAGTATAGTAAAACTTGCTCTTACGTTTTAATGATATTTTACGATCACATAAGATCCCTGACGCACTTCTCCACTTCAACCACCGCATGGATTCTGTGTCACATCTTTATCAATACCTCCGTCTTTTTGAACTATTGATATTTAAAACACTCACTACAAGAAATATCTTGATCACTCAACTTAATAACGAAGTTATCTGTCCTTACACTGCTAAATTTAAGCTCCATATACTCCCGCATTGCCCTGATCAACCTAAAACCTTCTTTTCTAAAGCGTCACGCCAAGATTCAAGTTTTGCGTTTACACCCTCACGCGTCTCATCGACCAAAATGATATCAACTACAAGCAATAAACATTAAGGTATTGCTTGTTGGATATGTCCGGTAAGCTCATCTAAGATAAGGGTAAAGAGATAAGGGCATAAAGCTAAACCTTAATATAAGTCAACGGTGATAAGGAATTCATGTGTTAATCCTCCGGATGCCATCACCCTTGTCACTGAATCTGTATACATATGTTTGATTATGTCAATGTATGATACATTTACACCTTTCTTTTATAAGACTCCGTAAAATCTCTCTTGAAACTCTATCATAAGCCTTCACAAGATCGATAAACAGCATATGCAAATCTTGTTTTCTTTCTCGGTAGTTGTCAATGAGTCTCCTCAAGAGATGTATCTTCTATGGTCGATCGCCCTGGCATGAATCCAAATTGATTCTCCGAGATGTTAGTTTTTCGTCTTATTCTTCTTTTTATTACTTGTTCTCATAGTTTCATGGTATGACTCCTCAATTTAATTCCTCTGTAATTAACACAATTTTATATATCTCTTTTGTTCTTATACAAAAGTACTTAGATGTTTTCTCTCCATTGGTCTGATATTCTCTTTAACTTCAGTATTTTATTAAAAAAACTTGTAAGCCGCAAAATTCCTTCATTCCCTAAACATTTCCATACTTCGATGGGAATATTGTCTGGCCAAACCGTCTTTCAATTTTTCATCTTTTTAGAGCATCATTTACCTCTGATACTTGAATTTTATGAAAAAAAGTTAAGTTCTTATACTTATATGATTAATTAACTCTTTCAAATTCAATTCATTGTCTTTTATTTCATTATAGAGTTGATAAAAGTATATTTTTCAATGCTCTTTAATAGCCACATCATCCGTCAAAATTATATTTGTTTCATCCTTTATGTATTTTATTTGACTTAAAACTCGTCTTTCTTTCTCTAGCTCGAACAATATTATATATGATACACTCTCAATCTTTGTATCTAGTCGCTTATAAAATTCTTCATAAACTTTCCTTCTTGCTTTACTTACTGCATGTTAAACTTCTTTTTTAACGACTTTATATCTGACTAAGTTTTCATCATTCATGCAAGCGTAGAGTGATTTATAGCTGCCCCTCTTTGCTCTCACTTTATTTTGCACTTCCACTTTTCACCGCCAAAATTCTTTATTTGGGGGCACACAACCTTTTGATACTTCATGTACGTTTTTTCCATTTATCTTTAAATGTGAAGACATAACTTTTCATGAGACACTAGGATCAATATAAGGGTCATCAACTAGTTGTCTCATAACTGTTGTCTTGAAATCAACCTGTTTTTCCATCTTCAAGTTTCACCACCGAATTTTGGGTGGTATTTTTGTTCTTGTATTAAATTTATTATATTTAATTTGTAAGTCTAACACCATTAACATATGTAATGTTGTCAAACATTCTCCTGTTTTGACTTTGCAATCCTTACAAATCATTTTATCTATTTTGCAAGTCATAAAATAATCAATTTATGACTTATTTGGTCCGCTTTTAAACGTAAATGTTTTTCCCTCTTTAGGAAAAGAATGTGAGTACATTACTCACGAATTTCAGAAAATCTGCAATACCATAAGAATTATACATCAAACAGTCTGCGCATACACAGTACACATGGGGTCTAAGGCAGTAAACCCTAAGGTACGTTCTCCTTTCGCTCTCTCTCCCTCATCATGGTATCAAAGCCAGAGGATCCCCCGTCGTGGTCAACCTAAGGCTCGGCTTGGGATCGTCAATCGTCTTTGTCCCGATCTCGTCCGGCTACGATCGTCTTCGTCCGTCCTTGATTGTCGCTCTTATTCGTTTGAATCTCGTCCGGGTTCGATCGTCTTTGTCCTTCTTGGTTTCGTTCATCTCGATCTCCGTCCGGCTTCGATCGTCGAACCTTGTTCCTGCCTTCTGTTTGTGCCTGTTGTGATCACTGTCTTCCTGGTGCTGCTTCATGCAATTCTGTTATGCGTCCTGCCCTATATGTGTCGCATCCTGCTGCTTGTAGGTTGTTCTTCCTGAAGGGAGTTCTTCCTGCAAATCAAAGTGTGTGCTCTTATGGAGGACAAATTGAAGAATGTAAATGCCTTTGAAGGGATTATTGATCAACCTAAACACTATAGTGGAGGAAGTTCTAACATGGACTTCAATCAAGCTCTTACTCACACAAGCTCAATGGGATAAACTGTCTCCTATGGGCTCATTCTATGTGGATATTCATTGGGGGTCATCAAAGGCTTGGGTTTATCACCGGATCCAAGCCGGCCCCAAGCAAGACTGATCCTCTATATGAGGAATAGGAAGGTGAGAATCTTACTGTGATCAATTAGCTTGTCAACTCTATGGAACCCAAGATTGTAAGTCATTTTCTATTCTGTCAAACTACGAAAGAAATGTGTTAGTCAATTGAGCGAAATTATTTGAAAAAGGACGGCTAGAATATATCAACTCCAGATTAAGAATATTCATATGACAGAGATGAATGATTTCGAGGAATATTGTAGCAAACTGACTCATAAGTGGGCAGAAATTGATCAATATTTTGCTATCCAGACTATAGAAGACTACAAGACGGAACTTATGCAACGGAGGGTGTTTGAAATGTTTTATGGTCTTCCTTCTGAACTTGAATTTCAGAGAGTTCAGATGTTAGGAAGAGATTGTGTGTCTGATCTAGAGACAGTGACCCACTATATTCGAGGGGAGGCAAGCTGTATAAACTCCCTTCGTTTAGATGTTCAAATTGGTCATGAGAAATTTGCCCTCATTGCTGAGCAGAAGAAGTGACATTCAAAAAATATGAGACAAGAAGACAAGAGTAAAATGAAGTGTCCTCGCTGTGGGAAGAAAGGACATGGGAAAGAGAAATGTTGGGATCTTCATCTCACTTGGTTCCTTCAGGTTGAATTTATGGTTTAAATGAGAAATATGTAAGATCCCAAATAGCTATGTATGGCAATTTAGAGAATATAGGATATCTTAGGGCGAAAAACAACAGTTTGACTAGGGAACTCAAGGCCCTGAAAGCCAATGTTGTTGGAAGACCTCTTGTTAGTGACTTGGCGGGTACATCTGCTCATGTTCACACTACTTCTGTGACCTCTAAAATACCCCCTTCTCCTTAGATCATTGACTCGGCCAAATGACCGGGTCTTCTGCGGGGGTTTTTTCTATTTCTCCTGCCTCTGACAATGTGAAACTTGTTGATGGATCCTCGGCTTCTGTGACGGGTAAATGGGTTATTTACCTTTCTTCCTCTGTTTCTCTCAAATCTGTGGTTATTGTTCTTTCATTCCCCACAAATCTATTATTTGTGAGCAATTTAACTAAACAGTTTAATTGTTATATCACCTTTTTTCTCTTCTCATTGTGTTTTCCAGGATTTGGCGAGTGAGAAGACGATTGGTGGTGAACATGAATCAGGTGGTGTGTATGTCATGACAATGGTCAAGTTCTTGGTGCACAGAAGTCTACCAATCTAGATTAGTTGATGTTGTGGAATAAGAGATTTGGGAATGCTAGTTTGAAGACCTTAAAAGCTATCAATCTTTCCTCATTTTCTTAATGTTAAAAAAACTATTTCTGATTGTCAGTCTTGTGAATTGGGTAAGCATTGTAGAACCAACTATGCTCCTAGCCGGAGTCGAAGTGTAAAACGTTTTGATTTGATACATTATGATGTCTGGACATCTCCTATTTGTTCCATGAATGGATTTCATTATTTTGTTTCTTTAATTGATGATCATTCACGCTTTATTTGGGTGTACCATATGAAAAGGAAAAATAAGGTTTAAGAAATATTTCAGTTATTTTATCATCATGTGCAGACTCAGTTTGAAGCTGGAATTAAAATTCTTATGATTAATAACGGAGGTGAATAAACATGCAGTGATCTTAAGAGGTTCTTGGTAGATCATGGCATTATTTTCCAAACTTCCTATCTAAGGACTCCTCAGCAGAATAGGGTAGCCGAAAGGAAGAATCGCCATATCGTGAAGACAACTCGTTGTTTGTTGCAAGAGATGCACGTCCCTAAGAGACTATGGGATGAAGGTGTCCCCACATCCGTCTATCTAAATAATCAGATGACCACTAGTACTTTGGAGCGAAAGTATCCCATAAAGCTTTTTTGCCCAAATATGTCTCTATTCAATCTTGCTCTTAAGATATTTGGACGTGTTGCTTTTGTTCATATTGTGGGGTCTTATAAGGATAAACTGGGCCCGCAAGCGATAAAATATATCTTTGTGGGATATGATGTCAATCAAAAGTGGTATAAGTGTTATTCTCCTGCTCTCTGGGGAAGGTTTATATCAAAAAATGTTACCTTTTTTCAACACACTCCTTATTACTCTGATGATGGAAAAAATTTACATTTTAGGAGAAGAGCAGAGATGAGAGTGATATGATGTTACCCCTACCTGTGCTTGTTGATGTGCTTGCTCCGGACAGTGTGGATATTCTTGTTAGAAATGAACCTCCCACCAATGGCCTTCGTGTGTACAGAAGGAGGAAGGATCTTCAAGTATACCAGAGAATGCAAAACAGGAATATTTGACAAGAATGTCACACTCATGCTCCACCATCCACCGTCAATCTGTCAGATCTAAGCACCAATATCACTCAAGAGACCACAACTGTGCTTCAAATTCATAGTGGTCGTACTAGATATCCTATTGATAAGTATGTTGGGTATCACTCTATCTTACACTCTTTGAAAGCTTATTTTGCATTTGTTTCCTCTATTTATATTCCTAACAGTTTTTAAAAGCTAGCTTGAATCCTCATTGGATGAAGGCTGTGGAGGAGGAGATGGATGCCCTCCAACGTCAAAAGACTTAGGAAATTGTCCATATCCCACATGGGCGTCACCCAGTTGGATGCAGATGGATATATACTACTAAATTTCTTCAAGATGGAACTCTTTATAGATATAAAGCGAGATTGGTTGCTAAAGGCTTCACTCAGGTTCATGGAGTTGACTTTCAGATTCTAACTGAACTCAGTTAGAATCATGTTGTTGATTGTGGTTCATAAGTCTTGGACTCTGCACCAGCTTGATGTAAAAAATGTCTTCCTCTACGGTGAATTGGAGAAAGAAATCTATATGACTCCTCCACCTGGCATGGATGTTCCAAATGTCAAACACTTGGATTTAAACTTCACTCATTGTACCTCTGTTACTCGATCTTTGTTTACAGAAATGAGGAATGTACCACTATACTCATAGTCTATGTGGATGATATCATTATTATTGGAACTGATGATCACCACATTACTCTGGTTAAAGGGGAACTGGCTTCTGCCTTTAAAATCAAGGATTTGTGTCTTCTTCGATACTTTCTCGGAATTGAGATCGTTCGATCTGCCAGGAAGATTATGATATCTCAGTGCAAATACGTCTTAGATCTTCTCAGTGTCGTTGGATATTTGGGAGTCAAACAAGTGGATAGTAATTATGACATTCACAATGAGACTTTTTCAGATCTTGAGAGAAAGTTAGAATTTCAACGTATTGTGGGAAAGTTAACTTATCTGACAATTACCAGACCCAATATCTCCTTTGTTGTAAGCTTAGTTAGTCAATTCAAGCACGGTCCTAAAGTTCATCACTATCAAGCTGTCATTCGGGTTCTTAAATACTTAAAAAAGGATCTCGAAAAAGGCATTATCTATCAAGATCATGGCCACTTTAAGGTTCACGGGTACTATGATGACGATTTGGCGGATTCTTCCCTAGACAGAAGACCTACGAGTGGATATTCTATCTTTGTCGGTGGTAACCTTATTTCCTGGAGAAGTAAGAAACGCTGCTCGTTACTTCACTGAAGCGGAGTATCATGTCATTGTTGTCACTACATGTGAACTCATCTAGGTTAAATCAATCTTGGGAGAAATGGGCTTCCTTGTTCTTGAGACCAGCACCTTCACTGTGATAATCAAGTTGCAATTCATATCGCGAACAATCTTATCTTTCATGAGAGAACAAAACATATTGAAATCGATTGCCACTTCGTGAATGACAAAATTCAGGATTAGACCATTACTATGGTGTTTGTGTCATCTGAAGATCAACTTGCTGACATACTCACCAAAGTTGTATTGATAAATCTCTTCATTCATACTCCCTTAGGCTCGGGATGTTGGATGCTTATGGTGTTAGCTTGAGGGGGGTGTTAAAATGCAAGCTAACATAACCTCACTGAGTGGTAATTGTATCCAAGAGAGTGGTTAATCGGCTTAAAGGGGTGTTGCTCGAATGCATGGGGTCTAAGGTGGTAAACCCTAAGGTGCGCTCTCATCTCGCTCTCGCTCCCTGTCACACACTACAACAAAATGATGCGGTCGAACGAAAAAATAGGCTTCTGTTTCAAATGGAAGTTCCAAAGAGCTATTAGAACTTCGTTATAACTACTGTTGTTATTTAATTAATTGTGTGTAGTAATGGGTGACGAAATGAAGGCGCTATGGGTCAATGCCAAGTTAGATGTAAATGGGTGTTCACAGTTAAAAATTGTCAAGATAGGTCTATTGAGCACTTAAAAGCCGATTTTATGGCTCGAGAATTTACTCAACTATATGACATTGATTATGAAAAGACGTTCTCCCCAGTGGACAAGCTTAATATTGAACGGATATTGATCTCCTTGGCAGTCCATTACTATTGGTGGTTGCATCAACATGATATCAAAAATGTATTCCTTAATGGCAATCTGATTGAGACTGTCTACATGTAGCAACCTCCTATATGTGAAATCACGAAAGAGTATATGATGTCTAAGAAAATACATCTACAGCCTGAAGTAATCTCCTCGAGCATGGTTTGAAAATTTAAGTATGTGGTTCAAGCATTTTGCTTAACTAGAACCTCGGTGAACTTCTCCTTATTTACACATCGACGCAAAGAGGGTATTATGATCCTCCGTGTATATGTCGATGATAGCAGAATCACGGTTGATAATCTAAATGGTATATCTATGATCAAAAAAATGTGGCCACTCACTTTCATACCAAATATTTGGGGCCTATGTCATTTCTTAAGTATAAAGGTAGCTCGACAACATGATGGGATAGAATTATCACAACAAAAGTATTGCACTGATCTTTTGCAAGATATCGACTACTCATGGTGTAAACTAGCTGACAAACTCATGGATGCAAATCACAAGCTCTGTGCTCACAAGTCTACTTCTGATTTTCTCCTAACAAATTAAGAGTATTATCATCGTCAGGTTGGCAAGCATATCTAACTATAGCACGCTAAATATTTCATTATTTGTTGGCGTGGTTATGTGATACATGCATGCTCCTCGTGCATCTCACCTTCAAGTTGTTGAGTGAATCTTTCGGTATCTAAAGAATGCTCCAGGTCAAGGACTTGTGTATAAGTCATCATCTTCTCTCTCAATGATTGCCTACTTTGATAAGAACAATGCAAGATACATTGATGATCGTCGATCAATAAGTGGGTACTACACATATTTTGGAGGTCATTTGGTAACTTAGCGGAACAAGAAACAAGCGGTTGTGGCCCGCTCATATGTTGAAGTTGAATATCGTTCGATGGCTTCTGTCATTTCTGAGCTTAGTTGGATGGAGGGTCTTCTCGTTGATCTTGGTGTTTCCTTTAAAGCTCAAGCAGCCCTCTACTACGATAGTAAAGTTGATATCCATATAGACGAAAAACATGTTTTTCATAAACGAACCAAGAACATTGAAGTGGAATGCTACTTCATCGAAGAAAAAGTCCAGCTCAACAAAATTGATTTTAGACATATTCCCATTGCAGACCAACTGTTTGATATTTTCACAAATTCCTTGCATCAGCTATTTTATCATCAATTTGTTTCCAAGCTTATAGCCTACGATATGTAGGCTCCAACTTGTGAGGAGCCCAAATGGTAAAGGTCCGCTTCTATGGTCACTAGGAGTGTTGTTCACCTTGTATAGTTTAGTCTCACATTGTGGCTGGAAGTTCAAGATGTCACTCTCCATGCCTATAAATATACATGTGCTTGTATTCATTCAATATAAGAGTAATAAAAGACTTTTTTTTGTATTCATTATTTCACACAAACAAATGGTATAGATAGAACATTAATTACTTTTGCTCTTAGTTATGTCATGAAAATATCTATTATTTCTAGATTTTCATTATTTCATGCCTGTATTTTTGCTTCCAGAATAATTCCTCTCGTGACATAATGAGATTGCGGTTTATATTGGCTTCATGAAGCTCAATCTTGAGGTTGATGGAAGGATCCCAGTTTTTCTTCAACAGTAAGGATTGCCTGCGGAGAGTCAGCTTCCATGACATGGATGTTTCCAATGTTTTGATTGTTCCACTGTTGAGAGCTAAATAATCTTTCAAGAATTTTTAAGTCTGTACTACAGGATGGTTGACGCATAACATTGTTCCATTTTTAAGTCTCTCCTGAATTTGTGGAGAACTCTGTGCCACTTGGAAATTTTTATCATGTAATCGTCATTCCTCCATGCCACTCCCAAATCTTCCTTACCCTGATCTTCATTAATTGAAAAGTCTGATTTGACAATTTGCAGCTCAATGACAGCTAGGGAAAAACGAACATGCTTAATGCATTAAGTTGCATTATTCCCGACTCCCCGCCTTGAAAAAACACTCATCCTCAACTTAAGAGTAGGGGGAGGGCATGAACAGTTCTTTAAGGCCCCATTTGTTTCAGCGTTTGGTCCGGTCCGTTTTGGCTAAACGGAGAAGTTGGGCGAGTTGGACCATTTGTTTTTCCGCCTACTTTTCGATCCGCTCCGCGTTTTGGCCGGCTCAAAACCCGGCTGCTCGAAACCCTTCTGCTAGGCTCTGGCTGACCGCGTTTGGGGGAGGGGAAAAAGGAGAAGCGCTAGGGCAGCCCCGTCGTCGCCGCGAGGAGGAATCCCGCCGCTTCTTCTCCGGCGGCATCACATCTTCTCCCACGGCAGGTCATCTTCTCCGGCGGCATCAGAGCAATATTTTTTAGGTCCGCCACCGCCGGCGCCCTGCCCGGAGCCCCCAGCGGGTTAGCCAGACCCCGAAAGGTTCGCCGGGGACCGGCGATCCCGCCGGCGGGCTCCGACCAGGCTGCTAGCGGAGGAGCCGTGCGGAGGTACGGGCGGAGGCGGAGGCACGGGCGGAGGCGGAGGCACTACGGAGGTGCAATAGTAAAAATTTTATGCTATAAAGTATATAGTATGAACAGTAGATTATATTAATAAAAATTATATATATATATATAATATATTTTTAGCCATTTATTTAAATATATATATTTATTTAATAGAAAAAAGAATTAAAAATTAATATAAAAGAAAATAATTTATAATAAAAAATATTTACAAAACGTCACCGCTATTTTGCCAAATAGTTCTCTGTTCTGAACAGCTCTGCAAACGCAGACTATCCAAACACATCTCCATTTCCACCAACCAGTTCCCAATAGCTCCATTTACAAAATTGCATTTACAACAACTACTTTCACAACCGCAACCGCTCTACCACATGAAGTTGTTACGGATCGATTTCGGATCTTTTGTCATTTATCATTTTATATGTATTGAGTTTGTATTAGAGTCGAATCTTATTATATTAGGGTATTTTATTATTTTATGCATCTTCATGTATTTACGGGTGTGCCACCCGGGGGTTCTATAAATAGACCCTTAGAGTCTTGTATGAAGTTATCAATGAATGAAGTCTAGTTCTTGTCTCTTGCTGTGAGATTTTGGTGGCTCTCTCCTCCAACGAGCAACCCCGCCTAGGCAGCTGCGGTTCCGGCTCCACGGTATCCCCCACTACCGCCATCATCTCCGCCTCCGGCCACTACTCCGGCGAGTTACCGTTGTTACGGAAGTAAGCCCGTAACAACTTGGTATCAGAGGCCTCGATCCTCTTCCGCAACGCCATTACACTCTCGTTCCTTGCCCACCGCCGTCTCCTTCTTTCCGCTTACCTCGAGCCCCATCAAAGTCTGGCTTTATTTCTTCCGCAAGCCCCGTACCTTTTCCAGGATTTTTAATCCCGAGCTGCAGCTGTCACTGTTTGGACCATTCCACATTAATTTTCTTTTAATTAGCAGTGGGTCCCACTCCCTCTCCACACCAGCAGCCCCTCTTTCATTAAAAAAACCGCCATCTCCGGCCTTCCAAGCCACAAATTATTATTTCCAGCGGGCTCACCTCCTTCGGTGTAAATATTGGGCGTCATCGCAGCTCCCGTGGTCACTCTCAGTCTTCCGACTCGACGCGATCCCACCGGCCGGCCACCCGTTCTTCTTCTCACTCCTCCACTCACACTATGGGTGACTCATCTGAATAACTCAATCAGATTATGACCATGCTCCAGGCCGTCATGACGCAACAAGCTGCGCACACTGCTCTCTGGGATCGTTAACAGGAGGCCATTATTGCGCTCTCCAAGCGCATCGATGATCTGTCTACCGCTCTGACACACGATCACGGGCCTAATCCCGCCGGTCGAGCCCACAACATGGGTCGCGGCCCTGCACACCCAACCCTTCTCCGCACGTGTTCTCGGTGCGGCGGGGTGTTGAGGCCGGGTCTCGAACGCTTTACCTCCTTGATGAGAGGCACTTAACGCTTGCGGATCAATTGATGATGAGGGCAAGCGTTAAGTGCCTCTCATCAAGGAGGTAAAGGGTTCGAGACCCGGCCTCAACACCCCGCCGCACCGAGAACACATGCGGAGAATGGTTGGGTGTGCAGGGCCGCGGCCCATGTTGTGGCTCGACCAGCAGGATTAGGCCCGTGAATGAGCCGGTTAATAACAGAAGCCTAAGAGTGTACGGCTCTTGGCATGAATATTACTTTGGTGGCTTCAAAGTAACGGTTGGACCTTTCATTATTTGCATAATATTGTCCCTTTGACAGTAAATGTTATCATGGTTGAACCTCTAAGGTCACCCCAAAATGAAATGACACATCATGTCGAACACAATGAAAGGACCTCAAAGGAATACAAGTTGTTGAAGGAGCAGGTGATCTTGTATGGCCTGGAGGATACTTGTGGGTGCTTGGTTCAGCAAGTCTTGTATGAGGTCTTCATTTCTTAGTTGGTAACTGAGCCTTTCAACCATACTTTTAGATACATTTGGTGGTAGTTGAGGTCTGCCACTCTGGATCGAGTGTTTAAGGATATGTTATTTTGCCAAGATCGTGCAATGCATATGTCGAGTTGTCCTTTACTAAGGTCTACACCGCCGAGATCTTCACCAAGGGACTACCACCATAGGCGGGGAGCCATGGTCTCAGATAGACTCCTTGACTATATAAAAATTTTTGAGATGAGTGGTAATATTTGTTCTTAGTGGTTATCTTTACAAATTGATTGCCTTTTATGGTTACTTGAATCTGATCCCAGCGTGACTAAGTAGAGCAGTAGACCAAAGAAGAACATGAGCAAGACCAATTTTGCCTCTAGCTAATTTATCATGATCGAATTGATCAATAGAAACAAGTATATTTACAATCAAAGCACTGTCTAAAACAATATATAACAACTTACCTCAACTTGTGCACCACTCACTCCACTAAGAACCTCTTCAGTCATCTTCAAAGATGAAAAAGGGAAGATCCAAAGCCTGTAAAGTAAAATTCTTAGTGCAAATATAAGACGATGTTTAGAGTTAGACCGGTTTGGAGCGGAGGTTTCGGCGTGGGTGCGGATGGGGCGGAACGCCGATGCATAATGGCACTCGTTTGATGGACGACCAGCTGGAAAACCACGGAAAGCAGCGGACTTCCCATGGTTTTCGATTGCGGCCACATGGCTGTGGTCGAGCGGTTGGCGGATCCGCGACCGTTGAACCTCTGCCCCAAACGGGGCCTTAATGAAACATTTGTGTAGACAAAAATGAATGTCAGCACTTGAACTTGAATGCTAGGTGAATAACCTTTCATGAGGTCGCCAGCTAGCTTTAGGCACGTTTTGAAATGTCCGTACTAAAATCTGATATAAAATTGGAAGCACTTGAGAAGAGTACTAAGATTTTAATGTGGCAAGAAGGAAACCCCAAAAAAGAAGCCTGATAGTACCTGATTATAAGGAAATTTTGCAGCAATGAGCCCACTAGAATGAAGAAAAAATCTAACTGAGAGATGAGGCAAATCATCTGTAGCATGAAGCTCATTATGATTTTAAATAAAATTTAAGAACAATGAAATTATTTATTTGCTAAAATAGATCAAAAGCAGAGAAAACATTTGGTTTACATAAACAACTGCGAGTCAAACATATCATTCAAGATTTTACCAGAAGTCAGCAGATAAACAAACTTACACATGCCTCTAGAGACATCATCATGCAATCCTGAGGAAGGAGCATCAACCTATGAAAAATAACATGGAAATGGATTATAAATTGCCACATAATAAGAAACATGCAGCACTTACAAAAGGGAAAAAAGAATCAGCGGGGAAACTTCTAACTGGTTGACACGAAATTAAAAAAAAATAAAGAATCAAACAATAATGTTGCAGAAACAGTACTCTCGTCCACTAGAGTGCTAAAATACTGATTGAGAATTATTTTAGCTTGGTAGGTTAATCGCATGCTAAATATCATCATCGTATCAAAAGTATATGCAAATTTAAATCACGCAGACTCGATAAAACTTCGAATGAAACTATAAAGAAAAACACAATGTACTTGGGCATTAGTGAGATTATAACTTAAGATAGGGCACAATGGCGACAAAGGATCCATACAGCTGACCCCACTATAGTGGGATAAAGGCTTGAGTGTTGTTGTTGTAGACTCAAGAATAACTTAAATCAAATTTGTCGCGAATACAAAACTGCTTGATCGTTGAGAACAAATGATTCACACATTCGGACATTCCACACTAAGTTGTCGGACTCAGCCTCCATATTTACACTCTACAAAGGGATTAGGGCTTCAACAAGTATCATAAATACATTATCATATGCAATGTTCTTATTTATTGCAGAAAGGTAAATAACCGTGAATTATAAATGAACAATAAATGGCATGGGTTTCCAAAATTATTGTGGAGCTCTATGGATCTCAATAAAGTGTCAAAAGATAATTTGCACAAGTACTCAACGAAAGGACATAGTAGGAATGCTCAGCATGAAGATCTCAACACATACGTACATACTAGTTGAGCGAGTTATAACATGATATTTGTAAGGGGGCAGGGTACGGCACCCACAAGCATAACTGCAAAAAAAACAGGGCTAACAAGAACACATTCAATGCAATATAAATAATAAGCATTCAGCAAACCCCATGAGGCGCAACAACACAATTTATATCACAAATAAACGCAGTACATACAACAAGAGAAAACAACAGAGGATCAGATGAAAAGCACCGCGTGTGAAATCGGACACCTCCACATACTGAGAAATATAAATACTTACTACAGTCGGTTGAACAACGAACACACAAGGTTCACAGACGAACCTTCGTCGTAAGACGACGACCAACCAATGCCACCACCTGTCGGGGTCAACTGCAATCACGCACGCCTTCAACGCCATGCCCGCACCACTTCTCCTCCAACGGCGAAACCTAGTCGAGCCCAAGTCGGTCCTTACATCCAAGAAGGCGGAAGGATCGGCAGTGCTTGGCAACGAAGAAGAACGATGCTCCACCCTTCCCGAGATCGGGATCCTCCAGGTGCCTGCAATTTCTTCTCTCCTGAATAGGGAGTTGGCGGCTTCCTTCCTCTCTTGCGAACAGGGGGTAGGCGGAACTTTAGTGAGAAAGCTTGCAGTTTATTCTCTCAAGAACAGGAGGAGCGGCTTCCTATTTTCCCATGGGATCAAATTCTGGATGAGGGGTATCACGGGCAGGAGGCACTTAGGTCCCAAACAAAGACCAATAATAAGATGGATCTTAAAGGATCCGGATCCAGATTGGATCCATATCCAAACCAAAACCTAACAGATTTTGTCCATGTCAAACCCCTCACATGTAGGGAACTCGATCTCGAGTTCTACTGTTTGGTTGTGAGGGTATAATTCTTCGCAATCCAAGTAGTGCGAGTATATATCATCAATGTTGAAACTTGACGAGATCCTCGTTGATCCGGTAGATCAACAACATCAAAGGTTTCATTAGTTTTTTCATTATCTTAAGGGATCTGAAAATTTAAAGTTGTAGTTTCAAAGACCTTGTGTCTTCAGTGTTTATCCATCGTTATTTTATATCATGTACATGCCTTCACAAATTCTCCCGCACTCTAAATGTGCTCATTGTATCTAGTTTCTGAGTGTTATTGCTCAAGTGTTCTTCAACGTTCACCACCGCAAACTCTGCAAACAAAAAAAATGTTTGGAATACACAAGGTCAAACAACAGCTTCCTAGTCGAGTGGAGAGCATTGTTATAACTTATAAGAAAACTCAATCAGTGCCAAGTAATATTCATTCACAAATGCATTAAATCATGTAATTGTTGCCCATTGTTTTGTTAACAACTTTTAGTTTGCCCTCATGCATGTGTGTGCACAATGCAAGAATCCAAACATACTTGTTGAAAAAGAAATAGAAATAAGCCCAGTGCAAAGGACTACTATTTGGTCCATTAGGAATTTCTCTCGTATATAGATTAATCTCACATCTTGATTTGGAGTTAATATCACGTGAAAGTTGAATCCTTTTATAGTGATCACGTGAAAGTTGAATCATTAGCAAGGTTTCGGTTTGGTTTCTTAGATAAATAATAGAATTACACCTGCTGAAGCAAGCAAGGTAGGACTGATAGGTTTTACAAATCTTCCCCATTACCTATCAATTAATTTTATCCCTATATGCATCACTCGAGTTTTCTTTGCTCCAATTGAAAGCTCACAAGGAAAAAATCTACCCTTATTCCTTGTTATAACTACGCCCCGGAGATTAAGAAAAGCCTTCGGCCCTTTCGTTTCCATGCTATGACAACACCCTTGCGCCTTTCTTTTATTATCAAATCAAGCGTTCTTTTCTTCACAAAGAAAACTTTCTTTTGCACTTTTTATGAAACGCCCCAGTCTACTTGGGTGGGCTACATGTCTGTAGACCAGTGACCCAAACCCATCTTCATGGATCTGATTGGTCGCAGCCGTTAATTCCAATGGCGGGTTGTTGAGGCTAGGGCTTCAACCCCAGACCTCCTAGATAAAGGAGCTCTAAACTGGCCCTCATCACCAACTGAGTCGGATGGGTTGGGGTCACTAGTCTGTAGACTTGTAGCACACCCACAGTAGACCGGGGTGTTACATATAGGGTCATTTACCAAAGCCTCCCTTCTAAGTTTGCTAAATTACAAGTTGCACCTCGCTCTTATTATTGGAATTACAAAAACCTTCCCAGTAAGATTACATTTCATAACATTCATACACAAAAAAACCCCCCTGAAAATTTACTCCAATGGGATATTTTTATGCATTGTTGTTGTGAAATGTAAACTTATAGGGGAGGTTTTTGTAATTTTAAAAGTAAGAGGGGTGCAACCTGTAATTATGCTAACTTACGAGGAAAATTTTGGTATTTATGTTGGTGTGTGTGTGGGCACACACGCGCAAATACTTATGTTATCTAAGTTATAATGAACTAATAAAAATTACTTGAGCTTCGCATTCCATTCTTTTTACATGGTTTCAGAGCTAGGTCGATTCCTACCATAAAACTCTAGACAATTGAGCTCCAGCACTTGCCGATTGAGTCTTGTCTTTCAGTTGGAATTTTTTTTAGGTAATCATAGATTGTGCCGCCGGAGCTCACCACGATTTTCCTCTTCAATTATTGTCAGACTGAGACCCTCTGCACCACCTTTTATAAACCAAACAACTACTACAGAACTCGCTGCCTCTTAGCTCGAAATCGCCGACCCTTTTAGCCATAGGTCTAGTTGCTACCTTCTGTCGCAGGTGTAACAACCCGGTTTTGATTTGTGTAATAATAATAATAATAACCTAAATCCCCCCCCCCCCCTCCCCCCCTTAAATTATAAACCTAAACCCGAGTGAACCCCTCCCGTATTCCTATTTTTGCAAACCGCACAGCTCCTGTTTCCTGATCCCGACTCCAGCGCCAACTCGCCGCCTGCTTCCGCAAATCCTGCAAGCCCCGTCTCCCGGCGCGGATCCCGTCTCCTGCTCCAGGCGCCATCGCCTCCTCTGGTTCCTCCCTCCATGGCCGACGCCGCCTGCTGCTCCTCCTCAGTCTCAAGTCGTCGACGACTCCATCAGAGGCCAATGACAACAACCTCTTCTTCTCCGTTTCAGGAGGCCGACATCAGCAGAAGCTTCCCTCTCCTCCTCCAATACCCGCCTCTTCTCCCTCCAGCAACCCTAATTTTGGTTCTTCGATTTGGCCGAGATATGCAAGAGAGCAGTTAGGGTTTGCAATATGGGCCCAAATTTGGCTCCTTGAACCCGATTTTGACCTCCTTGGGTAAGAAATCTTTCTATTTTCCTCTTTTCAGATTTGTTTGAGATTATTCGTTAAGTTTTTGGCTCCAAAATTGTGTAGAACTTGTGTTTCTGATTTTTTTTGCCCCTCTCATAATCATATAACTGCGTTATGTGTGTGTTTTTAAGTGTCGCTCCTCGTTTCTAGTGATGGAATTCCTCCTAAGCCCTCTTCGAATTAGGGCTTACCCTAGCCTAAGCGTCGACAAGTCTCCGTCTCCGCGTGGTGTCAATTCTTCCCTTACTCTTGAGGGAGGTAAATCCCTTAGTCGCTCTTGATCTAGTTATGTATCGAATCATGTCTGTTATCGTAGTGATAATTTGTTGTATCACTTTCGTCGTTCTTGAACAGGTTCGCTTGAGTAGTGTCAATTTTGCTAGCGTCGTTTAGCCGCCTCCGACAGATTCAGCCTCCTTCAGGCAAGTAGAGATCATTTCTTTCTTGCAAACATTGAACTTAATTTCTTTGTCTGATCTTAAATTTATATGAATTAACCCTTGATTGTTTGTTTCGTCAAATAAATTTAGACATCGAATCTTTATTAGACTTGTAACTAGTTTGAGGTTCACGCGATAGGATTAACACAAGTTGTGAATGTAAATGATAATATTTGGATAATTGGGAGACGAGTTAGTGAATGATAGTTAATTTGATATTCAATTTGATGATTTGTATCTCGTTTGATGAATAATGAGAAGAATGATAGAATATTGAGCACGAGTAGCAAGTATCATGATAATAATTGTAACGAATTCTGGTTAACAAGTATGTGATTGGTGTTTTGATATATCATGCTCGTAATGCACATTTTTACTTGGAAAATACTTGTGTTAGAGGATGGTTTACCCTAGGTGAGTAATCGATATCTCTTATCTGACACATGTCAACTTACCTCTATAATATACTCGATAAATCTTCTTGTTATTATGACCTTAACCTTTCGAACCCACGAGGCTCAAAACTCATTGTTTGGTTTCTTCTGTGTCGTCGAATCTGGTTTCTGATTCCTGTCTGGTTGTAAGTATTTATGTAATGTCAATTTTTCATTTGATCTTACACTTTTAAGTGAATTCGTTTATGCTAACAACTCAAAAATATGAATCATGTAACTCATAATATCATAAGCAAATATTGAAACGTGTTGGGGTCACTTGGGTTGCAGCCTTCACGGTGCCAGTTGGGACCCACTAAGACTCCTTGAGTCGGGTCTGGGCCGTGACGATGGTTACTACAAGCATGAAGTTTTTCTAATAAGACTTGTATCCGGACTGAGTGTGAACCATGCGCACCCACACAGAACACCTACACACTTCATTGATTGCAGCTTATGATATTACTCGTTCTAATATATATTATTCTCTGGAGTAGTCTCTTGATTCTAATTATTTATGTTGACTCATTTACTTGTCTATTTTGGTAGCATTGCTTCATGAAAACTGGTACTTGTATATTTTTATTTCTATTATTCTTTACTTTTACTTTGCTGACCTTATTATTTTCAATGTTCTGAAGTTTTTCCTTTTTTGTTTTAGAATTATCTTAGCGTTCGTGCAACGCCGCCAGATCCTTGAGCCCGATCTACTTACAGTTGTAAGTTCTATGTTAACATTTCATTTACTGTCAAATATTTCTCTTATGAATAATAATTGCAATTAGACATTTTCTCTGATATCATAGACAACTGCTAGGCTATTGAAATATTTTATGTACAAAAATTTGATATTAATGCATGTGCATTCTCTTTTGAATCATAATTGCATGAAATATGTAGCAGTTCCCTGTAAAACATGATTTTTACAAAATACATGTGCATTTAAAATTTTCACTATTATAAACTCTAAAAGCTTCCGCGTATAAAAATCAAACTGTTTTTACTTAAAAGTACATATTTTAAACCAATTATCAATATCTCTACATCCGCCTTAGCAGACATGATTTTCTTTCCGCTCATGTCTGTGGCATCACGGCCCGCCCGAAACGCACTCTGACTTTTGTCGAGACGGGTCGTGACAACAGGATCCGCTGTCTCTATGTCTGCACTGGTTGCATCCCGAGCTCGCCACGCTCGGTCTAAATACATCGCCCCTCCATCGTTGAGGCTCCCGAAATTCGACGACTCCCATCTCCCAGCGCTCGCAGATATTACGCATCCTAAACTCATGGGAGCTTGTGGTTTCAGAACTCGCCGCTCCTTGCGCCACATTTTTTATAACTTCCTGCTTCTAGAAGCTCGCGACAAATCCCTGCTTCAGAGGTTGTCGCTTCCTGCTTACTAAGCTCGACGTTGCCCCCTTCCAGAGCTCGTCAATTCCTATTGTTGTACTCACTGCCTTCAATTTCTAGCTCTTGTCGTTCTCCTGACTGCCCGAGCTCGTAGAACCTTTGCTTTCTGACTTCGCCAGATCCTCCTTACAGTGCTTGCAGGCACCTTCCTCCCTTCCAGAGCTTGCCACCCCTGACACCAAACAATGTCGAATTCTTAATCCAAGCTCACTGATCATATGGGGAGGAATGATGTTTCTGTCTCGTCCGCCGTTCTGACCGCTCTTGCTTCGGCTTCCCTCTACGAAGTCTACGAAGAACTGTGCATTACCACCATTTCCCTCACTGGAAAGAAAATCTTTGTTAACTGAGCCCACTCAGTGTGTTGAGTCCTTCAAATTAAGGGTCTGCTTCATCATATAACTTGTGACTCGCCTATAGAGCCTACTGAGTAATTACTCACGGATGATGGTCGGGTGCAGTCATGGATTCTGAATTCCATGCAGAATGAACTATATCGCATGGCTATGCACCATAAGACAACCAAGACCATGTGGAATGAACTTAAATCTATATACTTTGAGAAGGACAATCTTAAACATTTGTTCGATCTCTTTAAAGACCTCCAAACAGTCGAACCCGGCTTGGGCGGTGACCTGACATCCTTCATAGCGCGGTACAAGACTCTAGTCGAGGCGTGGATTCAACATCAGCCTCCGACATTGGATTTTTCTACCCAACGGGCTCAGAAGAAAGTTGTTAGTATAGCACAGATGATGGATCAAACAACCTCTCACTTATGCAGTGTTTGTGCCGATATTTTATCCTCTCTCATTATTTCCTTCCTCAAATGTTTGTAATATGAATTTGAAGGTGACGCTGCCTACCGACATCTCCCTACCTCCCACGCCTGCTTATTCCAACACTCTACTGAGGCTTGCCCTCCATCTACTGGGCGTCGTGGAGGTCGTCATGGTTCTCAAGGCGATGGGCGCGAGAACTAAAATCAATCCAAGAGGTATAGTACTCGTCTATATACCTATTGTGACTGGCAAAATCATATTGATCGCAACCACCATCGATCCTCCTCCCCACACCTCTATAGCGATGGATACTCCATGTACTTCCCGCTCTGGAATTGACAACTTGCGGGAGGAACTCCAACATTTGTGAGTGTTGATAACTCAGACTTCTGGCTCTGTCATCTCACCCTCCAATGAAGTTATATCCTGCTTTTCCTATTGTTAAAACCGAAAAATCGGTCTCTGAGGAGTCCGACCCTTGGGGAAGGAGTGGTCGCACACTTACTTCTCTCCTCACGAGCCCAAGTGACAAGGGAAAAGGACCAGGGACAGACCCAAGGCTCCAGCACGGAGATCCCACCACACACCCGGAAGATCTTAGAGCGCTTCCCCTCCTTAGCCAAGTGTTGAAGCTAAGGTACCTCAGAAAGCGCTGGAAGACCGGGCACAAGAAAGCGTGCCTTCTGAGGTACCCCTTGGGTCCTATTTATAGGAAAAGACGGTCTGCAAATATCCAACCTTCACTGTTTTCGAGGACTATAGGCAGTCCGAAGGGGGTAACATGGTAAAAATACACCACAGATGAAGGGCGAGCCGGCCCTGAGAAGAATGTCCATTGAGCGGGGGCGGCGAGTACGGGCGCGGGAAAGCTTCCCCCCACGCCGAGGTGAAAGGCGGTGAAGGTGCTCGCCCCACTCAACGCCACGGGAGAAGGCGTTGAGTGAGCTCGCATCTCTCAACGCCATGGCCTGGCTCGCCTTACTCAATGCCACGGGAGAAGGCGTTGAGTGAGCTCGCCTCTCTCAACGTCACGGTCTGGCTCGCCTTACTTAACGCCACGGGAGAAGGCGTTGAGTGAGCTCGCCTCTCTCAACGCCACGGCCTGGCTCGCCTCGCTCAACGCCACGGGAGAAGGCGTTGAGTGAGCTCGCCTCTCTCAACGCCACGGCCTGGCTCGCCTCGCCTTGGGCCTGGGCGAGTCGGGTCTGAAGCCCCTGCTCGCGGGCGTGCTGGTACTCGCCCACCCCTTGGCTCTGGGCGAACACGTACTCGGTCGGATCTGCTCGCCCGGTGAATTGACCTCCGCCGGGCTCAGGCGCTCAGCTCTATGAACTCCGAGCTCAGTCCGACGATCGTCGAGCCCATACTCGGCACGCTAGGCTCGGCATGCTCTGCCGAACTCGCCTGGGGCTCTGAGGCGGTCTGAGCCGGCCGGTTTGGCTCTTGTTAGCCCACTCGCTAGATACGGGGTTGTACACAATCTCCGCTCTTTGCGAGGTTTGCACAAACTCGGAAAGAAACATCCAACCCCCTAGGATCCTGCGAGTGCGACAGGAGCCAAAAGGAATCTCTTGGTAGGTCCCACCGACGGCTATATATACATACCCAGCATACCCGACAGACCTCCGCCCTTCCCTTTACTAAACCTTGCCGAGATGCCACTCCCAAAAGAGGTCATGGAGCGACTCGCGAAATCTCGCGAGGAGACCGCCCTTCGAGCGGCGGCCTTAATGGATCTGAACGCCCCGGCTCGCCGCTTCACTGAATTCGGCTCGGTCAAGAGGGCGAGGCCCTTTCCTCCCGAGGCCGAGCACATCTTCGCTGACTTGAAAAACACTCTGGTCAATGGCTCCGACTCCTCCAGCCATCCTGCTCCGGCTACCCTCGGTAAAGACTTTGTGGACCTCACCACCGAACAAGACCCTGGCGGCGAGGTCTCCACGCCGAGGGTCGAGAATCTCCCTGCCAAGACGCCTGAGCCATCCTCTGACCCACATCCGCAGGACCCGCTCCTTGCCGTCGCGACCATGGAGCTGGACTCGCGGAAACTGGGGTCGCCGGCTCGCACCCCTTCACGACAACCCTCTCCTCCCCCCGCGGCTACTGGGGAGGACGCTGAGCACACATCCGCTGCTGATTCCCCCCGAAATTCTGAAGGTACGTTTCTGATCCCCTCACATTGCGTCTGATTTCCATTGGTGCTCGCTTCCCCCACTCGCCATCCTGACTTTCTCGTGCAGGCCTTCCTAGCCGATCTGGGCCTGATGATTCAGCCGAACGGGCTGGCTACTCGCCCCTTCCCTCGCCGCGCGCTTTAGACGCCTTCCTGGATTCAGAGATGGATAGCCCCGAACGGTCGAGGCGAAGCCAACTGGTCCTCAAAAAATAAGTGCACGAGCTCCACGAGCTGAAGAAAGACAATTACAGGCTGCAGGAGGAGTGCGCGCATCTTGCTGGCGAGGCGAGGGTCAGCTCGGCGTATGTGGCGACGTCTTCCTCCATACTCTTTGACGAGATTGATGAGAACTTGCGAGCGGCGAACAGGAACCTGGGGCAGCTTCGGCAACTCTTCGCGCAGCGGCTGGCGACATCGGGCTGGCGAGAACGGGGTAATTGAGGACGGCTCCCTTGCGAGCCGACCGGCACTCGCCCCTGCTGTCGCCTGGTCCATGCGTCTGCTTTTTAAATTTTTATTGTTCTGGACAATTTGTTCTTTCTATGCTAATAAGTTGTATAAGTTTTCGTTATGCGAGCGTATTTTATTTCTTTTGAGCGGTGTGTGCCTTTTCGAATTCCTCATCCGGGCTCGCCGAGGTCGGCGAGCGGAGAGCGGCGAGCGGCGAGACGAAGTATGCGAGCCGGGCTGGTCAGTCGACTCTGGTTCTCCTCCCCTTTTTCTATAAATATGGATCCTCACCTACCCTCGGCTACGCCTTTATTGCATTCTTATCTCTCCCCCTCCTTGCTTTCCTCGCCTTCTGCTCGCGTGTTCCCCTTCCTTCGGCGAGCATGGGAAAAGGAAACCCTGATTCTGATGGCCGCGCCAAGTGCGCCCAGAACTTCGCCGACCATTGCTTCTTCGAGGGCAATACCACGGCGGACGAGCTCGTCGAGTTCGTGGCGGACTATGTTCCTGCCGGCTTTGTGGCCCGCCTCCCGGCGGGTCATGAGGCCATAAACTCCTTCTGCGAGGATGAGCTCGCCTTCCCCATCTCGCACTTTGAGGTGGGGTTGCGCCTGCCGCTCTGTCCTGAGGTCCGCCAAATCCTTAAGTATTACGGCGCCGTGCCCGCGCAGCTCAACCCCAACACCATCGCCATGGTAGTGGGATTTGCCTACTACCTCCGCCGAGAGCGGATCGAGTTCAACCTCAACGTCTTCCGCAAACTCTTTTCTTACAAGGCCAACGCCGACGGGGTCGCCTTCTTCGGCGGTACGTCCATAAAGATCCGCGAGGTCGCCAACAAGAACCACAATTGGATGTCGAAGATCGTCTTCATCCGGGGCGACCTTGGCAACATTCCCTTCTCGCCCCTGCAGAAAAGCGAGGAGGTGTACCGCCCACCGTCCGTGTCCGGCAATGACGCCGAGCTTCATAAGTTCTTCCTGTACAAGGACTTTGAAGTCGCCTTCCTTCGTCGCGGCCTCGAGTCCCTGCCGCCTGTCCTTCCTGGCGAAGGTTTGTCTCGCCCACCTTCTGCTCGCCACTCGGCCTGATCGGTCAAAACCTTATTTTCCGGCTAAGTCTTTTTTACAGGGGAGCGACTGATCCCGGTGAACCCTCCCTTCGCCGACCCGGGAGTGTTTTCGGACCGGCTCGAGCGAGCTCGGGCTGCGGCCGAGGCGTGCCGAGAAGAGAAGGTTAGAGGCAAGCCTTCCAGCAAGAGGCGGCTGGAGCTTGGAGGGCCGAGCTCGCTCCACCGCCCCTCGGCCCCTAAAAAGGCGAGGGTGATCTCGCGAGGCCGGCCACAGCAACCCTTGTCGCCCGTCAGGTTTATGAGCTCGCCGGAGGTTTTTTCCGACGAAGCCCCGGCGAGCCCACTGAAGGAGGCGTCATCCCCTCGCGGGAAGAAGTGCGGGTCCTCCTCCCCTCCTTCCGTGGAGGAGGTTGCTCCCCGCGATCCGGGAATTCCAAAGGACCACCCCCACTTCGGCAAGGGGGGAAGAAGCAAGGACGCGGCCGGCGAGCCAATGCTGATCTGGGATGAGGGGGCCCACCGTGTCTCCGTCTCTACTCGCTCCCCCTCCTGGGGAGCTCGCCGGCCTCCTACGGGCCACGCGTTCGCCCTTGGTTTCGGCCTATACGGCCGGGAGGGCATCGAGGCCTACAAAAACATGACTCCTCGGCAGATAGGCCACGAGGGTCTGCAGGCCCATCAGAGGGCCTTCGAACTCCACCACATGATGGTTCGCCGTGGCTTTCAGCTCAGCCAACTTCTGCTAAAGGCCGAGCAGGAGCGCGACCTGGCGACGGAGAAAGCTGCCGACGCGGAGCGGCGGTTCGGCATTGCCGAGCGCTTACTCGACGAGGCCTCGGGCGGGCTGGTAAGAACCAACTCACTCTCATTTTAACTTGGAAAAATATTTCACCGAGAATCTGACCTCTTTGCCTTTCAGGATGCCGAGTCAGCCAGGGTGTTACAGGCCCGTGCTAGCGAGTTGGAGGGCGAGGTCGCCCAGCTGCGGGTCCGCCTCGCGGATCAGAAGGCCAGTTCGCGCGAGCAGGAGGCCCATGTTGCCGAGCAGGGAGCCCTTGCTGCTCGGTCGCCGGCCGAGGTGGAGGTGCTAAAGGAGCATAACCGTGGTCTTCAAGGCGAGGTCCGTCGGCTGACGGAAGCCCTTTTCCCCCCGGATGGCGCTGAGCCCCCCTTTCCCTATAAGCGGCCTCGGGTTTTCGGCGAGGGGGAGGTCATGGAGCGACTGCGAGTCAACTCGATCGAGTCTGCCGAATGTCTCCTGGGCGCCATGAGGGGATCGGGGATCCTGGCCGAGGGCTGCGAGAAAGTGGCGGTCCGAGACCTTCTGCCGAGTCTATTCCCGTCGTCACCGCCTAGCGGAAAAGAGGGGAGCTTTGGCTCCCTTTTCGATGAGGCGAAGGACAAGGAGCCGCTGCTCGGAGGCGAGGAGGAGGACCATCCTTCGGGGGAGGAGGGCGAGAGCTGACCGGATCTCCCTCCCCACTTCTTGCACTCTTCTTGTAATCTCCCCCCCCCCTTTTTGTAATCTCGCCGAGGCGAGCTCCCCCCCTTTTGAAATTATAATGATAAAAAATTCTCTATCTTCTTTTTGCCTTCAGCGCTAGAATGCACGTGAGTTAGGATTCGCGCTCGCCGAGGGGCCCTGAGCGTCGGCAGCGGCCAGACTCGCGAACACTCCGCTTACCTGCGAGCCGCTCCTCGCCCTCTTTTGTCGAAGATCCACAATGCGTCTGGGGTCAGGCCGCCGCCGCCGCCCGCCTATCATACCGAGAAGTACCCTTTGTCGAGCAGATCTTTGCGAGAACGGGCTCGCCTGGGAGATGCACTCTTCCCTCAACCTGAGGTGGAATCAAAAATCCCCTTATCAGAAAACCAAGGGGGACAGGGCCCCTTGAGCTCGCCTTTCTGACTGGTGGGTTTGCTTGTACATGCTTACCATGTGTCAACTTTCAGGTCCACCCCCCGGGTCGTAACAACGTCCATCGTGACCCCTGCCCCTGCCAGCTTGGAGGGAGCCTGACAGCGGGAGAATCGAGACCTAACCCCAGAGCGAAAAGACTTAGAACATTTGCCTCTCCCGGGTGCTACCACCTGGCCAGTCAGCTAGATGGGAGCCTGAGGGCGGGTGTTCAACATCCTCCGGGCTCAGCCCCAGGGTCATAACGACGTCCGTCGAGACCCCTGCCCTGTCAGCTTGGAAGGAGCCTGACAGCGGGAAAATCGAGACCTAACCCCAGAGCGAGAAGACTTAGAACATTTGCCTCTCCCGGGTGCTACCACCTGGCCAGTCAGCTAGATAGGAGCCTGAGGGCGGGTGTTGAACATCCTCCGGGCTCAGCCCCAGGGTCATAACGACGTCCGTCGAGACCCCTGCCCTGTCAGCTTGGAGGGAGCCTGACAGCGGGAGAATCGAGACCTAACCCCAGAGCGAGAAGACTTAGAACATTTGCCTCTCTCGGGTGCTACCACCTGGCCAGTCAGCTAGATGGGAGCCTGAGGGCGGGTGTTGAACATCCTCCGGGCTCAGCCCCAGGGTCATAACGACGTCCATCGAGACCCCTGCCCTGCCAGCTTGGAGGGAGCCTGACAGCGGGAGAATCGAGACCTAACCCCAGAGCGAGAAGACTTAGAACATTTGCCTCTCCCGGGTGCTACCACCAGGCCAGTCAGCTAGATGGGAGCCTGAGGGCGGGTGTTGAACATCCTCCGGGCTCAACCCCAGGGTCATAACGACGTCCATCGAGACCCCTGCCCTGCCAGCTTGGAGGGAGCCTGACAGCGGGAGAATCGAGACCTAACCCCAGAGCGAGAAGACTTGGAACATTTGCCTCTCCCGGGTGCTACCACCAGGCCAGTCAGCTAGGTGGGAGCCTGAGGGCGGGTGTTGAACATCCTCCGGGCTCAGCCCCAGGGTCATAACGACGTCCATCGAGACCCCTGCCCTGTCAGCTTGGAGGGAGCCTGACAACGGGAGAATCGAGACCTAACCCCAGAGCGAGAAGACTTAGAACATTTGCCTCTCCCGGGTGCTACCACCAGGCCAGTCAGTTAGGTGGGAGCCTAAGGGCGGGTGTTGAACATCCTCCGGGCTCAGCCCCAGGGTCATAACGACGTCCATCGAGACCCCTGCCCTGCCAGCTTGGAGGGAGCCTGACAGCGGGAGAATCGAGACCTAACCCCAGAGCGAGAAAACTTAAAACATTTCTTGAGGGTTTATGATATTATGCTATGAAAGTTCCGCAACATCTCATGTCACCGTTACGATCGTCATGTAAAAAGGGCTCAAATGAATGATATAAATTGTATTGAAAAAGCTAAGGCACATACAAATATTCAGGGATAGAAGCGTTTCAGGTCGTCGCCGCTCCAGGTGTGGCTCAAGGTCTCGCCCTCCACATTTTGGAGGCGGTATCCTCCCGACCTTAGTGCCTCTTTTACGATGTAGGGCCCCTCCCAGTTTGGATGGAGCTTGCCCATGGCAGCCGATCTTCCCGCCGCATCTACCTTCTTTAGGACCAGGTCGCCTTCCACAAACTGTTTGACCCGAACATGTTTGTCAAAATACTTAGTCATTCTCCGCTTGACTTCCTCCTGCCGAACCGCTGAGAGGTCGCGCAGTTCTTCTATCAGGTCTAAGGAGAGCCGCTGTTCTCCCTCATTTTCAACACTCCACTCCGCTCTTCCAGCTTCCGCCTCAGCGACCCTGGGAGTACGGACCTCGAGTTCGATGGGGAGCACCGCCTCGCTTCCATGAGATAGTTTAAAGGGCGTCTCTCCCGTGGCGGTATTGGGAGTAGTCCTCAGGGCCCAAAGAACGGAGGGGAGTTGCTCCACCCAACTCCCTTTCAAATTTTCAACCTTCTTTTTCAGGAGATTCACAATAATCTTGTTCGCCGCCTCCACCTGTCTGTTGCTCTTTGGGTGATGGACAAAGGCGAACCTAAGGTAAATCCCGAGCTCTCCACAGAATTTGATGAATTCGTTGATGGCGAACTGCGGTCCGTTGTCGGTGACGATGGCTTGGGGCAACCCATGCCTACAGATGATTTCCCCCCATACAAAATTTTGGATGATCTGCGAGGTCACCTTGGCCAACGCCTTCACCTCCATCCACTTGAAGAAATAATCAATCATTACCAACAAGAATCTTTTTTGCCCGCTTGCCTGGGGGAAGGGCCCTACCAGATCCATTCCCCAAATTGCGAAAGGTCAGGGGGCCGTGATACTCCTGAGTCGCTGAGCCGGTTGTAGTTGGAGGGGGGCGACCAGTTGACACTTATGGCATTTTTTGACAAATTTTAAGGCATCATGCCCCAGGGTAGGCCAGAAGTAGTCATGCCTGATAATTCTCCCCTCCAGGGTCCGACCTCCCGAGTGACTCCCACATTCCCCGGAGTGGACCTCTTCCAAAATCCTCGACACCTCCCCCTCCGCCACACAACGAGCCAGTAATCCCGAAAGGGTCTTGTGGTAGAGTTGTCCGTCGCGCAAGAGGTAATATGCTGACTTGTACTTGAGCTTCTTTCTATCCATCCCTTCTGGGTACTCTCCAGTGGACAAATAGGTGGTGAAGGGATCCATCCATGTGGATCGCTGATCTATCTCCATCAACTCTCCTTCCTCCAAGGATGGGTGAAAAAGGTCTGTGATAGTGCCCCCCACCCGAGGGCCGTGCTTGGCAAGATGGTCGACCTGTTCATTTTCCTTCCGTGGCACATGTTGAATGGAGAGGTTTGGAACCTCCCAATGATTCCCTTAACCTTGGTCAGATACCGTTGCAGGGTAGGCTCCCTTGCTTCGAATTCCCCGTTGACCTGGGAGGCTACTACCATGGAGTCAGTGAGGACCTTCACGTCATGCACTCCCAATTCCCTGGCCAGGCGCAGCCCTGCGATCACCGCCTCGTACTCGGCCTGATTGTTGGTTATGGAAAAATGTATTACCACTGTCTGCTCAATCCGGGTCCCTTGGGGGCTCTCCAAGACGACCCCAACCCCTAAGGAGTGTTTCCCTGAAGCCCCATCCACCATCACCTTCTAAGGGACGGGGTAAGTGAGTTTGTCCTCTGCTACCTCGACCACATAGTCAGCCAGGAAATCAGTCATCGCTTGTGCCTTGATCGCGAGTCGAGGGACAAAGGAGATGTCGAACTCGCTCAATTCCACCGACCACTTGGCGAGTCTTCCTGAGTGCTCCACCCCCTCAAAGATGTTGCGGAGGGGGTGGTCGGTCACCACCTGGATGGAGTGTGCCTAGAAGTAGGGTCTGAGTCTCCGGGCCAAGATGATTAGAGCGAAGGCCAACTTCTATAAGATGGGGTAGCGGAGTTCCGCCTTCCTCAGAACCCTACTCACATAATAGATGGGCAGCTGTTTCCTCCCCTCCTCCCGAACTAAGACAGAACTCACGTTCTCTGCCCCGACCCCCAAATACAAGAACAAGTCCTCCCCCTCCTTCGGCCCCTGGAGCAAGGGGGCCTGAGTCAACTGCCACTTCAAGGCTTGGAATGCCTCCTCGCATTCCGAGGTCCATTCGAACTTCCGACCTCCTCTCAAGGTCTTGAAGAAGGGAGAGCACTTTTCCTCGGCCCGGGAGAGGAACCTGCTCAGCCCTGCCAGCTTCCCCGTCAATCGTTGTACCTCCTTTGCATCCCGAGGCGACTCCAACTCCATAATCGCCCGGACCTTGTCGGGGTTGGGTTCGACTCCAGCGGGGGTGAGGAGGTGGCCCAGAAATTTGCCCCTGCTCGCCCCGAAGATGCACTTCAAGGGATTCAGCCTCATCTTGAACTTGCGCAAGGTGGCGAAGGTCTCCTCCAGATCCCGGAGGTGGGAGCCGACCTCCTGACTTTTTATCATCAGGTCATCCACGTATACTTCCAGGTTCCTCCCCTTCTGTCCCTGAAATACACGGTCCATCATCTTCTGGTATGTTGCCCCTGCATTCTTCAACCCAAAAGGCATCATCTTGTAGCAGTAGCATCCATCTCCTGTGATGAATGAGACATTCTTTATGTCAGGAGGGTGCATCCTGATCTGATGATAACCTGAAAAGGCATCTAAAAAACTCATTACAGAAAAACCAACGGCTGAATCTACCAGCGCGTCGATTCTAGGCAAGGGGTAACAATCTTTTGGGCATGATTTATTAAGAAGTGAAAAGTCTACACACATCCTCCACCGGCCGTCCCTTTTTTTCACCATTACAACATTTGAGACCCAGCCGGGATATTGAATTTCGGAAATGAAACCGGCCTTGAGGAGCTTGGCGACTTCCTCCCTGATTGGTTCGGCCAGCTCGTCCGTGATGGACCTCCTCTTCTGCTGGATGGGGCGAGCCTCCGGGTCTAGGTTGAGACGGTGGCAAACGACGTCAGCATCGATCCCAGGCATCTCGGTCGCGCTCCAAGCGAAGACGACCACATTCTTCTGGATGCACTCCAGCATCCTGTCTTGATCCTCCGGGGTCAACCCTCCGCTGATGCGGACCTTCTCCACCCTGCCATCCTGGGTGAGAACCTCCATCTCTACCACTTCCTCGGCAGCCTCCAACCGGGACTGCTCCTCCCACTCTGCAATATCCTCCCCTCTTGGAGTAAGGACCTCCCCTCCTTCTATGGTCATCACCTCGACCGACTCCTCAAGGAGTACCTCCTCGCGGACTTCCCCTTCCATCCTTCCTTCCTCCCTGTTTTCTTCTTCGGCCTCCTGCCCTTCCACCTCTTCCATCCTTCTCCCCATTTCTCAGGCCTCCTCCTAGCCAAGAAATGGAGTTCACTGCCGTCACGTAGCATTCCCGAGCTGCCTTGGGGTCGCCGCGGACTCGGACCTGGATCCCCTCTGTGTTGAACTAAAGGCATTGATGGAAGGAGGAGGGGACGTAGCGGAAGGCGCTGATGAGGGGCCGTCCAAAAATGGCGTTGTAGCTGCTGGGGGCCTCCACTATGACGAACCGGCAGTTCCTGGATTGCCCCCCTAAGCTGACATGGAGTCTCACTCCCCCCTCTACTTCTTTCCTCTCCCCCGAAAAACCGAAGAGAGGCCCATCGGAGGTCAGCACCCTCTTGGCTTCTACCTGCATGGCGTCGAAGGGCTTCTTGAAGATGATGTTGACGGAGCTCCCATTGTCAATGAGGATCCGGGAGAATGTGAAATTCTCGATGGCTGTCTGGATGACTAGCGCATCGCAGAAGGGGTCCTCATGACCCGGCATGTCCTCCCTTGAGAAAGTGATCCTCTCCTCTGGGGGTGGGGTCTGGGATGTGGAGCCGATGCTCCTTCGGTACATGGTGTGGAGGCTTGCTTTCCGGGAAGCTTCGACCCCCACCCCCCATGGATCACTCTGATCCCTCCTCGGGTCCCCACATCGGCCCGGTCTTCGCAACGATCCCCCTCCGCCTGGGGCCGGACTTCCTCAATCCGCACTTCCTGGCGGTTCTGCTGCTGTTGCTGTTCCCTGTTTCCCCGTATCTCGAGGAACTCCGGGCACGTGATCGTCGTGTGCCCCTCCTCTTGGTGGTAGTCACAGTAGGGCAGGTCTATCCTGACCTCCCTCCTCCTCCTTGGCTGTCCTCTCCTTCTCCCCCCCAGGGCGATAGCCATGGCCCCCTCCTGATCGGGAAGGGGGGGTCTCTGACCCTGCCTCCCTCCCTGGGGGTAGAACTGGCCGCGCCCACCTTGGCGGTTATCTCCTCCCTGATAACCCCTTCGTGGCCCTTGATCCTGCCACTCCGGCCTCCAACCCAATCGATTGTTTGGTTCCTGACGCCCCCACCTGGGCTGTTGCGGCTGCTGCTTTCTCTGTCGAGGCTCGGTCCTTCTCTCATTCTGGGCTCGGCCACCCCTTGGCTTCTCCTCCTCTACGGCCCACCTGGCCAACCTCCGAGCAAACTCTGGGTGTGCTGCTTCCATGTCGGCCTCCCTTGCCGCCCTCTCCAGGAGCGCCTCAAAAGACACTGGAGGCGTCCTCTTCAACTCCATGGCGAAGAACCCGGGCTGGAGACCCAGGGTGAAGGCCACCATCATGGTATGCCCTGGCATCTCTTGTACCTGGGACAGTTCCTCCTGAAACCTGTCCAGGTAACTTCTCAGGGTCTCCCCTACTCTTTGTTTGATACGGAACAAGGACTCGGCCTCCCTCTTCCTTTTCTTCGAGGTGGTGAATCTCAACATGAACCCTCTACGCAGGTCCTCGAAGCAGTAGATGGAGCCGGTCGGGAGCTGATGAAACCACTCTCTCGCTTTCTCCCTGAGGGTGATGGCGAAGAGCCTGCACTTGAAGCCATCCGACATCTGTCGGATTGAGACCACGTCTTCAAACCACTGGACGTGCTGGACCGGATCTCCCTTCCCTGAATAGTAGGATATCTCCGGCTCTCGGATCCCCTCTGGAACTGGGGCAGAAGAAACGAACTCGCTGAAGGGGCTTCCTCCCTCAGCCGGGCGAGTTGGGAACTCTCTCCCCACCGTCTCGCCGAACTGGTACTCGCCTGCCGAGCCCGGGAAGAGGACTCGCCCCCTAGGCTCGCGCTCCCCCTCGCTCGCGATTTCCTTCCCGGCTCGCCTGATGGGCGCGTCGTTGCCTAGTGCCAGATCGGCGACCACGGGAACCACCGGCGTCGTGCTCTCGGCTCGCATGCCGAGTGCGACCCTAACGAGTCCGAGCACTTCCTCTCTGAGCTCCGCGGACATCCCCGCCGTCGCGGGAGGGGGCGGGGGTGACGGGCTCGCCCTGCCTGAACCTTGCCCTTCGTCTCTTGTCATCGGACTTGCGGAAGATTTTCTGTGCTAACCACGCTCCACGCTCACCGCACCAAAGTGTTGAAACCGAAAAATCGGTCCCTGAGGAGTCCGACCCTTGGGGAAGGGGTGGTCGCACACTTACTTCTCTCCTCACGAGCCCAAGTGACAAGAGAAAAGGACCAGGGACAGACTCAAGGCTCCAGCACGGAGGTCCCACCACACACCCGGAAGATCTTAGAGCGCTTCCCCTCCTTAGCCAAGTGCTGAAGCTAAGGAACTTCAAAGAAAGCGCTGGAAGACCGGGCACAAGAAAGTGTGCCTTCTGAGGTACCTCTTGGGTCCTATTTATAGAAAAAGACGGTCTGCAAATATCCAACCTTCACTGTTTTCGAGGATTATAGGCAGTCCGAAGGGGGTAACATGGTAAAAATACACAACAGCTGAAGGGCGAGCCGGCCCTGAGAAGAATGTCCATTGAGCGGGGGAGGCGAGTACGGGCGCGGGAAAGCTTCCCCCCACGCCGAGGTGAAAGGCGGTGAGGGTGCTCGCCCCACTCAACGCCACGGGAGAAGGCGTTGAGTGAGCTCGCCTCTCTCAACGCCACGGCCTGGCTCGCCTTACTCAACGCCACGGGAGAAGGCGTTGAGTGAGCTCGCCTCTCTCAACGTCACGGCCTGGCTCGCCTTACTCAACGCCACGGGAGAAGACGTTGAGTGAGCTCGCCTCTCTCAACGCCACGGCCTGGCTCGCCTCGCTCAACGCCACGGGAGAAGGCGTTGAGTGAGCTCGCCTCTCTCAACGCCACGGCCTGGCTCGCCTCGCCTTGGGCCTGGGCGAGTCGGGTCTGAAGCCCCTGCTCGCGGGCGTACTGGCACTCGCCCACCCCTTGGCTCTGGGCGAACACGTACTCGGCCGGATCTGCTCGCCCGGTGAATTGACCTCCGCCGGGCTCAGCTCTATGAACTCCGAGCTCAGCCCGACGATCGTCGAGCCCATACTCGGCACGCTGGGCTCGGCATGCTCTGCCGAACTCGCCTGGGGCTCTGAGGCGGTCTGAGCCGGCCGATTTGGCTCCTGTTAGCTCACTCGCTGGATACGGGGTTGTACACCTATAGTCCCACTGAGGGTCATAAATCGCATTAATCTACAAAAATCTTCCTTGTATAAGAACATTGCTTGTCCCAAATTTATTATAGTTGTTAATGGAGAAACCGACCTGATCTATGGATATGTAGATGTGTCTCTCACTTCGTCTATAACTCTCCACTATATACTTAATGTTCATTGCTCCCAATTTAATCTCCACTCTGTTAGTTATCTTACTTATGATCATGACTGCTCTATCACCTTTTCATTTTCTTCTTTTGTAGTGTAGGATCAACGAGTGTGGAGTATCATTGGTATAGGATGGCTATCAAATGGGCTCTACACTTTAGATCTTCCCATCGCGGTTCTCTCCTATCTCTTTTGTCGATTGGCATCAACGTTTTGGTAAAGCTTCTCTTTTTATCCCGCAAAATACACTTCCTAATTTTTCTTTCTCTAAATTCACATGTGAATCTTGTATCCATGAAAAATATCGCTCTACATTTTCCCCTCATTGTAATAGGAGCTCTGCTCCCTTCAATTTAGTGCATTCAAACATTTTGAACCCTTATAAAACTAGTAGTTTGTCTGAATATCATTACTTTCTAATATTTATTGATGATCATTCCCATGTGCCATGATTATATTTATTGTGTGATTGCTCTAAAATACTACGTGTCTTTCGTTCCTTCATTGTTGAGACTTAAACTCAATTTTTGCGCGCCCTCAAAATCCTCTAAAGTGATAATGTGTGTGAATATACACGGCGCATGAATTCCAAGAAACTTACAATACGTTGGGGATTCTCCACCAAACCTCTTACGCATATACTACACAGCAAAATGGTGTGGCCAAACAGAAGAACCATTACCTCATTGAGCTTGTGCGCTCCCATATGTTTCAAATGTAGGTTCCTAAGCTCTATTGGCATTTTCCAGTCCCCACCGCATACTAGTTAATTAATCTTATGTTCTCATCCATCCTCAACTTTGCGACACCATTCTTCATCTTATTTTCTTTCAAAACTCTCTTCCCCTTGACTTCTCATGTCTTCGAAAGTGCTTATTTTGTCAGTCATCTTGACCCTCATGTGGACAAACTTGTATCACGTGCCACCAAGTTAATGTTTGTTGAGTACTCTCGCACACAGAAGGGTTATGTGTGATATTCTCCTACCGATCAGAAAACTATTACTTCGATTGATGTCACCTTCCTTGAGGATCAACCCTTCTACTCCTTTACTTTTAATATTGTTAAATCTTTCATGTCACGTCCCAACATTCACATCGCTGACTCTCCACAATCTGTGGAACCATTACCACCTCCATCTCCATCTCCTCCGCCTATCCATGTCTACACTCATCATCAACTTTGCTACAATGCCTTGGGCTAACTATGCCCCATTGATGACGATCCACGACCAGCTGAACAATTATGGCTCCTATCCACGATGTCGTCATCTCTATAGCTCACCCTTTATCTAATTGTGTCTTTTATCACCTCTTATCTTCAGAATTTCACAGGTTTGTGACTTCCTTGTCTTCTATTTCTACCATCTCTTTGGTGCAAGGAGCTATCGAACATCTGGGGTGGCAGGCCACGATGGATGATGAAATGGCTGACCTCTAGGTCAATCAGACATGAGATCTTATCCCCCTTCCTCCCGGCCAATCTTGTGTGGATCGTAAATGGCTCTCCATTGTTAAGTACAGTCTTGATGAGACGATTGGTGCCTCAAAGCCCGTTTTGTAGCTCTCGGTTTCAGATCTCTCCAGTCGCCTCAAAATTGTCGCATTGACCTACATAGTCATCGCCAAACCAACCTATATTGTCATGGTAATCAATCCTCCCACGTTCTTCAGGTAGATCACATCATTCGAACCACTATAGACTATCATGAACATGTTAGTATGGCATCCTGTCACCTTTGTAATCCTCACCCACTCTCCTCCTTGCAAGGGGATCGAACTCCTCTTCCTCGAACGAAAAGAATCTAACTAAAACCTCCATGAAAATGTTTTTGTGCTTATCATTAAGCTTTACATGGGAGGTTGTGAACGAATTTTTCACATGAAGCCCTTTTTGGATCTCAAACGAGTTGCCACAAAGATTAACGGTCTTCCTTCTGCTCTAATCATTGGGCTCAAAAATTGTCCCTAGAAGAGGCTTCAGTACGGCAGATATCGATACAAACTCATGCAACGCTTTAATCTTCATCAAGTTGTTGGTTGACTCATATTCAAAAAAGTTGAGAACTAACAATTCAACACTAGCACATTAGTGTTTCAACCTAGCAGCCCGACTCAGACTCCTCACATGGATTAGGTTTTTCAAAATAACAATAAATATTGATTAATAAATTAAAACAAAGCAAATGGTAGAAGCATACAAAACTTGGGATCTAGGAAAGGCGTGTTTCTTAAGGTAGTCAGAAGGAGTACACAACCAGGAGATTCCAGCAGGAGTAAGCGGCATGAAATGCCTAGCATGTGCAGCTAACTTAGGCTCCGTTTGGGGGAACTTATTTTCACCCGTGAAGCGGTTACCGCATGAATCGGACCTTAATTAAGCCCAGTTCAGGCGGTCTTAACCCCTTGACCGGTGAAAATAAGTCCCCGCAAACAAACGGAGCCTTAATCTCGAAATGAGTTCATGTGTTAAACCGAGCATCCTTGATCAGGCATATGGCTGGAAAAGCTAAATGTAAATTTAAAGAAAAGCAACAATGCGCATCAAAAAATGCGATGCAAAAAAATCCGCATAGCGTATATTATTACTCATCCAAGCATGCCGAATAAGGAGTAATTTATCAATGTAAAGATAATTATGAACCAATCAACACGTGCTACCGGGTTTAATAGACGAACAGCACGAAAACAAAGGAACCGAAATAACCTAAACCCTATAAAACCATAAGCACTAAAGTGAATGTTTCTAAAGATGATTTTTGTGGGAACTACTTATCAACTAAAATAAGTAGCCGTAATCCTTGCCTTTCCATGCATAGATTCCATGGAATTTTTGAGGGGAGATGCATGCCAAGAGTTGGTCGCACGCGGCGATAGATGTGAAACGGAAGGTGAGCAACTTGAGGCGTCCAAGGCAGCGGGAGTTAACTTCCTTTTCAAAATCTTTCTCATAGCATCTTGTTCCAGGAGTTCGAGCTCCTCCGCGCTCAACTCCCAATCTTCTTCTTCTTCTACACCAGTCATTTCTCTCCTCTGCTTCCAAGGCCTTCTCTACAAATGGAACAAATGGAACAAATGGAACAAACGGAACAAGGTGGTTTTGGAGATGAGATATTAGGCATACAAACTTTTAAGCAGGTGATTAAGCACTACAGTAGGTTTAGCGGGCCTTATTTTTTGTTAGGTCTAGCGGGCCTTATTTTTTGTTAGATCTAGTGGGCCTTATTTAGGCTATATTTCTGCCGGATTTTTTGGAGTCGGGATTCATTTTCAAATTTGAGTTCGGGTGACAGAGTAGGCGCACTTAAGAGAAGAATAGATTTTGATTCCCAGGAGATCATTTTTTGTCTCACAAGAGATCAAAAATTTCTTTAAAACCAGTCTATATCAGGAGATCATTATGATCTTCCAAGAGATCCAAAAACTTGAGAGATCAAAAATTTCTCAAGTGCGTGCGCTTAAGAGAAGAAGAGATTCTGACACGTGTCGTGCTTTGATTTCACCCGAACCTAAATTTGAAAACGGAGACCAGTTCTAAAAATTTTGCTTGTTAGATGCACATTTTTTGTTATGCTCCGTTCTTCCTTCCAAGCATGACTTTTTAAAACGGAGAATGGGGCTCCAAGGATAAGTTCAAAAGGGAGCCACCAATCCGATTTGAAACTGGAGTGAACACACCATCAGTCTGATTTCCTCAGTTTGAAACCAGAATGGTTCCCAAACATACCCTTACTCATGGGACCGGAGCGCGCGAGCTCCGTTTTTTTGCGCCCTCCGCTCCCGACCACCCCTCAGCGAGCTCCGCTTTTTTGCACCCTCCGCTCTGGAGCGCCCCTCAGTGAGCTCCGCTTTTTTGCTCCCTCTGCTCCTGACCGCACCTCCACGAGCTCTGCATTTTACGCCCTCCACTCCCAAGCGCCCCTCCATGTGCTCCGCTTTTCGTATGCTCTGATCCCAAGCGCACCTCTGTGCGCTCCGCTCCAGAGCGTGCCTCCCCGCGATTCGCTCCCGAGCGGGCTTCTGCCTGCTCCACTTTCCGCGCACTCCGCTTTTTGCACGCCTCAACGCACTACGGCCCCGAACGCGCCTCCGCGCGCTCCGTTTTACACATGCTCCCCTCCGAGCGCGCCTCCGCCGGATCCTCTCCCGAGGGCGCCTTCGAGCGCTCCACTTTTTTGCGTGCGCCTCTTTTTGCGCACTCCGCTTTATACGTGCTCCCCTCCAGAGCGTGCTCCACCAACTCCTCTCCCGGGGACGCCTCCACGTACTCCGCTCCTGAGAGCGCCTCCACTTTTGGCGCGCTCCGCTCCCGGGTGTGCCTCCACTTTTAGCGCGCTCCGCTCCCGAGCGCGCCCCCGCGCACTCTGCTCCTGAGAAGACGTCAATTAGATCTCTAGCAATGCAAAAATCAATAGCATGCCACTTCTCGAAGAAGTCATCGTCGAGCGTTTCGTCCCTAGAAGAATGCTTATAATAGATGAAAGAGCACCAAACTGAGATGCTTGCTCTCCTAAGGAGCATAGGAGCACCTTGAGCTCATAATCCTGTGCCCGAACATGACAGTCCACCTCCACCAGCTCTGGATTGTGTTCTAGTCAAGCAATTCGCCCTCAAACACCATGTACCTAAAGAAGAGCTCCCTGATGTTTCCATCTCTGTAACATCCCAATTTTGAATTGGGACCCTAAAAGTATTAGCACCCCAATAGGTGCACCACGTCACCTTTGAAACAAGGTGGAGCCCTTAAAGGGGCAAACGACGCACTTAGCCATGTTAGCCAACTCAAACCTCATTGTTCCTACCCTTGACCCATTGAACTAACCATACCCTCCCACATGACTTAAGTGGTTGAAATCAATTCTTTGAGTATTTGATGTCCCAGTAGGTGCACTAAATCTCCTTGGAAACAAGGTGAAACCCTTAAAGTGGCAAAAGGTTCACTTGGCCAAATTTAACCAAATTAGCCCATGGATCCCACCTATAGCCAATTGAACCCAGCATACCCTTCCACATAAACTGAGGGATTCAAGTCACCCTTTGGAACCCTAATTGGTGCACTGCTTCACCTTTAGGATAGGGTGGAACCCTTAAGACGTAAAGGTGTGCATTTAGCCAATATTAATGAAATCAACTCAATTAACCCCACCCTTGACCAATTTAATATACCATTCCCTTCCTCATGACCTAAGAGAGTCAAGTCACCCTTTAAAACTCAAATTGATGCACTACACCACCTTGAAGACAAGGTGGAACCCTTAAAAAGGGCATTGTGTGCATTTATCTGAATTGCCTAAATCAACTCAATTGAACCCTTTGTTGTCCAATTGATTTATCCATGTACAACCCCGTATTCGATGAGCAGGTCCCCCTCCAGGATAAGTATTTTGCGAGATCTTCAGTAGTGAAGTCTCTCAAGGAGCGAGCCCCCCAAGTATTATCTGAGCTGACCGCGCGAGCCGGAATCTTGGCATTGAGTGGGGCAAGTACACTCGACGCCTTCTGCCTTTGGCGTTGTGTGAAGCGAGTTCACACGACACCTTCAGCCTACCCTTGGCGTTGAGTGAGGTGAGTTCCCTTCAGCCTGCCCTTGGTGTTGAGTGGGGCGAGTTCACTCGACGCCTTCTGCCTTTGGCGTTGAGTGAGGCGAGTTCACTCGACGCCTTCAGCCTGCCCTTGGCGTTGAGTGAGGCGAGTTCACTCGACGCCTTCAGCCTGCCCTTGGTGTTGAGTCGGGTGAGTTCACTCGACGCCTTCTACCTTTGGCGTGGAGTGAGGCGAGTTCACTCGACGCCTTCAGACTGCCCTTGGTGTTGAGTGAGGCGAGTTCACTCGACTCCTTCTGTCTGGCGTTGAGTGAGGCACGCTCTGTCAACGCCTTCAGCTCGCCTGACGTTGAGTGAGGTGTGCTCTTTTGGCGTTTTCCGTCTTTGGCGTTGAGTGAGGCGAGTAAAGCAAGTGGGCTCGCATTCGCCCCTAGCTCTCGGTAGCTGGAGGTGAGTGGGGCAGGTCGGGCTCGCACTCACCCAGGGCCTTAGGGAGGCGGCGACTGCCAGCCCCATCGAGCACTCGCTGCCCAAGGCAAGTGGAGATTTTGAGGTCCACTCGCCCAGTGTTTTATGTTGTATTTTTACCGTTCCACCCCCCTTGAATGTATATAGTCGTTCCAAACAGTGGAGGTACACTATTGGCAGACCAACTTCAAAAACTATAAATAAACCCAAGGGGGTACCTCAGAAGGCAAGCTTCCAAGCATTCCAATATGCTTTCTCTCTGATCTTCTAGTGCTTTCTGAGGTGCCCTTTGTAAGACCCCCATTTTTTTCTTTTAAAACACCGGGGTCTTAGGCCCAGAGAGGCCGCTTTGTGGTGACACCTTCACACTCGGGAAGGTCATCACTACAAAATGCCGATCCTATCGGCCAAATCGATCACAACTGTAGCAAAATAATAAGCAAGTTCACAGAAATCACATATGAAAAGTAAATAATCTCCACGAAGGGAGTGTCCACAGATATAACATAAAACTGAATCTTGGGCTTATGCCCAGTACATCAAGTCCTCACTACATATCTCTCATCGTAGAAGCAAACTAATATAACTACTAGCGATCAGGACTCACAATCCCTGCTGTCTGAACTTCGGTACTAGACTGCCCGATCTCCAAGCGTGCCGACCTCCGGGGCTGCTCCTCCATGCTGCGCTCCATCGTCCCCTAAAATGATGTGGTTCGAAAACCGTTAGTCTAAGAGACTAAGTCCTATCATCCCCCGCCCCTTCCCCCATTGCTCCTAGGCACCGTGCAGGGAGAAGGAATGGGGAGGACATGATAGTGGAGAATAACAAATAAGCAAATGGCGGCGGAACTAATTTACCAGTTTTAAGGTATATAAGATGGTGATAAAGGTATGAAAAACTGAATAAGAACGTAACCTTAACTTATATGAAGATACATAAGCTAAGGGGTCTTTTGCAGGGCTCCTATCGTATAAAAAGTCTCATACCAATTTATACGATAGGGTGTCGGTTTGCACGAACATAAATATGTAATACTGAATAAAAATCTTAACTTATAAGCAAGCTTGCACGAACTTATAAACTAAGGGGTCGTTTTGTAGGGCATATTGTATAAAGCGTCTCATACCACTTATACAATAGGTGTCGAGTTATATGCAATGATTATGCTATAAAATACAATTATGTCATGATGTGAACATGCAAGTGCAACTCACCCACTCGACTCTGTGTACACAGACCTTTAGTTCCCCCTTTCTGGAGCCGAACCTCCCAGGATACCTCCGTAGTGGCAAACGGAAGCGGTGGGTTGGGTCTCGCCCACCTCTAAACCGGTAATAGCACTACCAGTCAGAACTATCGTACACCTCAACGCTGGTGCACTAAGCGGAGCTCCTGCGCACTCTAGTTGGCTGGCGTACTGGACTTTATTTGGCCAAGTGCTAAACCACACTTGTCGAGTCAACGTGTTGGCGTCGGTGCATCGATCCTCCAATGTCGAAGACCCATCACCCTATACTTTATGCACATGCAACCTTATATATCAGCTACCGAGCCAAAGCTCCCCGAACCATCCCGTCTGTCATAAACAACAACGGAGACAAAGCTCGTCGGGTCATCCTGTCCATCACAAACTTTTACCAAGCCAAAGCTCGCTGGGCTAACCTGCCCATCACCAAAACCACTGGGCTTACTGCCCGTGTGACCCAACCTATCTCCCCGAGTCATCGAGGTGTGAGAAGGTGAAACCCTAGATTTACTAGTTACTCTTGCATTTCAGTTTTGCCTACGATTTAGGTTTAGCCCAGGACTGCCCAAGGTATTCCCCGTGAAGAGCTCTCGAGGGCACTAAGAGCTACGATGGGCTAAAACCCAAAGCTTCCTTTCGCAAGACACTTATTCTTATTGGTTAATACCCAATTCCAAGTCCCTAAACTATTTTATTGGATCTAACCCTAGTATTTTTGACACTTCCTCTCTACGGGAAAGACGATCTTTCGTCGATCCTGAGCACCATCTAACATTAGCCAATCCAACCCTCCACTCATCCAACTTCCAATGATGCACTCATTTTTTTATTTATCCAAACCAGCAAAACCACTAATCCCGACTCATTTACTCAAATTTATATTCCAACATAGTTTCTGCAGTTTTTACTATATGCAGACCACTAAGGCTATATGACATGTAAAACGAGAGGTACATCAAATAATCACCCAGTACTCATATAAAAATTATTGGAGGGTTAATATGACCTTAGATGCCTAAATCCAGATATTCACAATTTTCCTATTTATCTGATAATTTATTTAATTATTCTAGTGGCCAAAAATTCCAAGATTGAACATGAAGTACCAATTTCAGATAAGATAATTTTCCACTAAATGTATGTTACATGCAATATGAATATTTAACTTACAATCCAAAGTATCCCAATTTTTCAGCAAGGTTCAGACCCCTAAGTTTCATTTTAAATATTTCCCACAAAAATCATTTAAAGAGATAAGCACAACAATATTACTTCCAAAAATTCATACAAAATTCAAGGATAATTTTAAGGGAATATAAATGCTCTAGGTCAAGTTTCACAATTTATTAACAAGTAATGAGCTTTAAGCAAATTATTGAACAATTTTCCAAGTAAATGAGCTTGTGAAGTAGGTACTACTAAAATGTATCCAAAAATTCTAATAAAATTCAAACATGACCAAGAATGTTTAAAACTCCCTCTATCAAATTTTCATGACCTTACAATGGGCAGTGGGATTATAATGACCAAATGATTAATTAGGGCAATCCCATGAATTACAAAGGAAGTGCTAAGATTATTGTTTCAAAATTCCCAATTAAATTACCAGAAGTTTAATATATTCTTATGACCACACTACCCAAATTTCATTATAGTTTAAAGAGTTTTACTAACCTATTCTAGCACTACAATATTTGTGCCCTAAACTAGGGTTAGGGTTTTGTGGGGCCTACCCCTTCCCAAATCCCCTAATATTTTCACCAGAGGGTTTTAGATACCCTATCGCCCTTCTTTCAACTTTTCAAGCTCATACAAGGTCTTTTGACCTCATGCCCCTCACAAGGCACAAAAGCCCTTCCTTAGGGTTTGGCCTTAGATCTTAGGCCAAACCTATTCCAATCTACCCTATCCTTCATGGGAAGGTGTTAGAAACCATGCCAAGTCAGTGGACCCAATTTAAACCTCTGTTGAGGTGATTTGGCCACACAAAGCCCAAAGTACACTTTTTGACCAAAATACCCTTTTTAAAGCAAGGCTTGGGTTTGCATGATTTAAGTTTAAACCACCTCCAAATGTACTAAAATTTTAACCAGAGCTTTATAATCACCCCATGCACCACCCACCAAAATTTGGATGAGTTTGGAATTCATTTGACCCCTAAATTAATTTACCCTAGAAAAATTAAATTATTTACAAAATTATAGAAAAATTGTTCCCAAAAATTCCTATTTTTGGTCAGAATCTAGATATAGACTAGGATGACTTCCTGCCAAAATTTCAAGTCATTTGGACCAGAGATGAGGTGTGGGCACCCATTTTAATTTCTGCCCAACCATAGGTATAGACCCCACCAAAATGAGTGCCCTGGTCAAACCAGGCACCCAAATTGGTTCAAAAAAATTTTGTATTAAAGTATACCCACAGGGCTACATTTTATGTGTTGACCATTTCCTCTGAAATTGCTTCTAGGTATTTTTAAAAATTAAAAACATTAAATACAAAATCTGTGATAGAAATGAAATAAATATACACCTAGCCTATAGATTAAAATCTGTATTAGCACGAATCTTGGCGCAGATTGGATGGCATCTGGTCGTCTTCTACCTCCAGCCGATGGCCAAGATTCAATCCGCCTGGGCCTTCTTTCAGCCTCTGCCACCAGCCATCCAGCCACCTCCCCGGCCGGCCACCGCCACAACCACCTCCGTTGAGGTGGTGGTTGTCGCTAGGCGGCGGCACAGCCGCCGGAGGGCCCTATTCCGGCGAACCTGATAAGCTAAAAATCGCGGAAAAACCAGGGATTTTTCAACATGGATCAGGCTCAATTGAGCCCGAACCTTGACCCTAATGATTGCTATGATTTACCCATGGATGAAGGAGTGGAGGAGGACCTGTGGTGGTTGTAGCCTTGCCGATCACCGGATTGGCATGGTGGTGGTGGTGGTGGTCGGGTTCTTACAACAACACAGTGAAACCCGTTTGCTCCTTTAGGAAAAGTGTGGGAATCAATCCTTGGAGTCCAGTGAACCTTTTAAGAAGGAGAATTAGGGTGTTAGGTGGCTGTAGGCTGCATGCCATTGGAGGCCTCCTAGTCAAAGATTTTGGCCATGGTAGGTGGGGGAGAAAGCATGGCTCAAACCAGTCAATGACCAGCTGGTTGAAGTGGGCTTGCATTCCTTGTCCTAGTGAAATGAATGGAGGGGGTTGGGAAGGGGAAGGATGAGCCCAAAGTCTCCCCCCCCCCTTTTCTTTCTTCTCTTTCTCTCTCCTCCCTTTGAAGATTTCTCTCTCCTACTCACCAAGCCTGAACCTTGGTTTCTACATAACCCAATGGCAGCCCACATGTTCATTTCATCCACCAATACAAGGTTGGCCCAATGGAATTGGGCTTGAGCTTGAGTTAGCCCATTTGGGCTAGCTTGACCCAAACTCTGACTATTGTTGACCTTGGTCAATTTGGTCTTTGAGGTTGCCCCTAATGGGTCCTTGGTGACTCATTGGCCTCCCCTAAGGTCTAGGTGGGGTTAACTTGGCCCTTGGAGGTCACTTGACCCTTAACTAGGGCACTTTGACCACTTTTGGGCTAGAGTTGACTTTGATCAACTTAGCCTTTTTGGTTGACCTCAATGGGTCCTTGGTGACCCATTGGCCTCTCACTATGGTTAGGAAGTTATATGTGGGGTCCACTTGGCCAAGGGAAGGTTAGTGGACCCTATGTAGGTCAGGTTGACCCATTTAGGGTTAGAGTTGACTTTAGTCAACTTAACCACTTTAACTGCCCTCTATGGGTCCTTAGTGACCCATTGACCCCACTTTAGGTCTAGGAAGGCCTTGGTAGGGTTATTTGGGCTTTATTATGGTACACTACCCTTAGTTAGGGCACATTGCCCAATTTAGGTCTAGAGTGGTTCTAAGTCAACTTGGCCTATCCAATGGACCCCTAGGGTTCTAATGGTTCTTACAATGGGTTGATGAGACCATAGTGAGGGGTCTTGAAGTCTTGGTGAAGCCCCATGGTCATCTTAAACTAAAGTTCAGAAATTTACTGTTTGCAGACCACAGTGGTCTCACCTACATTCCTAGGTTCACTTGGCCTTCTTGGGTTTCCTAGGATTTTGTCATGACCTAGTCATGACAAAACTACTCCTAGGGGTCTAGTTGTTTGAGGGATGTTACACCCTTAGCTCAGCACAGGCTAAAGAGGGGAAGCGCTCTAAGATCTTCCTAGTGTGTGGTGGGACCTCCGTGTTGGAGCCTTGGGTCCATTTCTGGTTCTAAGTTTTTGGTCATCTGAGCTTATGAAGAGAAGTAAGTGTGTGATCACCCCTTCCCCAAAGGTTCGAACTCCACAAGAATCCGGATTCCAGTTTTACCAAGACCCTAAACCCTAAACCCTGATATGTGTTCTGAAATGGATGACCAAGATGGTGATCCTCATATTCTATGATGGATGGTTGGTAAAGAATGATGCTCTGCCCGACAAGGAACAATGAAAATAAGCATGCAAGCATTTAGTACTTAATGTATCTCTATATTTCTATCATGTCTCCTATATGTCCATAATTCTAATAATTTTGGCATCACGAGGAAGAATTAGCATTTAACAATCAAGGAATTTAACTATCTTCACATGCAAACGCATGGAAAAAGAAGTAGGTGATGTTCATATTAATCCTATCCGGTTTGTATAATGATCAAAGGAACACAATCTAGTAAACCACGGATTCGACCGTTGTTATTTGCTTCTACCAAAACTTATTAAAATTGTTTCTTTTCCCTAGTAATTCCAGTTCCGATAATTTTGTTCCCAAGAGAGTCTTTAGTTGGGGAAAAAAAGGGGACACTTTGAATGTGAACGTCGTCGTTGTAAGACTTTACATCTAATGGCCTACTTCATTGCATTAAAATGATAAATTTCTGAGATCGATTTTGGATTCTATGAACACCTTAAAGACAGAGCAAAGATGAAAGCCAAGATACTGCTTTTGAAAGTATAATTTCTATCTGCAAACAAAACTCAAAGGACAAATCATATCTAAAATTAGCCACGATCAAGGAAGAAAGCTTGTTTAGTAGGACATAACCTCGGATCTAGAGAAACGAGCAGTGAGCCTGTTCCTCGGCTTGCTCTGATCTCCCACCATTTAATAAAATTTCAGAGAGGGCGAATGAAAAACATATAAGTAGCAACTTGACATCATAGAGAGACAGAAAGAGAACGAAAGGGTGTAAACGAGGCGATGGGAACATGGATTGGCAAATAACTGTGGAAGAGATAAGGAATAGAAGACCAGCAGACGGAGAACTCCGGCGATGAGTGTTCGCTGGAAAAATATTCGGTCGGTGGCTGGGAATTAGAATACACGGTGACATTGCAAAGCTGCAGCCCATCTTCGGATATGAGAAAATTGGAATGGGGAAGGGGCGCAGCACATTAATACCTTTCGACGCTCCTCCTCTTTGCTGAGGTGCGTCATCTCCATCCACGGCTGAATCATGAATCTCACCACTGAAAAATGCCGACAACTTTGAAGAGCAACAGTGAGCGAAAAAAACTTTCAGCATTATGACATATCGCAAGCTTTTGATTCTAACTCTCCACCTCAACGGAGACGAATAGACCTAAACACAGACAGCAATGAAATGAACCTTAATAGTACTAGTGATGAAGAATCTCTAACCTCAATTTCAAATACTCGACCTACTGGAAGAAAGAAAGAAAAGGAGAGAAGAAGACACGTTAGCAGTAAGAGTTCTGATGTTGAAACTCATACTAAAGTAAATGAAGAAATATTAGAGATTTTGAAAAGAGGACAAGAACAACGAGCAAAAGATAGGGCTTCTATGACTCAACTCATGAAGTTAAATGTCGAAAATGAAAAGAAAAAACTAGAGCTTCGGAGTGCTAAACAAGATCATGATATTATGATGATTGATTTGGAAAGCATAAGAGGAACTCCAGAGCGGCAATATTTTCGGCAGAAAGAATAAGAAATTATGAATAAAAATATAAAGCAATCCTTGTTTAGAGGATCATCATCACTCGAAGCAACCAGGTATGGAGGAGGCATGTATGAAGGTAGTGGTGATGGAGGAAGCCATTATGGAGGAGACCAACATGGAGGACCTCAGTTTGGAGGAGGTTGGCATGGAGAAAGCCAATATGGAGGAAGCCAATATGGAGGAGACCCACATGGAGGACCTCAATTTGGAGGGTCTCAATTTGGTGGACCTCAATTTGGAGGGTCTCAATTTGGTGGACCTCAATTTGGAGGGTCTCAATTTGGTGGACCTTAATTTGGAGGACCTCAGTATGGAGGAAGCCAGTATCGAGAAAGCCAGTATGGAGGAAGTGATTATGGAGTACCCGAGTATAGAGGAGAACAACCAGGGGAAAGCGCATGCGGAAGTCGTAGCGAACCCGATGATGACCTCCCCGAATTTTAGAATTATTTTCAAATGTAATTTTTTATTTTGAATTATGTTATGCGTGTTGCATTTTAGTTATGTAATCAAATTTGAAATTTAAAAAAAAAGCTTTAAAATTCGTCGACATGGATTACTTTAAATATAGAAAATATGGTTGGAGTTGCTTTCAGAGATAAGAATCCAATGCTGAGAATTCTTGATAAGAGAATTCGTCGACGGGATTACTTCGTCGAGCGCAGCTCGACGAACGCTGTCAGGTGTTCCAAAACCGATTTTGTTTCGGAGGCGTTGCCCCCGAGCCCCACCCGGGGACGCTGTCCCCTTGACCTCTGCCCGCTGTCCGGACAGCGGGACCTCCGCCGGGGGCTGCCGCCCCCGGACCCCCGCTGTCGTCGGCGCCGGATATGTCGGAGGGATTCACAGTTAAATTCCTCTAACCTCACATGGGTGAACCCCTATGTGAGAAACAAGAGAACCAGAAGTGTTCCACAACTTCAAACAGGGATGACAGTGTTTTTTATTTATTTTTTAAAATTGTTAATATTTTAAAATTATTCATATAATATTAAAAAATTCATATTCTTCAATTATGGAGAACATGGTTGGAGTTGCTCTAAGCAAACCCAAAAAAAATCAATTTTTATGCTATTTTTTATTAAATGCTTTTTTTATTTTATTTTTTATTTTTTATTTTTTTATACTAGCAAACCATGGGGACTGACTCTTTTTAATCCTCCTCCTCGGCTAACCAGGCGGGCCACCCCTACCCCGCCACCATCGCCCTGCCCAGGCCTCCATGATCCCACAAACAAGGTCGGTCCTTGTTGATTTACTCAGTTTTCATTTCCCTCAAACCCTCTTTGGCCATCGGAATCGATTGCACAGGCCGTCGGTTCCCGCATCAATCTCATACAGCTTTGTGTTCTTCGGTGGCGAGATGTTGTTATGAAGCCGGAATCACCAACAGAGAAGCTCATGATCGTCAACATTGATTTGTGAGTAGGTGGTGTCTTCTTCCATCTGTTGAGGAACTCCCGTTTCTACATAGAAGTTACTTGCCCGATAATAAGGCTGGTTGGAATCCATGAGAAGCCCGCATACAAAGTTATCATCGACGGTGAGAGTCATCGTAGGAAGTCTGGAGGGGGTGTCATAGACAATAGAAGCATCAGTGCCGAAACAATGAACAAGGCGAGAGTCATCAGGAGCCAGAGCGCAAAATACAGGACCATTCTCTCCATAAGAGATGGTAATGGAGGACATTGACCCGAGGGCAGAGGCGCCTAGGGTTAGAGTCGCGGCTGAGAGCAAGAAGACGAAAAAAACTTGGCAGTGGAGAGCAAGGAGATAGGTTTTCTAGTATAAAAGGGATTAGAAATGAAAAAAGGACATTTAAAAATATGTAAATTTATTTTGGTTCTCTAGCCGCCAGAGAGGATTTGTTTGTAACACCGTCCCTTTTTTTTACTATGGGCAATGTAAGTCACTAACCTAAAATTTAAGTATGAATATTCTCTGTACATGTGTTTTTATCATTTGGATGAAGAAAAACCTTATATATTTCCAACTGGAACTGTCCAGTTCCGATTGAAATTTTAATTTAGTTGAAATCTAATTTCTGATCGGAATGTCTAATTCTAACTGGAATATCTAATTTCTAATCCAAACAGAGTCTCCAACCAACTGCATTCATGAACTTTTTGAGTGTACATCTTATTCTAACACATTAAAATATATTATTCTCATGGACAAAAGCAACATATAGTTTTTCAATAGTTCAATCTAAGGATGAAGCGTACTCAATGTATAGCGACTATGCTCATAAAATTGGTTTAACACGCGAAAACAACATATGCAACACGCATTCGTCAAGGAAAGATCAAGTCGTACCACGTAGGCAATAGTCAAATTCAACACTGAAGAGCATGTCAAAGTCAGCAATCAGCTAAAAGAGGCATTTCCTATTAGGGCGAGTATCATAATCGCTCGGGTCGACCATTCTGAAGAAGGACGAGCATCATAATCACTCGGGTCGACCATTCTGAAGAAGGGCGAGCATCAAGCATATTCTCGCCTGAGCGAGTAGCCAAAAGAAGTTTTGGCGAGCTTCGGGAATACTCGCCTAGCTGGCGATCTCCAACTACATCTCACCGGGCGCAGGCGAGGTCCTCCAATAGTCGTCAGGAGATGGTCACCAAGACGTAAGTCGCGTGATCAACAGGCCCTGAGAGGCAACCTCGCAGGGGTTGGGTATTCTTACCTAGAGACCCTCCCCCCCCCCCCCCGAGGATTTGTCTATAAATAGGACCGCATAGGTACTAGGAACGACACCTCAAGACATTGAAATCCTGCCCCCCCCCCCCCCCCCCCGCGCGCGCTCTCTTGATACTATAACTCTCTAGGTGGTGTCTTCCTCGTACCTCGCTCAGCCTTTTAGTTGTGGAGGGGATGTTTCTCCCAAACTTTGTGTGCATTGTTGGACATCCCTATTACAGTATTTGTGGTCTTTTAGGTCATTCTCTCTCTTCTTTGTTCCAGTCTTCAGAAACGGTCGGCCGAATCCCGGTACTAGTAGCCTTATGCTGCATTTAGATCTGAATATTTGGAGTTCAGACTTTCCCAACTTTAACACAACACATTGTATATTGGATGCATACCATGATTATTAAAGTGTGGTGTAAAGATTTCAAAGCCGCAGCACGGTGGGCATCAAAAGTACCGTAAATTGTATACTTGCATGGGATGTTTGACATGCATTACCTACATTGCTGATAAAGATGGTAAAAATTGGGAGGTCGCTAAGTTTGCAGAGAAACGCAATTAGGGCTGACACTGAGGTCGACGAGAGCGACGAGGAGGAAGGCAACTGTTGAGCAGGAAGAGGCTGGTGCGAAGTCTGAAATGGGGACTGCATCTACAGCTGAGACTGAAGCTGCTGCACTTGAGGCATAAGCCGACTCCAGTCGGCAGAAGGGGCCCCAAATAGGGGTGGAAATAGGCCAGGCGGCCTATCAAGGGCCTGCGGCCTAGCCTGCCAACGGTGTGGCCTAACCTGACTTATTTTCTATTTACCATAAAAATAGGCCAATAATTAGGCCTGTTTATAAAACAGGCCCGGACCTCTATTATTAAAGTCTGACTTGTAAGTCTGCAGGTCGGCCTATATTATTTTTAAATAATAATTAATATAAATTTATTATATAAACTTAAATATTAATCAAATATAAATTAATTATATATACCTAATTACTAATTGTATATTAAGAGAGAGTTTAAAAGATGAATTATTAAATAGATTTAAGTAAGCATACAGGCCAGATCAGGACTACCAGTTTTACAAAATAGGTCAGGTCATGCCTACATTTAGGCCTACATCAAGCTAATAGGTCAGGCTCAGGCCCAAAAATACTAATGTAGGTCGGACCTATTTTCCATAAAGCTTTGTCTGGCCTGGCCTATTTCCACCCCAAGCCCCAGACGGTGCACCGGAATTAGGCGGGCCCCCAAAGACGTAAGAAGTAGCAACAACAGCACGAGTGGTGGTGGACTGTAGGCGAAGGGGAGGAAAGAGCAGCAAGCATTGGGCCTTTTCATGACCAGTCTATAGGCAGTGCTGACACCGATCAGAGGCAAATAGGCTGTCGCGGCCACCCCAGTGACCTTTAGAGGTAGTAGTACGTTCCCCTCGCACAGAAGAAGTACGACCAGAAGCAATAGCCATTTGGTCTGAAAGAGAAACATAAGCTGGAACTAATAAAACAACGGTCAGGCGGACACTGCGTTCATGCTCTTCCACCATGGAATAAGCATCCAATATATCAGGAAGAGGATTCATGCTGACAATCTGAACCCGAATCTGCTCAAACTCGGGCCGTAACCCCATCAGGAACTGGTAGGTCTCTCGCTTCTCCTCTCTACGCTTGGCAACAAGCAGATCCTCTAGATGTGGAAAAGCACTAAGTGGCTCGCGGTCAGAAAGCTCCTGGAATCGCCCAGAGAGAAAGATAAAATACTCGTGCACCGGACGATTCCCCTGAAGAGCAGTAGAAATCTCTTTGAAGACAGAGTAAATTCGTGTATCAACGCGTGTGTGACCGTAGGTACAGGTCAAGGCAACCCAAAGCGACGACACTGAATCAAAACGCATGAATTGCTCGTAAATGCGGGGCTCCATGGAGCATTGAAGCCACCTGAGAATCTGCGCGCCATTGACGGATAGCCTTTTCATCGGAAGGGCGGGAAACACCATTCGGTTCAAACCAATCTAGTTTTTCATGGCCAGCAAGATGGACACGCACGGAGTTGGACCAAGCGATAAAATTCTTTTCATTGAGAAGGGTTGTGGTGATGCGCCGAGCAAAACCAACATTCGAAACAAGAGGTGAGGAATCCATGGGATGGGAATAAGAGAACTCCAAAAAGAAATGGAAAAGTCAAGAGAGAAAAAGGCCAAGAAACTCTCAAAATGAAGAAAGAAGTCTCATCCCACAAAAAAAGGAAGACCGTAGAACACAGATATAGGTTATGATAAGAAAAGAAAGGGAAACAAGGGGGAACACCAAGCAATGTGGTCAGAGCGGCGGCGACTGTAGGTGTGCGGACAGAGCGACGCTGGAGGAAGACGATTGGCGCTGGAGGCATGCGGGCAGAGTGGTCGGCGAGGCGGAGGATGCGGCAGCCTCACATAGGGTGGAGGAAGACGGTCGCGGGAAGCGGGATGTGGGTTCGGCTTGGTCGCGGGAGAAGAGGCGGGATCAACAACGAACGAGTCAGGGATCGAGAGACGGGATGCGGGTTCGGCGGGTTAGAGATCGGGAGACGAGATCCTCTAATACCAATTTAGATTTGAGAAATTAGAGAGTTTATTTATTCTTCCACTATAGGGGATATAAATTTGAGATCCGAATACAAGTAAAGGTAGCCTGCAATGTAGGACTAAAACCATTCCAGAAAGAAATACGTCAATAAATCAGAAAATATGTCAATGCTTCATAGTTGCCACGCAAATCCACTCTTTCCAATTGAATAAGTTATTTGTCAACAATGGACAATGCAAATTGATACTCTCCTCGTAACTAATCCATTTAGAAGGGTTTGTTTTTAATACTAAAATTTCATTGCTTTTCCTTAATTTTTCAAATCTTCCTGTAATTTCTTCATCTTAAAAAAACCCTTTTAGATCCATATACATGTTAAACTACCTCACCAAATCTTTAATGGTTGTCAATCTCCGTATCCAAGATATAGTTTGGCGTGCCATGGTTTTGTCATTGAGCATGTATGCGTCCCTCGCGACAAGCAATTATTCTAAGGTAAAAAAATTTGAAAATTGGCATGGATCGGTGATGGATAAATCAAATTAAACTAATTTCAGTCTAATACTTGATAGATTATAACTCAAATGATAACTTAGTGAGTTCTTATTTTCAACATAAGCAAATCAAATGGAGTTCATCTTGGGTTTTATCTTGGGTTTTACCTTGGGGAGATGAAATGGAAGTAAACATTGCAATTGAGGAATTCGATCTGCGAAGACAAAAAAAATTAACTGGTTCATTTCGATTAAACAAAATTATTAACTAGCTTCTTTGGACTCAATCGCATCCACTCAATGAATAGTTATCACTAATAAGTAGGTATTGATCATAGATTAAATGAAAAATTATCCCTATCATGAGAAGTTATATCTCTATCATGAGAAATTATTGTCCAGAACGAGCTAAACAACTCAGGGGCAGTAGTGGTATTAGGAGAGCTCCTAAAAAGAGAACACATTCTATTCCAAAGAACGCATAATGGTGACCCGCGGCCCAAATAAAACCTAAAACATCTTTTTGTCTTATGCAACTTCCTACCATTGATCATGCAAACATATATAAAACACGCTACTAACCACGACGGTGGCTCTCCATGATGTTGCTACGAAGACGCCGAGGCACCCACCTAGCTCGTGGTTCTGTTTCTGGGGGGGTTACCACCATCGTAATCGATCGATGCTCGTTGTACCAGACTGTGATGTTCCACATGTGCTTAAGAAGGGAAAGAGGGGTTTATCTAGGTGTTCCTCTTGGGTTTTATCTAGGAGTTCATTCATGGGCTTATCTAGAGGTTTTTCTACGAGTTCATATAGGAGTTTATCCACAATTCCAACTAGGTTTTTTATTTAGGGGTTCTTATAGGAGGTTTATCTGCAGTTTTATATAGGATTTTATGTAGGGGTTTATCTAAGATTTTTTATCTAGAGATTCATCTAGTGGTTTATTTAGGGGATTTATCTTGATAAACTAAAATATAAACCCCTCAATGAACCCATAAAAAAACTAGACAAACCCCTGGATGAAACCCTTGATGAACGTCATAGATAAATGCTTAGATGAACTCCTAAGTTAACCACTAGATGAATTCCTAGATAAATCTTTAAAGGAACCCAAAGACGAACCCCTAGATATACCATTAGATGAACTTCTAGATAAACCACTAGATGAACCTTTGGATAAATCCTTAAAGGAACCCCTCGATGAATCTCAAAATCAACGCTAGATCAATCCCTTGATCAAACCTTAGATAAACACCTAAATTAACTCATGGATAAACTCTTAGATGAACACCTAGATAAATTTTTAGAGGAACCCCTATATGAACTTCTAAATAAAGCCCTTAGATAAACCTTTAAAGAAACCCCTAGATAAACAACTTGAGGAACCTCTAGATGAACATTTAGATGAATCCTCTAAAAGAACTCTTAAACACTTAGATAAACCCCTAGAATCACCCCATTAATTAGCTCATAAGCCCTTAGATGAACCCCTAAATGAACACCTAGATGAACCCCTAGATGTACCACTTAGATGAACCCCTGTCATCGATTGAGTGGACTGATATGGCCTTGAAGGGCAAGGTCGCTCTTTTGTTTTGAAGATATCTTGCCAAAATGGAGAGGAGCTCCTGGGTGGAGCTTCGGTTGTCAAGCTACGGAATGGCGAAGGGGTGGCGACAGTTTGAAGAGAGAGACCACCCAAAAAAGGAGAGATCTCGCCGAAAGAGGAGCTTGACCATAGGAGAGGTGGCTAGAGCTTGTAGAGGGGTGGCCATGGAGGAAGTTCACTACAGATTTCGACCATGGAAGGGGCTGTCGTGGAGACAAACTTGTAGAGATCGTCCTCCATGAAGGAGGAGATGGATGTGGCTCAGTTTGGTGGTTGTCAACCATGGATCTTGAGGTTTCCAGCCTTGAGGTAAGTGGAGGCGGCTCAGTTTGATAGTGGTCAGCCATGGATTTGGAGGTTTTTGGCCCTGAGGGAGGTGGAGGTGGCTCGGTTTGGTGGTGGTCGGCCAAGGATTTGGAAGTTTCCAGCCTTGAGGTAGAAGGTGGAGGTGTCACTGTTTGGTGTTATCGAGAGAGAGAGTGTGAAGGGAGAGAGAGGGAGAGAGGGAGAGAGGGAGAGGGAGAGCGGGAGATGGAGAGCGGGAGAGGGAGAGAGGCATTGTTAGAGGAGGAGCTCGGGCGCCGGAGTCAGAAGATGAAGGATCGGGCTGGGGGTTCGACCATGAATGGGTGATATTTATCGAACCGGGCTTTGTTTCTAAACCTAGGTCCAGATTAAAGCAAAGCACGATGCATGTCGAAATCACATAAAACTGCTTTTTCTTCTCTTAAGCGCGCGCGCCTTTCTCCGAGGACATCATTTTTTGATCTCGTAGGAGATCATTTTTGACCTCCCATGAGATCATTTTAATGACAATCGTTCGATGAGGATAAAATTTATAGATAATAATCCCTCTTATACCATGTAAAAATTTCTGAGTTCCGGAAAATGGGAAACCAGGCACAGGAACACTCAACCCATCTGAACCCAAGTAAGCCACTTGCTCCAACTATGGAATGACTAGACATAACAAAAAAAATTTGATCAGTCATCAGGGATTATCAAACAAACACCTCTTTGTATTAAGGGTCTTCCGACCTTTTTGGGTTTATCATTCCACGAGACTACATTATTTAAATCAGAACACGATGAATCTCTTTGCCTTTTAATAAGATTCAATAAATGTTCATAGGATTTTGAGAATGTGTTTTTTTTGTACTAGTAGTCAACATAATCTTCAACTCGTTCTTTTTTTGTAGAATATACATGTTATGGAATGCACTCAAGTAATTTCACTTAGATCTCATTTGTTGCAATTAAAACTATTGATTGCTAAGTCCACTATCATCTATCACCGACCTATCATTTCACCTCAAAATTTTCATTTTCATTCCATTACAGAATACAGTCATGAACCCCCTTTTTGTTGTTCTCTAAATTTTTTTGAATGATAGGACAGATATCCCCACTATATTTCAACATCACACCTCTTTGTGTGGGTATTCTCCTCATCATAATTTATTTTATGATCTTAAGCATTGATATGATGGGTTTATCTCTTGCCATCAATATTACATTGTTGAAATATTTGCATGAGTTATTAAGTAATATATTATACTTGGGCCTTGGGCTAAAATAGAATCTTGTCCAATTTTTAGGATCACTTGTCCTTACGTAATTATAAGTTTGTACATTAAATACTTTTAACTTTTTCATTTCACAATTAAAGTCAACAAATCTTGTAGCGAATATAGCCTTACATAATAAATTTTTCAGCTGCAAAACCTTACAAATTTGTTTGAAATTACCATACATATGTCTTAGACAAAATCAATGTTCCACATTAGGTTGGAGTTTTTCAATTGCTCGTATGAATCCCTTTTGTTTATGAGATATGATTGTCCAAGCATAATTATTAACAACATTCAAATATTATACTAAGAAGTCCAATAAATTATTCTCAAGATTTTCTACTTTCCCTAAAGACTATTGCATATGCTATTAAGTACATACAATTGTTACCATCAATACAAACCGTGTATAGTAGAACTCCATTTGAGGTCTTAAGGTGAGTTCCATCTAGACCAATGATGGGTCGACAACCGGTAAAGAAATCCATTTTCAAAGCACACCAACATATACATAATATCTTAAAAATACATGTTTCAGATTTGAGAAGATGTTTACATTGGACTTTAACGGTTTTGTTACAATTTGTTCTACAAATTTCTTCACAATAGTCTTATAAACTAACATATTGCTCCAACTCTATGTTATGAACGATCGTGTTAACGTGTTTTTTGGTTTTATATATTTTTCAAATGGACAATGAAGTTCTATTTTTCATTTGCCTCATTTCTTGCATTTAAGTAACCGACCACTCAGAGTTACTCCTAAGGTGTTGCTGGTATTTTTTTGCTAAGTAATCTTATGTACAATGTTTAAAACTTGCTGCCCTATAATATGTGTGCTCTCCTTTAATGATCTTCATTTGAAGAGTTGTATCATTTCTGCATATAAAAGAGACATACATAACCCAACCACATTCACAAGTAACTTGAATTTTGTCACTAAAATTTTTTGTGGATTTAATATGCTTTCCTTACATGTTTGAGTATGTCCTATCCGCCTCTCTAAACTTTTCAGTTGTATTAGAGCACAATCCGACTTCAAATTCAAAATGAGAATCATGAGCATTGCCTTGATATATTAGATGGAATTGTCACGACTCGTATCAACAAAAGTCAGAGTGCGCTTCGGGCGGGTCGTGATGCCACATGCATGGGCAGACAGAAACCATGTCTGCTAAGGTGGATGCAGAGACACTGTTAATAGTTTAAAATAATTATTTTTAAGTAAAAACAGTTTGATTTTTGTATGCGGAAACTTTTAGAGTTTAAAACGGAGAGAATTTTAAATGCACATGCATTTTATAAAAATCATGTTTTACAAGGCACTCCTACATATTTCATGCAATTATGACTCAAAAGAGAATGCACATGCATTAATATAAAATTCTAGTACATAAAGTATTTAAATAGCCTAGCAGTTGTCAATGATACTAGAGAAAATGTCTGATTGCAATTATTACATAAAAGAAATATTTGACAGTAAGTGAAATGCAAACAAAGAACCAGGAACTTTAAGTAGATCAGGCTTGAGGACCTGACGGCTCTGTCACGAGCGCTAAGACAATTTCAAAACAGAAATAAAAAACCTCAGAACATTGAAATAAACAGGTGAGCAAAATAAAAGTAAAATATGAGAATGAGAAACAGAAACTTACACGTACCAGTTTTCATGAATCAGAGTTACTAAATCAGATAGGTAGAATAGTCAAACAAAAATAACTGAATTAAGCTTACTCTAGAGCATAACATATAACAGAACAAATAATATCATAAACTGCAATCAATGAAGTATGTAGGTGTTTTGGGTGAGTGCGCATAGTTCACACATAGTCCGGATACAAGTCTTATTAGAAAAACTTTCTGCTTGTCGTGACCATCATCATGGCCCAGGCCCGATTCAAGGAGGCTTAGTGGGTCCCAACTGGCACCGTGAAGGCTGCAACCCAAGTAACTCTAACACGTTTCAATGTTTGCTTATGATATTATGAGTTACCTGATTCACACCTTAGGAGATTCCTAACATATCAAGACAAGTTACAAATTTAGCGATATAGATGTACAAGAGTAGAGTTGCAAACACGATAAGGGAGGAGTCGAGTTATAGAACAATATTCGCTCAAGTCTTAGAATCAAACAGACCTAAAAATCAGAATTCGATGACACAGAGAAAACTAGATCGAAAGTTTTGAGCCTCGCGAGTTCGAGAAGTTAAGGTCATAATAACAAGAAAATTTATCGAGTATATTGTAGAGGTAAGATGACATGTATCGGGTCAGAGATATCAGGTACTCACCTATGGTAAATCATCATTTGACACGCGTATTTTCCAAGTAAAAATGTGTGTTACGAGCATGATATATCAAAACACCAATCACATACTTGATAACAAGAATTCGTTACAATTATTGTCATGACACTTGTTGCTCGTGCTCAATATTCTATCATTCTTCTCATTATTTATCAAATGAGATCAAACCATTCTGTTATGTGTCGTATTACGTGTTGCCCATGTTATCATGTTATGTTATATGTCAGTTATGTTATTGTTATGTGTCATGAATATTGTTATTATGTCTTTATGAGAGTTATGTGAGTGTTGGGAAATTATTAGGCAAGTAATTATTATGTATAACCTATATAAAGGCATGTGGGGCTATGTATGAAGCAAGCAAGAAAAATATTCTATTTTCTCATCTTCCTCGTGAGATATTGATGTCTCTCTCCTTCGACGAGCAACCCCGCTTAGGCAGCCGCGGTCACGGCTCCGTAGTATCCCCGCCTTCTTCCATCTCCAACACCATCATCTCATCATCCGGCCATCTTCGAAGAAGTACCATACCAACTTGGTATCAAAGGCACTCAGTTCTCTTCCACCGACAAACATCCCTCCCTCGGCTTCACCCGATTGCAACCAGTCCCTTCACTTCCTCGATTACAACCAGTCCCTCTGCCTCTATCAACTTCCCCCAATCGCAACCAGTCCGAACATTGGCCCTTCCCGCGGGTCCCTGCGACACCAGAAGCTCCGCTAAGATCCAACACCCAGCTCCCCGCCGGGATCTGACCCGCCATCTCCGCTTCCAGGTCGACGCATGCCATCCACGACCTCTGCGTCCAGGTCGACGTGGGCTTTCCGCCGGGCTCCGACAGCCTCAGCCTCTTCCCCCAGCTAAACGACCACTCCGCCTCCTCAATTCTCCTCAAACCACGGCCGCACACCAGCGCCCTTTACCCTCATCGAGCCGCACACCATCAAGGACTTCACGGGCCGCACACCGGTCTGTCGACTTCATCGTCTGGAGCCGCACACTTATAGTTTTTAATTTAATTTTTTTCCTATCCCGTGGACCCCACCACCATTTCTCCTTTTTTATTTCTTCCAACAGCCTCCTATTTTCACCCAACCTCCAAACCAACCCTCCTTTTCATAATTTCTAGTGGGGTGCCAATATTGGGCGCCACTAGGGCTCTCGTGGTCATTCCCAGCCAGCTACCTTGACGTACTCCAACCGCCCGATCACCCGCTCCTCCTGCACTATGGGTGACGCATCTGAGCAACTCAATCAAATTATGTCCATGCTACATGACCTCTTGGTGCAACAAGCAGCGCACATTGCTCTCGCATACCGACATCATGAGGCCATTACTACGCTCGCCAAGCGCATCGATGATCTGTCCTCCACCCCGACACACGATCATGCTAGCAGCAGCCAGGCACAACCACTTCTTCGTCGGGGCCCGCTGACCCTCACCGTTCACGAGCCACCGCCACAAGTCCATGCGCGCCCCGACATTGCCATTGTACCACGATATACTAGATTGGAATTTCCAACATACGATGGGAAACGTGATCCTTTAAGCTGGCTTACCAAGTGTGAGCAATTCTTCGACCACCAACAAACTCCGGCCGCCGACCAGATCCATTTAGCATCCTTCCATATGCTCGACTCCGTTGTTTTATGGGCTTCTTGAATTCTCACCGGCCGGCCAAATCTGATTTGGGACGATTTCAAGCGGCTCTACAACTTGCATTTTGGACCTCCTATCCGCAGTAACCCTCTTGACGCATTCACATATCTACGTCAAACAGGTACCGTGGACGAGTACATGGAACAATTTCAGCTTCTCTTAGCACATGACCCTCTTGCCCCGGATATGCAAGTCAACATTTTCACCGCCGGACTTCGAGAGCGACTGCAACTGGAAGTTGAGTTTGAGGCCTCTCCGGACTTAGTGACTGCTATGAGTCTGGCCCTGCTCTACGATCGTCGTCTCTAGTTGTCCCAAGAGGCATATCCACCTGCTACCAACATTGTTCCATAGGACCGACTCGAGGGTCCCCTATCACCACAGGTCCACCGCTTATCTCGGGCTGAGATGCTGCAACGTCGCGCGCAAGGATTATGTTTCAATTGCGACGAGCAGTACACTCGCGGCCACAGGTGCACCCGACTTTTCTACCTACACGTCGAGGACTTTGACGATGAGGGCATCAGATAAAGTTTGAGGGCAAGCTTTTTTGGAGGACGGGTGAGATGTTATGTGTCGTATTGTGTGTCGATCATGTTATCATGTTATGTTATGTGTCGGTTTTGTTATTGTTATGTGTCATGAATATTGTTATTTATGTCTTTATGAGAGTTAGGTGAGTGTTGGGAAATTATTAGGTGAGTCATTATTATGTATAGCCTATATAAAGGCATGTGGGGTATGTATGAAGCAAGCAAGAAAAATATTCTATTTTCTCATCTTCCTTCTGAGATCTTGGTGGCTCTCTCCACCAACGAGCAACCCCACTTAGGCAGCCGTGATCACGGCTCCGTAGTATCCCTGCCTTCTTCCATCTCCACCACCATCATCTCTACATCCGACCACCTTCGAAGGACCATAACACATTCACCCTAGTAAATATCCAAATAAATTCATTCATCTATGTGTATATCAATGTAAGACTTGCTCATGATCACAAATTCATGTAATTTCAAACATATTACACCCTAAATTATTAACTTATCATACTGAGTATTTAAGTTTTAAACTTATTGTCAAACTAAGCATTTCAGGGTGATACCATAGAATCGTAAGAACAGACAAAACAATTTTGATACAAATCCATTTAACAGATCATTGTATATAGAAATGAAGTCATGAATCAGAAAACAGAGGCATTAATTTAAATTCGATGCTTGCAAGAGAGAGATGGATCTCTATTTGCTTTAAAGAAGCTGAAATTGGCGGCGACGACTAAGTGGTGTAAGCAAAAGCAAAAAACCTATTTGAACCAGTTTAAGAACAATTAAATTAACAATGACCTAATAAGAAACACAATGCTAGCACAGATAATTATATTATAAGGCCAAAAGTACGAGAGAGCGTGATTTACCTCCCTCAAAAGTGAGGGAAGAGGAGAAACCACGCAGAGACAGAGACTTGACGATGCTTAGGCTCGGGGAAACCTTAATTCGAAGAGGGATTTGTGCGGTCACATCAATTGAATCGAGGAGCGACACTGAAAATCACAAAGATAACGCAGTTATACGATTATAAGAGGGGGAAAATCTTGAAACACAAGTTATACAAAATTTGTAGCACGAAATCAACCCAATATTTTCAATAAATCTAAAAGGAAGGGACAGAGAAAGAATCTTACTCAAAGGAAGCCAGAACCGAACTTACGGAGCCAAATCCAAGACTTTCTTGCAAGCCCTAGCTAAAGATGGAGCCCAAGGAAGAGAGGAAGAGGGCTGCCGACTCTAGGAGAGGAGGGATGGGGCTGATTCCGGCCTGAGGAAGAGATAATGAGGAGCTGGGTGAGGTAGGGTTGCTACCGTCCCCATAGGAGGAGGAAGAAGCGACGTTGGCCTGAGAAGGAGAATCCTTAGGAGGGCACAATAGGAGGAGGAGGCAAAGACGGGAGGCGCGGCGTTTGCTGCTCGCGAAATCGGGAGTCGGCGCTAATGAGGGAGACAAGATCGAGAGAGGGATATCATGTGGGAGCAGTGGCTTGCGGGAATCGGGGCTGGAGTGGATCATGAGAAAATTGTAAAAATTTGTGATAGCGAAAAAAACAGAAAACCAAGCGCAGGAACACTCAACCTATCCGGGTACAAATAACCAGATGCAAATAGAAGAGAAAGAAACTTGTTCTATCAAAAAAATCTTTACAAGACGATGTATACATGGCGAGACATGATTTGTCGATGTACCCGATGGAAGCAAATTACAAGGCAGAGAAAACAAGTCGCGCGGACTACAAGAGTAACCTCCGACCCTGCTGCTAACCGCTACGGAGTCCGCTCAAACTGATAGATCGCCAAACCGCAATCTAGCCGCGCGGACTGCCTGTTATTCCAATATGAAACTCTAACCGCTGATCTGCAAGTCGCCTAACCGCATGGTTGCTAGCCGCCAGATCACGCGAACTGCTGCTGAACTGAACCAAGCATCCATATGCAGACAACTTATTGAACTAGGAAACTAATTGCAGAAGAGAGACCAGACCGCCTACTCGCAAGACCGCGACCTGCTGTTAACCGCAAGTTGCTATCCACAGAGTCTGCACTGTCCCTAACCACGGTCAGAACCAAGTACTTGGCTTTTCAACGCTACCCGCACAACCTTCACAACAAACCGGTCAACCTCCTCAAATCACACGGATCCTAACTACAACAACAATCCGCGAGTTCACTTACTGTTCAGTTGGATGTCAATTGATATGGCAGGGGGTCCTATTTATAGGCACGGAGAGGAGAGTGATCACCGCCCTAGCTTGTAGGATAACAGCCCCATCTCGCGGCGAGCACCAAGTGTATTCGTTAAGCCGCGGATACATAACCAGACCGACGTGACTATGCGAGATAGCCAGTCCGCCTAGATTGCACCACCAAGGCCGGACATCAAGCCAATCCTCCTTATCACCAAGGCCCAGCCAGACTTCACCATACAGACGGACTCTGCGAATACTGCCCCAACTCGCCCACCTGCGAATAGCTCCAGCCTGCACGCATTAGCGGACAGTCCTCCAGTTCGCATACCCGAGCCTGCATCTAAAGCGCGCATGGCTGATAATTGCCGAACTCGGCGGACAGAGGCATTAATCCGCATAGACCGCGCGAACTCCCGGACTGAGCTATCCTGCACACCCGGCCAACCCCAGCACCAATCCGCTATAATCGGCGAACTCCGTGGTTTCCACCAACAGCGCCACTAGAGCTAGACCAAGGCACACGTCATGCCGATCTCCCGAGCTCTGGTCCAGTCCGCAACCCGGACTCCGCGAACTTCAACTGAGTCCACACCTCACCGGTCATGGCGAGCTCCGTGGATAGCAATCTTATCTGCCTAGTTACTTTTTGGGAACCAAATGCTAGTTGAACACAACTCGGCCTTGCAAGCTGCCTCCTCTGTCCGCACAGACCGCGCGAACAGACCGCCCAGGCCGCCAGAGCAAAAGCTGATTGCAGCACCATTGCTTACCTGACAAGCCGCCAGTCCTATCCGTACAGGCCGCGCGGACAGGTCGTCCAGGTTGCCCAGTCCACCACTTTCACTTCAAGATTTTCAACACTCCCACTTGAAGTGAGAAGTGGTGACCAGCCCCAGCAGTCCCCATAACTGTAAACAAGGCCTCTTTGATAGCGACATCGAGAAGATGTCCACGACATAGTCCTCGCTTTGCATATCCCAGACTATAAGGGATCCTTCCAACACCTCCTGAAAGGAGTCATGATTCCCTTCGTCTTCTTCTCCAGCTTCAATACCCACTTGTATGTCACAGGAGTTACATCAACCTTGGGCACAAGATCACAAGCCTCATCACCCCTGAGAGCAGTCATCTCCTCATCCTTGGCGATTTCCTCCTCCTTGACTCCAGTGGTGCCTTCAAAGCTAGAAGGCTCTCGCTCGATCTGAGGGCCTGCGAAGAAACAAGAGACCGAGCTCACCGCATTTCCTTCACAACATTAAATTGGTGGGTTGGTGATCCTCTTTGACCTCTAAAGAACCTGATCACGACTAACCACCTCTGCTATATCTCCAGAACCAGCTCTAATCCCGGGCAAACCTGAAGTATTTGTGCGAACTAGAAAGAAAAAGGACGAAATTTGGAATAACAAAAATTTTTATTATCCAAATAGTAAAGTATTACAAATGTATATCCTCCCTTTTATAGAATGGAGGAGAAACAAGAGATTATAAATAAGTAATGTGAGATAAATAAACAATATTACAACCGGTTATACATAAAATCATACTGCACAAGTCGCGCGGTTAGACGAATAGGCTAACCGCACAACAACTACTATAAAGAGAAGTGAAGCCGTTAGAAGAGACTGCTAGGCCGCCCGGTCATCAAGTCGTCTGCGTCAAACCGTCAGACCTCCAGGTCTCCAATAGGCAACCTCTTGGCTACCAAGCTGTTAGAGAAAAGCCGCCGGACCGCCCGACTACCAAGCTGCCAGAGAGAAACCGTCAGACCGCCCGGTTTCCAAACCGCCAAACACAAGCTGCCAGACCGCCCGACTTCCATACTACAACACTCCCCCTCAAGCTGGAGCATATATATCGATCATGCCCAACTTGTCGCAAATGTGAAAAAAGGAAGCGAATACAGGCTTGGTGTAGATATCTGTCAACTCGTTGTCTGAAGTAACGAACGAAGTGCAAATCTGTTTCTTCAAGATCTCTTCTTTAATAAAATGGCAGTCCACTTCGATGTGCTTTATTCTCTCATGGAAGACCGGATTTTTGGAGATATATATAGCGGCCTTATTGTTGCAGAATATAGGTAGAGGATGGTTGTAGACCTCTCTTAAGTTAAGCATGAGAGCCCGTAACCATTTTAATTCACACGTGGTTGAAGCCATACTTCGATATTCTGCCTCTGCACTACACCTGGAGACAACAAACTATTTCTTGCTCTTCCAGCTCACAAGGTCCCCCCCCCCACACACAAATGTGCAAAAGCCTTATGTGGACTTGCGATCTCATTTGTCATCAGCATAGCTAGAATCTGAGTACGCTTCAATCTTTAAATGACTACTCTTTTGAAATATTAGTCCTTTACCTAGCGCCGCTTTAATATATTCTAATATCCTCAGGGCAGAGCGTAGATGACACTCCCTCGGAGCTTGCATGAACTGGATAACCTTACCTACAGCGTAGGAGGTGTCGGGTCTGGTTATCGTGAGATAAATGAGTTTGCCGACCAGACGTTTGTATCTCGTAACATCTAATAGAGGAGGCGAGTCATCTGTCCAGGTTTTATCTTCTCCAGTGGTCATAGGGAATCAGACAGGTTTAGCCCCAGTCAACCTTGTTTCCTTTAGAAGATCTAGATCATACTTACGTTGGGAGAGGATCAAGGAGTTGGGTTTTCGAGTGATTTCTATCCCAAGAAAGTATTTTGGAGAGCTCATATCCTTCGTGACCAGGTGTTGGCGGAGATGTTTATTTGTCAAGACTATCTCAGTCTGGTAATCTCCAATTAGAAGAATATCATCCATATATACGACAAGAACCACCAGACCCAGGGAGGTTTTGTGAATGAGCAATGAGTGATCGACAGAAATTCTTGTAAAAGCCACGGCTTCCACAATGCCACTAAACTTGTCAAACCAAGCCCAAAGGCTTTGTTTTGGGTCATAGATGGTCTTCTTCAGCCTACATACATGTGTCTCCCCCTAGGCAACATACCTAGGAGGTTGCTCCATGTAGACATCATCCTGAAGATCACCATAGAGAAAAGCATTCATGACATCCAATTGGAATATGGGCCAATCCCTATTGACGACCACAGAAAGGAGTACCTGAATAGTGCTGAGATGAGCAACGAGAGAGAATGTGTCAAAATAATCAACACCATAAGTCTGAGTGAAGCCTTTGGCGACAAGTCGAGCCTTGGAACAACTCATACTGCCGTCCGGACTGAACTCCACAACAATGACCCAGCGACAACCAACAACATCGATGCCCAATGGAGGAGGAATAAGGGTCCATGTACCCCGCCCAGTGAGGATGTCAATTTCCTCATCCATGACTGTCTTCCAATGAGGAACAACAAGGTCTTCCTGGTAGGTGCAGGGAGTTGTAGTGGCCGAGATAGCCAACGCAAAAGTCCTGCGAGAAGGAGTAAGACGAGCATAAGAAACAACATCAGCAAGTGAGTGTTGGGTACATGTCCGTACCCCTTTGCAAAGAGCAATGGGAATATCCAGGTCGGCGTGTTCCTCAGTATCTGGTGCATCCGTAGCGGAGAGATCTGGTACGGGAGTAGAGAGAGACGGCTGCGGAGAGGAGGAAGACAACAGAGACAGAGAGAGAGGAGGATGAGACGGTGGACACAGTGGCAAAGGAGATATCTCGGTAGGTGTAGACGGGACGGAGGGGACGAGAGGATAAGCAGGAACATTAGGAGGAAAGGAGAAGTCGCGAGAGAAATATGACGCATTTTCGAAGAAGGTTATGTCTGCGGAGATGAACTGCTTGCAAAGAACGAAGTCAAAACAACAATAACCATTCTGAGTGGTAGAGTGACCTAGAAAGACACATTTGGTGGCACATGGTGAGAGTTTGCCATGGGTGACGGAGGGAGCGTGCACAAAAGCCGTGCACCCAAAGATACGCAGAGGGAGAGGAAATAGATCCTTGTCCGGATAGAGAATGAAAAATGGGATTTGACCGTGGAGAACCGTTGAGGGAATGCAATTGATGAAATAGCAGGAGATGAGAACGACATAGCCCCAATAGGTACGATGAACCTGCATCTGTGTTATCAGAGTGCGAGCGACATCAAGGAGGTGACAGTTTTTGCGTTTTATCGCACCATTTTGCTGTGAGGTATAAACATAGCTAGTTTGATAAACAATCCCATTTTGCATACAGAAAGAAGAAAAATCATGATTAAGATATTCTTTGGCATTATCAGAGCGAAAGATTTTAATAGAGACATCAAACTGAGTTTTAATCATAAAATTAAAAGATGTTCATACAAAGAATAATTTGGAGCGATCTTTTAAAAGGTACACCCACGTACATCGTGAGAAATCATCAATAAAAGTTACAAAATATAAACTACCCCGACCTATTGTGAGGGTAGGAGCAGGACCGCAGACATCAGAGTGAACAAGGTCAAACAGACAGGAAGATCCACAACCTTGCTTTGATGGGAAGGAGGAGCGGTGATGCTTGCCAAGCTGACATGCATCACATTTGAGAGGAGGACTGTGCGGAGGGAAGTGGGGCAGAAGCAGATGAAGAAGTGGAGGAGGATGACCAAGGCGAAGATGGCATTGCAGAAGGTCTGTAGAAGAGGAAGAGAAGGCAGACAGAGCGTAAACGTTGTCGAGGAAGTAGAGGCCGCCGGTCTCAGTCCCAGTAGCAATCATCCGTTGGGAGCCCGGATCTTGAAAAGATATGAAGTATGAGTGAATGTGACAGAACACTGTAGTTGCTTGCAAAGAGAAGTTACAGATATTAAATTGCAAGGAAACTTTGACACGTATAGAGTATCTTCCAAGCGAAGGGAAGGAGTGACTTGAACCACTCCCGTCCCATTGACCGGTGAGGGAGAGCCATCCACAATAAAGACAGGAGGCAACCAATCATGTGTTTCTAGGAGAGAAAAATACTGAGGATTGTCAGTCATATGATTGTTAACGCCAGATTCGACCAGCCATTTACCTTGAGTAACGACGTGGACACTACCTGAAGACGTGACCACGAAGGCTAACTGCTTTGAAGGGTAGGTGGAAGCATCCCCAGGGGGGCGAAGATGTGGATGTTTCATCCAACAGTAATCAACTGTATAACCGGTGCAACCACAATGAGAGCAAAGAAAGCGGGAAGGACCACGCCCGCCGGATTGGTGGTTGCGGCTACCAAATCCACCCCTCTGAGTTTGGTGAGCATAGTTGTTCGGTTGAGGAGGGGAGGATAACAACGGATGTTGAAGCAGAGAGGTAACCAGGGCGATGGGGGCAGCAGTGGCATCCAAGGTAGGAGAGTCCACTTCGCCAAGGATTGTTGTTGGATAATGTCATAAGACTCAGGAAGTCGTAGAAAATAACACACAACCAGAAGCTCCTGGAAGTGCTTGTGTTGCTCAGCCAGAATTGCAGAGAAGGGGCGATTCTGGAGAATCTCGGCTCTGAGAGCCTGAATTTGTTGGTAAGCAGCAGTATGGGACATGGAGGGACGGGCAAAGAGGTCCGCATACAGAGTATAGATGTGATACGTCTGAGCCCCTTTTGAGTAGAGAGCGACAAGATGAAGCCACAAAGCCTTGACTGTTTCATCATGACGGATGATAGGGAGACACTCATCAGAAAGGCTGTTAGCACGCCAAGTGCGAACTAGCGCGTCGTTAACATCCCAATCATCAAAGAGATCGGAATCTGGAGGAGGAGAGTCATCGGTGAGATGATGACGTCTGCATTGTGAGCGAAGGAGAAAAGTGAAGGAGACACTCCAGTCTGGGTAATTGGAACCGATGAGTTTGGAAATGGTGCCAAGGTTTTCCGAAGAAGTAGGAGGAGGAGGAGGGTGGGCCACGAGAGTAGTAGTGGTAGAGGTATCAGAGAGGGCCATAAAAGAGAGGAGAACAGAAATAAGGCCGCCAAGGCAGGTCACGCGAACAAGGAGAAGAGACCGGGCGCGCGAACAAGGAGAAGAGACTGCGCAAATAGAAGACAGGTCGCGCGAACAAAGAGAGCAAGCGCGAACAAAGAGATCAAGCGCGAACAGAAGAGACCGCGCGAATAGAAGAGACCGTGCGAACAGAAGACAGGCCGCGCGAACAAAGCAAAAAGACAAGGTCGCGAAGGCAGGTCGCGCCGAGACAGACCGCGTGAACAGAGACATGTCGCGCGAACAAACAAATCAAAGAGAAGAGACCGCACGAAGACAGGTCGCACCAAGACAGATAGCGCGCAGACAGGCCGCACGAATAGAAGAAAAAAGACCGCTCAAAGACAGATCGCACGAAGACAGGTCGTGCGAACAGAATCAGGAGGAAAAGATCGAGTCTTCTGATACCATGCACGCACTAGAAAGAAAAAGGACCGAAATTTTGAATAACAAAATTTTTTATTATCCAAAAAAGCAAAGTATTACAAAGGTATAACCTGTCTTTTCTAGAATGGAGGAGAAGAGAGAGATTACAAATATGTAATGTATGATAAATAAACAATGTTACAACCAGCTACACATAAAATCAAACCACACAAGTCGCGCAGTTCGACGAATAGGCTAACCGCCTGACAACTACTATAAAGAGAAGTGAAGACGCTAGGAGAGACCGCTAGGCCGCCCGGTCATCAAGTCGTCTGCGTAAAACCGCCAGACCGCTCGGTCTCCAATCAGCAACCTCTCGGCTACCAAGCCGCTGGAGAGAAGCCGCCAGACCGCCCGACTACCAAGCCGCTGGAGAGAAGCCGCCAGACCGCCCGGTCTCCAAACTGCCAGACACAAGTTGCCAGAACGCTCGGTCTCCATACTGCAATGGTATCACTCCCTTTGTTTCCTGAACAAGAATCCACTTCCCTGGAACTAGAAGCATTGCTCCCCCTACTTCCTGAACCAGAAGCACCTGGAGCATTGCTCCCTATACTTCCTAAACCCGACGTCTCTGCCCCGGAGCTAGAATAACTTGGAGCTCTTGGTGACATAGGTAGCTCCAACCAAAGATCTTCAGCAGCCTCCTTCTGCCCACAGTCTGACCTGCTCTCCTTTAGCTCCACAGATGAGCTACCTTCATATGACGTCAGTTCATCGAAGACAATGTCTCTGGACACGATGAACTTCTTCGTCGCAGGATCCATACACTTCTATCCCTTCTTCTGCTCATCATAGCCCAGGAAGACAAGCTTCTTCGTCTCCGCAACCAGCTGTCTTGTGAGCATCTGAGACGTGTACATAACAGGTCGACCCGAACACTCAAAGGTGTTCCACGCTGAGCTTCTCCTTGAACATCAACTCAACTAGAAACTTCATATTGATTGGACTCAGAGGCATCCGAATGATGACGTGCGTCGCGCAAGTCATCCCTTCCGCCCAAAAAGCCTTAGGAATGCCTTTGCCATGAAGCAAGCACTTGTAGGTCTCCGTCAAATGAGGATTGAGGGGTCTTCCGATCTGCTACTCCACTTTGTTGTGGAGTATGCCCACAAGAAAGCTCTCTCTAGATTCTATGCTTCTTGCAAAGTTAGAGAACACGATTGAATCAAATTCACCTCCGTTGCCCGTTCTCAACTTCTTCTTCCGCATGCCATGCCGACCTTCCATAAACTTCTTGAACTCCACGAACAAATGGAACGCGTCCGACTTCTCCTCGTAAAGTACACTCAAGTGTACCTCGTATAGTCATCAATCAAAACTAGCATATACCTGCTGCCTCCAAAACTGGTGGTGACGTTCAGTCCTAACAGCTCACCATGGATGCACTCCAATGGTTAAGAACACCCTATCCACGACTTATCAAGCGTGAAGCGATAAGCCTCATCATGTTGATATCCCACGCAAACATGACCGTCGCCGAAGGATAACAACCTAGACAAGCCTTTAACAAGGCTCCTTTCTGTCATTGCTTTCAACTTGTCAATCCCGACATGTCCCAGTCTTTCATGCCAGATAGCTGAACTATCATTGACCCTCATCCAATCAACAAAAGAACTTGTTGAAGGCACAACCAAGTTCTCATCCCTTCTCCCTATACGAGGGACGTTCGCCGACTGAAAGATAACCTTGCAGTTCTTCTTAAAATGGCCAGGATGGTTGCATTTATAGCACCTAAGCCCTTCCTTTCTCTTCACATCAAGCCTAAGGAGCATACCTCTACTCTTGCTGATATGAAGTAGAAGGTCCATCACCAGCAGCCGACTTTTTCTTCTTGTCCCGTCTCCTTTTTTTTTCCTGAGAAGAGCGCATCACCATCTCCTTTAGAGATAATGACTCCAGTCATCTGACTTGCTAAGCTCTCCTGCGAAGCCAACAGGTTCTCTAGCTCCAACAAAGATGATTGATTGACCCAGCCTTGAACGGAAGTCACAATGTCCACATATTCCTTCCACAAACTGTGAGTTATGTGACTCTTCACCTTCGCCTCCGGAATAGGCTCATCAGGGTCCAATACTGAAATCTCAGTGCAAAAGTTCTTCATCTTCAGGAAGAACGTTAAGATGGACAAAATCTCTGAGTGACACCCGCAAACTCATTCTTCAGGAACTGTAGCCGAGCTACATTCTTCCTATTGAATAACCCATCAAGAGAAGTCCAAATCTCTACAACAGACCGACATCCGATGATGTGGTCGAAGAGTTCTGATGAGATAGTCCGCTTGAGAGTAAACTCCGCCTTTGCGTTAGTCTTCCTCCAAGCTCTCACCGCATCAACACCAGCACCAGCAGCCACCTCTTCCTTTTTGTCACCACAGACGACCACCCAAAGGTCCTCGCCTAAAAGTTAGCTTTCCATACATGACTTCCACTTCTTGAAGTTAGTCAATGCAAGCAGCTCAATTCCAAGACCTCTTGTCATACCACCTTCCATTGCACTAACCCTGGTTAATTAGACTCCTAGAAGCAATGAAGAAAACTGTTGGATAATCTGCTGCTCAGACCACTATTCCCTTTGATACCATATAAAAATTTGTGATAGCGAAAAAACAGGAAACCAGACACAGGAACACTCAACCTATCCGGGTACAAATAACCAGATGCAAGTAGAAGAACAAGAAACTTGTACTATTAAAAAATCTTTACAAGGTGATGTATACACGACGAGACATGATTCGCGATGTATCCGATGAAAACAAATTACGAGGCAGAGAAAACAAGCCACGCAGACTACAAGAGTAATGTAACACCTCTACCCATCAAGAAGAATATAATAGAGGGTCCGGCCGGGGCCCCACACCATATTCCACAAACAGGAGGAGACGCTACAAAATAATATCATAACCACGCATCCTAACACAAAGCATTCTAGCGGAAGTTTCACGGTTGAATTATTGAACTCAAGATAAAGAACATTGTCCACTAAAACTTAGGAATATATACAAACATCACAAGAGTCTGGCCTTATGGCCTTACAACAGTTTCTCTTAACAAGAGTGTGGATTACAGACATCGGCACGCAGGCCGGCCACACATGAACAAAAGAAACAAAACAATGCCTTCGAGGGCAGCAGCGCAGCTTTGGGCTTCAGCCCGCTAAGTCCCGCTCGGACCAGCACCTCCAGTACCTGTAATAACCAATCCACCAAGCGGTGGCAAACAGGGCAATGGTCAGCATTCAGCTGACCAATTATAACGACCCTGCCCCTGGCACGGGGCAACGGAATTCCATCCCTGCATAGCAATTTTCCAATATGATATATATGGCAATTTAAGCAAGACGTGCACGCCCGCACAGTCACATATCACAAACGCCGGCACGACGGCCCGACGCTCCGTGCACTCAGGGCACATTATCGGTGTTCCGTATTTCCACGGCCACACCACCGTTCAGAGGTCCCAGACATAACGGTTCAATATGAGCATTCTAGTCTGATCGGCTCACAAGCCGTCGACTCTCGCTATGTGATCCTAACAGGGTCTTAAGCACCCAAGGTTAGACAACCATAACGCGGGTACAGATCCACCTTTCCCGTTGCTCAAATCGTCAGACTCACGCCTGGACTGACGCGGGTACAGCTTCACCTTGCCCGTTCCACCATTTCCTAGTTGCAGCCCCACGGCTCAACCTCATACAAAGTAGCAACTCACGGCTACAAGAGAGTCCAACTCTCATAATTTCCTGGACTTCCTCCAGTACTTTATCCATCATGCCTACAAGCAAGAATTACGGAGTCTTCTCCGATATGCAAACAAGCATCACCAATCCAGATCATGTCCAGATGGGCTTCACACAGCATGCCTAGATCCGTACTCCAATTCCGGACTCTAACAAGGGGGACTTCACATATCTACCCCAAGGGACGCCACAACCCACCGCACACTCGCGGGGAAGGGTTTTCCCTATGCAATGCAGGAATTAAGGACTTCACATGTCCAAGCAGGAAATCGTTACCCTAGGAACTCGCTTCGGAGCCATGGAGAGAAATTTGAGACGGATGAAAGCCTTCGCAGCAGCGTTGCCTTCGCAAATCCGAACTCGGCTCGCGATTTGGACCACCGTAGCTCCACCGGCAGCCGGACTCCACTTCTTCTTCCTCACCTTGCTCTCACCTCTCTCTTAAAAGTTAGAAAGAGAGTAGAACTTTAGAAATGAGCCCTTTTCTCCTCCTTTCCCGGCCTTATCAGCCCAGGAATAAGTCCCAGCCACAGGATCTCCTTTAAGGAAAATGGACGGCCAAGATCTGCCCAACAAATTATACTTTTTGGCCGACACGGCCTGTGACACGCCCGTGTCACAGGCCGTGTACCCTTAAGCGGCACACGCGGCGCTCGCACCGACTAAAAATTACCAGAACACGGGCATCGACACGCCCGTGTCGAACCTGACACGCCCGTGCCGGTCATGTGACACGCCCGTGTCACACCTGTTACACGGTACTCAACGAGCGCTAAATCCAGTCAGAGCAGTACACGGGTAGGCACACGCCCTCTGACACGCCCGTGTCAAAACTGGCACGGCCGTGTTCAAGGCTTGGTTCCGGGCCGTGTACATTTCTGACTCGATACGGCATTTTATTGAGTGACACGCCCTGGGACACGCCCGTGTCGAAGGTCGTGTCCCAGGCTCGACTATCGTCGACCTCCGACCGTCGACTAATCCTGAACACGCCCTGGGACACGCCCGTGTCCCAGGCCGTGTACCCCGACAGGCCCTGGGACATGCCCGTGTCCCAGGCCGTGTTAAGCAACCTGCACCTCAAATCCAATTTTGAGTATTTGGGGTGTTACAATCCTCCCCTCCTTAATAAAATTTCGTCCCGAAATTTGCAGACAGTAGGGAGAAAATAACAAAACATTATATGTTTCTATTACATATATAACGAGCAAACAAGTTACGAAAATAACTCGGGAAACTCGGCTTGCATGGTCTGCTCGTGCTCCCATGTTAGCTCTTCTCGGCCACAATTGTCCCATCAGACTTTGACCATCCCGATCACTTTGTTCCGCAACTGTTTCTCGGCTCGATCCTCGATCCGTATAGGCTTCACCTTTGTCGTTAGCCCATACTCAACCGGCACTCGATCATTGTCAATTACTTGAGCTGGATCCTTGACTGCTTTGCGTAGCACCGAGATGTGAAACACATCATGCAATCCACTCAATTCCGATGAAAGAGCTAGCCGATATGCGGCTTCCCCAACTCGCTCCACCACTTCAAACGGACCAAGGTATCGCGGACTTAGCTTTTTCAACCGCCGAATCCGAGATACGCCTTTGAAGGGCTTAATCTTTAAATAGACCCAGTCACCCACCGCGAACTCCACGTTCCGGTGTTTAGCATTGTAATATTTGGCTTGCCGATCCTGGGCTATTAGGAGCCTCTCTCGAATAGAGCGTATTGTTGATGTAGCATCCTCGACTTCCTTTTTGCCTAAAAGTTTAGTCTCGCCAGTTTCTGCCCAAGCTAGCGGTGTACGACACTTCCGACCATACAGCGCTTCAAACGGGGCCATGCCTATACTCGCTTGATGGCTATTATTATAGGCAAACTCCACCATAACAAGATGTTCTTCCCAATTCTTACCGAAGTCCAGGGCGCACATACGGAGCATATCCTCCATCGTTCTGTTGGTTCGTTCAGTTTGGCCATCCGTTTGCGGGTGAAAGGCCGTACTGAATGCTAACTTTGTGCCCAACATCTGATGAACTAATCTCCAATCCTTCGAGGTAAAGCGCCCATCTCGGTCACTTACGATGCTCCGGGGAACACCGTGCAATCGAATAATCTGCTCCACATAGAGCTTTGCCAACGTTTCCACTGAATCGTCCCGCTTGTTCGGTATAAAGTGAGCCACCTTTGTCAACCGGTCTACAATCACCCAGATTGAGTCATGGCCATGCTGAGACCTCGGCAATCCGTGCACGAAATCCATAGAAATATCCTCAAACTTCCATTGCGGAACCGGCAACGACTTCAGGAAACCACTCGGCCGTTGACATTCTGCCTTTACCAAAGCACAAGTGCGACATTTAGCCACATACGCGGCTATGTCCTTCTTTAAACCAGGCCACCAGAACAGTTTCTTCATGTCCTTGTACATTTTTGTGCTCCCAGGGTGAATTGAGTACTTTGTAAAGTGTGCTTCATATAGCAATCCTTCTCGCAATTTACCCGCACTAGGGACGCACAATCGGCCATCTTTCCGTAATAAACCATCATCCCAGGAGAATTGATCACCAGACCCCTCCTTTGCATAGCGTTGGAGACTTTCATCCAACTCCGTTGCCCGCCGAACCCTGTCAGCAAGGTCATATTGAACCTCCAACCAGTTCACGCATGCAACAGTCGAAGAATCTCTTTCCACACAAGATATCTCCAAAGCTTCTAACTCCTGGATTAACCGCTCATCATGTATCCGCAACCAATTTGCCCGTACCGGAGTCCAACGACTCAAGGCATCAGCGACCACATTTCCCTTTCCGGGAACATAGTGAATGTCGAAGGTATAATCCCCAAGGAATTCCATCCATCTCCTTTGTCGCATTTTCAATTCTTTTTGATCAAACAGATACTTTAAGCTTTTATGATCTGTATAAATATCCACCTTTACGCCATAAAGATAATGCCGCCACAACTTTAGCGCAAAGATCACCGCCGCCAACTCTAAGTCATGGACGGGGTAATTACGCTCATGCACTTTCAATTGACGTGAACCATAAGCGATCACCTTGCCAAACTGCAGGAGAACGCAGCCTAAGCCGCTTCCTGACGCATCGCTGTATATCTCAAATCCATCTGTACCACATGGCGACGTCAAAACGGGCGCCGTGGTCAAACGATTCTTCAGCTCATCAAAAGCTTGTGCGCACTCCGGCGTCCAAACGAACTTCTGATCCTTTCTCGTCAACGTAGTCAGAGGCAAAGCAATCCGGGAGTTCTCCACGAACCGTCTATAGTAGCCCACCAGTCCAAGGAAACTCCTGACCTCGGCCACCGAAGACAACACTGGCCAATCACAAATGGCACTTATCTTTGCCGGATCCACCGCTATGCCCTCTCCACTTACCACATGGCCTAGAAAAACCACCGACGAGAGCCAGAACTCACACTTCGAGAACTTGGCATACAGCTTATTCCTTCGCAAGGTATGCAATACTAATTGCAAGTGGTTTGCATGATCTTCCTCTGATTGTGAATATACAAGGATATCATCAATAAACACAATCACAAACAGATCCAGGTATTCGCGGAACGTTCGATGCATGAGATCCATGAAGACCGAAGGCGCATTACATAAGCCGAACGACATCACTGTGAACTCATAATGACCATAGCGTGTTCCAAACGCTGTCTTGGGAATGTCACCTTCCCTAATCCGCAAGTGGTAGTACCCGGACTTCAAATCCAACTTTGAATAGACGGTTGAGCCTCCTAGCTGATCGAACAAGTCATCGATCCGTGGAATTGGATACTTGTTTTTCTCCGTCAGTTTGTTCAGTTCACGATAATCAATACATAGTCGCAAACCACCGTCTTTCTTTTTCACAAAAAGAACAGGCGCGCTCCAAGGTGACATACTTGGGCGTATGTATCCCTGCTCCAACAACTCTTGCAACTGAACTTTCAGTTCGGCCATTTCTTTTGGCGCTACCCGATACGGCGAACGGGCCACAGGTTTCGCACCCGGCACCAGCTCGATAGCGAAGTCGATTTCCCTTTGGGGAGGTAACCCCGGAAGATCCTTTAGAAACACATCAGCATATTCCGACACAATCGGCACTTCACTCACACTGGCCTTCGGCGGTACCGCCTCTATGAGTGTGAAGAACAACTCCGCACCCTTCCAAACTGCCTTAACAACTTGGAGAGCGGATAACAACATCCCACTCATCCCTTGCATACCAATGAACTTGGTCTCTTGTTCGGTATTTTGCCCAAGTGTGACCTCTTTTGAAGTGCAATCTATACAGACACGCTGCTCTGAAAGCCAGTCCATACCAAAGATTATATCAAACTCTTTGATCGACAATACTAATGTTTCCACCTTGAACTCCCGACTTCCTATCCTGACCTCAAGACCGCAAGATCGATCCGCGCACATCAAACATCCGTTAGGCAACAACACCTTTACACTGTCTGTCGTGGTCCGGATAGGCACCCCGACACGAAAGACAAAGTCCTCAGACAGAAACGAATGTGAAGCACCTGTGTCGAACAGTGCTCGCGCCGGATACTCTCGTATAAGGACAAACCCTATAACATTACAATTAAAACAAGCACAGCACATCAAAACAAGAACATTAAAATCTACGCGCACCTGTGACGACGTCCGCCTGCTTAATGGCCTCCTGTTGTCCAAGGTTGAAGACCCTGGGCTGCGCGTGCGAGGCAGAAGACTCCGCCACAGCCTTCCCCTTCTCCGCATAAGACGCTCCCGTCTTCTTATCACCCTTTGGAGGACCAAACCGACATTCACGTGCGAAGTGTCCAACCTTCCCGCACGTAAAACAAGCACGAGATCCATACCCAGATGTATCCGTCACAGTCGCAGAAGGAGCTTGTCCAGAAGACTTAGACTTTTTATTCCATCTCTTTCGGTAGCCAAACTTGTCCGGACGCGGCGGCTTAAACTCTGGCTTCACAACAACCAAGTTGCCCTTTGCTTGCCCCCGTTTCATGTCCAGCTCCAAAGAACGAGCCGTACAGACAAAGGCTTGGAATCCCTGACTCACAGAACTCGAGAGCAAATACCGCAGCTCATCTCGCAGTCCCGCATAAAACCGACCAGTCTTACGCTCTTCTTCGGCGAAGATCGTGCCCGCATATCTTCCCAACCGGGTGAACTCATGCAGGTAGTCATCCACACTTCGATCTCCCTGCGCTAACCGTTGAAATTCCATTTCCATCGATATCCTTTGCTCCATCGGCAGATGTTGTGCTATGAATAATCGAGAAAATTCGTCCATTGTAATCTCTGCCAATTGCCAGCCAGCCAAGTGATGCATTTCAATCTCATCCCACCACAATCGCGCCTCTCCTTCCAGTAGGAAAGTGGCTAACATAACTTTCTGTTCCTCCTCAACCTTGATAGCTCTCATAATCCTCTTGATTCTTGCAAGCCAATCCTCTGCTTGGGCCGGTGTACCCGCCCCATGAAACTGCGGAGGGTTAAAGCTCAAGAATTGCTTCCATTGTTGATCTGCTACCCGCAGATCAACTTCGGCTTCTACCGGTTCTTGCCGTACCCCAGCTTGCGTTGGCACCACTGCAGGACGTGCCTGCCCCGCCTGCTGAGCATTCATCACAGCAAGTACCGTTTCCGTGATGAGACAGACTGTTTCAACGGATGGAGGAGTTGTGGGCACCTCGGCTGGTGCCGCACTCTCAACAGAACATTGTGATTTGGATTGACCCGCAACACTTCTGGTCACCTATATGTGTAAAATACACGGGTTAACGACCAATGAAAACGACAACCATACAAAAAGAATACACAAGTTCAACAAACCAGTGTATTTACATTCCTAAGTGGACAATCTTGAGTTCCAATTAAGTGTTATAACGACGGCACTGACACGTGCTCGCCACCTCGCAAAAGAATTTATCCGCGAATTCGGAAGAGATCGACCAACAAGCTGATACCAAATTGTAACACCTCTACCCATCAAGAAGAATATAATAGAGGGTCCGGCCGGGGCCCCACACCATATTCCACAAACAGGCAGAGACGCTACGAAATAATATCATAACCACGCATCCTAACACAGAGCATTCTAGCGGAAGTTTCACGGTTGAATTATTGAACTCAAGATAAAGAACATTGTCCACTAAAACTTAGGAATATATACAAACATCACAAGAGTCTGGCCTTATGGCCTTACAACAGTTTCTCTTAACAAGAGTGTGGATTACAGACATCGGCACGCAGGTCGGCCACACATGAACAAAAGAAACAAAACAATGCCTTCGAGGGCAGCAGCGCAGCTTTGGGCTTCAGCCCGCTAAGTACCCGCTCGGACCAGCACCTCCAGTACCTGTAATAACCAATCCACCAAGCGGTGGCAAACAGGGCAACGGTCAGCATTCAGCTGACCAATTATAACGACCCTGCCCCTGGCACGGGGCAGCGGAATTCCATCCCTGCATAGCAATTTTCCAATATGATATATATAGCAATTTAAGCAAGATGTGCACGCCCGCACAGTCACATATCACAAACGCCGGCACGACGGCCCGACGCTCCGTGCACTCAGGGCACATTATCGGTGTTCCGTATTTCTACGACCACACCACCGTTCAGAGGTCCCAGACATAACGGTTCAATACGAGCATTCTAGTCTGATCGGCTCACAGGCCGTCGACTCTCGCTATGTGATCCTAACAGGGTCTTAAGCACCCAAGGTTAGACAACCATAACGCGGGTATAGATCCACCTTTCCCGTTGCTCAAATCGTCAGACTCACGCCTGGACTGACGCGGGTACAGCTTCACCTTGCCCGTTCCACCATTTCCTAGTTGCAGCCCCACGGCTCAACCTCATACAAAGTAGCAACTCACGGCTACAAGAGAGTCCAACTCTCATAATTTCCTGGACTTCCTCCAGTACTTTATTCATCATGCCTACAAGCAAGAATTACGGAGTCTTCTCCGATATGCAAACAAGCATCACCAATCCAGATCATGTCCAGATGGGCTTCACACAGCATGCCTAGATCCGTACTCCAATTCCGGACTCTAACAAGGGGGACTTCACATATCTACCCCAAGGGACGCCACAACCCACTGCACACTCGCGGGGAAGGGTTTTCCCTATGCAATGCAGGAATTAAGGACTTCACATGTCCAAGCAGGAAATCGTTACCCTAGGAACTCGCTTCGGAGCCATGGAGAGAAATTTAAGACGGATGAAAGCCTTCGCAGCAGCGTTGCCTTCGCAAATCCGAACTCGGCTCGCGATTTGGACCACCGTAGCTCCACCGGCAGCCGGACTCCACTTCTTCTTCCTCACCTTGCTCTCACCTCTCTCTTAAAAGTTAGAAAGAGAGTAGAACTTTAGAAATGAGCCCTTTTCTCCTCCTTTCCCGGCCTTATCAGCCCAGGAATAAGTCCCAGCCACAGGATCTCCTTTAAGGAAAATGAACGGCCAAGATCTGCCCAACAAATTATACTTTTTGGCCGACACGGCCTGTGACACGCCCGTGTCACAGGCCGTGTACCCTTAAGCGGCACACGCGGCGCTCACACCGACTAAAAATTACCAGAACACGGGCATCGACACGCCCGTGTCGAACCTGACACGCCCGTGTCGGTCATGTGACACGCCCGTGTCACACCTGTTACACGGTACTCAACGAGCGCTAAATCCAGTCAGAGCAGTACATGGGTAGGCACACGCCCTCTGACACGCCCGTGTCAAAACCCCAAAAAGACTGGAACGGCCGTGGGACACGGGCGTTCAGGGCGTGTCGGGTGTAGGCTTGGTTCGAATTATTTTGCGGCCTATTCAAGCCGTGTACACGGGCGTTCAGGCTCTGACTCGATACGGCATTTTATTGAGGGCGTGTCAGGTTCACGCGTGTCGATGGCCCGTGTCAGGTTCAACACGGGCGTGTCGATGGCGTGTTGTTCAGTCGGTTCAAACTGTGTGTGCGAAGGCCGTGTCCAAGGCTCGACTATCGTCGACCTCCGACCGTCGACTAACCTGAACACGCCCTGGGACACGCCCGTGTCCCAGGCCGTATACCCCGACACGCCCTGGGACACGCCCGTGTCCCAGGCCGTGTTAAGCAACCTGCACCTCAAACCCAATTTTGAGTCTTTGGGGTGTTACAAGTAACCACCGACCCTGCTATTAATCGCTATGAAGTCTGCTCAAACCGACAGATTGCCAAACCGCAATCTAGCTACACGGATTGCCCGTTATTCCAATGCTAAACTCTAACTGCCAATCTGCTAGTTGCCTAACCACAAGGTTACTAGCTGCCAGATCGCACAAACTGCTACCCAACTGAACCCGTGTTCAAGCTGCCGGGCCGTGTACATTTCTGATGTGGATTTTATTGAGTGACAGCCCTGGGATACGCCCGTTGAACTGGGAATCGTCGACTAGTTGCAGAAGAGAGACCGCCCACTCGTAAGACCATGACTTGCTGTTAACTGCAAGTTGCTATCCGTAGAGTCCGCACTATACTTGACCGCAGTCAGAACCAAGTCCCTGGCTTTCCAGCGCTACACGCATAACCTGCACAACAAACCGATCAACCTCCTCAAACCGCGCGGATACAAAATCCTAACCACATCAACAATCCGCGAGTTCACTTACTATTCAGTTGGATGTCAATTGATGTGATAGGGGGTCCTATTTATAGGCGCGGAGGAGTGCGATCACTGCCCTAGCTGATAGGATAACCGCCCCATCTCGCGGCGAGCACCAAGTGTATCCGCTAAGCCGCAGATACACAACCAGACCACCGTGACTATGCGAGATAGCCAGTCTGCCTTGATTGCACCACCAAGGCCGGACATCAAGACAACCTGCCTTATCACTAAGACCCAACCAGACTTCACCATACAAGCGGACTCTGCAAATACTGCCATAGTTCGCCCACCTGCAAATAACTCCAGTCCGCATGCGCTAGGGGACAGTCCTCCAGTCCGCATACCCGAGCCCGCAGCCAAAGCGTGAAAGACTAACAATTGCCGAACTCGGCGGACAGAGGCATCAGTCCGCGCAGACCACGCGACCTCCCGGACTGAGCCATCCCGCACAACCCTGCGAACCCCGTCACCAGTCCGCTCTAACCGGCAAAGTTAGCGGTTTCCATAAACCACGCCACCAGAGCTAGACAAGGGCACACGCCATGCCGATCTCTCGAGCTCTAGTCCAGACCTCAACCCGGACTCCGCGAACTTCAACCGAGTCCGCATCTCACCAGTCATGGCGAGCTCTGTGGATAACAATCCTATCTGCCGGTTACTTTCTGGGAACCAACTGCCAGCTGAACACAACCCGGCCTGACAAGCCGCCTCCTCTGTCCGCACAGACCGCACAAACAGACTGCCCAGGCCGCTAGAGCAAAAGCCGACTGATGCACCATTGCCGACCTGGCAAGCCGCCAGTCCTGTCCGCACAGGCCGCGCGGACAGGTCGCCCAGTCCACCACTTTCAGTTCATGATTTTCAACAAAAAAAATAAAAGAGGGGGGGGGGGGGGGCTGGCCGATTTACGTTTAGAGGAGAAAAACCTAAAACCCTAATTACAAAATTGCCATTCAATAATATTATTAGATTTGTTCTATTTTTTATATACGGGTTGTTACAGCGCGATAACATGATTTTGTTAGAACTAGAAGTGAGTAGACATTTACTTTTATAAAGCTCTATCATTTGACTCCTACCTCCTTTGATGGTATACTTCAATCCAACCCATTCAATTGATTCATCAATATTGTCATCATACTTCAAATTATTGTTCTCAAAGTCATCATATGCAAAATCATCACTGAAAGTTGAATCTTCCCCGCCCGTGTCCTCTTATATACTAAATGAATCACTTTCATTTTCAATTTTTAGTATTTTCCACATCTACATTCCTCTAAGTTTCAATAATTTTAATATAAACATCAATTTCTCTTTCAACATTAATAAACCTAATTAAGTTTTTGACATCTTTATCCATATTTAATAGTCCTCCCATTTTTTGATCTTTATCCATATTTAATAGATTTAATTATTGTAATCTCTATGTCCACTTAAACTGCCAACAAATAGAATCCAACCCAATTGACAAACTTGCAAAGCCATTCCATATAAATCATGCAAAGTTAAAGCACTTGTAATAACTGATATATATGTAGCTGATTATGTTTGACATATTTGATGTACATTTAACATAAGGATTGTGCGGTGCAAAGTATAACAATAAAAACTTGAGATGCAATGTGCCAATTCCTCTAATTTGAGAAATTTTTAGGTGCATTTTCACACATAAGATCACGGTACTTGCGTGCATCAATTCAAACTGTTGGTTTCTGCAAAAATAGTATGATTGATCAAAATACTGTCGTATTTGATAAATTTAACAATATTTATAGAATACTGCAATATTTCACAAAAATACTTTTTCGTAGGATGCCAGATCGTATATTTGTATTTTATGGGAGACCTAAAATAAAATGAGAGAAACATACTTAAAAATTTCTGCTGAAATTTAGGATGTTAAGTGCCATAAATTCTCAATGTAACTAATATTATTATTGTTATTATTTTTAAATTTCAAATAGTGTGGGAGTGGGACCGCCGAACATCATCAACCTCACTGTTTAATCGCGAAATAAAAACCCACTCTCTCCATCCTTGTATCCTGAAACCCTAAACCAGTCGGAAGGGAGACGGCGAGAGTTCGGCTTCTGCCAATGATCCCAAAAACGTAAACCCTAGCAGGAGATGTTTCTCGGATCGATTCAATGTTTGGCGGTAGAAATCTGTGGGAATCAATTCTTCCACTCTTCTCCTCGAAGAAGTTCTGCAAATTCCAAAAGGCAAGCTATGTTGATGTGAGTATGAGATGGAAGAAGGACCCCTTCTTCGATTCCATTGACATTCTCTCCAAGCCCAGAGAGCTCCGACCTCTCTGCTCCCTCAAGAACATCATCTTCAAACAGCCCGACAAATGCATCCCTATTTCCGCACTCTCCAAGCGCGGCCGCGAACTCGAAATTTCTGGTCGTGTCGCGAGCTTCCTGCGCCGTTATCCAGCCGTCTTCGAGGAGTTCCGCGGTCCCAAACACAACCTCCCCTGGTTCCGGCTCACCCAAGAGCTTATGGACGTCGACCAAGAAGAGCGCGATGAAGATGGGCAACAATGGTCCCATCGCATTCTCTCTATTCCCCTCTAGAGGTCTACGTTTGAAGAAGAAGATAGAGAGCTGGCTAGATGATTTCCAGAGACTCCCCTACGTATCTCCCTATGAAGATTTTTCGAATCTGGATCCAAACAGCGACGTCTCAGAGAAGCGGGTCGCTGGTGTCTATTTGTTGATAATTCAGCGGAGAGAAGGAGACTTCTTTGTCTCAGGAAGCACTTGGGATTACCGGAAAAGTTTCACAAAGTGTTTGACCCACATCCTCATGTGTTCTACCTTCTTCTCAAGAGCAAGAGTTGCTTCGTGGTTCTCAAAGAGGCTTATTATGGATGCTCGACCTCTGCAATTGAAACTCATCCTTTGTTGGAGGTGAGAAAGAAGTATGTCAAGTTGATGATCGAGTCTGATGCAATACTGAGAAGTTGTCGAAGTAATAAACCTTAAGTAGAGATTGAACATGAAAATTACTGTTGATTGAGAAGTGGATGTAAATCCATGAAGAATGGGGAGTCAATCTGGTTCAAAGTGGTATGCCAAGTTTGTATTCCTAGCGGTCAAAGCTTTCTTTATTTTCAATTGCTTAAACTATTTAAACATGAGGTTTATTTCATTGAAAATTTTAATGTTTCTCTTCATTAGTTTTTTTATATACGTCAAGTGTTATTAATGTGTGTTTAACTCATATTTCTGATGGAAATCTGCATGGAAGACCCTTGTCCGCTTAAGGCGGCGAAGTGCTCACATTATGCGGGCAATGTTTTCTTCCTTTTGAGCGATTAAAAAAATGAATTTACTATAAGTTCTATTATGAACTTAACTTTCAAGGGATATATCATCTTTCCCAGCTCAACCATTAACCAGGCATCAGATGATATTACAGCTGGTTATATTCCCTTCTTGGGCTGGCTATTGAGATTGAATGGGTTTTAAAATTTTCAACTTTAGTATTTCTTGTGGTAGGGCACAATGTTGACAAAGGATCCATATAGCCGACCCCACTATAGTGGGATAAAGGCTTGAGTATTGTTGTTGTTTTTAGGGTTTCTTGTGAGTCATGAGAATCATAGGAATCTTTCCACTATGCATTCAGTTATAATTGGATTTTGAATGTTATGTTACATTTTTTTTAATGTTTAGTTTTTAACTTTCCTAAATGGCTTTTGCAGGTAGAATACAATTTAAAGCTGATCAGATGAATCTTCTCCATATGCAGCTTGCAGCACAATCTGTTGCACAACAATGCAAGGTTTGCGCTGTTATGATCTATTGAAAATATTTATGATTTAGGGCACTTGAGAATTCGCAGTTAAATATTGGTTTTTTTTTTTCATTTTTATAGGAACTTGGCATTTTAATTGTATATCAAGCCCAGGGACACATGTAGCAATAAAACTAAAACTTCAGGTCCTGGTTTTGCTCTTCGGGCACTTGCAAGCTTCTGAATGAAAAGTTGGCGCATTGGTATGCCTCTGTTTGATTAAATGATTATTGCATTTGCAGTATATATTTTTAGGCATGGTTCTTGATATGATTTTTTGCGTAATATAACTGTTTGATTCTTCTTATGCAATTATATTTTGCAACTAACTTATTAATAACCACTGAGCATGCCATTCCCTCATTGTGACATTAAATAGCAAGGTTGTTGGTTGTTTCAATAATTGCACGGCTGTCCCTACGTGATGCAAGAGATTTATTTTATGATAAAATCAAACAGGATTTAGTCTTAATTATTGCGTGCATGTCTCTACATGATTTGAGAGATTTAGTTTAGGGATATGTGATGAGTTTTTTTAGTTTTTATAAGATGAAGTTTTGATCTAGAGATATTATATTAATTTATTTTTTAAATAATAAGATATTTTTACAAACTGTGAAGAATGAATAATTGTTGTTACTCTTGACATGTTTTGAAGTTGGTATTTTATACTTGGCTTATAGATGTGTGTTTAGCTCATGATATTATGCATTTAGCACGATTATACATTTTGATGTGAAATCGCGGAATTTCATGGGAAGGCGAGCCTTGGCGCACCTGTTAAGGTGTTGCCGTGTGACCTTGAGGACACAGGTTCAAGTCCTGGAAGCCACCTTTTGCAAAAATGCATGATAAGGTTTGCCTACAGTTCACTCTTGTGGTGGGTCCCTTCCCCGGACCCTCGCTGCGTGGGGATGCTTTTTGCACCAGGTTGCCATCGCGGAATTTATAGAATAATGTATATAATTCAAAATATTACTTGTACTTGTCTGAACTATTATATTTGGAATAAAATATTTTGTCGTTTATCATATTTATTCGCATTATAAGTTTGGTCATTTTTTTATTACTCTCAGAGGATGTGATTCCAATTCCCGCATATAGCACCTGTAGAACGGGAAGCAGAAGGTGGAGGAGACCGTAGATCCTTTGTTTTCATTTGTTCCCTTTTGCCTCTTTCAATGATACTTTTGTCTCGAGTATATTTAAGTTCGAACTTCTTTTATAATTTATTTTAGGTTTTTAGTGATTGAACTACTTATGTGCTTTTTTGTTACTGATCTATATTGAAGGATAACATTGAAGTTGTTTTTATTATTTTTAAATTTTCTCAAAATTTTGAATTTGTGTATGTGATATTTTTCATTTATGCATTTTAAATGGATTTATTTATACATGCAGATTCTTTGTTTTCATTTGTTCTTTTTTGCATCCCCCAATGATACTTTTCCTTGAGTATATTTAAGTTCAAATTTCTTTTATAAATTTCTTTTAGGATCTTAATGATTGAGTTATTTTGTGCTCATTTTCCTTACTGATCTTTCTGTAAGGAAAATTATGTCGTGTTATATTTTTACTAATTTGAAATTTTGTCAAAATTGGGAATTTTTGTATGTAATAGTTTTCATTCACATATTACTTAAATGTATTTATTAATATGTTTTTTTGTCTTTCTGTTGGAAAGTATGATGAATCTATTAGATGTGTGAGGCAATGCCATATGAACTTTAATTTTGAGTCATTCATAGTTTCTGACTTACCCAACCTTTTATTAAGTTCCAAGAATGCTAAAATGTCTTGTTAGGACATTCTTGTTCTCCTTGTCATGATTGATTTGGTCACTTAAAGGTCTTGGTGCAAAGGCCATACTTTTTTCTTGTAAATTTTTCTACCATTACTTTGGAATGTTTTTGTTGTTGTATATACTGTTATATGGTCTTGCACAAATATAAGTGTACCTTGTAAAACATTCTATGAATTAATTAGATGTTTGAGGCAATGCTTTCTCACATCCCCCTTCCAGAAAATCAAGGGCTCAACAGTGGTATTGGAGCCTTCACACCGCATGTTGTAGAGAAAAAACACTGCAGGATCATCAAATTCCACATCATTCTTACGTTTTTGGTGCACTCCTTGCGCTGTCTCTTTTTCGTGGGTTGCCATGCATTAAAGTGTGATGATCAAACTTCTCAACGCTTGCCACTGGCCTTATCTGAAAACAGTTCGACCTCGTCAGGGTTATGTACGCAACAGTGCTCTGCGAGCTCATGTGGAACTAAGATAGTCGTCATATTGCCAACTTGGATATTGAATGGGAGAACGTACACTCACCACCATTGAAACAAACTGCATTAACAATGACCTAGTTCATCCACTCGCCTTCGATGGCAGACCACGCTGAATTCCTCATCCTCCAAGAACTCAAACTATTCATGGGTGGCCGCCTTGACCCCCGGGGACCGAAAGGTGGTTGCCTCCCCGAGCTACGAAATTGATGGAATCGGTCCAAACTCTCCCCGGACAAAGGCCACACTCTCTGTCAAGTGGCGGATCTTGTTGGAAGGACCCCTCTGCTCCATCACAAATAATTTGAGATTGCTCAGCGTCACCCATGTGTGAACTTTCTTACATATTTGTTAGCTCGCTGTAGCGAGTGCTGCTTCTACGTCGCCCAACTCCAACGCTTTGTCCATTTTTTCAGGCGATGGTAGATCTAAAGGTGAGATAGGTTTCACCGTTGAAGAGGGGTGCAAGCCTCCAGAATTCTCGATCTAGTGTCGAGCGACGGATGTCGTCGCTATGATTTTTGTGAAAAATTGTTTAAATAAACATAAATACAAATTTTTTGGTTTTAGTGAAGTACTTATCCTTTGATTTTGCATTGAAGTTACCAGATTCTTGAGTAGGTCGTCGATTCAAGGCGTTAGATACATTGTGCTGCCTTAGCTTAGGATCTTAGGCACGTTGTGTCGGCTTTGCGCAAAAGACCCCTGCATGAGATCTTTTTCTTTTGTAAAGCAGACGACTTCGAGTGAGCGAGGTTATTCATAGAGTTGCGTGTATTACTATTGGGGTCAGCCTTTATGCTATAACAGGTTGACACGCTCTCAGGCCATTCACGCAATTCGTGAGCTCAACTGAAGGAGGTGGACATATGAGTTCATCGCAATGGTGCTTTTGGATACATGGGGTTCATACGCTCTCAGGCCATTCATGCGATCGTATTCCACAGACTACTCCTCAACGAAGTCCTCTGTGTCTTTTTCCCAGTCTCCTGACCTTTAGCTAACTGACGGAACGCAGCGAGCATCCGAGAGGAAGGAGATCAATTTGCACGGCAGGGGCGGGGGGTGGGGGGTGGGGGGATCCCGACCGATAATGCAGAGTCTTGGATTTAGAGACATACAGTTTTAGGTGGACCTACGAGTTCATCGGAGGGGTTCTGTTGGATAAATGTGGTCCACACGCTCCCAGACCATTTACGCGATCAAAGAGTTCAGTTGGAGGCGGTGAATTAAATTTATTCCACGAACTATGCATCTGCGAAGTCCTTTAGGGGTCTTTTCCCCCGACTCCTGGCCTGCAACTAATCGACGGAACGCAACGAGCACCCGAGAGGAAGGACACCAACATGCAGGTGGGGAGCTGATCTTGACCGATAATGCAGAGGCTTGGATTTGGAGACATGCAATTTGGGTTGTCGCTGGCTCTCGCAATTAACGCTTTTTCGGAGCGGGGTTGTGCTCACCTAGGGCTTCTTCCGAGATGTGTTATCACGACATGAGAAGTGACACATTATCGGTTGGGGATATGCAATCAACGTGCAAGGGGGAGTTGATCACGATCGACAATGCAAATACTTGGGTTTAAAGACATGTCTCATAGGGACCAGTGGTCACCTCGCTCGCGATCGGGATTGTCCTTCGTGGAAAACACACTTGCCATGGAGAACATACACACTTTTCTTTGTAAATTGCCCTTTCATTATGTATGTAAATGGGTCGCTCTAGCACGACGAATTTGCGTTGGAAAAAATCATCGGAGTGGTGTCTGATTCGAGGTCACCTAGGGCTTCTTCCGAGATGTGTTATTACGACATGGGAAGTGACACATTACCAGCTGAGGATATGCAGCCAACGTGCAAGGGGGAGCTGATCTCGACCGACAATGCAAATACTTAGGTTTAGAGACATGTCTCCTGGTGACCGGTGGTCGCCTCGCTCGCGATCGGGATTGTCGTTCGTAGAAAACACACTTGCGAACATATACGCTTATTGATGTCAACCAAATTCCTCGATTCAAATTTTAAAATAATAAACTCGTGTTTATTTTTAAATATGCCTTGCCAGTGAGATTTTCACGAATAATTGTAAGCAATAATTAATTTCAATCTTGTAAACACGCATAGGAGCCATACATTTAAACGAATTTAGCAATATGAGATAACTACCATGGTTTTGTTAACGAGCATAATATATTCTGTGCCTGTAAGCGGGCTGCCACTAGGCACAGAGCTTCACAGCTATCCCTTGTATTAGCTATGCATGTTGCCCAGTTACTCTTGTGAACAAGTTTGCATGTCTGTTGGTTTCGAGCGGATTTGCCTATTGGTGTGACGTGGCAAGCAATTATTCTTAGTTAAAAAATAAAAAATTGGCATGAATCAATGATGAATAAACCAAATTAAACTAATTTTATTCTAACATTTGATAGATAACCCAAATGATAACTTACTGCGACCATATTTCCAACGTAAGCATATAAAATGTTACTTTTTACGACAACATGCATCAATTAAATTGCATTTGTGTTAAATAAATCAAATGTTGTTTTGCCCATCTATTGTGAATGAATATTATAAAATAAGTGCTGATTAGATTTGTTAAATGCATATTTTTAACACACAAAAAATGAGTAATAGAGATTAATGAGAAACTTTTGAATAAAGTTTTCATCTAAAAAAGAATTAGAAAATTCACAGTAGTGCTAAATCTAAACCTGTTAAAACATTAAAGGATTTAATGCTGAATACATTTTGTTAGAATTAGTGAGCAATTTAAACTTTAAAAGGATTGAAAATTAAGCAGAGGTTATTTGATTAATTATTAACTCGGTCTTTCACTATCATTTATCTACAACCCTTAATCGTTGAGGTAAGCCCCAATTCAATGATGGGCCCCTGACCTTCACTGGTTGTCAGATGACTCAAAGGAAAAGAGGCTGGAATGCCTCTCATAATTAAGGGCTCGCCAAATCAGTGGCGGAATCGCTGAAAGAAGATGCTTGTGTCTATCTACAATCGACCTTGTTGCTTATGAGTTCATCTCGCCATGAGCCCCTCTCAGCCAACTGCAGCCTACCGACGAGCTCTGTATGAGCCGGACCGCCGGGCTCGCCTCACCTGAATCTGTCTCATCAAGCGAGTTCTTCTCTCATCCTGCACGAGCTCACCAAATGAACCGGACGTCTTCACCCTGCCAAAGGGCAATGTCGTCAGTTATCTTGTCTAAACTCAGCTCTATAGGTCAGAGTGTTTACTCGCAGACCACCTCTTGGATTGCCTATAAATAGAACCTCCTAAGGCACATTTTGAGGCATGTTGTCCCCCCCTCCCCCAAGATTCCCAAAAACTTATCAGTGCCTCTCCCGTGCTCAGCTCAACTCTTGTTTTGAAGGGGAAATTCCTGTATACTTTCGGGAACATGACATAACCTCATTGTTGTAGCTCGCGAGTTCCTATTTCAAGCAATCTAAGAAAGCTCCTGTCCCTCACACCTCACCGTGTCTAAGCTTACCCGTCCCCGACTAGATAAGTAGCCTTTGGTCCCTCCCGGTCTTGTGTATTAGGATTTTCTCGGTTTCAAAATTTTTTATGCGGTGAGTGTGGACCGCGATCAAAGGAAGAACATCTTGCGTAACGTTCACCGTCGAGCAAGGACATAAGAGAGATGGAGATCGGCAGTAGGCGAGCCCCTAACAAGTTTGTCACCATAGCCGACCTCACAAAATTTAGGGAAGGAATGCTGGAGTCCCTGCGAGCTCTCCTTACACCCGCTATCGAGCTCGTAGAGACGACCCGATCCAACACTTAGAGTGGTTCGAGGTGTCATGACCCTACATTCTAGGCACCACTACAATTTTCTTTTCATTCAACTAGTTCACAGAGTTACTAGAGAAGTTATAACCCAGCATTTATGAGTATATACATGAAAGTGCAGAAAAGTAAACATTTATTTATAACACAGTGTTACAAAGTACAGCTGATCATCAAAAGATACCCCATCATATACATACAAAAGCGGGTATCTATATCTGTGCTAAACATATAAAAGATGTGTAGTGCCACAGATCAAAACATTATTTTTATTTCATATCATATACACTAGAATCTACTGAAAGCAGAACTGGAACTCATCATGCGGGCAGTCCGGATCACGGCAAGTAGTTTTATGGGTCTCCATAACTCAAAAGACTGCGGTGATGACTTCAATCCAGATTTTATACATCTTCTCACGACGGGAAGGGGGCGAACTAGACGTGCCTGGAGCAGCTTCCTCCTTGACCTGTTTAGTTACATTTTCTATTAGTCAAAGACTAAATGAATTCTCTTTATTCCCTACTTACTAGGATGATTTATTAATGCTTTCGTGATTTATTTTCTTAATTACGCCTTCTCTCGTTATTTTCGCATTCATATTATTCTTTCCATTGTATCTTCTTTTTCTATTTAGTTCTTCTCGTATCATTCTTTCATTTTATTTCTGCTTTTCTTCATTCATAATTTTCTATTGGTATTGGGCAGTGTTAAGGGAGTATTAACATTTCATAGCATTTATATAGCGCGCTTGTGTGCCTTTTCATATTCGCACACATTTCTTAACGTGCCTTTTCATATTCGCACGTTAACTTTCCTTTCATATCATTGGGAGGACATTCACCCCACCTCCACTATTGGGTTGACCCTTAACTTAGCCCATTTCTTTTCTATGTTTCTTTGTTGGACATTTACTTTCTGTAGTTCTTACATTTGCTATTATTTAAAGGAAATACATAACCATAATATAGCATACACATGAAATGTAATATAAGCACAAATATGAATCATAAAATAAGCAAGCAATTAAAGGGTGGGAATTCACCGTGGCTTTTCCTTTTCCTTTCTCGTTCCTATTTTCTTCGTTGCGCTTTCCGCTTCCTTGACCACGTGATGCCATTGCCTACAATATATCATCCTTAATATGTTAAGACTATCGCTTTTTAATACCTTTGATTAGGTCAAACATCATGTTGGAGGGTTCTACTTGACCTAATTAGGTCAAAGATCTATTTCCCAAATTAGGGTTTTGCTGTCCTAGTTTTATTATTCTACTTTCACCATTTTAGTGAAAGGGCAGCAATAATATAGCCGCCAAATAATTATTTGGTGCTTTAGGGTTTCTCCTTTTTCAACCATACTTATCAAATTTCACAAAATTCAGCTAGGGTTTCATCAAAATCCATGTAAATCACGGATTTAGGTTACAAATCCCTTTCAGAAACTTTTCCATTCAAAACAAACTAATAAATTTCAGAAAACCCTAAACCCTAGGAATCATAATAACTTCCATCCGTGAAAAATCTTGGAAAAGGAAACAAAAGGACTAGAGAGGAAGAGATTACCTTTCAATTGGAAGAGAAATCAGGGAAAACGGAGGAGAAACTGGCTTGCGGTGAAGATCGGCGGGTTCGGCCTGTCCGTCGCCTGCAGCGAACTCTTGCGGGAAACGGGAGAGAGTGAAGTGAGCCACGGCTTCTTTGTTTGGGTTAATATCGGGCGCCGCTTCGTACTCGTGTGCCACGATACCTTTTAACCGGCATTTGCCGGTTCAAACCTCTTTGGAACCGATTACTCCTATTATTACTCTTTGCTATTGACACACCATTATTTAGTGTTGTCACAATTCTCCCCTCCTTAATGAATTTTCGTCCATGAAAATCCTCAGTCTGACTCTTCATTAAACATCTGAGGGAAGAGATTTCTCATGTCTTTTTTTTCCCACGTTGCTTCATGAATACTATGCCCTTTCCACCAGACCTTGACAAATCGAACCTCTCGGTTTCGAAGTTGTTTGTTTTGCCAATCAATAATTTTGTATGGTTCAGTTGGGCTAGATAGATCTGACTCTATCTGAATCTATCTGAATCTGTTCAGAAGGAACTATTTTCTCTGGATCTTCTATGTATTTCCTTAATGAAGATACATGGAACACATCATGAAGATTTTGAAGTGCATCAGATAATACTAGGCGATAAGCCACCAGTCCAATCTTTTCGAAGATGACGAAAGGTCCTACGTATCTGGGACTAAGTTTCCCAAGTCGACGAATTCGCGAAACTCCTTTGAAGGGCTTTATTTTTAGACATACCATATCGCCAATATTAAATTCCACTTGTCGATGTCTGGCATTGTAATATTTCTGTTGTCGATCTTGGGCTATTTTCAGTCGTTCTCGAACAAGTGTAAGCTTATCATTCATTTTATTTATTTGATCCCTCGGAAATAACTTATGTTCGCCATCTTCTGCCCAGCTTAGTGGGTTGCGACACCTTCTTCCATATAATGCTTCGAACGGTGCCATCTGAATACTTGACTGGTAACTATTATTGTACGAAAATTCCACCAGTGATAAGTATTTTTCCCATGAGCCCTTCAAATCAAGTACAACCATTCTCAACAAATCTTCCAACACTTGAATAGTTCGCTCAGACTGGCCATCCGTTTGTGGGTGGAACGCAGTACTGTATAGCAGTTTTGTTCCAAACCTTTTTTGTACAAGTTTCCAAGTATCTGATGTAAAGCGTCCATCTCTATCAGATATGATGGATCTGGGAATCCCATGATATTTTATAATACTGTCGATATACTGATCGACTAACTTCTGTACCGGGCTATCATTTTTCATAGGAATGAAATGCGCAACTTTCGTTAACCGATCAATAATTACCCTTATACCGTTGTTCCCAGCTTTACTCCTTGGTAATCCCATGACAAAATCCATGATTATGTCATCCCACTTCCATTCCGGAATCGATAGAGATTGTAAGTATCCGCCAGGTTTTTGATGTTCTGCCTTCACAAGTTGACACGTGTGACATTTGACAATATATTGAATTACATCAGTCTTCATTCCTGGCCACCAAAAGTCCTGCTTAAGATCTTGATACATTTTTGTTCTTCCGGGGTGAATTGAATACGTTGTATTATGTACTTCATAAAGGATTTCTGATCGAAGTGTATCAACATGAGGAATACACAACCTTCCATTCAGAAATAATAATCCATCATGCTGTGTAAAAGCAGTTGATTGTCCACTTTTTACCTTTTCTAAGATTTTTAGAAACATAGGATCTTGGTTCATCGCCTTCCTTACCCTGTCTTTAATATAATTTTCTGCTACTAGATGGAAAAATAAATCTTTAGTTTGAGAAGTAGTAGTATATGTGAGCAATTCCAAGTTGTGTCTCTCGCAACATTTCTTTTTGCTCGGTAAGTGGAACAATCATAGGTGCCAAATGTTTTCTACTGAGTGCATCAACTACGATATTCGCTTTACCAGGATGGTATTTGATATCGACATCATAGTCTTTGATAAGTTCTAACCATCGTCTTTGACGCATGTTTATTTCTTTTTGGGAGAAAATATACTTTAAACTTTTGTGATCAGTTAAGATCTCACATTGCACGTCATATAAGTAATGTCTCCAAATTTTTAGGGCAAATACGACAGCTGCCAATTCTAAATCATGAGTTGGGTAATTACGCTCCGAATCTTTTAATTGTCTCGATGCATAAGCTACGACTTTACCATTCTGCATCAAAACACAACCAAGACCTTTCAAAGAGGCATCACTGTAAATTTGGAATCCTTCAATTCCGCATGGCATAACCAATACTGGTGCAGTAGTTAACCTTGTTTTTAATTCATCAAATGCCTCCTGACACTCTTTAGTCCAGAGAAATAAAACATTCTTTCGGGTCAGTTTCGTAAGCGGTAGTGCAATCGCTGAAAAACCGTTTACAAATTTCCTGTAATAACTTGCTAAACCAAGAAAACTTCGAATTTCTGTGACTGTAGTCGGTCTTGGCCAATTTATAATTGCCTCCACTTTTGCTGGATCTACTGACAATCCATGCCCCGTAACGACATGACCTAAGAACGCAACTTCATGTAACCAGAACTCACATTTGGAAAACTTCGCATATAGGGCATGGCATTTCAATGTCTGCAATACAATCTTTAAGTGTTCTGCATGTTCATCTTTGTTCGTCGAATAAACTAGAATATCATCTATAAATACGATAACAAATCTGTCCAGGAATTCCTTGAATACTCGATTCATTAAGTTCATGAAAACAGCCGGCGCGTTTGTTAATCCAAACGGCATGATGACTAACTCAAAATGTCCATATCGCGTGCTAAAAGCAGTTTTATAAATATCATCTTCCTTTATGCGCATCTGATGATATCCTGACCTTAGGTCAGTCTTGGAAAATACTTTTGCATTACTTAGTTGATCAAATAAATCGTCAATACGAGGTAATGGATACTGGTTTCGAATTGTTAACTTGTTCAATTCTCGATAGTCAACACATAATCGAAACAAGCCATCTTTCTTTTTCACGAATAACACTGGAGCTCTCCATGGCGAAGTGCTTGGTCGTATAAAACCTTTATCAAGTAATTCTTGCAATTGACTTTTCAGTTCTGCTAATTCTTTGGGAGCCATACGATATGATGCCTTTGCTACTGGTTTAGCTCCTTCCACCAAATCGATCGTGAATTCAACATCCCTTGATGGGGGTAATCCTGGTAATTCTTCGGGAAATACTTCAAGGAAATCACACACTACAGGGACTGTAGTCGGCCCACATGTCACTACATGGGTTCCCTTGATCATGACTAAAGTTGCTTCATAACCTTTCCTTAGCTTCTTCATTGCCTTTAATGAAGATACAATAACTTTTGAAACTTCACTCAATCCTTTAAACGTGCACTGCGTATCATTTATTTTAAATGTAATTTCTTTCTCTTTACAGTTAATGATGACTTCATTTTTCGTTAACCAATCCATTCCTAAAATGATATCAAATTCAGATAAGGGTAGAACCGCAACATCTGCTTCTACTTAACTGGTATCAATTGTCAGCCACACTGTACATCGAAACTTTGTAATCATCTCGGTATTATTGGGCATTTTAACTCTCATTTCTTCAAGAGACGTATGGGGTTCCAACTTTAATTGTTTAATTGCTCTTGTAGATATGAAAGATTGACTAGCTCCTGTATCAAACAATACCTTTAAAAGGTGTTTGTGTACATAGATCATACCTGTGATAACAGTGTCATCAGCTTTAGCCCCTTGTTGGTTCATATTGAAGACTCTAGGTTGTACCTGTCTGTCTTCTCTAGTTTCTATCACAGATCCTGTTGTTTCAACCCCTTTTCCTTTTTCGACTCTACTCATTGAACTGGTATCAAGGTAGTGGAATATTGGTGTCTGACTAGGACCACCTCTTTCAGACCCTATCTTCCATAACGGACAATCTTGGCGACGATGTCCCGGTTTCTGACATTTGAAACAAACACCGGTACCTTTCAAACATTCGCCGAAGTGATTCTTTCCGCATTTCGGACATAAAGGCTTCATTGTGTTGCTGCTAGCTGCGCTTTCACTTCGGTTTTGAGTCGGAGGACCTCCTTTCTTCCTTTTCCAGTTATAACTTCCACTCTTTCGCGATAACTCCATATACTGTCCCTCTGGTAGCCTCTTTTTCTGAAACTCTATTCGCTTTTGCGAACTCTCCACATCCATCTCATTTAACTTAGCTGTCTCCACCAATTCATTGTAATTTTTAATTCTTTGTGAGATTAGATGTACCCGTACGTCTTCTCGTAGGCCCAATTGAAATCGAAAACATCGATCGCTTTCCTTCGCGACCATGTCTCCAGCATGATAAGCTAATTGTGCAAACTCAGCCTCATATTGCAGAACTGTACTACTTCCTTGCATTAAACGGAGGAATTTCTCCTGTAGCATTTGCTTTTCGGACGGAGGAACAATTCTTTTAAGAATTCGGCCTAGGGAATCTCCGAATTTCTACGGCCAGCAAACTTCCCTTGCCTCATACTGTCCCACCATCGATCTGCCTCTCCTTCAAGTAGGAAAACGACTAAATCGATTTTTTGATTATCGGGGCACTTCAAGGCATTGAAGGTGAGTTCAATTCTTTTTATCCAACTTTCAGTTTCCATTGGAGATAACCCACCTCGAAATAAGGGTGGTCTCATTTCGAGAAATTGTTTCACATATGACTCACTTGATGTTGGTGGTTGTGGTATAGCTACAGTTCTATTGCCCAGTCGAATGGCTTCTGCCAATGCTTGCATGATCTCCGATAGCGGAGGATTTGATCTCTCTCTATATCGTTCTTCTGCCATCCGATTTTCTTCTTCTTCAAGTTCATCTCTTTCCCTTCGACTCAAATATGTGCGGAAGGGTTCCTGAAACAGGAAGATTGACACTGTTATATACTTGTTTTACTTAATTTCTTATGTACTCTTGTCTCACTGAATGGTTCTATACTCAGAAACCTGGCTCTGATACCACTTAATTGTCATGGCCCTACATTCTAGGCACCACTACAATTTTCTTTTCATTCAACTAGTTCACAGAGTTACTAGAGAAGTTATAACCCAGCATTTATGAGTATATACATGAAAGTGCAGAAAAGTAAACATTGATTTATAACACAGTGTCACAAAGTACAGCTGATCATCAAAAGATACCCCATCATATACATACAAAAGCGGGTATCTATATCTGTGCTAAACATATAAAAGATGTGTAGTGCCACAGATCAAAACATTATTTTTATTTCATATCATATACACTAGAATCTACTGAAAGCAGAACTGGAACTCATCATGTGGGCAGTCCGGATCACGGCAGGTAGCTTTATGGGTCTCCATAACTCCAAAGACTGCGGTGATGACTTCGATCCAGATTTTATACATCTTCTCACGACGGGAAGGGGGCGAACTAGACGTGCCTGGAGCAGCTTCCTCCTTGACCTGTTTAGTTACATTTTCTATTAGTCAAAGACTAAATGAATTCTCATTATTCCCTACTTACTAGGATGATTTATTAATGCTTTCGTGATTTATTTTCTTAATTACGTCCTCTCTCGTTATTTTCGCATTCATATTATTCTTTTCATTGTATCTTCTTTTTCTATTTAGTTCTTCTCGTATCATTCTTTCATTTTATTTCTGCTTTTCTTCATTCATAATTCTCTATTGGTATTGGGCAGTGTTAAGGGAGTATTAACATTTCATATCATTTATATAGCGCGCTTGTGTGCCTTTTCATATTCGCACACATTTCTTAACGTGCCTTTTCATATTCGCACGTTAATTTCCTTTCATATCATTGGGAGGACATTCACCCCACCTCCACTATTGGGTTGACCCTTAACTTAGCCCATTTCTTTTCTATGTTTCTTTGTTGGACATTTACTTTCCGTAGTTCTTACATTTGCTCTTATTTAAAGGAAATACATAACCATAATATAGCATACACATGAAATGTAATATAAGCACAAATATGAATCATGAAATAAGCAAGCAATTAAAGGGTGGGAATTCACCGTGGCTTTTTCTTTTCCTTTCTCGTTCCTATTTTCTTCGTTGCGCTTTCCGCTTCCTTGACCACGTGATGCCATTGCCTACAATATATCATCCTTAATATGTTAAGACTATCGCTTTAATACCTTTGATTAGGTCAAACATCATGTTGGAGGGTTCTACTTGACCTAATTAGGTCAAAGATCTATTTCCCAAATTAGGGTTTTGCTGTCCTAGTTTTATTATTCTACTTTCACCATTTTAGTGAAAGGGCAGCAATAGTATAGCCGCCAAATAATTATTTGGTGCTTTAGGGTTTCTCCTTTTTCAACCCTACTTATCAAATTTCACAAAATTCAGCTAGGGTTTCATCAAAATCCATGTAAATCACGGATTTAGGTTACAAATCCCTTTCAGAAACTTTTCCATTCAAAACAAACTAAAAAATTTCAGAAAACCCTAAACCCTAGGAATCATAATAACTTCCATCCGTGAAAAATCTTGGAAAAGGAAATAAAAGGACTAGAGAGGAAGAGATTACCTTTCAATTGGAAGAGAAATCAGGGAAAATGGAGGAGAAACTCGCTTGCGGTGAAGATCGGCGGGTTCGGCCTGTCCGTCGCCTGCAGCGAACTCTTGCTGGAAACGGGAGAGAGTGAAGTGAGCCACGACTTCTTTGCTTGGGTTAAAATCGGGCGCTGCTTCGTACTCGTGTGCCACGATACCTTTTAACCGGCATTTGCCGGTTCAAACCTCTTTGGAACCGATTACTCCTATTATTACTCTTTGCTATTGACACACCATTATTTAGTGTTGTCACACGAGGACATCATCTCCATCTGATCAATAATAAACTCATTCAAATGCTAACTGTTCGCCATCACTTTCAAAGGGAAGCCCAAAGGCTTGTTCCACCAGTTACCCGCAGGCTCCTATTTATTCGAGGACTTATGTCGAGGCCTAGTGTTGCGTTTTGCCACCTCAAAGAAGAGGAAGAAGGGGCCACTACCCTTTTTCTCCTAAAACAAGAGCTTGGTGAGTCGCTCGGGCATTACATCAACCATTTTCAAGAAGAGGTCTTGCAGATCCAGTAGGTGGATAGTTACACTCTCCAGTTAGCGCTCACCTTTGGCCTGAAAAAAGGGCTATTCAGGATGGAACTTGATTGGGGGATCTACCCGTCTCCTTCGAGGAGCTGATTGATCGCGCAGGGCGGTTCATCCAGACAGAAGGTAACAATAGAAATTTCCTGGCCTCTCTCTCTCAGCTAGCAAAACACACGACGTTAAAAGATTTTAGCGGGGATAGGAGGATAGAAGAAGTTTGCAAGCTGGGTGAAGAATCTAGAAGGCCTGAGATATTCTTGAGGCAAAGGGTACCCGAGAGAAGGTTCCAGCATCCGGCAAATCGGCCGCCATGGAAATCAGCGAGAGGAGGGGCCCGCCCCTTCAGGCCCGGCCCACGTCATTCCCCCCGATTGACAAACTCGTTTTCATGCGCCTGAAAGGTAGCAAGAGTTTCGAAGGCCCCCTTGATCTCCACCTCAGGTGATTATGGTGGTAGATAGGCATGGTCGGAACAGAGAAAGGAGGTTTTAGAATAAGGAGCGGAAAGGAAGGAAGGGGATCCCCTTCCGTGACTTCCACCACGTAGAAGGGCATAGCGCCACTTATTGCCAGGAGTTCTTAGCAGTCCTGGGCTAGGCAGAGGAGGACAAAATTATTCTGGAAAAAGGTCCCAGAGGCCGACAGGAAGAAGCAACGGTGGGGGCATTCTGACCGTACCCTTGCAAAAGGGAGATGTGAAGAACAAGTCGACATATGGACTCGAGGAGGGATAAACTCCATCCTCGGGGGAGTCGGGGTGGAGGCCTCTTGAATGGGAAGCCTCCATAGAATCTTCAAGAGGAGCGTTGTTTTTACGTCTCAAGACCTCCCCCGCTTGACGTCATCACTTTTTCTGCAGAGGACATGTTGTGGAACGTAGACCTCTTCCACGACACGCTCGTTTTCCAGGTCGCCATCAAGAATTTTGCAGTTGCTCACATTCTGGTAGATAACAGTTGCTCGGTCAACGTTATCTTCAAAAAAGCATTCGATGCTATGGTTGTAGAGACGGGAAGGGTAAAAGCCTCAGATGGCCCACTTTTCGGCTTCATAGGAGAGCATAAGGCGGTTGAAGGAGTAGAGCTATTGGTAACCCTGAGTGGCACCTCAAAAAACTGCTAATTCATCTTTGTTGACGCTTCGAGCAGCTACAACACCATCTTCAAAATACTGCTCCTTTCATCAATGTTTGAAGTACAACCAGGGGGGTGCAAATTCAGATCTGGAGTGACCACAAGGTGGCCTGAGAATGCTATGTACTCGCTGT